>CM073770.1:101639426-102324865 GCA_037158775.1 Hetaerina titia | reverse complement strand
AGGAAGGAGTATCAGCAGGCTGTAGATAAAATCATGAATGAGGGTAAAGAGCTGGGTACTATCGAAGAAAAATGGGAATGTAACAAGCATGGGATATCGGAAGCCGCAAAAGACACTATAGGAACCGTTAACGGGAAAAGAATAAGGAAACCGTGGGTAACGGATGAGATGATTGCAAAGATGGACTAGAGAAGAAGATGGAAAAATGTAAACACAGAGTTGGGCAAAATGAAGTACAAAGAGTTAAACAATTAATTGAGAAGGCCCACAAATAAAGCAAAAGAAGAATGGTGGAAAACGCAATGCGAGGATATGGAAAATTTACAGAAGAATGGTGAGATTGGTGCTCTATACAGCAAGGTTAAGTTATTATCGGGAAATAAGAAGGCAAGATCTGTGCTAACAGTTAAAGATAAGTGGGGTAAAATAATAGTTGAACCAGAAAAAATCCAAGAGAGATGGAAGAAATATATAGAAACACTATACGGTAGAGAACTTAGGCCGACAAGGTTAGACATAGAAAAAGAAGATGACGTAGAAGAAGATAGCTTAGGTCCAGGCATACTCGACGATGGAATAGAATAGAAAGGGCGTTAAAGAAGATGAAAGCAAATAAGGCCGTGGGGGTACACAACACCCCTGTGGAACTGTTGAAATGTTTAGGAAAATGCGTGAAGAAGGCCCCATATGGACTAATTCGTACTATCTATGAGAAATGAATTTGGTCGGAAGATTTTGTGAGATGTGTTGTGTGAGAGTGTTACTTCCTATTCCGAAAAAGGTAAAGGCTACATCATGTGAGGATTACAGAACAATAAGTTTGTTATCCCACGCAGCTAAAGTTATTATCAGGATCATCAACAAAAGGATAGAGAATATGGCAAATGATTACTTAGGGGATTATCAGTTTGGGTTTAGGAAAGGAAGAGGTACGCATGATACCATTGCAGTAATGAGATCACTAATCGAGAGGAATATAGAATACAATCAGGACGTATTTGCCTGCTTCGTAGATTTCGAAAAAGCGTTTGATAGAGTGATTTGGGAAAAATTAATGCGTGTAATGCAGAAAAAAGGAATGGATTGGAGGGACAGGAGACTGATCCGGAACCTGTACATCTCTCAGACTGCTCAGGTGCGAGTGGGGAACGGAGAGTCTGGATGGGCAGTGTTAGGAAGAGGGGTAAGGCAGGGTTGCACATTGTCACCGGTGCTGTTCAACGTATATATGGAGGAAATGATTAAAGAGACATGGGAAGAACTGGAGGTAGGAATGAAAGTTGGAGGGGAATTCGTAAAATCGGTTAGGTTTGCTGATGACCAAGCTTTAGTTGCCCAATTAGCCAAGGGGTTGAAAGCATTGCTGAGTGAATTGAAGGTTCAGTGAGATAGATATGGAATGAGAAACAATATTAATAAAACAAAGGTTATGCAATTTTCCAGAAAGAAAAAGGCTAAGCAAAACATTAAAATAGGAGGGGAAAAATTGAGCAGGTAAAACAGTTTACGTATCTCGAAAGTGTTTTGGACCAACACGGTCAAAGTAGTAGGGACGTAAGGAGAAGAATTGCGATAGGCAAGGAGGCTTTCTCAAGGAGGAGGGAGTTGATGACGGGGACGTTGAGTAGGGAGGTTAAGAAAAGACTCGTAAAAACTCTGATATGGAGCGTAGCTATGTACGGCGCAGAAACGTGGTTGCTGAAGCAGGAGGATAGACGTAGATTGGAGGCTTCTTAAATGTGAGTGTGGAGAAGAATGGAGAAGGTTAAATGGACCGAAAGGAAAACGAATGAGGATGTACTGGAGATGGTGGGTGAGGAGAGGGGTTTGTTGAGAGAAATCCTATGGAGGCAGGAAAAATGGATAAAAGGTGTACTGATCGGTAGTGGTATGTTGAAGAAGGTAATAGAGGGGAGGATGTTGGGCAAACGAGGAAAGGGTAGGAATAGGATAAGGATATTGGACGGGATGAAGGGAGGAAAGAAGTACACGGAGATGAAGAGAGACCTGATGTAGATTAGGTTGCTGGATTGGGTTTTGTTTGGAGTTACAAAATGTTTGTTTGATAGTTTTGTCCATCCAAAAACCCACCTTAAGTAATAGATTACCAAAATATATATATATATATATATATATATATATATATATATATATATATATATATATATATATATCATTAATATGAAGTTAGCACTAGTGGAAAAAGACAAAAACACAGAAAAATACAGAAAAGAAAAGAAACAGTAGGTTTCGATTTTTCGGTGTTCGACACCACCTTACTCGAGGAAGAGAAGGACATATACCCATTTTCTGGAAAGGCTAAAATCAACCTCCCTCCCTCCAGATACCGAGATAACTATGACTGTGCTATAGATGCCACATCCCTCAATATATCCATTCCTCATTCAGGTCCCTCCGCTCTTCGATACTACTTTTCCCAACGCCCTGAGCCTCATATGCCCGGCACTGATTTCCTCCTTAGCCTTTCCGAGTTCATCCTCACCCGTAATTCCTTTTCCTTTGACGAAAAAATCTTCTTGCAAATCCAATTGTTGTACCATGGGCAGAAGGTTCAGCTTTTTCTATGCAAACCTATTTCGTGGACTCGCAGAGAAAAAATTCCTATTAAAATAACCCCTGAAATCTCTATTGTGGCTCAGATATATCGATGATATTTTATTTCTCTAGCTATATGTTACTGATTCCCTGAAAGCTTTCATTTCCGGTCTCAATGTTTCGTCCTCTGTCTCCTTCTATTCTACGGTTTCATCCTCCCAAATCACCTTCCTAGATATAAACGTATCATTAATATACCAAAAATTTCACACTTCTGTACATACTATATAAAACCGACCAACAAACTAACATTATTACAGTTTGCCTCCCATATCACATAAAACGCTTCATTCCTAATTCCCTGTCCATAAAAGGACAAAGAATCTGCAATGACCCCAACTCCCTTGATAATTTCCTCACAAAACTACACTATTCCCTCCTCAAACGAGGTTATCCTGAATACCAACTAAACAAAAGGATCCGAAGACATGCTTACACTCCCAAACCTTCCTTCATCGCGGAAACCCACCATCTTTAAATTTGCACCACATACTTCCCGGACTAGAATCTCTACGATTACTGCTAAAAGACCTCTACCCTATCCTCAAAAAATATAATTCTACCGCCAACCTTTTTCCCAAATGTCCCTCCGTTACTTTCAAACGCCCGCCAACTTATCATATCTTGTCAAATCAACCAATCCACTCCTTAAATCCCCGCCCTGTCCAAAAACCACTCCCATGCCATGAAATAAACCTAGATGAATACGTCGTTTTTTTCAAAACCAGATTACTATCCCTCTCCTACCCGCTTTTTAACTTTTTCTCACCATTTCTTGCTCCTCATGTACATTCTGCAATGTAGTGTACCTTCTGAAGCCAACCAACTATGCCCTCCCTTTTATATTGGACAGTGTACCAAACCCCTCAATATTAGAATCAATAACCACCGGGCTCCATGCAAGCATTCTTCCCTGATTGGTATGCTTCCAATCCCCAAACACACCTCCGAACACAACAATCCCTTTGACAAATGCTATAGTGCATCCATCTCAGAATCCCTTCGTCCCTCTGACCCTACACTGAAACTCAAAACAATAGGGCAAGCGTTCATCTGGCTCCTGGATTCCTGGAATTGCCCAGGTATTAATATCAGAAATTAATTACCCCTTTCTACGAATATTTTCACCCCCCCCTCCGCCCTCACCACCTTCCATATCATCCCTACTCCTCTAAAAATCTCCCGCCTAACTCTTCTCCTCCAAACTCTTCCCCCCTTGAACCTTTCCCAACCTTCCCCTTCCATTCAGTGTTTTCGGGCACTCCTTTTCCTAAGTTCTGTCCTTCCTTTTCTTGAAAAAGATGGTTTAAACCACAGAAAATTTCCTTGTGAGTTTCTCTTTTTTGGTGTTTCTGTGTTTTTGTATTTGCATATTAGGCAAGAAAAAGAAATGAGGAGGTAATTGGGATAGTGGGCGAGGAGAGGGGTTTGTTGGGAGAAATCCTATGGAGGCAGGAAAAATGGATGAAAGGCGTATTGAGCGGCAGTGGGATGTTGAAAACTGTAATAAAGGGGATAATGTTAGGCAAAAGAGGAAAGGGCAGGAACAGGATAGGGATGTTGGAAGATGAGGAAGGGAGGAAGGAAGTACACTGAGATGAAGGGGGACCTTGTGTAGAATAGGTGCTGGATCGTGTTTTGTTATGTCACAAAATATTTATTTGATAGTTCTTTCCATCCAAAAACCTACCTTAACCGGTAGATTACCTAATAATAATATGGTTACTAGTGAGAAAATTTGGGTCTTTGAGTACGAAAAGGGAAGACTAAACTTAATTTTTAAATAGGAGGACAAACACTGGAGCAGGTAGAACAGTTTACGCATATCTGGAGTGTTTTGGACCAACACGGTCAAAGTAGTAGAGTTCTAACGAGAAGAATTGCGCTAGGCAAAGAGGCTTTCACAAGGAGGAGGGAGCTGACGACAGGAACCTTGAGTAAAGATGTTAAGGTAAGGCTCGTCAGACCTTTGCACCGCGCGGAAACATGGTAACTGAAGCAGGAGGATAGAGGAAGATTGGAAGCTTTTGAAATGTGGGTGTGGAGAAGGTAAAATGGACGGAAAGGAAAAGGAATGAAGAAGTGCTGGGTATGGTGGGCAAGGTGAGGGAATCGTTGAGAGAAATCATAAGGTGAAAGGAGAATTAATGACAAGCATATTGCTCGGAAGTGAGATGTTGAAGACTGTAATAGAATGAAGAATATTAGGCAAACGTGAAAGGGGCAGAAATAGGATAGGGTTGTTGTATGGAATGAAGGAATGAAGAAATGAAGGAAGTATACTGAGATGAAGAGGGTCTTTTGGTAGAGTATGATTGCGGGTGTTGTTTTTCATAGGAGTGATAAGATATTAATTTAGGGGTTTACATCCAAAACCTACCTTAATCGGTAGATTACCTATTATGTATATGTACATAAATTAATTTAACTGAAATTTACATTTAAAAATAGCTCGAGAAATAACTGATACTACATTAAAATATGAAATAGCCATGTGCATTAATATATTCCTCAATGTGTAACCTAAGAGTTTAAGAAGGAACTCTAAATAATTGAACAATCATCAAAGTATATTACTCATCAAATATTATATATAAAATAAAACATATAATAACAAATTAAATGTAATAACATTCATTAATCTAAAAATGTAATGTTTCCAGGTGCGAAGACAAATCAATTATGTACAAAACTTTTTCATCGATTGAGACCATGAAATTTTGCGAAAACCATTAGAAACTGAGCGAATTTTGTATTCCTCCTTTTAATGTGTGTGTTTCTATGACGTGAGAAAGAAGCACCTAACTGAGGGTGTGCCTAAGCACCTAACATCCACCGGTTGCTTTCTTGATGAATCGATGTATACTTCAAAAAGAAAGACTTTCATTAAAGTAATTTTAGTAAGGTAAGTCCAATTAACACAGAAATGATAACATTTAATCATGTGAACGGTCCTTGTTCTTCGTAGGGGTAATGCAAAAAATACTGTTTTCCAATAAATCAACAAAATAATTATTTTTAATGATTGGAAATATAGTTTTGTTTCTGATGATATAAATGATATCGAAAATCCAAAATTAAAACATTTTACAATACAATCAACCATCTCCCCTGTATCGTTCACTGAACACCATTTGGTGTTTATGATAAATCAAACAAACACGAACAAATTAATGAGTGATTGTTGACTTTTTTCGCTTTCGATATTTTAAGGCAATATATTTGACGATTCCCAAATATATTAGGATCTAAAATTAGAGCTCATAGGAACATTTACCATATTTCCGATTCGCTTGCTCTTGTAGAAAATTAATATAAGAATTTGGTTGTTTGGTACTCAAACAAATATACTGCTGAATTTACAATGCCGTATAACTCTCCAGAGCGTAAAAATTCTCGTGTAACACATCAGGGTAACATCTATTGAAAAATGATATCCATCTTCTAATTGAGCGTTTGGTTATTAGGCCCTGGTTATAATACAGCAGGGACCTGATACCAAAGGATTTCTTCCCATGGAAATGAAAAAGAAACGTTTTTTCAGACATGTCATCCCTTCAAGTACTCTCTAAAATCGATTACCTAAGGATCCGCCATTTCCGCCTCTTCACGAATGTTATTGAAGTTAAAAATAAAAGAAAACAAAGCAAAAGTTACCAACGCCATTCTGTTGAAAGATGCTCAGTCACTGAAGCAGCGAAACAATAGGGTACCATGTGAGCTAATCATGAATTGCTTTCTCAATAAATCAGCAATCTGATAAATTTTACAATCGGTGTCAGGGTAAATGTATTTTTTTCGGAATTAAGGCTCGTCAGCTGGCCGCCGAAGCGCATCTCGGTTTACTCAGGTGATCATCGGAGCAGCTCATTCATTGAGTGGATCCAGGCTCACTGCCCGTGGAAAAAATACAACTAGAGCTGTTATATTTTTGCGTGCACGTCAGTCGTATGAAAAATCTCCATCATTATTTCCTCAGTAGAGCATTCTTCACTGAAACACACCCAGACGCAAATTTATTTTTTCTCAAAAAAAACGACAAATCATCCTGCAAAACCTCCGAAATGACAATGGCCAGCGAAATGGTAGAATTTTGGCCCGTATGATGGCACAGGGAATAGGAATAATAGTGATGGCGATTAATTCATACCCCATACAACAGTCAGCCGTTTGAGGTCTACTTGTTGACTCCGGAATAAATAGGCTCACCCACCCTAATCTTCCTTAATGTTTGACGCATTGGAATTTGTTTGACGCGTGGATTATCCAACTAGCTCTTGAAAAGTGCTTACAATAATAATTTTAAAATTATGAGACCATGAGAGTTACATTAAAGCACTTGCATAAAGTAAATACTAAATGAAACGATTTGTAAGCGATTGTACGATACCGCTGAAAAATTGAAGTGTACAAATCTGAGAAATTAAAATATACATACCTAGGGGGAAACTAAATAAGCCACGGAAGTATTAAAAACGAGGTTTGGCAGCAATTCATGTAGCCGAATAAGCTGGTAGATGCCTCAAAAATGCCATCTGAATGAAAATAATAGCGGAGGAAAAAAAGCAGAATTTATAAAAATAATAAGTAGATTAATTATCACAAAGATAGAAGACATGAAATCGGATTACACTCATTAAAGACTAGAGAACGCAATAGAGTTCTAAAGGATTGCAGGCAAAAAGTTATTGCCAGAGAAATAAGCCCAAATAAGAAATGATTGGGTAGTTAAACCAAGAAATAACTGAAAGAACACATAATCAGAATGCCAAGCGACGGGCCAGAGCGTGTTTCTCGTACGTATTGGGAGGTATAATGGATATGGGTTATCAAGAGATCAAATGGTGCGCCAACCTTGACTGAAGAAGGATAACGTAGAAATAGAAACTCAGATGTGCCCATTTCACGAGAAGGAAAAAAAGCATGATTTTACGGTTTAAAAAACAAAATTATTCCGATATGGAGCACTCCTACCGAACACGTTCGGTTTCAGTTAGCAGATGGTATTTGGAGGCAAGGGCTAATTTTGCGGTGAGGTTCAAGATAAACTTCGAGCAAACGGGGCTGACGCGAACGTTCCCCGAACCAAATTTGAATCGACATATGCTCTTTGGCTGCTGCACCCTAAGAATAAACAGCACACCCAGGGAACACTCATTCATGCACCTGGCAAGAGAGCACCAAGCGCAGTGTCAAACTCCTCTCCGCCCATTCATCACCAAAGTGAATGCGTACACCATTCACCCCGATCCGACAGCACCACAGACAGAAATCCTGTCCAGGACCCACCATCCCTCGTAGATTGCCCCTGCTCCACTCGTCCCCCCCCCCCCTGCGCACTTGTAACATGATTAAAGCGCCATGAGGAGTGCTCAGTTAATAGACATGAATAACACGAGCGCGGTCATAAAACCTTGCTTTTTAGAACTTCCTTCCAGCCCAGTCCTTCCTGCGGCGAGGATCTCATCCGAAAGAAAAAGCCCCTTTTCCTGAGCCCACCTCCCCCCAAACACTCTTCCTCCTCCAGCAAGTGCTCTCACCTAATTTCCATTTGATTACACAGTGGTTTTGGTGCCGGACCTTTTAATGCTGATTTAAAGAACAATTGAGGTGCTGAATCCAATTATGACACTAGTTTTTTCCTATCAGCTATAGTTTTCAAGATATAGATATGTTGTTACTTACGTAAAAAAATCTTCTACATGATGATATGGGAATATTATATTAATAATAAAACCCACTAAATATAAAGACTTGATTTATTTCTAGGGCTGTTAAATCACCCACAAACACAACAGAATTTTACAATACAATTGAACACAAATACTAAATTTTTTTACTGTAATAAAACAAATTGAAAAGAAAAAAATACATAAAAACATCACTCAACACATCGGAAGCTTCTTTTGCGCGATTTTCTTGAGTGCAATTTGTTCAAACAGTCTCGTTTTAAGCACCAGCAATAATCTGCCATCATATGGTTATCCCATCTTCCTTGGTAGCGAGCTTCCATTGTTTTTATATCCTGGTGAAATCTTTCACCTTGTTCTTCACTTGTGTCTCCTAAATTTCCAAGAAAATTGTCTAAGTGGCTGTGTAGGTAGTGAACTTTTGCGCTCATATTACATCCAAGTGATTTGAAGTTACTGAGCTTAATTTTACCAGCTCAATGTAATTTTCACTTTTGTGATTTCCTAAAAAATTTTTTATGACCTCAACAAATGACATCCAACTAATTTTTTCAATCTCATTCATTGACTCGACAAAAGCAGGGTCCTTTGTAAGTTGTCTGATTTGTGGCCTCTCAAAAATACCAGCTTTAAGTTTTTCAATACTTATATGGGGCGTCTTTAGTCTTAAGTAGCCGAAGCATGGTCCATCCTTGTCAAGAGCCTTTACAAATTGCTTCATTAGGCCTAGTTTAATATGTAGAGGCGGTAAGATGATTTTCTCTTTTTCAACAAAAGATTCGGCAATGAGGTTTTCTTTCCCAAAAACCAAGTTTTCTCTTTTAGGCCACTCCTACTTAATCCAGTGGTTTTGTCTGTCCCTGCTATCCCAGAGGCACAAGAAACAAGGATATTTTGTGTAGCCACTTTGCTGCCCAAGAAGAACGTTCACCATTTTTAAATCTACACAAATCACCCAGCGATGTTCCTGGTATTTTATCTTGTGTAAGACCAATGCTATTGTATTACGTATTCTTCTTTCATTTTAGTTGAATGAGCGATTGGTATTGCGCCAAACCTGTTACCATTGTGAAGAAGTACACATTTTAAACTACGCTTGGAGCTATCAATAAACAAACGCCAATCACTAGCATCATATTGTGATAGAAGTCCCATTTTTTCCAAAAGACCCTTAACGTCTAAACAAAATGTAAGATTGTCTTCTTGAGTAAAGAAGGGTAGCATATCCTTTTACCTTGTGCGAAAAAAACTTATTTTTGTACCGGGTTGCAGTAAATTCTTTTCATGCAGTCTTGATGCTAGTAGTTCGGATGCTTCCTTCGATAAGTTCAGTTCTCTAGCAAGACCGCTTAGTTCATCTTGATTAAATAGTTGAGGAATTGTTGATACCCCCTCGTAGTCACTGCCACTATCGTCAATAGAATGAGAAATGTTTTCAAATAACTCAAATTCTTCCTTAGATATAGTATATCTGGTAACGTCTGAAATATTGGGATCGGTATTTCTTCTGAATGGGGTACCGGGCGTCTAGCTGAAGGCAAATCTGGATATGTCCACTTGTGGCGATTTTTTCGATTAATTCCCGAACATTTACTATGCAAAAATAACAGTCGTCAATATGGTCCACAGGTTCTCTCCAGAGAACTTAGACTTTTCCTTTGTCCTGTTGTCCATTGCCGCAGATGTTCAGTACATGTTTTACACACAAAATGCGGTGCCCATGTTTTAACTTGGTCACCAAGCTTAACACCAAAATATCCCAAGTATGCACGTTTCACAAGGTCTGTAACATTTTTCCTACTTTCTTTTACCATATATTCCCCACAAACGTAACAAAACACATCAGGATCATTAACACAGCATCTTCGACTTGAGCTCATTTTTAGATGATGTTTTACAAAAAGTTACACTTTGAAGTAAAGTCCGTCCACCTGCTCCGAATAGCCAAGGGCAACTAATGAAACAAAAATGGCTGTCAAGAGAACAGAAAACGTGGATGCCATATAACGGATACTATATGAACTAATTTCGCCATCTTTTACCGAAGTCGATACAAACGATTTTTGTTTTTTAATCTCATTGGCCTACAATATAGAAATATACATAAAACTTATTGACAGTTTATTGAAAATAAAAGGAACACCGCAGAGTGGTTATAAATTAGTATACTTATAGATTTATTTAACTTTGAAAATTATTTTCCGGAATATATCAAATATTAAAACAACTAATCGTAAGATGTGCCATATCTAAAAAAGTAGAGCTGTTAAATAAAAACGGATTTCATATTTGGATTCAGCTCTACAAATATGGTTAAAATCATCACAAAGATTCCCGGCACCAAAAAGAAATTTTTTTTGTAGGCCTGTGTTATCTACATACTATATGCATGGTAACCAGCATGCCATCGCCAGGGCGCGTGGCAGGGGACCATTTAACTCCAAGTATGCAACATCAAAAATTAAGCTTAATTACGGGTCAATTGTTATAGATGTATCGATCTTTTGTCATGTTATATCGAAATCACATCATATCGATGTCGTGTCATAATATATCGATATCAACATATGATTTCATATCGATTGCGTTCCCCATTTCTCCTCAAAGGTGGGTGTTAAAATTACCTCAAAGATATTTTGTCTGTGTTTTTCTTGAGAAATATGTTTGAATATTTTTATGCGTCCCTGAAGTTTTTCGTTAAGGCTTATTAAATTACTTAAATATTCGCTGCAAATGTTTTGTGCAAAAGTGATGCCTTTGCATAATTTAAACTAAAACCTTTTGCTCTAATGGAGTTTCCTCTCAAGGATATATTGCCACTGTTACATATTCGCTTGAATTATACGTCATTCTACACTTATTAAAATATGTTTTCATATGTTATTTAAAATACTTATTAACTAAGCAAGATTATGGTGTAGTTATGCTTAATAATCGTATAATTCGGTTTTTTTCGGGCATGATGAGACTCTGGCACACCCTTTCTTCATCTTACCAAGAAAATAATATAGATATCCTCCTCTCTATTACAGTTTTCAACATCCCACTACCTATGGAAAAATCCTTTATCCATTTTTTCAGACTCCTTAGGATTTCTCCCAAAAAACCCCTCTTCTCGCTCACCATAGCTAGTACTTCCTCATTTATTTCCCTTTTGGCTCATTTCACTTTCTCCATCCTCCACATCCACATCTCAAAAGCCTGCAATCTACGTCTATCCCCCTGCTTCAGGGACCGTTTCCGCGCCGTACATAGCTACACTCCATATCAAACTTTTTACGAACCGTTTTATAACATCCTTACTCAACGTCCCTCTCATCAACTCCCTCATCCCTTTAAAAGCCTCTTTGGTTAGCGTAAGCCCTCTCCTTACATCTCTACCACTTAGTCAATTTTGGTCCAAAAACTTGTGACATACAGGTATGTAAATAGTTCCATTTGCTCTAGTTTTTGCCATCCAATTTTAATGCTAGGCTTAGTCTTTTTCTTTCGAGAGAATTGCATTACCTTTGTTCTATTTATATTAATTATAACCCCATATCTATCGCCCTAAATTTTGAATTCAATCTACAATCCTTGCAGCCCCATGGCTGACCCACAAACTAGAACTTGGTCATCAGAAAACCAAACTGATTTTACAAATTCCACGCCGAATTTCATTCCTACCTCCAGTTTTCCCCATGTCTCTTAAATCATTTCATCCTGATATACGTTAAACAGTACCGGTGGTTATGGGAAGCCCAGCCCTATACCTCTTCCTAACACTGCCCATCGGGACTCTCTGTTCCTCACTGGAACCTGGGGAGTCAGAGAGATGCACAGGTTGCGGAACAGTCTATCAAACTCTATCACTCTATCAAACGCTTTTTCTAAATCTACAAAACAGGCAAAAACGTCCTGGTTGTATTCTATATTCCTCTCAATTAGTGATCTCATTACTGCAATGGCGTCACGCGTACCTCTCCCCTTCCTAAACCCAACCTGATAATCCCCTAAGTAATCACTTCCCCTACTTTCAGTCCTTTTGCTGATGATTCTGTGAACAACTTCAGTTGCGTGGAATAACAAACTTATTTTTCTGTGGCCCTTACATAATGTAGCCTTTACCTTTTTCGGAATAGGAACCAACACTGATCTCTCGAAGTTTTCCGACCAGATACCTTCTTCTTAGATGCTACGAATCAGTCCATAATCTCGTCCTCCAGATACTATCGGTTTTGATTTTGCCTGACGAAGGTTCTTTGAGACGACAACCGCGGAAGTCTTGCCTCTCCCGCTGCCGGTCGCGACCTATGGGCGATTGAGCCAAGTGCCGCAGTTGCCAGAGCTCATATTCCCTATACTGTGCATTCTTAAATTCTTGGGAATGATAATTGATGTGGTTTCCCGTTGCCTTTCTCAATAATGTTTTTAATTTGACACCATCACTCAATGCCTGCCCCATTGGTGTACGGCTGCCGTCTCACCTAGGAACAGACGTTGCATGGATTACATTTCATCTGACTCCTAACCTTCGACGCATCTGGAATAAGTGACCCTACCAAGAGTGATTTTCTCCTGCCAGCCCAGCTCTAGGGGCCATTGAACGCACAAGCCAATCCACTACGTCAAGTTTGTAGTCCATGGAATGGATATATGTACGTGTGTATAAAAATATATATATGAAATAAAAAATATATAAATACATATATTTATACACAAATACGTGTATATATAAATTTAATATATGTGTGTGTGTACATTTTTCGATGATGTGCTTTCGGGAGCAATATAACATTTGGAAGGCACAATAGAACGTAGAATAAAATAGATTACACGTAAAGGAACACTCACATTGTAGATTGTTTGAACTTTCGGCCTACTTCGGCCTACTACTACTTCGGCCTACTGACGGACAGTCTGACCTGAAGAAGGCTTCGGAGTAGGCCGAAAACTCAAACAATCTACAATGTGAGTGTTCTTTTACGTGTTATCTATTTTATTCTGTGTTCTATTGTGCCGTCCAAATGTTATATATAAAGAATATATATATGTTAACGAAATATATATATATATATATATATATATATATATATATATATATATATTAAAAATATTAAAGAGGCATGGGAAGAACTGGAGGTAGGAATGAAAATCGGATGGGAATTCGTAAAATCGGTTAGGTTTGCTGATGACCAAGCGTTGGTTGTTCAGTCAGCCAAGGGGTTGCAAGCATTGCTGAATGAATTGGAGGTTCAGTGCGATAAATATGGGATGAATATTAATCAATATTAATAAACAAAAGGTTATGCGATTTTCCAGAAAGAAAATAGCTAAGCTAAATATTAAAATAGGCGGGGAAAAAATAGAGCAGGTAGAGCAGTTTACATATCTCGGAAGTGTTTTGGACCAATACGGTCAAAGTGGTTGGGACGTAAGGAGAAGAATTGCGCTAGGCAAGGAGGCTTTCTCAAGGAGGAGGGAGTTGATGACGGGGACGTTGAGTAGGGAGGTTAAGACAAGACTCGTAAAAACTCTGATATGGAGCGTAGCTATGTACGGCGCGGAAACGTGGTTGCTGAAGCAGGAGGATAGACGTAGATTGGAGGCTTCTTAAATGTGAGTGTGGAGAAGAATGGAGAAGGTGAAATGGACCGAAAGGAAAACAAATGAGGATGTACTGGAGATGGTGGGTGAGGAGAGGAGTTTGTTGATAGAAATCCGATGGAGGCAGGAAAAATGGATGAAAGGTGTACTGAGCGGTAGTGGTATGTTGAAGAAGGTAATAGAGGGGAGGATGTTGGGCAAATGAGGAAAGGGTAGGAATAGGATAAGGATGTTGGACGGGAAGAAGGGAGGAAAGAAGTACACGGAGATGAAGAGAGACCTGATGTAGATTAGGTTGCTGGATTGGGTTTTGATTGGAGTTACAAAATGTTTATTTGATAGTTGGGTCCATCCAAAAACCTACCTTAACCGGTAGATTACCTATTAGGGAGAGAATATCATATTGGCTCATCACGAATAAAGTGGCGAAGGGAATGCGCTTATTGAAAAAGGGATGAGGGAAGAAGAACCTGATCGGTATGTTTTAAGTTCCAAAAAATGTGTTATACGCACAGGAAAGAACATTCTATCTCTATTTTGAATGAAAGAAACATATTAAATTCCAGACAATGACATAGAAAAAATATTTTTTCATGTTTTCAGTTTAGTCATTTGATATATTTATGTCAATAACGGTGTTAACCTTAGCTTTTCCATTAATATAAACTTTCATTATAAGCTGTGTCAAATGTTTTTAAAAGTAACAATATTGAATAGAATCAAAATGTATGCAATATTGGTTAGCCCATGAAAGACAATTTTTGGAATAAATTGTATATGATAGAAGGCAGATACTTAGACATGAAGTTAACCTTCCCTGTCTCCCACGTACACTGCTTGCAAGCTCAAATAATTTAGGAATAACAATTTCAATGGTATTTATGCTTTCCCGTGAAATTTTAAAAAATTCTATTTTAAAATGAAACACAATAAACCCGTTGACCTTTATGGCAACTACATGTAGCTTATGCGAGGTGATACACTGGTTTGATCATGAAGAATGATTGACAAACTGGGGATCAACAATTATAACTTATATTTGACAAAAGGTATTGTTTGTTAGAAACGGATCGCTTAGGAAGTAATAGTAAAATGTGATTAAGGAGACCAAGAGATTAGGAATGTTACCAAGAAAATTCTTCAGACAAGGAATAGCCGGGAGCCTCAGGTACAGAGTTGCATGAGTGAATCCTTTTGTAAATGTGACAGCGGCGAATGAAGTGCACTAGGATCGGGGAGACAAGAGAGTATCTTCGATTCGTAAGGTGATAAGAACATAATTTTTACATTGATATAAACGGAAAAAAGGACGCCTACCCCTTTCTCGTGCTTGACAAGCCTACGGAGGGTGCAGTATTTTTAAGAGCAGAAAAAGATACAATGAAAGAAGTATACTGAAGTGAGATAAAATCCACGCATACCAAGCTCAGATAGCAGTGTAAAATATTCATAAAAGGGCTGCTTTGAATTATGTTTGATATTGATTAATTTATTCGAAATTGCTTCCATAATTAGGGGAAACAAATTTCAAAATATCCAACTATATTCAGTTAATTTTAAACTTTTGGGCACCAAAAAATAAAAGGTTACTCACTTATTTAAGGATTCCCAATAAGAAATTAAAATATTCTGTTGAAAGTTTGAAAAAAATATTATTTTTTGGATACGCTAATGAATGTTTTAAGAATTACAACTCCATAAACTTTCAGGAAGAAAATATCGAAAAATACCTGGCTCGTCGACCCTCAAAGAAAACGCATAGAAGAAAAATATAAAGCATCTTTGGAAGTTACACTGATAGGAAGAAATCAAACAAAACCGATCCAGAAAAGTAATGAGTGATAAATAGCGACGGTAAGTACGCATCTATTTGACCAATATCTTCCCTGTGAGTATCAATCAGTTGTTGTCGAATTTCGCTCGTCATGCTACAGGATGATAGCACTAATAATGCCAGAACGGAAATGTTATATTGGCTTCAATAGTGCTGTTAGATCAACGGCAAACGAAAATATTTCCTAAACGACCCCAATACAACTATGAATAATGACGTAAGTATGCATATTTGGAAAGGAAAAGAAACCATGATCTAAGAACATACTATCTAGAAGTACAACTAAAAAAATCACAAGAGGCACGGAATAAGATCATATGGGAATAGCTACATGGATTTTGATCGCGTCAACGCATAACGAGTTGAAACAGTAAAATCATAATATTTCAAGGAGAGATCGGAGGAGAAAATCCATGCCAAATTATTCTAGAAGTTTGATAGAAATAAGAAAATATGGAACAGGCATTTATTACAAATCACTTAGAAGTTTTTGAAAAAATGGAAGGATGAGATTCTATGAACTGAAACACAGCATAAATGAGGAAATAATATAGCTAGGAGTTCTCTGTTAGTTAAATTTTATCCTAATCCCAAAAAATAATAAATAAGCTCAATATGTGGAATATAATAGGAAGAGAAATTTTCAATTCCAGCGTTGGCAAAAATCAACAAGCAAAGAATCATAGATAGAAGTTTAGCAAATAGTGCAACTAATAACTTAGTGAACACTATTTTCGGTTTATAAAGGGGAGAGGAACGTGATGCAATTACAGTAATGAGAACATAAGTGGATAGGAACATCAAGTATTATCAGAATATGTTTGAGTGCTTCGTTGATTTTGAGATAATGTTCCGCCGTTTAGGGCGAGGAAATTTGACTTGACAGATTTGAAAGAGAATAAGAACAGCCTGGAAAGATAGGTGACTTGTCCAAAACTTGTACCAGAATCATACGGTTCGAATAAGAACATTAGAGATAAAATCGCGATGGGGAATGATTGGCAAGGGTTTTAGACGCAGGTTTCAATAATTGTCCACGTATTTAGTGAGTTTAGTCTTACGGTTGCATGGAGATGGCCATAGAATTGAAGTATGCGGCGAAATGAATAGGACAGGCTCGCAGGTGGACGTGTAATAGTAACCCCCTTAAGAAAGGGTTTCAATTAATCAGTGAGTAGTAAACTGAAACAATAAGAGAGCTATGAAATGAGGATACTACAAGACTACAAGAAAATCATAGTAACGAAATTATCGAGAAATAAAAAACCTAAGTTAAATATCAAAGTGGGAAGTAATCGGAGGCATTCGGTGAGGCATTGGTGAAGAAGGAATGTAATAAGTTAACATTTTCCGAACTGCTGGTTATTATTTTGTCTGTTTCATTATTTAATACATAAACAGTTGACTCCGACCTACGACCAAATTGCTTTCGCACTCATATTTAAATTTCCGCTAATTATTTCCTTTTGAATTGGCTTACCCCTTTCCGAAATTCCTTTTTGGCATTCTTCCGCGGTATCTTGTAATCGTAACGGATCTTAATTATTTTTTCGCTAGAGATATCATCCCTAATATTTTTCATCTTGGCCTGACATAGCCTTTGATATTGCAAAGCTTTTCTAACGTCGGTGTTGTACCATCTAGGTTCCGTGTTATCTTTAATAAATTTCCTGGAAATGAACTGGTTGACTGTTAAGCGCATGGTCTCAAGGAAGTGATTCCAAGTATCCTCAGTATTTCGGTGATTAATATATTTTCCTAAAACTTGCAAATTAACTCTGTAGCACGTACTTTAAGTCATTATAGTCCCCTTTTTTAAAAAAGTTAATGTTCCTTATAGGCTTCTTATTTCGTGGCCCGATGTAGCGAATACTTAGCATTTATTGACCTGTAACCACTAATTGCTTTAGTAGTCTCTATAGTTAACAATTTAACGGGAATATCCGTTGTCAACAAATTAAGAATTTTATCGCCCTTAGTTTGTGAAGTGACAAGTTGATCCAACGATTTCAACGTAAAAGAATTCAGTAGTGATTCGCAGTTATCTTTTCCTTCACCCCCAGCTTTAAAACTATATCTGGAGGTGCTCTAATCAATAGATGGGACATTGAAATCTCCACCAATTATGACGTCACCATTATTATATTGGGATGAGAAACCTTTGATTTGCTGATATAATTCTAGTATTCAATGTTCTCTGTCGACTAGCGGTCTGTAAAATGCGCATACATAAATTCTTTTGGATTGAAGACTTCTAATTAAGCGCCAAACGCTTTTCAAACTCTTGCCTGGAAATACCTCAACCCTGTTTATGCAAGAATTGTTAACTGCAATAGAGATACCGTTTCCGATTCTCCTTGTTCTGTCATTTACACAAACGGAAAGGGACTTTTAGAAAATTTCACCGTCAGGAATAGCAGTACATAATCAGCTTTCTGTCCCAACAATTATATTTGCACCTGTGTTTTGAATAAGGTGATGATATGCTGCAACTTTTTTTTTGAAACTTCGGCAATTTAGTACCGATACCGACAATGATTCCTTGACAATACGGTTTTTTGTATTTTTAACGAGAAATTTCTTATTAATATTGAATCCCTCAAGTTGAGACCTAGTCCCTGCTTAATAAAAACGTACCTGAAAAAATGTACCTTCTTTTCCAATTGAGAGGTAATTTGTTACGGGAGAGTTTGCATACATCCTCGTTTTTAATTTTAGCTAGGGGCATAGAAAATCATTTGCATTTTGTATAAATATTTATTTTCTACTTTGCGGTCCATATTGTAATGAAATCGTCATCGTGAATTTTTAAAAACATTTATATTTTATTATTTTTGAACGACAATGATTTGTTACAATGGCAACAAGCTTAAAAATTATGCGAAGATCGGTGGTAAAATTTTGTTTATGAAAGTTTCGTCAAAACATAAATCAGCTACATTTTACAGCGGGGATAAAATTCGTGGAGAATCAGTCATCATCTTAAGTACACAAACTTGCATCTTAACCATGAGTAAACATGCACTTAAAACATGCAAGAAATATAAGAAATAAATTAATAAAAATAAATAATATCAACCCCTGACGGAAATAGGTATTGGATAAGATAGGACCCACAGGAACACTCTAATAGTATTATTGATTCCCTGTAATCATATGGGTGGTAGTCATTACTTTCTCTCAGGCTGCTCTCGGTAAGTATGAGATCTAAAGCTATACGATTTGCCATATATCTCGCTCATCTAGAATTCACAGCTTCGCCTGTCATTGTAAAAGGCATTGCAAAAGCAAAATGAGTTAGATGTCTTTAACAAATTATTTTTCCTCAAAATTATATACGAGATACATACTAAAAGCTAATTTTCGACTTTAAAGTCTTCTAGCATTTTAGCCAATGTTGCTGTGCTTATCATAACTTTATAACCAAATTTGCTGCTATACACTGCTTGCAAACTAATACTTTCATTAGATCGACCTCACGAGGATACCAAAACTTCAAAATACTTTCAAACGAACAATATTTGTGACGTTATATTAAAATTTAATAGAGAAAAAACGATTATAAATATTGTAAATTAACCGATGATTATTGATTCAGAGACACATGAAAATAGTGAATTTCCAGGATTAAAAATATATACATATTAATTAAAATAAAATAAACATCAGACAGCACCGGCTAAAGCCTCCGGTGGTTTTACGGGTGGCCAATGTAAAATACATCTGCTTATCTTTTTGACCTGTAGAGTTTTGGAAGCGGGCATCGTTATGAGGCAAACTTTTATATTTGAATATTAATAATTAATTAAAAATATATTTCCTTTTCAATTAAATCTCATAATAATCCCATCTCAGGCGAATTAATTCGATCTTTGGTGACGCAAAATAAACTCTAGCGTTATGTGCATTTCGATACTTCTTAGACTTGCCTACTCATTCATCATTAATGCTTACAATATCCTCTTAACACTTGCTATCTTTCTGTATAAATTATCAAAAAATTAAGCGGATTTTCAATCTAGATTTTCCAAATCTTTAATCAAATTCCTTTAGCAATTGATCCCAAATACTTGTGTTGTATTCCAAAATAGACCTAAATAGTGCAAAGTACACATCCCTGTAGAATTTGGATTTTTCTACAACTCTTCTAATGAAATCTGATTATTTCAACGCTGAACCACGCATTATTCTGATATTCTTGACAGTTGAGAGGTTTGCCGTAAATGTAATATCTAATTATTGGGGCCGTTCTGTTTTCCACATTTTAACCACAAAATCTTTTCCCTTATTCTTAGCTGTAAGATGTGGATGTACATAGATAAAAGTTGGCTTGTTTAGGTGAGAGTACAACTAACCAAATGCAATAATAACTTTTTTCGCTCTTAATTGTAGGCATTTTTCTATTGTATAGATCACATAAACATTACGGCATCATCAGATAAAGATATTAACATGATGACGCCAAACAGTCGTGACAACATTAATTGTAAAATTGCTGCGTTTCTCTTCTCTGTACACCAAATAGTAATCCATACTATCAGTAATGGGAGTCAGTTTCTTGAATCCTGGGTGATCACAGGATGAACTGATTCAATCGAAACGTTCCAAATAGCTTTGATGAGGACGAAAGTTCAAAGAGGCCTCATCGGGAATCGAACTCAGGCTCTCCGGTCAGAAGCCGACTCGGCTACCACACCCCTCCCACTCCTCTGCCCCATGTACAGTGGATTCCTCCCTCGTTAGCCCGTCATTCTTCTGCCTAACCCCCTCCCCCTCATCCACCGCCCTCCCCCTCGCCTTCACTTCCGCCACTTCGGCACGTCCTCAGGGCGTCGTCGGTTGTCCCGCCTCTTGTTTCTGCTGCCCTCCGAGCGGCGCCACGATGTCGCCACCGTCGATTCTCTCCGCCCCCCGCCTCGTCGCGACCCACTTGCATCATTCGGGTGAAGCAAGGAATGTGTGCGTGCGCGCGCGTGTGTGTGTGTGAATGTGTTCAAGGTGGACTTGGCGTTGAACCCACTCACCCAATGCCCCCCACCCCCTTCCACCTTTCCCCGGTGGTGCAGTCTATCGCAGTTCTCTCCCAAGCCCTTTCATTACTCCTCTGACACCCCTCCACGCCCCCACGTCGCCCCTTTGATCTCCAGCCCACTCCCACACACGTTCCCCTCGCCCCCTCCTTCGCGCCCCCCCGCTCCTTTGAAGTGGTCTCCCTCCTTATTATTATCATCCCTTCTCGTTTTTATTTCGGCGCCTCCTTCCCACGCATCCCGGCGCCCACGTGGCGTCGTCGACCGCGAGGCTTTGAAGACGCCCCGGGGACCGCCTCCTCCCGCCCCGATTCCCTTCTCCACCCGCAAGTTGAGAGTGCCCCCAGTCCCTTCACACGCAAGTTGAGAGTGGATAACCAAACGCCGGGGATGATCCACAGCAGCCATGGGTCTCAACCAAAAGTAAATCCCATGATCCCTGAGTTCAGATGCTAAATGTTACAGCAGCTAAATGTCATGTTATTCCTACCGCATATTACCCTAGATCTTCAGTTCGTTCTGCTCCACGCCTTGTGTCAATGATTGTACAATGCATATCGAAATTTGACTTTTATTAGATTTATTAATTTATTACAACGGTCACTCTCTTAGTTGAATCACTTTCAATATATATGTGCACTAAAGCACTATATATAAATATACACGAGTATATACATAAACATACATAGGAACTGTGAGCCGCGGTGGTCCAGGGAGTAGAGCGATGGACTCTTGACCGGTTCGATTCCCGCGCAAGGAACTCTGGGCTCCTACAGCTCCACCTAAGCTATGTGATTTTTCGGGTACCAGATCTTACTGGGAAACCATAACCAGGGAAAGGAACTGGCCCCCCTACACTAATGTGTGAATTTCACACGCCGTCGGGCTTAGTACTGGGTGGACTCTACCATCACCTATCAAACCAACCTTCGGGTTGATTACTGTGTTTATGGTTTTTATCCGGGATGAACGTTTTACCATTGATGACATTCTTTTTCATATTTATTTATTTCAAAAAGAGAGCTGACATAAAATATAAAAGAAATTGCATCCGTGTAATTTGTTCAAAGATAATTTTTCAAATTATTTCGTTAAAGCAACGTTTCTTATACACGTAGTACAATTTCAATTGTTTGGAACTCAGTATTTCGTCAACGGCCGCCGCTGCATTTCCAAACATGTCCAGTTCTGCCAGCTGCAACGCTGAACGTAACACGTGACAAAGCAATGATATTTTGTTTTCACCTGAACAAATTGTCAGCTGAGGCCTATATAACTTTAAATCAGGTAAATAAAAAACTCTTCCGCTTTTTAGCACAGCTATTGGCTGAACTAATATTTTAAAGATCGGCAATCCGTATCAAAAGGTGGACTCGGAGCTCCAGTCACTGCACTTACAGAAATAAACACTGACTCCGCTACTACCCTACCACAGTGAGGGAAGATAGGTGTATATCATTTTATCTATAAATATATATAATAAATATATATAAAACTTAGACAGCAACACACAGGACGAGGACACATAAAAGGAACACTTCACATTGAACTTCTTGAGAGTTGTGATTTCGCTCTGGATTTCACGGAATCCACCGCGTACAAACACGCCTCTTGTGTGCGTTTTCTGTTGCCAGGGTGTGGATGGTGCGCAAATGAATTTTCGATTTTTCTGAAAGTACTCTTAACAGCTTACCAAATCGTGCCGATCAACCGGTGCCCATAATTGAAATCTCATATAATGGAATAGAACATTTGATGGAAAATATTAAGTCAAATAAATCCTACGGACCCGATGAAACACCCGCTTGTATGTTTAAGGATCTAGCTTCGGAAATTGCGCCGTATCTAGACATACTATTTAAGAAGTTGCTGGGAGATCACAAGGTACCCAGAGTTTGGAAAAAGGCTAACGTAGCACCAATGCTTAACAACGGAGAAAAGGAGGAACCAAACAATTACAGACCTATTTCCATCACATACATTTCCAGTGGAATTAATTTGTCTTGATTTTAAGAAAACCTTCAACCAAGTACCTTATAGTAAACTATTCGAACGATAGGGGATCAAAAATCATTGTTCGACCGTGAAAGGGTTATGTTCGGCAAACATTATTCTGATGTTCATTCACCCACTGTCACACACACACACACATAAACACACACACAAACACACACACATATATATATATATATATTTATTTTATGTGTAGAAATATATATTTTCTATTTATATATATATATATATATTTATTTATTTATTTATATTTATATTTGTATGATTTCTTTGGAAGTAACAAGGAAGTGTTGAATAAAAAACTTAAACAGCAACACACAGCACAAGAACAAATAAAAGGAACACTCACACGTAATATTTTGATAATTTCGACAAACTCAAACTTCGTCTTCTTCGGGATATAAGTTAGGGTGGAGCTCAGTCCTAACTTATCTGTGTATCTGTCTAAGTTTTTTATTCAACACTTCCTTGTTACTTCCAAAGAAATCATATATATATATATATATATAGATGATTTCTTCGAAGTAACACGGTAGTGTTGAATAAAAAACTTAGACAGTAACACACAGCACGAGAACACATAAAAAGAACACTCAAAATAATATCTTGATAATTTCGACGGACTCGAGCTCCGTCTTCTTCGAAAGATAAGGTATGACAGTCATATCTTATCTTCCGAAGAAAACAGAGCTCAAGTCCGTCGAAATTATCAAGATATTATTGTGAGTAATTTTTTTATGTGTTCTCGTGCTGTGTCTTACTGTCTAAGTTATATATATATAAACACAGAAACTAAAACATAAAAGAGGATTCCTCTTGAGAAAGGTGGTTGCACCACCGAAAATTCGAGAACCAGTGAGTCCCTCTTTTATATGTTTTAGTTTTATACCAGTGACTATATATATATATATGTATATATATATATATATATATATATATATAAGCGGGTCGCGGTGGTCTAGTGGGTAGAGCGTTGGACTACTGAAGGGAGGGTCCCGGGTTTGATTCCCGGGCAAGGCACTTTGGGCACCTGTCTAGTCAAATGTGAATCTTTCATGTTACCAAAGGTGAAGAAACACCTTTGTGTTTCAACTTTGTTGTCAATAAACAACCTGCATTTTGAAAGCGACACAATTATGAAATAAAGGAGGTAAAATAGTTGTATTTAATTTCATGCGCTACCATTGACTATGCCAAACACATTGTGGTAAGTTATTATAAATAATTGGAAAAATGTACCAGCGAAGAATAGAAGCCATAGAAATATGATACTGGAGGAGGATTGTGAAGAGCATATTGACCGCCAAAGTGAGAAAGAAGGAATTAAGTGCATGTATACGCAAGAGCAGAAAAAGAAAGGCTCATACGGAGATCTAAGCAAGACATAGAAAAACTACATGGGCTGGACACACCTTGAGCCACAATGGATTAGTTGGATAGATAACAGAAAGGGAAATTTCGTGCGTAACCCCAAGAGGCAAGAATAGGAAAAATTGGGAGTGAAACCAGGAAGCTATGAGGGGTTGAGGGAAATAACGCTGAATGGAGGAAAACGGAGGTCTGCAAAAAACAATTTTAAGATTGCAATGTTTATGGTAATTATTAATTTATTTAGCCCAAAAATATCAACATGGCAATTACTTATCTGTGGATGTTAAGGACATATTACATGGTAGATCAGATCACCAACATTAAATAAGGGAGATTTATTGCAGAACGGATAGATTTAAAATGCCTTTTTTTCCTCGTACCATTAGAGATCATAATAGATATGGCAGCAATTTCTTCGGAGGTAAGTAGGATTGTTAGCGTATAAATTTGCCGATATGTTGCATATTATTCTTTCTATTCAGCAGACCAATATATTTTACAGTTTTACAGCATGAGTTGAATATACGCATCCTGTTATTGAATATTGTTGCATGTTATTACTTCTTTTCGCACGTTTGAAATTCATCGAGTGCATAATTAAACTAATATTTTTGTAGAGGTAACATAATTTGATTTTGCATGTCTTTTCTTCTATTTTACGACTGGTGACCTAGCATCCCCCGCTAAACGCCCCAGCGGCCGCTTGTGGGGCATTATGTGGATGTAGATGAATTAAATTCGACAAATAACAAAGAAAAACAAATAATATAAATAAAAACTCAACGAATAACAAATAACAGAACCATATTAACGTTCTTGTACACGTTATATACACAAGTACACAATACACAAGTACATTGTACGTTCTTGTACTTTTTTCTAAAGAAGTAATAAATTAGTGTCTGATATTCTATGATTATGTTCCATTATCCCAAATGATTACTCTATTTTTCTCATACGCTGTTAAATTCAACGAGACATTCTCGAGTCTCACGATTCCTATTCCCGTATAGAAAAAGTTTGGCGCGTGCATATGCTTTGCCAGTTCCTTAATTCTCGCCTCTTATCACTCCCATTCACCAACCATCGCTCTTTGCCCTATGAGGGCAGAGGCGAAATAACCCTCGGCTACAATGAACGAACGAAAAGATCTCCTAATTCTCGCAAGCGGCGATCGGCCCGGGCGAATGAGACCTGCACACACCTACTCACGCATATACGCAGCGGCAGTCACCCTATCGGCCCTCTCCCTACACTCCAACTTCATCCGACCCCAAGCCAAGGCGCTCCGGACCTCCCTCTTTAGCCTAGGATAAAGCAAGGGTCTTTTATCTCACTCATCCACCCCTTGCGGCGGCGCGCACCCTCCTCTATTCGCCCAAGCACCCAAGGGCGCAGCCTCCTTCCTGAAATTTCCCCCTTCGCCCCCATCCTCATATCTACCCCTCCCCGCGTCTCCTTCAATTTCCTTCCACGCCTCACTTTCTCACCAGACATCCACTACTCTCCATTCTCTGGAGAGCATGGACCAGCGGTTCACGGTCCGCGATCCTCAACTGCTTTTACTACCCTCAGCCTGCTTGGTCCGTCGCTTTTGAAAGATATTTCAATATTGCAGCTTGCGATTCGGAGAGATGTTCCTCTTTTCCCTACCAAATATCCATCTATTGCTAGATCCAAATAACCAGACGTACCAGTCTACATTTTATAATGAAACCTACAAAAATACATTAAAATATATAAATAAAAGTTTCTGAACAGATGGAAAACTTAATTTCCAAATAAAATTATTTCGTAAAATTTTATGCCAAAGATTAATGAGAACGAAATGACATATTATTAAACAGAGCCTAGAAAGCTGCGGAAAACGGGAGATGTTTGCTCACGAAGGCCGAATATTTTTCTAAAAATTATAATCGGGAGATCCAAATATTCAACTGTTACGGAATGAAAGATTTGGTGCTTTCCCGGCGTATGAGTTGGGTGAATTCTTCTTGGATCTTCCACCGGGTTAATGTCTCCATAGCTGCCGACGTTTCGATTCTCGACTCGCTCATCGTCTTCAGGGCTTCTGAGTCAGACGACTACGATGACGAGTGGATAATCGAAACGTCTGCAGCTATGGAGACATTAACCCGGTGTAAGACCCGAGAAGAATTCACCAAAATCAACTGTTACGCTTTACGAAATTGCGGTTCAGTTTTAGCGTGAACCGCAAAGCATTAAAATATGTCAAAATTTAACTATACAGATGAATAAAATTCAAAATATATTATCTGACCTTACATCAGTTATGCAAGTACATTTTCTCGATAGCTCAAGTGGTTAGAGCATCCGACCGGCAAGTGGAGAGATCCGGTGTTCAAGTCCCGGTCGAGGCAAATATGTAAACACTAGTGGTCTGCTTGATTCCGCCTTCCCCACCTCTCCTGTGTTCGTCCATTGTGTGTGTTCCTTTCCCCTTTCCTTATATCTACTTCCATATGATTGAATATTTGTTCGCCGTATGACGGGATTTCGTGTTTGAATGTATATATACACAAACACATTATATATAAATATATATATATATATATATACTATATATGTGGGTCGCAGTGGTCTAGTGGGTAGAGCGTTGGACTTCTGACCGGAGGGTCCCGAGACCGGAGGGTTCGATTCCCGGGCAAGGCAGTTTGGGCACCTGCAGCTCCACGCAAGCTAGTTAATTTTTCGGGTACCAGGTCCTCCTGGGAAACCATAACCGACACAGGGAAAGGAACTGGCCCCCCTACCCTGATGTGTGAATATTCACACGCCGTCGGGCTTGGTACATGGGTGAGCTCTACCATCACCTGCTAAACCGACCTTCGGGTTGATTACTGTGTTTATGGTTTATATGTATATATATATATATATTCTGATGAGGCGGTCGTGTGGTCGAAACGTAAAATACACTCTGTGATAGTCCATTCCTTGTCTCTCTGTGTGTATATATATACATATATACACACAGATAACACGTAAAAGGGCACTCACAATGTAGATGATTTAAGCTTTCGGCCTACTCCGAGGCCTTCTTCAGGTCAGACTGAGAGGTTTTGAGGGAAGAGTGCCTGAGGAGGGAAGGGGGGCGGAAGGTTTAGGGACTGTTGGGAAGGAAATTAAAGATGGCGGTTAAGGGTGGGAATTTTAAAGGATCGGAAATATAGGACGTATGCGGATTCGCGAGTTTTCACCTCTATGTTGGTGGCTGAATCGTGTAGGGATTCTAGAACTGTTAGGGAAAAGCATTCGTCAAATGATAGGTTGTGTGAACTTGCGTGTAAAGGGATAGGAAGAGAAGGGAGTGAAGCAGAATTACATGAGTAGCGGTGATTGTTCATTCGGATGGATAAGGGGGTAATGCATTCGCCTATGTAGAATGAGGTGCATTGTTTGCACGACAAAAGAAAGTAATTTTTTTAGAGGCAATTAGCGTGGGAACGGGGTGAAGGGACAATGAGGCAATGTGGGGAGAGGGGAGCAGATCTGATTAGAAGACATGTTTTACATCGGGGGCGATTGCAGGTAGGGGAAATACTTATGTGGAAATTTGTCAGGGCGGGGTGCCAAAGTGGTGGATCTCAGAAGGTTTCTGAGATTGGCTGGTCGTCTGTAAGCGACAGAGGGGCTTTGGGGCAGTAAGGATGTGGTCGCGTCATTGTCATGTAATATAGAATAAAGTTCTTTGATAAGGGTTTTCAGTCTGTGGGATCCGGGGAAATAGGTTGTGCAAAGGTTGAGTCTAGAGTCAGATGTGGGGTTGTTATTCTGTGGAGTGTGTGGTCGGGAGGAGCGGTAGATTTTATCCTGTAGGAGCTTTTCTGGGTAACCGCGTTTGTGGAGTGCATGGCGTAGATTGTGAAGGTATTTGTTGAGGGTAGCTGTGGTGTTGCAAATCCGATGTCCGCGGATAGAGAGAGAGTTGGGAATTGAGCGTTTGGTATGAGAAGGATGACTACTAGTATAGTGTAAATATTGTTGATGATTAGTGGCTTTGATGTGTACTGAAGTGGTGAATTTGTTATTGTGAATTGAGATGTCTGTGTCAAGAAAGGTGATGGTGGACTCTGAAATGGAAGAAAGGGTTTTCAGTCTGTGGGATCCGGGGAAATAGGTTGTGCAAAAGTTGAGTCTAGAGTCAGATGTGGGGTTGTTATTCTGTGGAGTGTGTGGTCGGGAGGAGCGGTAGATTTTATCCTGTAGGAGCTTTTCTGGGTAACCGCGTTTGTGGAGTGCATGGTGTAGATTGTGAAGGTATTTGTTGAGGGTAGCTGTGGTGTTACAAATCCGATGTCCGCGGATAGAGAGAGAGTTGGGAATTGAGCGTTTGGTATGAGAAGGATGACTACTAGTATTGTGTAAATATTGTTGATGATTAGTGGCTTTGATGTGTACTGAAGTGGTGAATTTGTTATTGTGAATTGAGATGTCTGTGTCAAGAAAGGTGATGGTGGACTCTGAAATGGAAGAAGTGAATTTAACAGTGAAAGCAGAATTTAAGGTCGATAAGAAATTGTCAAGAGACTCAGAGCCGTGTGTCCATAGCATATATATTTATATATATATATATATATATATATATATATATATATATATATATATATATATATGGAGCGTAGCTATGTACGGCGCGGAAACGTGGTCGCTGAAGCAGGAGGATAGACGTAGATTGGAGGCTTTTGAAATGTGGGTGCGGAGAAGAATGGAGAAGGTGAAATGGACCGAAAGGAAAACAAATGAGGAAGTGCTAGAAATGGTGGGGGAGGAGAGGGGTTTGTTGAGAGAAAGCCTATGGAGGCAGGAAAAATGGATGAAAGGCGTATTGAGCGGTAGTGGAATGTTGAAGAGGGTAATAGAGGGGAGAATGTTGGGCAAGCGAGGTAAGGGTAGGAACAGGATAGGGATGTTGGACGGGATGAAGGGAGGAAAGAGGTACACCGAGATGAAGAGGGACCTGATATATAGTAGATTAGTTTGCTAGGTGGGGAGTCACAAAATGTTTATTTGATAGTTGTGTCCATCCAAAAAACCTACCTTAACCGGTAGATTACCTAATAATAATATATATATATATATATATATATATATATATATATTCATATATTCATATTCATTCAGTCGGTTGGACCACCGAAAATTCGAGAACCAGTGAGTTTTTCCTCTTTTGTGTTTTGGTTTCTGTGTTTGTTATGACTATCAGTGAATACATTACACGTTTGTGGGTTTTCCAAAAAAGTGTATATATATATATATATATATATATATATATATATATATACACATATATATAGTGTGTTCATACATACACGAGTGATTATAAATACTCAAAGGAAAGGGATAGCCAACATAGAATGTATAAGGAAAAACACAAGGCTAGTGGGGAAAGTGGGAAGAAAGAAATTCCGAATAGAACAAAGGTCCTGGACTGGCAATCAAAACGCTTACTTTCGGTTGGCGAAACAGATGCGCTGCAAAAGAGGCGGACGTAATTGTCCTTTCAGGTGTTCCCTTTTCCGATCCGATATCATTGAGAATGTCTCTCTCTGTTGATCGATTTTCGGCAAGTGAATGAAGCGATTCGTAGCTGTCCTTTTCTGCGCCTATTTCGAGTGTTCATCCAGAACTTCTAATACTACATGCAGTATGTATATACCATCTTCTCTCCTGAGTTTTCATCATCGTAAAAAAAATTACATACGTATGTACATGCATATAAAAACATTAACACAACAATCAACCCGAAGGTCGGTTTGATAGGTGATGGTAGAGTTCACCCAGGCTTCACACATCAAGGTAGGGGGGCCTGTTCCTCTCCGTATGCCGGTTGTGGTTTCCCATGAAGATCTGGTACCCGAAAAATCACATAGCTTGGGTGGAGTAACAGGTATCCAGAGAGGCTTGCCTGGGAATCAAACCTCGGTCCTACGGTCAGTCAACGCTCTACCTCCTGGACTACCGCGACGAATGTGCTTATACAGGTACATGCAATCACACATGGCTTGTGTTGATGAGGGCAATAGGCGTTACACTCAAGTGTTAGCACCCGTAGGTACCCTTAGGCTCTGAAGCACTGTCTCCCTCTGGGATGAACTTCTGCCGAGATTGAAGTTCAAAAGAATTGAACGGAAAATGGCGCACGTCTGTGAATCTTTTTCTTTAAAATAATATTATTTTATCATTCCTCAGGATTAAAGATGTAATAATTACATCAATGGGAGTTCCAAAGGAATGTTGCCGACCCTCGCTGCCCTGTTTGCCATCGAAACATTCACGGGCGTGCTCCATTGATCTAGGGCCGGTACTTCAGTGTTCCCTCTTCTCGCCTCCAACCCCTATTACAGCTCCCTGGCTATCTTTTCCCTCCGTTTTAACCTGCATTCCTCCCTCTCTCCTTCCCTCCCTCCACCCTCCTCCCTTTCTCCCCCTCTCTCTCTTTCCTTCTTCTCCACGCATCGTCGATTCTCATTCCCACACCACATAACTCTTGCGCCAAACTGCGTTACCATGGTAACCCCCATCCCCTCCCCGTTCCGTCCATTTTCTCTCTCTCCCCCACCGCCGCCACATAACCAACCCTCTTCCTCCGTTTATTCCCTCCACCTCTCCACATACTCCTTCTCCTCCCTCTTCCCTCATCCCCAAACCAACCCTCCCCACTCCCGCACGCCTCGCCGCTCCTCCTACCCCAATTTTCCACCCCGCCCAACCTCTTGTGTGCGTGTGTATTAACCGAATGGTAGCTTGGCGGTGGATTTATTTATAAGCCCCCGCTTTCAGTCTCTCTTTGAGCATTGATACCGAAGTAATCTCCGCCACCGACTCGCCTGTGCCCTATGGCTACGTCAATCGTTCGGGGATGGGGAAGAATAATCGCCTGCAAGGATACCGAAGCGGATTCGTCGTGGAGCCACGTCGAAATTGAGAGTTGAGGTTTCGTCAAAAAAAAGAAAACATCAGGAAGTCGACGAGGAGCTTAACGAGGAAAGTTCAAAACTGAGTGCATTTGATTCCGTGCACACCGTCTCTTCGACCGTCATTTCAAAAATTAAGTGGACTCGCTCAGAGCGCCCATGTCAATGTGTCGCCAGCCCCTTTTCAAGTTTGTCCGACAAATTTTTGGAAAATTTTATTATATTGTAGGCTTAACTATAATTTAAATATAGCGTAGATTTTCAAATTGATTTGGCGTTATATCTGGAGTTATTTGAATATTTTGAAATAATGACCTCAATAATTATAATAATTTTTCGCTTGAACACAACTTAAATATCAATAATATTTTTCAAAAACTATTTTAAGATGTAATATTTATCTATTTGAATCTAAAATTGTTGAAAATAATTTTTGGAAAATTGCTGGATTTAAAATATAATGCTGTAATAAATGTTCTGTAATCAATAGGTGAATATGCATGCAGAATAAATAATAAAATGCGGAATATATGTGTCATCATATCACTCACTGTATGTATATTTTTTATTCGGTCAGAATTTGTAGAGAAAAGCTTTCAGTGGTCAAGCGTAACCACTCCTTTTTAGTCAAACTTCATGAAATGTGGTTGAGGTCAGGAAATCTTTAGAGAAATGCCTAGCACACGGTTTTTAAGAGAAGAAAAATGTTCGCTAACGGACGAAACTCCTTATCTTATTTACCACGAAACTCCCATGAAGTCCTTTCTACTACGAAGTAATTCAATGTGAAAGACAGGTCATAATAAATTGAAAGCATTAACTCTTTCTCTCCCACTCATTGCAAGGGTCAGAGAAAGAGGGAGAGAGCAGAAGAAGGCAGGGTAAAAGTTGAAAAGAGGTGAGCGATACTCGAATCATTATTTCGTTAGAGAATTAATCATTTTTTTCCACCTATGAATATGGTAGCACAGATCGACACAAAAGAAAGTAACAATTAATTCATCTTAAGAACTGGAATTTCCTGAACTGACGGAGAAAGAATTTCCTTCGCAATGAAGGTATTATTTTCTTAAATCTAAACTATTAGCGTTCTACGTATGCGGTCCAACTAATGTGGACGTCGTGGTTCTTTGGCTTCTAGTATTCTAGTCAATCCCAAGGCAAGAATTAGATAAAAACCTATTGATTTTGATTTTAATTGCTTTTATTTCTGCTTCCTTCTCTGGCTTGGTGAATGGCTGAGTGAAAACACGGAATGTCCTCCGAAATGAAGTCCGTACTCTATTATTCATTGTCTCTTGCGCATTTTCTCCTGTGAGAGCAGAGTGGCAATATGGCAAGTGGCTCTAAAAGGGGAGGGGGGCAAGAGGGAGCGGCGGAAGGGAGTGATGGTGGGTTTTTAGAGTGTAGGGGGTGCAGAGGGGTCGAGAGGGGTGCGGGTGAGAAAGCTTATACTTTATCACTTGGCATGGCACGCGAAGTGGAAGTAAGACGAGGAAATGACGCAATGAAAATGAAATGGAAGGGGAGAGGTGCACTGTTGCACCCGCAAGTTGTGTCGTCGCCAGCAACAACACACCTTGCAAGAGTTATTCATATATTGTACGCATTTTGGTCGAGGGTGCTGAGTAACTACATTTCTTATTTTTTCACGGGAATATTCGATTTTTTTATGTCTTTAGCGTTTCAATAATCGCTTTGGAATAATCTTAGAGTGTAAAAATCAGTTGCCTTGACCGGGATTCGAACCTGGATCCCTCGATGACCGGGGCCGGGTGCTTTACCCAGTTAAGTATTCAATCGGCGTCATTTTAAGCTCTGAAATTTTGGGGGCTTTAAACGAACAAGTTGTTGTGACGAAATACCGTACATACAATACCACAGGCATTCGTAGTCGTGTACAACGCACCACAGTCCTCGAGGTTAAAGGAAACTTTAAACACTGAGGGTTTTTTCCTTTGACAAATTCCCGGAAATGCCGCTGCAGTAACTTTTAACCGAGTAACCCCCAAATAAACATTTTAATTCTTCAGAGTTTCAAAAAATATTTCAAGTTTTAAAAATCATTCGACTTGACCGGGATACGAACCCGGAATATTTTTTACTCTCTGAAAGTGTTGCATTGAAATGTATGTTAGCGGATGACTCCCTTACAAGCTACTATTGCGGAATCTCCCACATTTCTTGAAATTTTTCTTCAGCGTTATTTGATCATTCATTTGACTATATGGTAAATAATATACCGCAAGGCTTTTCAAAAGCATGTGATGAGAGGAATTGACTGCAGGATAGGTGAAAATCAGTTTGGGAGGTGTGTACTTGAATAGGTCGCTTGTGAGTAGGTCGCTTTGATTACTTCCTTATGAAATACGCTTGCGGGCTAAAATTAACTTATTATTTGAATGAAAAATGATCTTTTGAGTGGTAAAAAATATGCATGGTGAAAATAATGACTTTTATCGGGACAACGCTGAATTCCAGCTTAACAAATATCATTAAATTATCAACTGCAAGACTCAAAACTGGGAAGCAGTACTTTCGGTTGCAAAAGCCTGCCACTGCAATACGTTCATAGATTACAGCTTGTGTATTCCGATGATTTTTAAGAACGAAATTTTCAATAATAAGACATGATTATAATCAGGAGAGTAAAAAAAACAAATTACATGGAAGGATGGTGAATTATATTTTACAAAATGCTTTCGGAACCAGTTAAATCTGAGTTTTACATAAATTATGATGGAAAAAATACCTCAGGAGGGAATGTATGAAATTTTCTAGCCAAAATTCTAATTATACGTGTGTTGCTATTCACCATGAAATTAATTATGGTCAATTATTTATTTCAACTTAGTGTTACATTTATTAGGGCCAGTCAATTGACGTCAAATTCGAAGAGCAGACATGCTAGTAACGGAAGAAAGGATTTTATTTTAAGACTGCTGTGGATAACCTAAACAGTCTTTTGAACTGATCACTGAGTTTTCCAGAGCAATGAATCTTTTGAAGTTTTTTTTACGAAAGCCTTCATTCTATGCTCTCGAAAATCTAGAAGGCCAAAATAAAAATTCTAAATATTCCAGTCATTAATAAGTGACTAAATACTAAATGAAAACATGCTTCCCTTGTCCAGGAATCTAATATTATCGAAGAAAATATATGCTTAAAATAATTTAAAAAGCATTTCGTACTAGTGTTCGTGAAATAGAAAAGTATAAGCAATAGAAACCATTTATTAAAAAAACCTAAGTCAGAGAAAATGCTGGGAGTGAAATATTGGGAAGATTTTAACATATTAATCTGTCAATGAAAGGAATTATGATGAGGGATAACAGAATCAATTATCTGAGAACATATCTACATAATAGCCCGCAATCCGGCACAAGGGCGTATGGTAGGGGATGTTAGGTCACCAGCTATGCATGCGCAATCACAATCATTACTCATCTACATTACTTTCAGTTTGATCATGCAATGGAACAAAGTTAATCACAAAAAAGAAAGGCCATCAAGAATATTCAATAATAGGATAAGTTCAATCCATGCGGGATTAATGTTATAAAGATGAACCTATTTAAAATGCTTGGAGAATACACAAGGATGGTCTGAAAAGTATCCAACCTAACAAAGATGCAAGGCATTTTTTCTGAAATTTTCTTAGTCGGAAACTTTTCAGACCACCCACGTATTTAAAATAGACATGGCCAATACCAATAATTCCCTTTGTGTCTGCCGTCATATCTATTTTGACCTCTGATCGTGCGAGGAAATACGACATTTAAAGCCATCCGTTCAACTGCCTGTGTCCCTGACTTAAACGTAAGTGATCAAACAAGTATACACTAATAAGGTATGTTACTTGATAAAATACTCTATTATTACGTCTACACCACTTGGGGAACACATCTACGGGAATATATGGATAATTAGTATATTAGAATTAGGATTCATTAATAATATTGTAAAATTGACAAGAATTAAAAAAAGTGCTTTCACTTGTAAAACCCCATTTACAATATGCTGTTTGTACGTGGGTCCCCTCAGAATCAGAGTTACTGAACAATTAGATAATGTTCTGCAAAGATGAGCTAGATTTATTTAACAATTTTGTTAATATGTAAATTATCTCATTAGAGGAATTAGGTTGGCTATGACTTACGAAGGTTTATTATTAATTAGATATTAAACTTCTATCCAGATTAAAATTCAGGTTTCGCTCGCAATAAAGTGAAAAAAATTTCATTAACCTTGGCGTAACAGGGTAAGGAAGTTCAAGAATAAAAAATTAGAGATTTGATCAACTGCGGAAATCACCAACTGTTCCGAGTTGGGTTGCCATTTTTTACGCGAACTGCAATGCAGAATAGCAGGGTAAAACATTCCGTGGCCAAATATATCGCTAACATTCTATTTTCCCTTAGTTTTACTCTTCCAGCGGCTCGTATCGCATGTGCAGAGAGTATTTAAAAGTTGAGCTGTAGTTGTTAAAGTTAGTAAATTTATTTGATTTATTTAATCAATCATTTGGGAACTAATTTTCGAGTGAAACTAAATTCTGATTGCTCATATCTGGTGGGGAATCACTCCCTGCCACACACACCTGCAATGGCTGTTAGGTTACCATTTAGCTTCAACTAAAAATAAAGTACCAGTGGTGAATATTCAATTGAAACCCTTGCTCCAAAATCATTGGGTTGTTGTTAACACATGATTATAACTTACTCTCGTCATTATCAACAATGGTTCGTGATTCGGTGATAACGACTAGATCGTTATTGTCAAAACTGATTGAAAACTAAGGATGAAGGCAAAGTCTACTTTGAAAAAGGCTCCTTAAAATCATTTTCTATCGAAATAAACAATTGTTACCGGTACAATTATAACCTTTTACCAAATATTTGTACAAATTTTCAGCTATATCTCTAAATTACAAACCTTCAAGAATTACTTTGAAGAACTCTCCTGCATTGCAAAATTACACCGCAAAAATTGCGAAAGCGATTCGATAAAGGAGCGTGGGGTGCACTATGTAGGTGCCAAGCCCTATGACTTGGGGGACCAACTCATCACCCATGCTGAGGACAGCTCTTTCTCCGAGCCGATTGTGACATCTCAGAATCAAATGACTTTTTCGAAAGGCCTAGAAAGTGCGGGTGTCAAGTTCAGGGTGGGGTGTCTTGAGGCATCAAACGGAATTGAAAGCTCAACCCTCCAGTCTGCAGCAAAAAAAACTATCCGCTAGGGTACAGCGCCGTATTTTCCCGGCTGGTTCCAAACTCAAGCGTTAAAAGGGATCAAGAATTGCCTTAATGCCCCTTCATTTGAAAATTTAGAGTTTTCATTAAGCCATTCAATTCTTTAGAGGAAGGCATCGTCACACAACCGGCGTCGACCTCCGAACTCCGTCCATCAGAGGACGCGTAAACGACAAAATTCAGTTTTTGCATCAAAACCTGGTGGGGGGGGGGGGTGGATATTATCTCAAGGTTTCCGGCGTGTTCCCTCGAAGCAAGGAGCAAATGTATTCGCTTAGGGAGTGACGAAGCCCTTTGGGATGTTTGCCCCAGCTGGGATGCCATTCGAGAGTCTCGGCCCCTCGGGTAGATAGAGAAATACGCCAAATTCGACCTATAAATACCAATAAACGCCTCTTATGATAGGGTTATCAATATCATGGGAGTAAGTTTTGCACAGGAGCTGTGTGTATCCACTTTGATGTGTTTCGCTTATAAGGAACAAATTAATCTTGGGAAGCGAAACGTTTTGTGAGCAGGAATGGGGAAGAGTAGGTCTCAATATCATTCAATTGAAGTCCATAAAAGACGAAGGCAGTCTACCATGTGAAGCGCGCGAGATGTGCATTTTTGTCTGACAGTCGTTTTCCCATGAATTATTAATTAAAAGACATAAATTTAAAGAAACCGTCAATCAAGATTTTAGCAAAGCACCATATAGAGCCGCATCGATTTTTTTTAAACATGTTGCGGTAAGAATTTGAAAAAAATGGTGAGATAATACGGCCAAGCATGCAGCTAGAAGAGTGGCTAAAATGGGAAAGAAACAGATGCATTAGTTCAGCAATTATTTTAAATGCTACAAAACCCGCCACATAAGAAGCGGAGTGAAGTATTATCTGAGGGATGAGAGCATAGGTTCATCCCTGCCAAAATAATTTGTAACTATTTTGGTGGTGAGTCAAAAAACTAATCTTGGATTGGCTACAATCTTTTCTCAATAGATTTGTTGCGATAGATTTTATACCAGAGTAGACTGGAAATGGTCAATCAACTGTGAGTGTGCAGTGATGAAGGTGCCAATCTGTCATTGGTCGTTTCTGTTCCACGAAATCCACTCCTTGAGAAGTGAAGGTCGTGTGGGTGGCCGTGAGTGAAGACCCACCGTGGGTCCCTTCGCAAGAAGGGTTTCTGGGAATGGGGAAGGGGAGGCGACAATAAAGGAGTTCAGTTTCCGGAGAACCAACTTTGAAAACCTGTTTTGCAATCACATTTCTGTAAACGGAATTACGGATTTATGCCCCCCTGTAGGTTTTTCGGTGCGTACGAATATGTGCGTGCTTTGGGAAGAGGATCAATATGTAGGGGAGGGGCGAGAGAATGGAGAGAGGCGGAGGGGAAAGCGGGTGGAAGGGAAGTGTTTGGGGGAGGGGCGGCTGTTTTGGTGCGGAGAATCGCGGCTCGGTTTCGGGGATGGGGTTGCGGCGGGGGAGGGGGGACGTAGTGGGGGAGGAGTGGAACGTTTGGAACGGGAGAGGTTGGTTGAGGACCTGACGGGTGTGGAGGGTAGCTGACAGTGCCATCTAGACGGGCTCCGAGGAAACTCCCCGCTCTCTGTGAGTCCATCCAGGCATGACATCCATTTATTGCATTATTAAGCAACGGCTGCAATGTCAAAGCAAACCGGGATCGAAAGAAAACAAGAACGGACTGTGTCATGGGACCGGCTCGATTTAATCCCGCAAAATCATCCATTATCCAAAAATGTGGCAAATTTCCATTTAATTGTGAATATCTTTGTCAGCTGATGATACAAAATTTTGTTAAATGTATAGAGAAATAATTATCATGTCATACGTTTAAAGTCGAGTAAATATAATTAAAATAATTGTAATATTTTTAAAGCTCAATACGAAAAGGCAATGAATTGTGTTTCATTATTTAATTAAAAAGCAAACCATAAAAATTATTCGTGAAACAAATAGAGAACACGGTATTTCTCAAAAAATAAATTGAATTGTTCATTAATATGACTTTTCCACATCTCCGTGTTACATTTATTCAAACAATGACTCGGGTTTAGATGGCTTAAACGGGAGACTATATTCTCATGGGTTCTATACTCTATACATGGGATTCTCATTCTCTATACTCTCTTAATGGGAGACTCGTTTTTTGTTTCCTCACACAAGCAAAGACTCTCACCAGCCGTCAAAGATTAAAAAAATTAAAATTATAGCTGAATGCAGAGAAATATCATATGATGATGAATGGATTAAACCAAAATATTATTAAAGATAAATATTAAACACTTTCCATTAAGGTTAATTATAGGAAGCTATGGGCGTGTTCAGCGAAGTTGAATCAATGACAAACACGTACAAAAGGCAGCAGGCGACCGAAACTAGCTCTCTTGACAATCACATCTGTAAAAACCAAATTCAATTTCACGCACAATATCCAAATGCATTTACATATTCTAATACTACTATTATGTCAGATATAAATTCAAAGGAAAAAGTTATGAATAACGTCACTTTCGCAAGTATACATTAGTGAGTTACCACATATTTTTGCAAAAATATCCAGATGCACCTTTCCATATTTGTGGGGGTAATAATTCGCCAAAACCTTCCAAATTTTCATCATCTTCTTAACACTGACAAAAATCAATACATTGCCACGATGAAGGTAATATCACCATAAATTATTGCAGATTTCTTTGGATAGTAAGAGACAATGATTGATTACTCAATTGGCATGCCGTTTGAAAGAGGATACTGAAAGCTATGCATAAAATGTGCCTTAAAAATTAAATCACATCGTTATTAATAAAATTTAATTTTCAAAAGTGGGAACCGAAATTAGACAAATATTTTCAATACTCCAGTTTAATACCCAATTATAATACTTAGATTTTTTAAATGTAGTCTCCCTGTAGACACTCTTGAGCAAGGCAACGGGGAACAAAGAAACCATCTGATTCAAAGGGATAAAACAGGGAACACGGTTGAGGAAATGGAATTTATTGGCGTTAACCGGAGTGATAAGAAAGGAGTATCGGAACCTGTAGAGAAAATCAGGGAATAGGTAAAGTAACTGTGTATAAGAGAACAAATATGGGAAAATACAAAAAAATCAAAGAAGTAGGAAGAATCGTAATAAAATAGAGCAAGTGAGCGTTAGCATGTTAACAAAAGATAAGATTAGATTCAGTAAAAGTAGAGTAGCAAACTATGGCAGTACAGGGATTGTAACAAAAAGAAGAAGAGTACAATGACGACGCATTTGGTGGCTTTGTGCATTTCATGAAGGCGTTGTATAGTGATTTGGGTGGAACTTGGTGGGTTAACTAAATTATTTGTTAAAATAAGATGGCATAAATTGGAGAAGATAAAACAGTTTTCCTTATATTTTAAGCATAATGGACCGATCTGATGATAGTAGCAGGGAAAAGCTTTTCACAAGAAGAAGAAATTTGATGACGTACTCGTCGAATAAGGGTGCTACAAAAATATTATTGTAAAAATTGATACGGAGCGCAGAGTTTTGTTTGGTGCGAAAATATGTTGGTGGAAGCAAGATGATAGAAATGGAATGGACGTTCCTAATCGTTGGTGTAAAAGAGGACGATAAAGTAAAATAAGAGAAAAAGAAAACAAAGAAAGGAGCACTGTGCATGAATAGATAGACAAGAGACTTCTGAGAGGTCTGCAGTAGTTCTACAGGAAGGAAAGGTGTGTGCAAAGAATTTTGAAAGGGAATAGAATGCTGAAGACTGAAGACTGACTGGTGACGCAGTTCAGAAGTGTGATAGAGGGAGCGTTTTGGACAGAATGGAAGGAAGTGGTAACTGATGAAAATTTATTTCAAAGTAGATTTCCAGGTGATGTTTTGGTGGCATTGAATTTCTCACCATTTTTCAGCGATTGTTCATTTAACAACTCATCCATATTAAACAGTATATAAAAAAGTAAATAAATAGTGGTACGTAAATAATAATACGGTATACAAATTGGACGGTTTGAAATCCAAATAGAAAATCTCGTTAATTAATGTAGATATCCTGCATCAGATGCGGAATGTTGTTCGGGCTTCTTCGATATACTTATCCCTCTACGCCCTTCGCCCCGATTCCCATCCCAAATCCGTCCTACCCTGTCGAACATTTCTCTCCCGTCCCTCCTCGCCTATAAACCCTTCCCCCGAGTTTCTCCTTCAACGCCGAGTTCGCTCGTTTTCATCCCCACGCGCGTCCCCGCCCACGCCCCCTCCTTCCATCTCCTTCCGCCCCGTTGCACCCCTCTCCTCCGCGGGCCCTCCTTTCACTAATCACTTTCGGCCCTCTCACTCACGACCCCCCTTGGTGCCCTCACTTCCTCCACTCTCTTTCGTTTTTGAAGTGAAACGCTTTACACGCACCGGGTAATGCTGATACACCTCTCATGGCCATGACAATGGAACCGAAGGACAAAAAAATTATTATCATATTAGAATTTCTCCCTACAATTTTCCTCGCAAAAATTACAGTTTCTTACATATAGAAAAACAATGTGATTTTGTCTAAGAGCCTTCCAGTTTTGTCTACGCCACCGGCTATAACATTTGTAGATTCTAATATTTCCAGTTATATGTTGGTTTTAGTAAAGTTATAATTGAAAAAAGAATATTAATTGCATTTCATAAACTATTGACATAAAATAAAACTGCAAAAATAAAGCTATTGTTCAATAATAGGCTCGTGCTTCAAGTGGATGTAAAAAAATCTGCTTGATAGGTTTATACTTAGACTTCTGAGTCATAATTTATAATATTTCTTTCTCTCTTTATTTTGTGAAAAAGTATCCCTGATTCAAATCTGATGATTTCCTAAAGTAAATCAGGTTGAGCCAGAAATTCCCCCATACACGTGAACTCTTAAAAAACAGAAAATTAAATATTAACACCGATTACATTTTATATTTCAGCTGAACCTCCATAATTTATCACTTATTGGAATGACAGACTGCCCAGCTTAGCATTAAAAAAGTAAAATGCGCTAGTAATTTGTAACTGTACAACTTTCTTCACCAGGGATGAATTTCACATGACTAAGCAACTAGGATATTTACAAGTGGATATTATAATGGATACTTACTTTTATACATGGATTAGTAAGTAAAAAACCTGGTATATATCACTTTAATTATTATTTTAATTTTGTTTGATTCGGTTATGTATTGTTTACCCTAATATCACTTTCTGGTTTGTGGATAATTTTTAACGTTGTCTTTCCCTTTTTATGCAAATTTGCACAAAATGTAAAAAGCCCCGTGCTATTAATATTTGTGCTTACAAAACTGCCAAGAAAACCGATGCCATGAACGAGTTCGCGTATTTACATGAAAAATCGTAAATGAGAGCTTTACGGCTGTTGCACTTAGCGTCGATAGGTCTTCCAGAACCGCTTCAGGTAACACCAGAGAGGAGATAACGACGGAGAGCGACCTTGATAGAACCAAATCCTTCCCCATTACCTTCTATTCCTTGCCTGCCTGCCCCCTCCCTCTCTTGACACCCCCTGCCTCTTTCCTCTTCTCCCTCATCTCCCCTATCGCCCCCTTCCCCGTCTCCCCCACGCGCACCCCCTCGTTCAGCCCCAATCTCTTCTCTTCCCTCTGCCCTCCTCTTCCCGCCCTATCTGTACCCGCCCCACTTCGTCTCACCGCGCATTCCTTCCCCTCCTTTGCCCCAAACGGCATCCCCGCTCCCCCACCTTCCCTTCAACAGCGAGGGCAGCGCTCTTCTCCTCTCCCGGCAGCAAGACAGACCCGAAAATCTACTCGGATCCAAGCCTGGCACCAAAAACTCTTTTCCACCTTGGCTAAACCTATAAAAAATCACCTTTGCTCAACGAAATAACCATTCCCCTTCCCAACCGCTATAATACTCATTTCTCCATCGAATTACCATGCTCTCGGTGAGTGAAATGGTGGGTGGCTAAACCTTCCCGAGATAATTTTCACCCATGCATTTTTGTCATCGAGGTTTCAACATCAAGTTCACCGGTTACGACCCTGCCACATATCCTTATGGTGGCTCGAGGGTTAATACTGGGATGCAGATTGTTATAGGTAGATTTGGTATTTAGTTAAATGTTTGTCTTTTGATGTCTGTTGTATTAAAAATATCCTTTTTCTAGTTCGATTTGAAATCGTCCTACACATTTAAAAATACTCGACGCATCAGGGGAGTGAGTGACCAACGGGAAAGGTATCGACCATCGTGACTGATTGATTTTGCGAAGTTTATCTATGTTTTTAGAAAAAAATAAATAATTAACGATGAAATAAATTCACGAATAAATGGTGACTCCTAATGTGCCTTTGAAAATACTTTCTTACTTAAAGGACGCCATTCCAAGATATTATTTAATTTTTGGTATTCAGAAATTACATATTTTTATTTTCCTGGCTCCTCAATGTTTGATAAAAAATGTATTTAAAAAAATATATCTCACGTCCTCAATATCGATCATCGATGTATATAGATGTGAGATTTATCAAATAGATCGTTTTAATATATCCTTGGAAGAGTTCCAATTTTTTGTTTTCATAAAGGTGAGGATCTATACGTCAATAGAATAAAGCAAAAACAAGCGCCTTATCTCAATGAGACTGGTATAAGCTCCTGCATAACTATAAATACCAAGCTATTTGTTGCGAAGTGCTAATATACTAACGCTTTAAGCATTTTATTGAAGAAAACATTGAAAACAATTACGCATGAGTTAAATCGCAGAATGAAGGGGACAAGAAGTAGTAAGCCGCAGGAAAATCACCTTAATTGTGAATAATGAAGAAGATATGAGTTAAAAAACATTGTATTTCTATATTTTAAACCCTGGAAGTTAGGATAGCAATTCGGAAAGTAATCAATTATATTCGTTCAAAAGAAAATCATACTAACAATAAAATCTGCGATACAATAATATTTGTTTGAACGCCTGTTTAAAAAGGACTACAGGAGCTATGGTAATTCAAAAATATGAAAATAAATACGCGAACTGAGGCCATAAAAACTTTGTTCTGCAAAATTTAGTGTACATCATCTTTGTCCCCTTCAAAGAACTCCCCATTCGTTACTATTAACTTATTCCACCTTCTTTTCCACTGTTTAAAGCACCCTAGAAAGTTCTCGGCAGTGAGGCTCTTCAGTTTTCACGCCGTTTCTTGCTTTATTGTGTCCACATCTTCCCAGTTATGTCCCCTAATCACATTTTTGTATTTTGAGAACACCAAAAAGTCACAGGGGGCGAGGTCTGGTGAATTAGAAGGATGATCAAGGATGGTGATTGAAGTTTTTGCCAGAAACTGCCGAACAATCAATGTTTCAAATGTTGTGGTCAACACAATTGGTTGAAGGCCAACCTTGCATCATTCGTGGCGTCTTACGCTTAATTCACTTGAACACGGATGTTTTCTTCAGAGCATTATCACCGTAAACACCTATCAACATTTCAGTATGCGAGTATTCTTGATACTTTTACACTTCACCAAAAAACTTGACGTTGATTCGTTGCTCCATGGTTTTGTCAATTTCCTTTCTCGACAAACAGTAAAAACAAGGACAACGGAAACTAACATACCTGGCACCATACGCAAAGCTCAACGATCCGCCAAGCACAGACGGTTCATTGGGTTTCAGGCAGTCGGAGGTGCTATAGCTCCCTTAATGGCCGCCATGTTGTACCAGTTCGCATATTTATTGCATTGATCACGTATCTCGACCATACTCTACCAGAATGGTGACTATTACATAGTCGTAAATGAACCAGTCATGCACGTAATTACAGGAATTGAAATCCGCGAAACGTTTTTGCTATAAAACTGAAAAACATCCTCACGAGGAATATTAACGAGGAATATTATAAAAGACCTAATTTACCGAGGAGTTCAATAAAATTCTATTTAAACATTTGAAGGCGAGGCCAATTCCTATGAAAGACATATATATTATCAATAAATGACAAAACGAATCTATTAGTGACAGTTTAAGGGGGAACTGAGTCTGAGAGAAAATGTCTCATTTAAAAGGATCTTTGTGTCTTACTTGGTATTCCAATTACTCGAATTCGATTAAAGTTATGTGGAAAAATTACTAACCAGATAAAATAGTGATACTAAACGGACCTAAGGAGTGTGACGATGCATATTCATTATTTTTTTCAATTCTCAGTATTAGTAGTAGTAATATGAGGGGCTACCGGCAGGTAAACTAAGGTCATTAGAACCATAGGGGGTGAATGGGAGAGAAGGAAGGGTGGAGAGAAACCCGGCGCCGGCATTAGCCTACTCTCAAGGAATGGGGCCAGGGGTCCGCAGTTTCAATGCCAAATCCCATTCGATGGACGGCGTACTATCTCGAAAGGCTCTCCATAAAGCACCTCAAGTAGGGATCGGGATACCACTGGAAATATCTGCCGTTTCCAGGAATTGAGTCAGGGCCTTTTCGGTGAGAAACCATTAGGTTAGCCACCGAACCATTGCGATCCCATTTTCAATGCACCAAAATACAAATACGGTTCATTAAAAAACGAGCTGTACTGTACATTCCTAAAATATATATTGGACAATATTCTGCCCATTCCGCATCTACAATTCATGCAAGGTGCGGCAACTTAACTTCAACTTCCTTTTTTTTATAAAGCAAAGCACCTTTAAAAGAGGAAGTTATGTTGCCACACCTTTTATTTAAAAATTCCAACTAGTTTAAAAGATTTCAAGTGATTGGAAATTGGCTAACGTTACACCAATATTTAAAAACGGATGCAAGGACAAATCAAGCAATTACAGACCTAATTCCCTGATACCCGTTCATTCACGGTCATAGAACATAAAATTGCGAGTTCGATCCTGAGATACCTCAGTTAGGAATTGTTAATAAGAAATCAGCATTGCTTGCGAAAGAGTGTATCCTGCGAAACACAACTTGCGCCTTTTTCTTCATGATATCCTAATTTCGGGAGAGAGTGATGCTCAAGTGGACGCCGTTTTTCCAGATTTTTTGAAAGCCTTTGGCCAAATACCTCATGGTAAATTACTCACAAAGCTGGAAGCATATGTAAGGCATAGATACAATTATCCTGGATTGAAATAGAGATTTTTGAATGTTCGGGTTCAAAGAGTATTTATAGATGGAGTTAGCTCAAAGGCAGTACCAGTTCCATCAGGTGTTCCTCAGGGATGTGTTATCATACCTCTTCAATTTCTAATGTGTGTTAGCGACATTTATTCCGTAGTCAATAGTAAGCTGCGCGAATTTGCCGACGATGCAGTGGTTTACTACAATATCTTTAATCCTGAGGGCACAACAGCTGTATCAGATGACATAAATGATATACAGCGCTGGTTCGACCCTTGGTAATTAGAATTGAACTTACATGGTGCATAGTGATTTTCTTTGGAAAAAGAGCAATTCCCTCTACTAAAAGAGCAACGTCTACTGCATTGGGAATACCAAAATGGAATACACAAACTCAATTAATTACCTAGGCCTCACCTTGATTCAAGATCTCTCCTGAGTGAAACATATGCGGAATATGTGGACAAGCTAACAAAAAATCAGGATTTATTAGCAGAGTACTTGGTAAATATGATGAAAAGGTCAAAAAGAAATGTTATCTTTTTCTGTTTTGGTCTCATTTACCATATGCTGCAAGCATATGGGATCCTCACGAAGTTGGATTAATTGGAGAATTAGATCGCGTGCAGCTAGATTTGTAAAACGCTGTTATTATCAAATTAGTAGCGTATCCAAAATATTAGAGTCGTTAGGCTGGGAATCAATCACGGAGCGAAGGTTAAATCACATAATGGAGCTCTTGCATACATTGGAATGGAGGTCTCTTTAGCAATGATGTTGAAAACGTACCTTTGCCCCCAATGTACTACGGTAGGAAAAATCATGCTTGTAAAATTAAAGTGATTAAGGGAAGATAGAAAGAACAGATAGTTTTAACATGCCATTTTTTGACAGGGGAACGATAGGGGATCTTGTAACATTGTCCGCTGAGAAACGACTAAAAATATTTGGGTCAGCAGTAAATCTTTTTTGTATTCCTCCCTGCCACACACTCTTACGGGAGGTTGGCGGGTGCTAAAAATACAATAATCTGTCATAAATAGCCACCATCCTTCATTAATTTATTTAGCAATAAATGACAGCTTGCGTCCTACTATGCATAGTTTGTTTTATTGTATAAGTAAATTGTATGTAATTGCTATTTTAAGTTAACGAGTAATATTTTTTCCTAGTGTACGATCAAAAATTCCTGTATGACTTGGTAAACTGAAGTGTTATCATAAAATAATATTTATTCCTTAGACAACTTATTATCTCTAATTGTACTAAATTCGAGTCCAGCATCACTTTTGTAATTTAATTCTAACATGTCATCTTATTTGATATTTCTTTCTCATGTTGGGTAATTGATGTTAATTATATCAGAATACTAGAGGGGGATTAAGCGTGAACAGGAACCCCCTCAACATATCGTACTATATATTTTTCATATGCTATTCTTTAGTATTTGCTTCTGCAATAAAAAAAGGGAAGGTGTGATCGTGGAATCTCCTTCTCCACCTTTCCTTATTATTATTTATTATATTATTATGCATAGGACACAATGGTTAGCTGGAAAGATATGAAACGTAGCCATGGAACGCATTTAAAACTAGCGCTAAATAAATTTAAAAATAGGGCTATTAGCAACATGTTACTACAAGTCGCACCATGCATCCTATATCCTAAAATAATTACGATTTGAAGCCGGACAATTAGTTATCAATATCATAACTACTTTTTGTCTCCGGCGTCACTTTACGGAATTTTATCATTTTTTAAAATGAAACCCTCCCATTACAACCTTGACGTGGTGAAAGGACTTTTGCGTTCAGATGACACCTAGCGCTGTGCTGGTGGCGCAGCGTTTGGGGTCATCCGGCGCGGAAACGTGTTCATTGAAGCAGGAGGATATACGTAGATTGGGGGCTTTTGGAATGCTGGTGTGGAGAATAATGGAGAGGGTGAAATGGACCGAAAGGAAAACAAATGAGGAAGTGATAAGTATGGTGGAAAAGGGGACGGGTTTGTTGGGGGGAATCCTATGGTGGTAGAAAAAATGGACTTAGAGCATATTGAACGGCAGTGGGATTTTGTAGACTGCAATAGGACGGAGAATGTTAGGCAAACCAGGAAAGGGAAGGAACCGGATTGGGGTGTTGAACAGGATGAAGGGAAGAAGGAACTACGCAAAGATGAAGAGGGACTTGATGTAAAATAGGTGGCTGGATTGTGTTTTTTTCGGAGTCACAAAATATTAATTTGGTAGTTGTGTCCATCCAAAAACCTACCTTTACCAGTAGAATACCTTATAATAAATAATTGAAATGAAATTGAAATATTTAATTTGCAATTTCACACACTATATTTTTCTCCACGGCTACATTTTAACCTTTCACATTTCCATTCTCCCATACCCTCCATCTCAGACCAAACCCCCATCCCCCGATAAGTAGGTATATAGTATACACCAAGTTTGCTTTTATGAGGGCCACCTGGTGATTACGTTCAACGTTGAAACGAGGATCGTGTTTTTAAATAAAAATTGTGGAAATACAAAGTCGAAAATTTCATTTCTATGTCATAATTATGTGTAAGCTTATTTTAATTCTATATTATCACCGCTTACTTGATAAATGATTAATCTTTTGTTCCACTTTATTAAATTAATAAAATGTAAAATATATGCTATTTGTATTGATTTCGGCATGGATATATATGGTTATTACTTCGATGAACTATTTCATTTTTTATAATTTAATTTTCTTTAATGTATATCGCATGCCAATAGTAACAAAATTATTCGGATAGCTGAAAAATGTTTATACTTATTCAATAAGAGAGTTTATAATAAAAACTATTGTATGATAAATTTGGAGTTATATCTTTTCATCATTTCAAATATTTTGAATAATTAGATAGGAGGCCGAAGTAATTTGACGCAATTACAACTTAATTTTAAGGCAGTTTGAAATTAGGGTATTTACTTTTAAAGAAACCGAAAGGTTAAAACAGAGATAGGTTCAGACATCCTATATAATTGATAGGCTTCTATGTTTCTATGTGTGTAGTGTTTTTTGTGTTAGTGTTTGTGTGTTTATATATATATATATATATATATATATATATATATATATATATATATATATGTACTCATATTTTGTTTAACCGAGGTAAGTTGTTTTCACTGAACATCTAATAAGTTCCTTCCATATACTTTTCTCACACGTTTCTCACCAACATACCTTGCTCCCGTTCCAGATCTATATATTTATTATACGTCCTTAGCCATCAATCAAGAAAAGTTCCGAAGATAGGATTAATGAAACACATCAACCATGGTGAAGCAAAATACTATTATGTACGAGCAGCCATAATGTAGAAAAATTCAGGTCTCAGAAATACTTGCTATTTTCAATTGACTAGGGTATTAAATGTTTCCTATTAATTTAGGACCACAATCCTCGGCACCAAAATTTCTCTACATAAAATATAAGCCTTTGTGTTTCCCATTTCTAGATACCGAAACAAACTCATACTATATTACGAAAGATTCCAGAGGGTGGTAGCTAGGGCACAAATCCTAACAGCCGCTAATATGTTCCGCAATTCCGTTAATGATATTTAGAACCATAAAAATGTAGAGCAAAGTCATTGGAGCATAGGCACCGTTTATATTATCGGTACTAACGCTGGGTAAAAATAAAACGATCAATATTATAAAGCAATAATTTTTAAGTAATTTCCTTATTCTACGAGAAAATCACGTTAATACTCTGTTTCCAATATCGCGTTTGTAAATTATCAATAAAGTACTAACTTCCGAGTGCCAACAACTTACCCTTAGGGTCACTATTTTAAACACGAGTTCATTATTTGTTCAGACAGTTAACAATTAACTAACCCTTATCTTTACTAGTAAAATATCTTAAATATTATTTGATGCGTTAAATTATCGCTAATAAAGGTAACACGTTGTCAAAATAATATTTTTTCGCTCAGGAAGACAGAATATTAAATGAGAATGACTCCCTAAAAATCTATGCAAAAGTACTCCTAAATATGACTACTAGACAGTTTGATTGTGTGAACTCGTGGCGTGATACTCCTTCAGATGCAGTAAATCTACACCGAGTAAACATCTACTGCTGTCTTCCCTACCGCCGTACACATTTGGAAGATCGTGACGCCTTAGGACCACGTTGACAGATTCTTCCCTCCATCCGTAACCTCCGCTTTCTTCTTCCACCCTTATATCCACTGCGGGAATTCTTCATACCCTCCTTCCCGTAAGTTTAGTCTGATATTCATAATTCCCTGCTCCCTCTCTATCACTCGAGACGATCCTCTTTAAGGCCGCAGCTCGGTATCTCCCTCTTCGCCCAACCTAGCCACCCCTTTAAGCCGTCCCCGGTTCCTCCTCCCTTGCCCCCGGTCTCTCGCTCGCTGGTAGCCGCGCCATACTTCCGCTCCTACCTCTTCATCGCCGATTTAACTCCACCGGCCCGATACTCCCAAGCCTCTCAACCCTTCTCCTCTTTTCCTACTCGTTACTGAGAAACGCACACCAAAAACCTCTCTAAGACCCTGCCAGGATTTGTTTGCATTTGCCTGCAATTATATAACTGGTCATTTACCTCACACTGAAGAACTTAGGTGGAAAAACCGAAAATTTGTAAAAATATGGGCCATTTCTAAGGTTTTCTTTGAAGAGTATTTTTGTTTTTGGGTGGTCAAATTGTTAATGAGATATGTTCTTTACGAGATTTACTTGGAAATTCGTTCGATCGGTTTTGGATAGATACAAGCTGCCAAACGGCACTGCCACAATTTCAATAACTCTAACAAAAGACAATCCAACATCCAACACTTCAATAAGTCTTTCTTCAATTCTGAATACTTCCTTTTTTCGACTCATTCAATCAAACATACGTCCACGTGGACCATTTTGGTTCAGAACCTGTCAGAGATAGGTAAGTTTGCCACAATTAATAAACTTCTAATTTTGATACTTGACTTGGCTTAGTCTTTCTGAAAAATCGTATAAACTTATATTGATTCTCATCCCATATCTGTCGCACTAAATATTCAATTCACTCAGCAATATTTGCTAACCATAGGCTAAATGACAAACTAAAGCTTGGTCATCAGCAAGCCTAACCGATTTTTCGAATTCCCCTCCGACTTTCAATCCTACCTCCAATTCTTCCCATGCCGCTTTAGTTATTTCCTCCACAAATGTGTACGTTGAACAGCACCGGTGATAATGAGCTACCATACACCTCTTCCTAACAATGCCCGTCCCGACTCTCCGTCCCTCATTCGCCCCTGAGCAGCCTGAGACAAATACAGGTTGCGGATTAGCCTCTTATCCCTCCAATATATTCCTATTTTCTGAAAAGTACTATTTAGTTTTTCTGAATTCACTCTATCAGACCTATTTTCGAAATGTACGAAACACTGAAATATGTCATGATCGTATTCTATTTTATATTCTCTATTAGTGATCTGTCTGATGTCTTCTCCCATACCCTTATCTGATGCCGATTCCATTAATGCTCTTTTATCTCTCATCTAGTAACCCTGAACCTAAACTTTCCTCATTTACGTCATATTCTCTTTTTATATCTAATATTTTTGGGATATTAAATTTATCATACAATTTTTCTACACATTCCTTTAATCTTCCATGGATATATTTTGGTTCAGCTAATATGCGAGGCTTATATTTGATTAATTGCAATGACTTTCCTCCTGACTGATAGAGTTTTTAGCTTACTCTACAAATCACAAATGTTGTTATTCTTCTGCAAACTTTCTATATCCTCGCCAGGCTTTTACCAAGTTTATTTTGTGCTATTTCTTACCCGCCTCAGTTTATTATTCAACTTTTTACACTTCCTTTTACCTAACTCTGTATTCATATTTGTCCATTTCCTCTCTTAAGTATGTACTAATCATCTCGTTCGTAATCCATGGTTTCCTCTTCCTATTTACGCCTATTATTTACAGCTTTCGATATGTCTATTTTTATTTGTCCCAATTTCCTCCATTTTTTCCAGCTCCTTTTCGCTACTCGTAATTTTTTCTAAAGCCTTTTGATATTCCATTATTCCCTCTTTGTTTGTGTTTTGTGCCTATATACAGGGTTCGTCCGGTAAATAAGTGTACTGAGCTCAGGAAAAAAAATTATTACACTTTCACATATCTTAAGCTAATATTCCTCAAAATAGGACCCTTGTGAGTCGATACACTTGTTCCAGCGGCGTTCCCATTCCTGGAACGCTCCCGCGAAGGCATCATCGGGAACCTCTCGAAGACACGTCGTCACGGCCTCTTTGACGGCGTCCAAAGTCCCGTATCGCGTTCCTTTCAAACTCCTCTTTATCTTCGGGAACAGAAAGAAGTCCGGTGGTCCCAAGTTCGGGCTGTAGGGCGGGTGCGGCAGCGTTGCCACGCCGTGCTTGGCCAAGAAGTCCGACACGACAAGCGCGGTGTGAGACGGCGCATTGTCGCTCAGGTTGTCAGTCATACGGTTGATCGCTGGCCGGACGCGGGCGACTCGTTTTCGAAGCCTGTCGAGCACCTGGACGTAAAGTGCAGCATTTACAGTTTGTCGTTCAGGTACAAATTCGTAGTGGACGACTCCCCTTTTGTCAAAAAAGGCAATGAGCTTATTACACTTATTTTCCGGACGAACCCTGTATAGTATACCATACTTCACATTTTTTAGAACTCTCTACATTTTTCGTGCATACCTATATCTTTTGTGATGTCTAACCAATTTTTACGTATGATTAATATGTCTTTTACTGTAAAATTCCTTTGCTTCTACTCTGTTGCCATTTCTTACTTCTAACTGCAGTACCCTACCTCAATATCATATCTTTCTTCTACTGCCGCTCAATTTTTAATCACTATGAGATATTTCTTTGCGCCCTCGGTTAATTCCTCTAACTGATTGCACAGGGTCGCACCCAAAAGTGGTAAAACTGATTTTCTCTGGCGCGAACGGAGCGGTGGAGGGGGGTCTGCCTGGCAGGGTAAGGTGGAGGGGGCTCTTAGCAACAGACCGACACCAATCTCAGTCCCCTGCGGGCTGTCGTTGAGTAAGGACACCGTTTTAGTGAAGCAAGTTTTTTGTCCGCGTCGGAAAACAAAATGAATCTGGATTTAGAATAACGTTATTCCCTGAAGTTTTGTGCGAAACTCGGGAAGACGGCCACTGAGACCCTCGATATGATCAAGCAAACTTATGGGAACACTACCTTAAGTCATTCGACAGAATTTGAGTGGCACAAGTTGTTTAAAGAGGGTAGGGAGCTCGTTGAAGACGACCATCGCTCCGGATGGCCGTTCGACCGTCATGGAGTGGTTCACAAGGAGTTTGTCCCACCAGGGGAGACTGTGAATGCGAACTTTTACGTGTAGGTGCTCACACGCCTCCGAAAACGCGTGAAAAGAACGCCGAAAATTCTGAGTGTCGACCAACAGGCAAAGCGTGTGCGCATTTCCGAAGAAGTGTTAGCCAATTTGCACCGAGATGAAAATTGTTTGGACAATGTGATAACTGGTGATGAAACATGGGTTTTTCAATATGACCCCGAAACGAAAAGACAATCCGCGGAATGGCACACTTCCGCGTCCCCACGTCCAAAAAAGGCTCGCATGAGCTAATAACAAATCAAAACGATGTTGATTGTGTTTTTCGACCGTCATGGAGTGGTTCACAAGGGGTTTGTCCCACCAGAGGAGACTGTGAATGCGAACTTTTACGTGCAGGTGCTCACCCGCCTCCGAGAACGCGTGAAAAGAGTCCGACCGGCCATCGCAAACTGCTGGGTGCTTCATGATGACAATGTGCCTTGCCATGGCGTGCTCGTCGTCAGACAGCTCTTGGCCAAATATGGCGTTGCCACGTTGCTGCACCCGCCCTATTCTCCCGATCTGACACCACCGGACTTCTTCTTCTTCCCTCTGATGAAAAAGCTCAAGGGACGACGTTTTGACTCGATAAAGGCCGTCCAAGAGGCTTCGACGAGGGTCATCAACGGGCATCCGCAAAGAAAATTTCCAGCGGGCGTACGGTGAATGGGAGCAACGTTATACTAAGTGTGTAGCAGCTCAAAGAGCATAATTTGAAGATTATTAAGTCGATGTAAGTATATCGTCAATAAAATTCTTGTAAAAAAATCAGTCCTACCACTTTTTGGTGCGTCCCTGTATATCCTGTCAACTTTTTTTCTCTCTAATATTACCTCATTACATGCATACATGAACAAATACCAGGTTCGTTGGTTCCGCTTATACTTAGTAATAGTACTCTAGCTTAGTAATCAATCTTACGGTCTCGGCTATCTGGTTTTCATTGATTCACGAACGTAGTAACGTTCATTGTAAATTTACATCAAATAGCATTCTACCTTCTTTACTATCAATAGTATTCTGTCAGTCGCTTTCTCTATGTTTTTTTACACTTCTTTTAACCTTTTAATCAATATTATTGTCAAATTTCGTTAGGTCTCTTCCCCTCCGCTGTACACAACCCTCTATGCTACCCTATCACTTCAGTCATCCCCGCTATAATTGCATCTCATCTCCCCAGGAAAAATATTTTCTCTCTTCATCTTTCCTTTCATATTCTATAATTATCCTGCCCATAATATCTTCCTAAGATTCCAAATTAGTATTGTAACTTGATCCTCCTTTATTCTCCCACTATCGCTTACGCTTTGCAGGAATTTATGAGTTGACGAACGCGAAAACCTTGCCCACCCACTACTGGACAAGATAAGCGGCCGATCCGGCCGTGTCCCGTGGTTGCCAGGGCTCATTTACTATACTGTGCTCATTATGTAACGGATAAGTAATTATTGCAACTTTTGGGAAAAGTAATTGAGGTGGATTCCTGCTTTTTTTCTCTAAGGTGATCACGAAATAGCCACCGCAGAGAGGTCAGATGCCTTTTCAAATACTATAACTACAACCGAATGTTGTAGTCTATGGAGAGGATTTAACGGGTATCAAGGTAAAAGCAACCAAAGCTAAGGAGACGTGACGCAAATAAATCAGGGGCAACAACCAAAAAAACTAATATTACTATCATGGACGCAGTTTTCAAAAAAATAATATAGAGCATGGCACTCTACGGTTCAGAGAAACGGAGTGCTGCAAAAGTTGACCAAAGCTTCAAATCGTACAACACATTACGTTGGAGGGTAATGCTAAAAATTAAATAAAACGATAAATTGCGGAAGTAGAAGACAATACAGAAAATAATTATGTGAACTTGCTTTATACTGAAATTTAATAATAATAGCACACACATATATGCGTATACGTGTGTGTGCTATATAGCATATACATATATGTACGTATATGCATGTAAATGTTTGGGCACACACACACATGCGCATATTTATACATATAATTATATATTTTTATATAATCATATACAAAAACGTGTATATATATATATATACACACATGAGAGTGTTCCTTTATGTGTTCTCATATTGTGTGCTACTGTCTTTTATACATATACGAGCGATGAACCAAGCCCAGTGAATGCATCCAATTGCTGCCTACATCTCCCCTCCCCTACCTCTTCCGTTTTCTTTTGGTCCCTTACCTCTCTTCTTCTCACCCTTCCCTCGCACATTTTTTCTCTGTTCTTGCCCCAAAAACACCATTCTGATGACGACAGTCTTGCCGTCGAAACGTAAACTATTTTTGTGAGTGTTCTTTCTTTGTGTCTCTATATTTTAAATATTCTATATTTTTTTGTTTATGTGTATATATATAAATATATAAATAAATATTTATATATATATATGTGTGTATAAATACATGCATATTTATTCATATACATACATGCATTTATATATATATATATATATATATATATATATATATATATATATATATATATATATATATATATATATAACTAATGTGGACGTCTCACGGGTGTGAATAATAATGTTTACGGTGTTCGCACACACAAAAAAGAAACCTATATGTTTTCGAATTTTCGGTTGTCAAGCCACCTTTCTAAACGAAGGGACGGAACTAACAGTTAAGGAGACAGAAGAGTACAAAGATGTAGATTTTTAAAAACATAGAAACACAAAGAAAGGACACTCACATACTATATGTAGATTTGACGTTTCGACGGCACCACCGTCGTTATCCGAATAGCGTTCTCGGGAAAAAGCGGAGAGGACATGCTGTATGTCTATATATATATATATATATGTCTATATATATGTCTCTCTCTCTCTCTCTATATATATATATATATATATAGTATTATGCATATTATATATTTTGCAAGAGTAATACGAGGTTTGTAGTCAATACACGAAATATATATATAAAAAAATATTTTTATATTTATATATTGTACAACATTCGTATTTAATATCCAACTGGATTTTTCTAGATTCATGAATACTTAATTAGGTATATGATCTAAACGCTATTCATTTTACATTCGTAAATTCCTTATGAACCGACCCCCTGATTTCCCTCCCTTAGTGTACCGTCGTGTCGTGGTGCTCCTTGCGCCTTGTCCCATCTATTCAGTTCACGCGCCCTGTGATCGAAAGGCCAGACCACCTAATTAGCCGTGTGTTTATCCCTCTGCCCACCTCAATTGCCCCTTTCCCGTCCGCACCCCTCCTCCCCCGACGCATCTCAGCCCTCTAGATGACGCCCCTCGCCTCAACCCATCAGATTCCCTCACACTCGTTACCCTCGCTCCCGACATTTCACCCTAACACACATCATAAGTAGATGCAAATCATTTTAGCCTCTGTTACTCATTTTCCTGTGGATTCGCTCCTTCAACTTTTAGGAGTCCCTGAAAATAAATTAGCATTTCATATGCCTCGTTTATGCCCTTAACCTAATGTTAGCTAAGTGAAAGTTGTTTTTTTCCTTCCTACTCTCCCTTCTCTCCCTCCCTTGCCGCTAGCGTTCTCCACCCCTTCACGAGAGCCATGTCCCGGCTTACTTTTAGTGGCCGTGTGCGATAAAGCGCTTAATTTGACCGCTGGGTGGCATGGAAATAATTCACTGGCATCAGATATGACGAAAAAATGTTTGGGAAAGGTATACAGCCACATTTCAACTTAACTTTTAATTACGGTCGTTTGTAAATATCTAGATTTTTTAATGAACTCGGGGGCAAAAAGTTTGCATGCTGCTATAATTTAATTTTCTTTTCACCCTGGAATCTTTCTCTGTTTGATTTGTTTTGTTTTAACATTTCGATTAAACCAATTATAAAATATTTTTTGAACCACGAGAGGCCTAAAATATATTTAGTTTTGGGGATCACATAATTTAGCACAAGTTACAAGGTGAACATATATAAACATGCATATTTTATGAAGGCTAATATTTAAAACATAGTTGATAAAATGTAGGCATTCATTACGACATTTTATATTTTCAAGGTTTTATTCATGGACCTTTCTTGCAAGGTATTTCAAGGAGGCATTTTTTTGCTATTTGCCTTGCAGTTCAGCATTCAGTAAATATGTTGCATAGTTAGGACGAGGAAAAAAAAAGTCGTTTACTTTTCGGTGTAATATTATATTTGATTTTATTTAGCAACTTTCTTCACGCTTACACTTTAACTTTTTTGCTTCACTATTGTCAATAACTACAAATATAGGTCACCTATTTTTACAAAAATCACTTAAAATAATGCTTCCCCAAAGATTTATTCACGGAAAACAATTCAAATGATTTTTTACACTTTCGGGTATTTTTGAAAATTTGTAGATGAATAATATCTCAAAAAAATTTCCTTGGGTATGTGTGTCGAAATGAAACAAAATATGCTCGTAGCTTACCATTCAAAATAATAATTATTAGGTTTCCAACTACCAGGGGTGTCAATGAAGTAACATACGTTTCGGTCTAAAGTGGCGGTGGACAGGACTCCCACGACAATTGGTACTCTTAAAACGTAATTCATCTCTTTTCATGCAAATATGTTCATCATTCTTTCTTGGCCAATGTAATATCCCCTTGCTCATCTACACGAACAACACTGATGTTCATAAAATTCTGCGTATCTCTTTTCTCTTCCTGTCTCTTTGCCCGGCAGTTCGTTCAGTGTTCCCCCCTAATCACCATCAAATCTCACCCAATAACCAATCAATAAAGAGGTTAAAGCTTGCGAACCCGCAAGCCGAGAAGTTTGAACGAGCAACCCGATCGTTTGAATTTCCCGGCTTGGACCATCACCGCTAAATTCTTAGCACTTTCTCTCTCCCTTCCCAACACTCCCTGAGTACCCACCGCTACAGCACTCCCACTACTTCCGTCCAAAATATTCCGGTATGATCAAAAGAAGGTTTAAGAGAAGGCAGAAAACATAAAGCATCTTAAATATAAGTACCCTTTAATGTTTTTACCAAACATGTTTGTGTTCTGTTGTGCCGTCCAAATGTTTGTAAATATACTAGGGTATAAAAATAAATAAATAAATATATATATATATATATATATGTATATATATGTATATATATATGTATGTGTTGGTCTATGTGTGTGGTGTTTTTTGTGTTAGTGTTTGTGTGTTTGTGCGTCGCCGGAGAGCGTCTTTTCCAAGTTTATACATATATATGTATATATATATATAAATAGAAATGTGTGCGTATAAATAAATAATGCATCCACACTATATAGATTCATGAATATTAAATGAGTAACATATTTAATTGGTAATTAGGAGAGCATGAGAGAAATTAAGTTTATGGCTCACGCAGAGCATGGGTAGTCTTCATTATTTCGTTTGCATTTTTTCCCTGACGCGGGGTTTCAAAATCAACTCCAAATCCCCGGCAAGGCCGTCCCTTCTTTCTCCGAGTTCCCGAGGGGATTTAAGGGAAGAATGGAGAAGCTGAATTACGTAGCACCTAGGCGGATGATTTATTTCATGGATGGCGTGTCGTTGCGTGGGAGGAGGTCACATCGCTGTGAGTGGGGTGGGTGGCGGGGTCCTTAGGTCCCGCCCCTTGCGGCGACGGGGGCGGCCAGACTACGGAGGGGTAGGCGATCGAAGGCAGGAAAAGAAAGGAACCCCAGACAACATCCAGCAAAACATAGCCAACGAGGACTTATGAAGTAAGCTAATGTAGTAGACACTATTGCTCAAAATAAATTTAATGTATAAAAGACTTATTCTGCTGCATTCGGCTGGCGTATTGTTCTAAAATTATGAAAGTAAAGGTCTTGTTTATACTGAATGATACTCCAAATAACATCTGTTGAGCATGAACTAACATAATTAATGATGAACGTGTACCGATTCATGAAGTTACTCATGAAAGAACTAGTATCAGTTAAGGCATAATTTACTTTAATACCACTGATAACCTATAAAGCGTAAATAATAGCGAACGTCCAATAAATATAATTTATGTACAGTTCTATGTACTAACTTCTTTAAAGAAAACTATTTCATATAATTAATTAAGCAAATGCGAGAAAATAGATACATTACAGGTAGTACATTTTAGAATGCGAATAATTTTTCAGCCCACGATAAAATATTGCAGAGCCATTTACTATTTTAATTTAATGTTCGTTCATCTAAAAAATGTGATCATAGGGTTAGGTAAGTTAAATTTTAAATTTTAATGGTTACAGATGCTTTTTTGCAAATTTCATTTGGAATAAGTATAGATATCAGTGTATACAAGTGCCATGTCGAGTTCAGGTCGATTTACAACTACCATGTCAAAGAAATAATTTTCGGTGATATGTCGTGCAGTAATGGCTATTTATGGTCAATATTTTACCAACCTTAATGGCTAACCGTTAATAATAAGATATGTTATATAAAAGTATTTTACTTAACCAGGAACAGTTTTCCTCTATGTTTTAAAATCCATGTAAAATATTTAAATATTTCTATCCATCAACGTTTGAAGATTGAATATTTGTAACACGTCCTCATATTCAATATAGTCATACACAACAGTGTGTATACAGGATAATAGAGAAAATAAAAGATCTATTTTGTACTTATAGGGCAAAACTGATATTTTTTTGACTGAAGAAAATGTCATTATCTCTATCATTTTCAATATATTGACTGACACTCGATATTGAAACCATGAATCGTGGTCGTTTGGTGTGTAGTACGCCTGCCTACAGATCTGGCAGCCAGGGTTTGAGTCTTGGTCTCTTTGGTCTCTCGAACAGTATTTTTTATATCCTTGTTCTCATCATCGCCCAACAATTATAACGCCCAATTTTAACGTTTGGGTTCCTGTTCAATCAATGGCTCGGTTTTGCAAGAGATTTATGGAATGGCGACCATGAATTCGTTGCCTCCTCGGCTCCGAATGCGTGATCTAATACTTGCCAGAACTAAATCTTTTCAACTCCATCTTATTTTCTTGTGACTAATAAATAATTGAAATAGGTTCATCGTTTACTCACTAATTTTTTGCTTCTTTTATTCTGTTTTTCTAATTATTTCCTAAGAATTTACTAAACGACGCACGTATTCCCAATTCCTCTCCGCTTCACAAAGATTTTGTATTTTGTCGGTTGCCATATCTTCCTGGGAAACTACAAGCGGCATAGGAAAAGGAAAAGCCCCACCTTCTAACTTAATCTATAAATTACACATGTTGAGCTTAGTTCTGGGGGAGTATCCGCACCTATTAGATTATCGTTTATGATGATAATTGTGTATTGTTATAGAATTATTTAATTTTGTTTTTTCTCATTGAAAAAGACTACAGAGTATTTTTTCAACCATGAAAAATAAGTGCTTTTCAGACTCGTAAGATTTTGTGGGTCAAATTGCACTAAAGTGTAGTCGTTAGCGTGGGTTACTTTTTGGCATATTTTTATATTATAATCAATTCATATATTTTACATTACCTAAAGTGAATGATGGCAAACATAACAGTGTTAGGTTTAAATTTGTGGAATTCCTTCCTGATGAGGGTAAAAGAGAAACTTTGCGCTTCCACATAAAGAATAAATCTAAAGATTAAATCTTTGAGTTGAAGTGCAAAGTTTCTTCTTTTACTCTCACCATGAATCATAGAATATGAATAATAATTACATTGTGGTAAGCCGCTATTAATAGATATAAAAAAGAGAGACGAATTCAAATTCGAGCCCAGTGGTTCACCTCAAAGACTGCATATTTTTTCATAAGTAATTTTTTCTGTCTACCATGTACCGCTTTCTGTAATTCAAAACAAAACTTAACAAAGAACCTTGAGCACGATTACTTTGTAATTTTCCAAGATGCAGGGTAACAATATTATTAATAATTAGGCTTTTTGAGTTCAAAATAAATCATATTCTTCTAAGAAACACTGGTCATATTTTTCATTTAATATGATGTAGGTTTAGAAAATATGGTAATTAAGGATCATTTTGACGTAACGCCAAATAAGAAGTATGTAAGTAGAATATTGATAAAAAGTGACATGGTTACATAACACTATCAAATGTTTTTGCCTGACACACAGAATGCTGAGGAATGATGATTATTTACAGTAATACATGTACCTTCGTTATTGTCAAAAATGGAACAAGATTTAGTAAGTTTCCATTTAGCTGGGGTGTTCCACTTTTAAGAGACACACTGAACAGATGACATAGAGTTTGGAGCTTTGTTATGGAGTCCTTTCCTTTGAATAACTCCTTTTGTCTTCCTTCCTCAATCAAGATTTAACATTAGTAACCAAATGATTTTCCTGAGTAAAATTCCTTATATCTCCGTATACCTAGTCTCTGGACATAGGTGATATCTTTAGCTTGTAGAGGTCATTCAATAAGTCATTTCTTTTTGAATATTTTCCCTTATCACCGTTTCCCATTGTTTCAAACTTTACTTTCTACTGCTATGAAGCATTCCTTTCGTTTGCAAACACTCAGTATTTGTTATATTTGTTTTAATCTTGAAGTATTTATTTTTCAAATATATTTTATATGCATTTTCCTGGATTCGTGAAACTATAACTTTTATCTAAGACTTTGAAAAGAATGTATTCTTGTATTATAGGAAAAACTCGCCGGCGCAAAAGATATGCAAAATTTAACAGTGTGAAAAACAGTCGCCTTGAATTGAACCCTGATCCACCGATTTCCTTTCCTTTTCTCGAAGATCCCTAGTTCGAGTCCTCATCTTAAAATTAAAAATGTAGCGGTAAATTAACGAGTAATCTCAAAGCATCACAGTGAGAAAAATTGAAATGAAAAAGTCAATAGGTTGACCTCTCAACTTATTTTTAATATATCTTCGATTTAGCATTTATGCTTGCCACGACAAGTACAAGAAAATTGGCTGCCACCTGCAGCCCTCCGACATATTTCCATTCATTTATTCTCCAACCCACACAACCTTTAGGCGATTTCAAGAAGAAATTATCTGTTAATTTGCAATCCTGTCAGCAATTTGTTTTATATGCTCCAGCAACGTCCCCTTTGGATGTATTCAAAATATTAGAGATGGTCGCCTGATGAACTGCAACCCTAACAGCATATTTATCCTGGTTTTATGTGACCCACACAACTCCTTACCGTAAGTTTCTTTTTATGAAAGCCTATGAGCATGGATTTGAACATTTAATGTATCATACACCACCAATAATGAACAAAAGGTAATTTTCATAAAGTGTAATAAGAAAATGACTTTTTTCTTAGTTAAAAATGGGCACAAAGTATGCCTAACTGGCAGAGGAAAGGCCTTATTTTAGCTATTGTTTAGAGCTAAAAACCTATTTAATCAGAATGGAAGAGTAATATGAACTTTTTGCACAAATATATGAAAGTATGTGTAAGTTTTTCATTACAGATTTATGAAAAACTTCTGTTTTAAATTAAGCAATGATCAATAGTCAAAAATAGCAGAAATTATGAGCAATGCAGAAATATCTAATTAAATAAACAATCTTATATTTCTATTTCACAATATAGTCAGTCATAAGAAAAGTCTTACTATTTTTTAATGTGTCAGTTAATAACGCAAAATCAAAATTAACAATTTGATATATTCCGCCTAAATGGTGATCTCCTCGACGCCAGATTGAAACACTTAAATGGAATGATAAGCTTGTTTAAAGAAAGTGAATTTTTCATACACAAGAAATGAGGTATTTCTTCATATAATTTTTGCAATCATTTAAAATTCATTCAAATGAACAAAATATCCCACTATCCCGCGCGAAAAAAGTCCACGCCTATCCAATTCAGCCCTCCACAATGGCATTTATATGGCTGTGCAAAGACTATCAACATCCGGGTCTAAATGTCATTCACTAATTGTGGAGGGCTGAAGTGGATTGGTATGGATTTGTTTGGCGCGGGATAGTGGAACATTATGTTCATCCGCATATATGTTGTCATTCTTGGCCTGGGTTTTGGCTTGTCGAGCCGTGATGATGACTTTGTGAGTTGACACCTTAGTCATAGATGTTGTGGTATCTGTGGATGAACTATTGGTTTTCTGTGTCGCTTGGACCTATTTCCACATTCTCCAGCTCATTTCTATTCCATCTCCGCTCCCCTCTGGCCTCCCTTCTCCCTTTCCTTCTCCACAACCCCTTCTTTCACCCCTCCCCCACCACCTGTTCTCCCCTTCCCCCGTCACCTTCTCCCCCTCCACAACCCCTTCCATCACTCCTCCCCCACCACCTGTTCTCCCCTTTCTTGTCTCCTTCTCTCTCTGTCCCACATCCCCTGGCTAGTCAGTCCTAACTAATCTTCCAAAGAAGACGGAGTTCGAGTCCGTCGAAATTATCAAGATATTAGGTGTGAGTGTTCTTTTTATGTGTTCTCGTGCTGTGTGTTGCTGTCTAAGTTTTTTATTCCACACTTCCGTGTTACTTCGAAGAATTCATATTTTCTATTATATATATGTATGTATATACAAATATAAATATATATACATATATACATATATATATATATATATATATATATATATATATATATATATATATATATATTTTATATATGTGTGTGTGGGTGTGAAAGTACTCACGAGAGCAATATAACATTTGGACGGCACAATATAACACAGAATAAAATAGAAAACACGTAAAAGAACACTCATATTGCAGATTGTTTGAGCTTTCGGTCTACTCCGAGGACTCTACGAAGAGTCTGACCTGAAGAAGGCCTCGGAGTAGGCCAAAAGCTCAAATAATCTACAATGTGATTGTTCTTTTACGTGTTATCTATTTTATTTTGTGTTCTATTGTGCCGTCAAAATGTTATTTATGTCGATTAGACTCTTGAAAACATGACTGTTTGAATTACTACTAACGCTTTATGACAATTCGAATATAATCTAATTGGCAACACCTAACCAACCAGCCCGCGCATTCTGAACTCCACTCCCCTCCAGCCACCCTCCTTTTCCCTTCACACTGCCCCCCTGAACTTCTCGCGGCGGGCCCCAAACCTTCCCCCACTCCCCAAGTCGTATGTCCACTCCCCCGTTTCAACATCCTTTCCCTTCCTTCCTCCCCCAATCTCAATCCGCGGCCCTTTAAATATTAGCTGGCGGAAGGTCCTATCGAGGGTGCGGGAATGTCACATAACTCTTCCTTTATGGCGTCGCCTACTGCTTGAAGAGGTGATGGGAGAGAGAGAAAAGTAAGGGGGCTCAAAAATGGTGGGGAAGCAAAGATGAATCCAACTTAACTCTTTCCCTTTATTATAGTGGACATACGGCTTCCAAGTTCACCTCGCTCTACAAAGGAGAGCGTAGTTTCACCCTAGGAGGTTTTCTGAATTTCAGGAAATAGAAGAGAAAGAACATTTTTACTTCCGAACATCACTCGGAAAATATTTTGTTTTCGCTGGGATAAATGTTAAGAATATATTGAAATTAGAAAAAATCAATTCATATTACTTCACGTGATGAGTGGTATATAAAAACAGAGACGTAAATTGTGAAAATATATATGTAAAAAACGGTAATAACAATATGACTATGCATTTTAAAATTTTAAATATCTTGATAAACTATAGAATGCTTTGAGAACAAATATACTTTTGAATGAAACAAGCGAGGATACTGAAGTATGACAGTGAATTTAAAATACAAAAGGAAATTTCTAATATGCTATATTACTGATTGCAAGTAATGTTGCGTAAACTTTATTTGAAATAACTAATTGTATTTATTGATAAACGACGTCATACGCTCATGCTTTTAAAAACTTTCCCACCAATATCATCTCTTAAATAACGCTCCGCAAAACACTATTCCCTTATTTTCTTTTATCTCATCAAATATATAAATGTTGTGGTGATGCAGAGGACTTGTTCAAAAACGCAAAAAGTGATTAATTTAGTTAAGATTTCCTAAAGACTAAAAATTCGAAACGTGTGTTTTTTTTGGTTTTTTACTGTGATTTTGCTCTCTTGCTGTAGGCTAGTGCTCACTTGATATCATTGCTATTCAAATCCGTGAGACTTTCACATATACTGTAGTATTATATGTATAGATAATATAAGAACATCATCAGAATGCCGTTCTAAGGTAAGAGTAGAGGGAACGTGCAGGTAAAGGATAAGGGGAGGAGAGGTAATGGACGAAAATGAAACTAACAAAGGGGTCGGAGAGGATATGTAGGCGGCTATTGAATGGTTTTAGTGGACTCGATTGAGCCCGAAGGATTTAAATGACTGGAGAACCCAGATATGCGCCATCTCGAGGTTTCTCACCTCTACGCTACTTCCTAATTTTGGAATGGTTTCAATCATCGAAATAGATAAATAGACACCAAAAGATTGGTCATTGGAAGCAGTGTTAGTAGGAATGATATAATTAAGGAAGATTAAAGATTTGGTTATTCATGCGGAGAAAAGGATGCTGGTGCATTCACCCACGTAGAAGACAGAGCAGAAGTTACACACACAAGTTTGCAGAAGCCCTTCCACCACGTCAAGCTTGTAACCTATGGGAAGTTGGAGGTACATTTATATGTATGTATGTATGTATATATATATATATATATATATATATAATGGTTATGGTTTTATGGCAAAATATATAAATATACATATATTTATATATATAAATATAAATAAATATATATATATATATCGATGATGCGGAAGTACTCACGAGAGCAATATAACTTTTGGACGGCACAATAGAACACAGAATAAAACAGATAACACGTAAAAGGACACTCACACTGTAGATGATTTAAGCTTTCGGCCTACTCCGAGGCCTTCTTCAAATCAGACTGTCTGACCTGAAGAAGGCCTACCTATATATATACACACACATACATACATACATATATATATATATATATATATATATATATATATATATATATATCGATGATGCGGAAGTACTCACGAGAGCAATATAACTTTTGGACGGCACAATATAACACAGAATAAAACAGATAACACGTAAAAGGACACTCACACTGTAGATGATTTGAGCTTTCGGCCTACTCCGAGGCCTTCTTCAGGTCAGACTCTGGAAAATGTGGTGAGAAGACTACCCTTTCAACACAGTAAGTTGCCAGATTGCTCCGAGCAGTCTGACCTGAAGTACGTGCGCCCACGTGAAGTGTGTTTCTCGACTTTTTCACACCGCACGATTGAGCTTCCAGCCACTTGTTACATGCCCCCAGCCACACGTCATTCATCGTGAATAACGTTCTACCCTGAAGCACCACACCCGGTGGTCCCCCTACCCCCTTACAATTCTGACATGGCTCCGTGAGACTTTTTTCCCACGCTGAAAGGAAAGCACTGGGAGACCGTGGAGAACATCCAGAAGCATAATTCATGGATACAGAGAGACATTCCCGTCGAGGAGTTTCAGGATGCCTTCTAAGCGTGATAGAAATGTCATCGCAGGTGCTATAAATGAAGGGGGGAGTAATTGAAGACTTTAAAGCATCTGTACAAAGACGACTAATGCACCTATATTTCCCAGAGAATTCGCATTACTTTTGTAGTGGACGCTGTACATAATTGTTCACTGAACATCTCAAAGGCCACGTCTCATTCTTTTTAATATTAAGGATGAAGTTAATTACCGTACATCATCATCTCATAGCATTATTTTTACTTGGGTGAATGAGGTTGACAATATTATTATATATCAGCTTAGAACTTAGAGACACCTGACACAGGAGGCATTATATGAAAAATTTTACAAAATAAGAATTATTGGAATATTTAGCATTTCATCTGGCTTTATGTCCTTCACAGGTAATCCGAAAAGAGGAAGACCATCACCAACGAACGATGCTCTCATTTTGGTGGGATTTATCCTATGAATCAAAAGAACAATCGGCAGTGCGCGGAAATTTATTTACAAACAACTGTACGTTCAAAGGTTTCAGAACGCTGAGTTCTACGCCTACTGCTTCCTTTTATGAAGCAAATACGACGCGACAAACTAAATGCTTTAATATATCAAATATTGGTAACTCCCCTGTATCGCACATAAATCTACTTATTTTTACACAAAGAATGCACAACCTTCAAGTAATAAGGGAGTTTATGAATTAGTTACGGGTTTCAGCTATAAATGTTTCTTCAAGAAGGCAGAGGAACAGGCAGTAGCTCGATGGAAGCGGAGCAAGACGTGAGTGGGAGGCATCAGGGCGACAAATTGAAGATAAGACGCCAGATAGTTGCGGAGTGAGGGAGGAGAGGGTTGAGGGAGGCGTTGGGGAAGAAGAGGGTGAAATAGAATTGAAGGAGTGGGGACAGGGAACGCTCGCTGACTGAACGGAGACAGGAAAGGTTGCGTGAGAAGGAAGTGATGAGAGGGGAGTGAATGAATTTTGAAGTAGAAGAAGGGAGAGCGGAAAAGGAAAGGAGTGAAGGGGGAAAGGAGGGGGTTGAGAGAGGGAGAGAGTGTGGGTGATCGAAAGGGAGCAAGGATTAAGGACGCCGAGTTGGGGATGTGTCAGAGGTGAGTGGGTGAGCGGGATGGAGGCAGGAGAAAGGATGGAAAGGCATGGTGGGGCGAAGGGAACGAGGATGAGGGGCTGCAAAAGGGCCTCACTAGCAGAAATATACGCGTAAATAATGAATGATGCCGGGGCGAGATACGGTAATCGGCGGCCAATCAATACGCACTCGGGCATTTCCAGTGTGTGGAATCCTGGAGCGTATGCAACCAAACAGACACATATTCGGGTCTGGGAAACTGCAGGGAAGGGGGAGGAGGGGAAGAAGGGTCGGGAGGAGTAGGAGGGAAAGGGGGAGGAGGGTAGACCAAATGGAAGCGGAAATGAAACTGGGACAAGTGAAGTGCGGGGGGGGGAGGAAAGGTTAGCGAGGGAGGGTAACTTGAGAGAAGAGAGAGATTTGTACGCATTTGGGTGCGAGGCTTACAGGAATGTGTACAATTTGAATGAACGCATTGGGCGGCATGGAGTATTTCTCGTGGACTCTCTTTACCTTCATAAAATCGGGCGTCAACTAGCCCTATCTCAAGCGGAAGAAGGATAAGAACGCAGGAAACAAGTTCCCTTTCCAAAAAAGGGAAGGGCAGCCAAATCTGAAGATTTAAAAATAATAAATTAGAATTTACTCGCAGCTAAGGTGATACTTAGTATAAAAATAAAAAGTATGATGAGAAAGGGTAATAATAACTTAGGGATTATCTCTCTGGTTTGAAGAAGGAGTGGTGAGAGTGATTCCATAGCAAAAATTAAATCACTAACAGAATGAAGCATCAAGTAGAATGTAATGTATCTTTTTGTGACATACTTGTAGATTTAACTTAGGCGTTTGATAGAGTGATAAGGAGAGAGTAATGAATGTGGCATAGCGGGCGAGAGTAGATGGTTAGTGCCAGAGAGTAAAACGAATGTTCATTATCACCCATATCTTTCAAATTAAATTAGTAGAATCAGTTATCAGTGGCATTGGTAAAACTTTAAGTATGAATAAAATTCCTGAAAGTTTATATAACCATTTAGATTTCCGGATGACTAATCATTAGTTAGCCTGTCATCCAAGGATTAAAACCCTAAAACCCTTCGATGGCAAACTGTTATCAATCCAATCAATCAAACATTACTGTTAAGTGCATTACTCAATCAATTTGGTACGTGTTGGACGACAAACATAAATTTTATTTCCTTCATCTTTTGCATCGCCGATGTATTGACTTAATTAAAAAATCTGCGTTTCGTACGTGCACCCTTTTCTAAACCCACATTGGTGTAAAAATAGCCTCTCGTATCTCTTATTCACCGCAGCCACCTATTTTAGCGATCCTTTCTTTCCATTAATTTGCAGAAAGTTGACGTAATGCTTACCGACCTATAATTCATAGCATTGATTGATTTCTTATCCTCAAAATTGGTGTAATGTTTGCTTTTCCCAATCATTATGGAAAGCATCATTGTATGAAGTTACATTGAATAGATGACTCAGATACGTTGCATTATCATCCAGTTTTAGAATATCAATTGATATATTATCCGGTCCCACTGACTTATTCTTTCTCAGTCTCCTTATTTTTTCTACAAAATAAAAGACCTCCACGGAAATACCGTTTGTCGTGAGAATCACTTCTCAGCTGTTACCCTAGCGAAGTTATCTATAGTTCTGAGCTTTTCATGCAAGCTTTATTTTTCAATTAATTTTCTATACCGCAAAAACATCTGTAATACAGGAGTTTAAAATATTTGCAATTTCTAGAGTTTCGGTTATTTCTTGTCGGTTTCTAATACTGCAAGATTTTAATATGTTCACGGTTATACTGCTGTCTTTCCTTGCTCTCATGTGTCTGTATTGTCTCTCATGCATCTGATATTGGGTGAATTAAAAATGTATTCCCATGGTGAGATGTCCAAGTTGTCACATTAATATTTATTTTGAATTACAACAGAAATAATTAGAGACAATGGAAAACTGATGAGGCATTTGATTTCTTGAAGCGTGACATCTACGAGTATGACAATAGAGTGATTTCAGGGCAGTTTCAGCGGCGGAAAATGTCTTCGCGGGGGGGAAGGAAAGAAAGGAAGAGAAAGAAAGACCTCAGCGGTGAAAACCTGGACAAACCGAAAAAATAATAAACAATTGTGATCGGAGAGATGGGTGACAAGTTAGGAATGGGGTGGCCCCCTCCACTCACCCACCCTTATCCCCTTGCCAATATCCCGAGAAACCCTCTGCCCGACCACACCTTTCATCCGAGAGCTTTCACCACCAACCCCGCTCGCCGTACCCTCTTCATTCGGGAGCCCTTCATCCACCCCATTCCACCAGCCGTGTAACTCATCCACCACCTCTCTCCTCGCTACCCGAAAACACTCCCCCCCAACCACTTTACCCCTAGCTTCCCGCCCGTCTGAGCGACCGACCATTTTCCATACTCTCACATATCATCCTTTAACCCCTTCACCCTAACCACCTCCACCCCATTTTCCCTTCCCCACCTCCTCCTCTCTCCGACCCATTCCCCTCTAAACCATCCCTCCTTACCTCGATTACGGCTCGGCGAGGGGTGGACCGACCAACCCTCCCTTCCCTCCTGACCCTAGCCCTCCACTCGGCTGCGGAGTCAAGGCAGGGCGGGGGAGGAAAGGTAGGTCATCAATCCATATCAACCGCACGGCGTTACGTCGCCATTCTACACCCTCCCCTCCTCCAACACCATCCTCTCCCACCACTTCTCCTCCCCCTCCCCAAACTCCAACCCTCGCCCACCCCCATCACTCCTTCAATGGCGTTATTCAAACAACTTTCATACAAGGAGTTCTTGCTCCGCCTTACCCCAGTCTGGCTTCCTGCGCTTTTCCCCGTCGGCGAGTCTTTCAATCCCTGCACGCTGCAGATATGCTCTTTAAGGTCCTTAAGAATCTTGCCGTTCGAATTCTGAATAATGGGAATTAGTCCACCGAGACTATTTTTGCATGTCCTGCGGAAATGGGAAAGATTTATGTGGATGAATTATAAATGAAATCCTACTAATTATTGGTTTTGTACGTACAATACCCCTTAATTCCTATTCCACATCTTTCACCAAGGTTTGCCAATGCTAATGACGTTATCAATATCTGATTATTGCACGTTTCAAGAAATTAACTTAACTGTTTGATACTCTTACCTCGTTACACATAAGCGCATTAATTTATATGTGACAAATTAGATTTAGAGAGAAAATACCGTCATATAAATAGAGGAGTAAAACATTTCCTATTGAGTATCTTGTAAAATTGCAAACATTTGAACGTACCCCATACTTACAAGTTTAAAAAATGACTTGCTAATTCAACAAAAATATGATTTCATGTTGTTGTTAAGGATAGCTGTAACACCACTAAGTACCTTTTAAAAACATTCTAGCAACATCTGAATCAATATGCGCTCTCTAGTATAAGATTTCATTGTAAACTGCAGTAGTTAGTAAGATTTAATGATTTTTTAAAACCATTATCGATTACTGTTTACTAATATTGCATGAGAGTTAAAAATTCACATTTTGTTTTTCACCAACGAGCAATTTTAAAAACAATAAGCGAGATAAAAACTCTTTTGGACATACTTTTGGGAGGACAGGGTCTTTTATATGCACTTTTCATATGGTCCAGTAAACGAAAGCCTTCAAGAGCATGTAAACCACAACAGCATGAAAAGCGCTGGATATTAATAAAAATGAAGGTAGAGGAACTCGCGGAGAAGACCCTGCAATTTTGCCCTACCAAAGTGTCTCAATCATCAGCAGAATTTTATAACCTGAATGTAGGTTACTTGTACCTACCGCTCTTCTCAGCCCTCTTTTACCTAACTCCTTAATTCAACCATAACTTCTTACTTGGAAAATTTTCCCTTATTTCTTGCCGAATGTTAATTAATATTTCATTCTGCTAATGGAAATCATTTTGGCAATGCTTGTAAATGGAGCAATGTAATACAATGTAAAAATGATTAATTTAACAAGGGAATATTATGGAAGAGATTTTGCGGTAGTTATTTTTATTGATTAGTAATGCTCTTTATTCGCATTTCTAATCCTTATATTCTCAAAATTGACACCGACTTTTGGCGGGCTGGAACTCTAAACATATTATATAATAAGAATACGTTCTTTACTGATGTTCTACTTATGTAGTCCTCAAACTTAGATTATAACCTAGTACAAAAATAATGCAAATAATTAAAGAAGAATTACAAGTAAATGATATAAAACTATTTATTTAAATATATTTGGAAGTTAATGGGACGTGATAAAAGATAGGTCAACCGAAATGACATTAAAAATACTTGTCCAGGAAACCAATTATTCTTGCTTAATACAGAAAAAGGCATTTTCCAGGGACGAAGCGCTTCTCCAAGTCTAACCAAATGGAATAAATATCAAAATAAATTCGAGAAAAAAGTTTTTAAAAAGTTGTTTTAGATAGTTTTAACGTTTTCGACGACCACATCATAAAATTACCTTATATCTAAAATATTTTTTCCAAAAATACAGCGAGAAAAGAGTTTCTGCCTAATAACTACAAGTAAACTCATTTTAATCGTATCAGCAACAGCATGCATGTAATTCTTTCCGCCATTGAATGTTGAAAGATCTTGGAGCGAAAGACTGATTGCTCTAAAAGATTTTATATGATAACATTGCAATTTCACAAAACTCATTTTACACTGGAAAACTCTTTGAATATTTTTATCATGCTTGTCTTTTTCCATTAGACTTTCCAGTAGTATTTTTCCACTAGATAACGTGAAAATGATGACTTGATGCATAACTTCTTTTAGATTATAATATGCATGAAATGAGAATAGATATCAATAGATTTACTCCGCGGTTAATTTACTGCTCGTTTTCCCGTACTTTCTTGTCCCATATTATGCAGCTGTAAAAAAACTGGACATAAATTTCGGATCTTTTTTTCAGATATGTTTTAAAAACAAAAGCCATCGACTATGCCATATTTTCGCAGCTAACATTATTGGTCCCTAATTCAACGGCCATGAAGCATTGACGAGATAAAAACGTGCAATACACTTGGAATGTCTTTTTCCATAAACCTTGGAACAGTTAACCTACCAAGGCGTCCTATGAACTTTAGATGTTCACTCACGCTGTAACTATAACTTGAATACTGAGAATTTTTGTGGGAATTAATTTCAAATTTTATTTTCAATTTCTCGGAGCCATGAATGAAACAAAAATCAGGTAAGTTTTACGCAAGATGATAGAAAAAAGTCAGAGAGTTGCCAATACATTATGATGATGTAATCTAAAACTATATGATAATTTTCATGAGGGTTCATGACATTTATGAGGGTTTTTTTCTACATTCTTATAATATCCGATATTGGGTTACCGGGAACTTCCTCTTAATAGGAGTTTTTAAGCATTTCCCCTCGGGATTTTGATGACTGCTTTGAATTTTTCATGAAGGAAAAAAATAAATGTCCATTCAATGATTATTATTTTTCACAGAATACAGCAAACAAATTTATTATGTTCCACAATTTCTATCACTGTACTCACCCGGTTAAAAAAGGACAAAACTCATTTAAAGGAGGTTTTCCCCATTTCAAAATGATGAAAATTGTGGATTATTAGTATTTGGTTTGATTACACAAAAAATATGATAGGTATAGACAGATTTTCAATAGATTCAGGGTGTAACTACTGCTTTAAATTTGGTCCCACCCCAAACCGACAATAAATAACCCAAATCATTAGGGCAATACTTAAAAATCCATTATATGTACAACTATACATCTACTCGTATAGACTTTCTACCTGTTTTCATTGCGTCCAATACATTCAAAATCTTTTTCTTCTCTCTATCTCACTTACTATATCACAAAAGTCGAATGATTCAATTCTACGGCATATATCTCCTGTATCCAGCCTTTCCACCTCCTATTTATCTCTTTTGATAATTCCCTCTCGCCCTATAACTCGTTTGGTTCTTTTTAAACGAAATACTCTTTTACTTACAAGGTATAGATGATATGATTGATTAATTTACTCCTTATATTGTTCTAAATTTTCTCTCTTTTACTTCCAGCTTACTTATGCTGTCTATTACAGTTCACGAATGATAAAAAAGAAAATATCTGTTAGTATTTTACGTAAATTATTTTAATATTTTACTTGATTCCTTTAATGCTTTTGTGATATTTTCTATTTTGGGGCAGTTACATAAATCTTATTTGTTATTGAGTTACAACGTTCACTATCACTCTGTTGTTATTACAGAGGCACTTTATTACTGTCCTCTATGCAACACAAAAAGGGTACACATAAAATTATCTTATCAGAAAAACTGAAACATTTGCATTTTCAGGATTTAATGCGAAGTACATGATACTCGTTGGTTCTATCAATATGTGCCCATATAGAGTAAATCATGGACACCCTTTCGAGTGATACTTCCGAAATATGTCTAATATAATAAAGTCCGTTATTTAACTCTTTTTGTAGAATTCTCAGCACTTATTGAATGGTTTTTGCATCCCAACCGATTACCGAATGCAAACACGCACACTCATCGCAAAGAGAAAGAGAGCCTCGCGAATAACGGGATCGCGTGTTTCCTTCATCCCCGGCGCCATCTTTGGCGCCACCCCCCGGCTCACGGAGGGCAGCCTCGGCACTCTCACTTTTCCGCCCCTCCTCCTATGACCACACCATCGCTCCCTCCCGCGCCGCCTCCTACATTATTAAGGCCCAAAGTTCCCACAGCCTCCCAAAGTCCTCCTGTCCCCCCCCCCCCTCCCAGACAGCTAAATTCGTAGTTGTACTGCATCATCTTTCGTGTGCTGATGTGCTCATATATGGATGATAGCATATATTTAAGCATGCGTGTGTATATATGCATACATCAATATTAGTAATCTATCTGTTAAGTTAGAGTTAGATAGACAAACGTTATAAAATGGTATCAAAATTCCATTGCCTCTCCGAACGTAAAACAAATGCTGATGAGGCATGACAAAATAGAAACAAAAAAAAGATAGGGCCTGATGGCATGGAGAGAAATCTAATATAGCCCTAAGTCCCTCTTCAATTTCGCTTACTTGCATTCAGGCCAATATTTCTATCCTTTCCTCGTTTGCCTAACGTTCTCCCCTATATCATAGTTTTCAACATACCAATTCTAATTAAAATGCTCTGCATCTCAAATAATCTTTTCTGTCTCTTCCGGAACTCTCCCAGCAATCTCATCTCCTTCCCCCCCCCACCATGCCTAGTTTGTTTTCTTTCCCATGGTCATGTTTTCGCGCCGTACATAACTACGCTCCATATCAAAGTTTTAATGAGCCTTTTCTTAACATTCTTACGCAAAGTCCCTGTCATCAATTCTCTCCCTGTGACAGCTTCTTCGCTAGACGCAGTTATACACCATGTGTTCCTACTTCTTTGACCATTTTTGTCCAAAAAGCTTACAAAATGCGTAAGATATTTCACCTGCTCTCCTTTTGCCCTCCTATTTTAACGTTTTACTAGGCTTTTTTCTCTCTCAAAAACTTTCATTATTTTATTTCCTTCAATTCAAAAGGAAATTACCTTCATTGTTTTACACTAGTTCTCATCCCATACCTATCGTACTGACATTCCAATGCAAACGTCAATGCCAGAAACCCTTGGTTGACTGACACCCTAAAGATCAATCCGTGAATCTAACTGATCTTATGAATTTTCCAACGGCTTTCATTCCCAACCCTAGTTCTTCCCATGCCTCTTTCACCATTTCCTCCACGTGTATCGTTCAATAAACAGCACAGGTGATGGCGGACTCACATATCTTTCTCCTCTATCTAACACTGCCCAACGTCCACCACTCGTAACTGAGCAGTCTGAGACGGATTATAGTTATCCACATGAATGATTTTCTTAAATGCCTCCTTATTTGTACTCTTATCTTCTTAAAGCGTACGAGGTGCTTATTTAAGAAAAACCCCTTCTTAACTTTGATGTTAGAGCAAGTAGCTTTTGCTGTGTATTATCATCTTATATATTAAACCTTCTCCATATTAAAAATAAAAGAAACAGAGCTCTACGTCCTCGTAAATTGATTTAATAAAATGTAAATTCCTAAAGCCGTAATAAGTTAGCAACCGTTCGTCCCGCAATGAAAACAAAATTTATTGTTGTGATAGTTTGTGGGAAAACAAAATTCCACGACAGTGACCAACCATAACCTCTCACCCAGAATACACTTCGGTCTAGTAGTTTGCGGGAATGTTACTTCCTCGCCAGTGACCAACTACAGATACAAAAACTCAAACACAATTGGAATCATTGATAGGGCTAAAGGGACTCCGTTAAGAATACCTGGTCTTATGAACATATACACACTATCCATGACAGTTTACGGGAATAAATTCCGCGTCAGGGGCAGACATAGAGCTGGAACATTCACAAGCACTCAGGTAAACAATCACTCACACATTCAAAGAGGGACTTCTGGGAGAATATTGCTAAAATATAGCAAAGTTAACAAAAAACAAGGTAAAACTAGAGTGTACGTCAGATTCGCGTATTCGGTTCGTAGTCTCCTCAGAGAACTGAAGGAAAAAAAACTTACAATAAACTGTTGTACGTGAATCAGGAAACGGACAAACTTTCAATATACCCTAAGCTAAAGAGGGGGGGAAAATATAAAGGCAAAAATTTGAGGAACCATTGACAGTAAAGGGGGAAAAACAAGGGAAAATCAGGTGAATTTAAGAGGGGAAATTTAAGGGGGCGGCAAAGGCAGAATTTAAGGGACCAATGAGAATAAAGAGGGCGAGGTCGGGGGGAAATGAAAGGAAATGAGGTGATTTTCGAGGGGATCATTACAGAAATAGCATTTGGATAATTTGAAAAATTTATTTTAAAATAGAGAAAGGGATGACTAAGGAATCGGTCCGTTGTCGCATTAATAACGTTCGTTTTAAATTTGTGGACAAAGAGACTTTCATAAGAGTCAAGTAAATAATCGGTAATTTTTTTGATGAGATAAAGATGATTTTCTGAATTCCACTACCGTGGAATTCATTTTACCACAAACCATCACAAAAAAAATTTTGATTTCATTGCGGGACGAGTGTTTTAATTTATTATGCCTATGGGCATTTTATTTTATTAATTCTCCATATTTCTTTATCGTGTTTGGTTTCTTAATCACCCTATAGATTTTATTAACGAGTTTGTAGATACAATTTTGCAATATCTAAGACGACTTTATAAACAATTATAGACCTCAGCACAAGATCTGTAAACTTCTTTATGAATGACATTTAATTTTCTGGCTGTCACAATCGTTGAACCATGTTCTAGTTGGCCTTCTTTAGCCCTAGGCGACTCTTATGAGCCACATTGGTGATATTCTGTGAGACTCACGTTATATTCTGTATTCTGTAATGTTTTAGTATTTTAGCATATTGTCGGAGAGTAAGTTATATTAATAGTTTCATGTCGTGATATTCTTACGAAATAATAGGAAAACAAACGTGTCTGTCAAAATAAGAGCGGGAAAACATTCGCCGGAAACAACGACCGTGAAATAGAAAACGCAATTAAAGAGTGCAGAAGAGACATCATCGCGAGGAGAGAGCGATATAATTCTGCAAGAGACAGGGTTTAATTATAACAAACGCTTGGTTGAAATATATCATAACGCGTAGTTATACACGGAACATGCACGAGAATTGAGAAAATTAGGCACAAATTCAGGAACAGCGTATTAAATCCGCCGCTTCCCGGTGGAGGAAGCGTATATAGAACTATTAATTGTGTAATTTGCATAATTCAGAACAAATGAAGTGTAACGTCAGAAATCAAGAAGATGAAACAGAGAAGACGGGAGAGGAAATGAGATGGAGAAGCGTTAACTAGGTCAAAAAGGAAGGAGTATCAGCTGGGAAGATTATGATTGCGGACAGGGATATGTACTCGCAGTAGATTAAAATCAGTGCAATCAGGCATCCGAAGGTTCATATTATGGGAAATGTCAAAAGGAAATATATCAAATTTCAAGAAACTGTAATAGTAACTTTAACGGAGTCACCCGCTATGTGTGCATTATAATGCAAACATTTCAGAGACTAAAAATCATTCGCCTTGACCGGGATTCGAACCCGGATCCCTCGATATCCGGCCGAGTGCTTTAACCACTTAAGCTACCGAGACGTCCTCTTACACTCTGAAATTTTGGGGGCTTTAAAGGAACAAGATGTTATGGCGAAATACCGTACATACAATGTCACAGGCATTCGTAGTGGTACGCGACGCGTCACAGTCCACGATGTTAATAAAGCCAATTTCAAACACTTAGGCTGTTCATACCTTAGACAAATTTCAAGAAACTGTAATAGTAACTTTAACGGAGTCACCCGCTATGTGTGCATTATAATGCAACCATTTCAGAGAGTAAAAATCATTCGCCTTGACCGGGATTCGAACCCGGATCCCTCGATATCCGGCCGAGTGCTTTAACCATTTAATATATCAAATAAGGATATCAAAAGCAGCATATGGAACCATAAAAACGTTAAATAGGAAACATACAAGGAAACCGTGGAATGCTAGGATGTGATTTGGAAGGTAAATGAGAAAAAGATATAGAAGAATGTAAACACAAGGAGTTAAATAGGATGGCGTTGAGAGCACAAAGCACAGAGTTAAATAATAATCTTGAGGTGGGACCATAACAGGGAAAACGAACGTGGTAGAAGGCAGCGCGAGAACATGAAAAGTTTACCAAGAGGGGTAACATTGTTTCGCTATACGGAAAGGTGAAAGCACTGATAGAAAGTAGGAAGGGGAAATCCTCGAAAAAATCAACAAAAGTAGAGAACATTACAAAAGTAGTAGTACAGGAAAGCCATTATTTTGACCTGGGGTAATTCAAGAGTGTTGAAATTAATGCATAGAGGAAGGATGGCAAAAACACCAAGCCGGGAAAATTAAACATTAAAAGATAATATGATGTAAACCTTTAGTCCAGCCATGCCTCAATGCGGGATAAAAAGAGCACTAAAGGAATTGAAATCAATAAGGCCATTGGAGCAAGACAACATTCTCATGTAACTACCGAAGCGTTTAGGAAGTGTTGGAATGGGTTCTAATGGAATAAGATTTATGAGGGAGGGATTTGATCGGAAGATTTAGTCAGATCAGTGTTAGTTCCTATTCCAAAAAATTGAGGACAATTAAGTAGGAATATAGGACACTTAGTTCGCTTTCGCACGCAGCTGAAATGGTACTTAAGATCATGAATAAGAGATTGGAGGGAAGTTAAAATGATTATTTTGTGAATGATTAGTTTCGAAAAATAGAAGGGAAGATTCTACGAGAAATACCAAGAGAGATGTGCATAGAACAGATTAAGAGGGAAGTAAAACATAGAAGTTATCAAGGATTAGGGCATTGATATTAAAAAGAGTAGAATGGATGGCTGCAGTAAACCAATCCTAGGATCGAAATACTGATGATGATGAATGACCCTGATTCGGCCAACTATCAGGTAAACAAGGAGCACCGTGCACAACGGACCTCGGTTTACAAAACCAAACGACCGCGTGACAAACACAGTGACACGGGTGCCCATGGTGTCCGTGAACGCGGCAAACACAATTGAAGCCGTAACCATTCTAAAGCTGCCACATCACGAACAACAATCTTTCCCCTCCTTCCCCTTCCCCTTCCACTCCCCTCCCTCCCCTCCTTTCCCGCATTTGCTCACCTCCCCCTAATGGCCTGTCTTCGCCCCTCTGCGGCTTAGCCCTCATGGACTCATCTCACAACCCATAACCCTTACTCCCTCCACCCTCTCCTCTCGAAAAACTCTTCCTGGATCCCCTGCTCTTCCCCCTTCCCCATCTCTCTCTCTTTCTCCCGATCTTCATATTTTTCAGTGACGCGCAAGCGCAGTACTGTCCCTGTAGGGGCTCCCGAACCCCTCCGGACAACGCCGCTCCTTTTTTGCCATTTTAGATCTCCGCAGTTTTTTTCCGTCGAACAGTCACGTCCCAATATCGCCTTTAGTGGTCGGCTCCTCCTTTTCCCACCCCACCCCACCCATCCCCGCGACGACCACCCGCGGATGGCGAAAACGACGAGGCGTCCGGGAGGGAGATGCCTCGCCACGCGGCTAGGAGCGGACGCTCACACCCCCTGCTCTAGCCTCTTTAATAGGCACGCAGATCCATGGAGAACGGTCTGCCCCCTCAGGCGACCAACCCCCCCTCTTGCCCCTGACGACACCTCCGAGGGGACCGAACGAACGCGAGCACGTGAGCAAAGAAAGTGCAGTTGAACCAGCACTGGTGAATTGCGATCGTCACCCCATTTGGCTTCCATTGGAGCCATCCATTAAGATGCGCCTTTCTTCAGACCCACGGACTCGCGGAGAATGTTTACTCGGTATGATTTAGTGGTTACCCAGTCTTCATCCATGACTTTGCGATGTAACTCAATAATGAAATAAAGATCATACCTGAAATATTTCAGTTTTTTTACTGCCACCAACTGTTGTTTTAACGTCTCATTTTCTTTAAAATTGGTAATATACCGAAACCTAGCATTATTATATAATTGGCTATGTTATTTATTGGAAATTGGTATTCACATAATATTTCACCGAAAATATTGAAAAAATTAAGTTATTAAAAATAACTCCAGCAAGCATAAAAAGCATTCCTATAAGAATGCTGTCTCAAAAGTATGCCATTTATAACCAAACAGAATTAAGAACGATAGATCAGTAGAAATGATGGATACACTGTAGGTTAATTTTCTCGGTAATGTTACGGGCTGTTATATATTACTGACTGAAAAACTTACCAAAATGGTAATCCTTTTATGGCTAGTAATAAAGGGCTTCCCTTTTTCTAACTTGCTTCCGGTTAAAAGAGAATTGTAGTAAGGGTTCTAACTAAGTATCTTCAGTTGAATACGAGCACCAAACATTAGTTTCAATAGTGGGAGGCCTCTATTCTCTAAATGTACAGTTTGCGAATCTTCTGCTTAGGCACACACGTGATTTTCGATTTTTCATTAATAGTTTTGTATAGAAACCAATACGAAATATACTAAAAGGGGTTTTATCCACCGTTGAAATAGTTAGAAAAGCGTAAAGTACGCAAATGACTCTTCTTTTATTTTACCGTGGATTGAATATAACTTGCTAAAATGAATATTTTCTATCCAACATACCTTGATTTCCAGTTTTTTATTTTAACATACGTTAAGCATTTACAATTACCGAAGCACATTCTAGACAAATTTATTTTTAATATAAATACCATTCCATCTAATGGAAATAACGCTGTGATTTTCCGATAATTGGTTGTCCAATTTGGCCAAAAGAAATGGAAAATTTTGCTCTAATCCCTTATTTAAAATTTATTTTTACCAAATTTACACAAAATACCGCGCAAAAATTACAATTTTTCACCTCAATTTGAATATTTGATGCTTTTAATCGAAACGAATATTTTGTTTCCTATCTATTAAACTATTCCATTTTTACCTTAGTTTTTAATGATTTTTTGTTCGAGAAATTTTGTTCATGGATGAAGAGAAACTAGGGAAGAGAAGGAATGCACAGGGAATACTCCGAGATGTATTCTTAAAGTAAGTACCGTTTGCTTATATTTAAATATTGGCGTTTCAGAACACAGTTTTGCTCCTGCAGCGCCATCTACTGATTTATTGAGAAGCTATAACAGCATTTGATTTGTTTCAGAAGTCGTTTGCTTGTCCGTGCATGCAAACAACAATGTCCGCGACAATCGTAGATCCCGCCAGCTGTGAAGTGCGTTCTGTCATACGATTCTTGTATGCAAAAGGATTGTCGGCTGCTGAAATTCATCGGGAATTATGCCTAGTTTATAAACCTACAGTTATGAGTGAAGGAAAGGTTAGACAATGGTGCTGCGATTTTAAAAATGGACGAACAAATGTCCATGACGAAGAGCGCAATGGAAGGCTCAGTATTCTGATCGATGAAATTGTTTCGCAAGTGGAACAAAAACTGCGATGTGATCGTCGATTGACAATCAATGGCCTGGCTGAACAATTTCCTCAACTTGGACGCACTACTCTCTACAATATTGTTACGGAAAACCTTGGACACCACACATTGCGTGCAAGGTGGGTACCGAAAATGCTCACCGACCACCACAAAGAGCAAAGAATGTCCAGTGGACGAGACTTTTTGGGTCGTTGGGAACTCTTTAAACCACCCACCGTACAGTCCTGACCTTACATCCAGCGACTACTTCCTCTTCTTGCACTTGAAACAGTGGTTCGGTGGACAACGTTTCGAAACCGAAGAGGAACTCAAGAATGGCGTTGTCGATTGGTTCAACCCTCAGGCGGCGAGTTTCTATGCAGAGGGGTTAAAGAAGCTGGTGAAGCGGTAGGAAAAATGCTTAGAAGTGAACGGCGATTATGTAGATAAGTGAAGTAGGTTTGTAGCTAACTAAAAGTGCCAATAAAATGTGTTTCATATGAGTATATTTTTTCCTGTGGCCAAACGGGCCTTACTTTATGAACACGCCTCGTATATTACATCCGTGCAGGGGTGACAGTCTTTTACATTGTAATAGCAAGAGAGCTTGAGCCAGATGGTGGGTTGCTATACATGCGGATGTATAATTACAGCAACTTGAAAATTATACGTATTTATTTCGAAGGCATTACTTAATACGTATAATAGAAAAATTTCTCCATAGTCACATGTATTTTCTTTTTCCTATTACTTGTATATACTTGAACCATGTGATTAAGCTCGGATGGGGAAGATGATTCCCTTCTAAAAGGGAGAGGAGAAGGGGGTGAGGTGAGGAGAATAGGGTGAGGTCAGGAGTCCACGGAGGGGCGCGAGAAATCACTATCAAAAGCCGATTATAGAGTACGCTTCATTAGTTACTAATTTCCGTCAAATATTGATAAAAATACTTCAGGCCACATAATATTCCGTTATCTGAAAATATTTTGGCATCATCAATTTTTTAATGAAAATTCATAAGGTAACAAATATTAAATGAGGTAATACAGTGTATTCTTTAAAGTTAATATTTTTTCATAGCACTTAGGAATTAGTAACAGGTTTTCTGTATTCTCTTTTACGAATACTGTTATAAGATTCTTCTATAATCATACATGAATTTATTGCCGTAGGAGATTACTATTCCCATTTTCAGAACTTTATTTAGATTTATCTTTATCATAAAACCAGGTTCATTTTCAGTAATTGACTTGTTCACCAATTTACCATTGATGGTAGATTCGAATCCCTCCTTAAATAAATATCGAGCCATAAGTGGAGAAAGAAAATTATTTAGAAACAGAACATAGGAGAGGTGCAGGTTGATTACACCAATAGGTGCCATGGAACACCTGAGAATACCGCTGATCTTTAAATAAGTATTAAGTAGAGTCATGAAAACGAAGAATAACTAAATGAAAGTAACATATTAATTTTCTCCAAACGTTACGTAGTATATTTGAAAATGTATTGATTTTATACAAAAAATAAAAATACCTATGCTGATTCATCGTTTTTAACTGGCATTTTGTGAGAATTGTACTTGAATGAAATATAATAACCTGTTTCACAAGGCTACATTCTCTATTTTCTTTCCAAACACTGCAAACACAGTGTTTATTAACGTTGGAATTTTATGCAGTTCTGTAAATAATTATCTTTAACTTACTTCTCGACGAACTGCTTTTAAAAAATTTAAAAACCGGATCACATAGGTAGTTCCGAAATAAGGTTTTGATGCCAAGCATCAACGTGAGAATATCTCTATTTAACTAATGGCATTCGTTCTCATGAAATACATGGCGTGGAATCCACTACTCTAGAGAGAAAGATGGAAAGACTTTCAGAAGAGATGATAAAGTGATGCCTTTAGGCCTTCGGCTTGAATTTCCGCTAAAGCCAGAGCGCTTCAGAGTGGGCGTGCAATTAGAAAGGGGAAAAGGCTCGGAGGGGCTGAAAAGATGAAGAACGGAGGAAGTTTCGTTGAATATCATGGCACGATTGCCGAGAGAGCAAAGTTACGACAGATTTTGTGGGGATTTTGGGGAGGCATAAAAGAAAAATTCACTCGGAAATATACATTTTAAAATGAATAAAGTGGCTTAGGAAGCAACCAATTCTCCGGAGACAATAGAAGAAACTAAAACCTGACCAAATAGTAAATTATGTGATTCGCGGAATGATATCTAATTTTCGCCTACGAGATAATTTCTCTCAGGTTACGTATGTATATTTTACTAATCATGAATTCTGATAATTAGATCGGAGATATGATTCGTGAAAAAAGTTTCTCTGATTTGTTTGTAAACTAAGCGTTCTCTCCTGATTGAACTATCAAAACGTTTGAACTCGGGTGAAGTGCACTTTTGCACTCACTCTTCGAATAACTTGAAGTCTTCGTTTTGGGATAACGTGCAAACATCTACTTTTTCTCGAATCAAAATATCTTTATTTCTCTTTGATAGAAAATTCCAAATTTTCATTTCAATTTTACAAAACCGTATAAAGTGTAATTATTAAAAAAAGGTTATTTAGATTTAAGTTCTAATAAACTAAACAGAGTTTTGAAATTGAAAAATTTTGTCAGGTGAAGGTCAAAGTTAAATCTTAAATATTTAACAAGAGTAAAGAGCATGGGGTACCGTGAAAAAAATAATTAATAATAATTATCTGAAAGACGATGAAAATAAAAACGACTGAAATAGGAAAGTGAGCTGAAGAACGGATCAGGAAAGCTAAAAGCAAAACGACAGAAGTAATAGAGAAGGAGATATGAATGGAAATAAAACCGGGGAGTTTAATATAGTAATGGTAGAAAAATAAGTAAAATAAATCATTATTCATTCGATTGATGCTTAAAAAGATGGCCTTAAGAAGAGAATGAAAGAACATTAACATGAAAATGCGAAGAATAATGTACAGAGAGGTAAATATTTGCTCTAGGCGTCAGTGAACCTAATAGAGCCAAGGAAATGCGGAGGCAGGAGTGGTGAGAGAATTGGAGAAATTTCGGATGCAATGAAAAATAGAATCTTCATGGACGAGGGAGAGAAAATGACCAGTATACAGCTGTTATAAAAGGTAAGACAGAAAAATTATTTATAGAGCCAGTAGAGATATCAGGGAAGATGGAAAGAATACCTATAAAAACGGCAAAGATATCAGACAGGCCAGTTAAAACATAGAAAGGGCACGGGACCTTTTTAGATAAGGATTGTCTGGGATCAGAAAAACAATATCTCAAAAGGATATCCTAAGAAAGCAAATATGACAGTTCGGGTATCACATCTTCCTTGGAAACCATAATAGGCACAAAGGAAAAGGAACTGGCCCCCCTACCCTGATGTGTGAATTTCATACGCCGTTGGGCTTAGTGCTGGGTGAACCCTAACATTACCTACAAAACCGATCCTCAAGTTGATTACTAGTTTTATGGTTTTTGACGCATTAATTATTTATTGGGAAGGAAAATGGCCAGAAGATTTTTTTATGTCAACTTGGACCTCAATTCTATAAAAGCATAAATTGAGCAACGATTATGGGACGTCAAGTATACTTTTGTGTTATGAAAAAGTTTTTCAGTCAAATATCAAAGAAGGTTACAAAATAGTTCGAAAATGTACCGTGGCGAAGATCAACTTGGTTCCAGAAAGGGGAGAAGAATGTTTAACTTCATTGCAGTGATGAGAGCATCAAGAGAAAGAACCATCGAATATTATCAGGAAGTCTTTGTATTATTCGTGGATGTTGAGAAGGCGCTCGACCGTTCAGAGTGGGTAAATTCATTTGGATGGGCTTGAATGGCGGGAGTTGGCCCAATTTCGCCAATACTTTCCAACATATATACGGAAGAGAATGTATGATAAGGGTTTGAACTAGGGAAAAAATTGGGTAGCAAGATGGTTCAGTCAGATTTGCTGTTATGTAACAAATACAGAGTCGCACAACCGAGTACCTGTATTTATTATTGAATTCTCTACATGAATAATTACTGAGGTATGGGATGAGGATTAACAACAAGAAAAGAAAATCAATGACACTCTTAACAATTAGGAAGGCTTAGTTACATTGTTATACGAAAAGAGAGTAAACTAGGGTAGTGGAGCAGTTTGTGTAGTTGGGCAGTATTTTTGGAGAAAAGGAGCGCTATAGTCGGCAAAGTTGGAGAAAATTTGCAATAACGAAAGTGGGAATTATGTCAGCTATCCTCATTTACATCTTATACATCCAAGATATCTGGCCTAATATGCTTACCATTTATATCCTGTATAAATTATTTGCATCTCTCTTGAATGTCCTTTGTTCAAATAGAAATTTTCCTGAAAATTTATTATGGATAATAAAAGTTAAAAATAAAACCAGTTATTTAAACTATTTCAAATCTCAAAATTCGCCTTCCTCTTTGTTGGCCTCATTTCCTTCGTTTCCGCCACACCCACATCTCAAATTCCATTCCTTTGTCTGTGATGAAAAATCTCTCACGCTCTTTTCAACGCGAAATTATGAAGTTTGATTCAGTCTCTATCTGAATAATTTCATTTTAATGTTTGTAATGGCCCGAATACTTAATTATTCTGATTTTTCCTTTATCCGACTGCCGATATTTTTCCATAATTTCCTGTTATGATAATGGAATATAACTGCAAACAGCCATTGACAGTAAGCATTGCATTACATCCGACAGCACGAACTTGGTGAAGGACCGACTCCTTTCAAAACCAAGTGATGGAAACTATTATGATGGCCAAGGTTAGCAAAAGGACGTTTAATGTTAATTAATAAATTGTCTATTTCATAGTTAATCTCATTCAGAGCGGCGGAGACGGCAAGAGGATCGGTTGAGGAGAAGGTCTATGGGAGAGAAGAAATGCGAAGTACAAATAAAGAGGAAAGCAAGAAGGGAGCGGACGGCTCCGGAGGGCAGTGGACTAGGACAAAGGGGTCTTCACTGCATGTAGGTCAAATTGTGTGTAGGGATAGGAGATCAAGGTGTGAAGAGAATAGGCCAGCAAACGGAGGAAGAGTGGCGGGCAATGGGCAGAGGGTTCTATCAGTGAATCCCCGGGCCCCGAATCTCCCTCTTTGGGGAACAAGCGAGCGTAGGATGGGGAGGCCAACCGAGAGGGTCGCCTTCTGTGCCCGGCCCGAGGCGGTTTAGCCCGGAAGGGGCAGGGGAGGAGGGAGGGGAGACCCCCTCGCCGCACCGCCCATCAATCTAAAAACCTCCTCCGCCCCCTCCCTCGCCGCATCCCCCTACAGCCACTCCACTGCATAACTCCTGCCGCGAGTGGGCGTCGTTCCCTTCCTTCTCTCCATGCGTGGCTTAATTTTCATGAGCGCTAAGTAATTTGTGCCCTCCACTCCTTTTATGCTTGTACAAATGCATTTTCGTCTCAAAATCCAGCTCCTTTCTCAACTTTTAACTCTCTCTGTTTGATGGTTATTGCGCCAACGCTACACACAGTCAACTCGAGAGTGACACATATAGATGATGTAAAATTCCTTTCTTTATTCAGCACCCTCAGATATTTGCCAGTTTGATTGGCTTTCTGAATTGGACCAGGAAATTCCACAATCCAAAGACCTCTTTCCGTGCGAAATAACGCAATGCCCTCGAATTAAAGTTAATTTCTTTCACGTAAACTAGAAACTCTTCATATTGACGCATGCATTAACTATTTAATCATTCATATACATTTTTATGCTTTTTTAAATAGTTTTTAATCATGAGCATTACCAAATATGATATTTTGTATAATAAAAGGTAATTTTTAAAATCATTCATGCAGTTTTCCAATAAAATTAGAATATAAGCTTTTTCTTTTATATAAATGGAATTCTTTTAATATATGCTCAAAATAAATACTAAAAGCAATCAACCGTTTCTTTATACTAATTTGAATGCATAAAATAAGATTAGTGCGAAAGGAATTAACATATTTTTTTCCAATTAGCGACTGCGCGAAATTTTATTTAATGGTAATTACTAAGTTTTCATAATTTAAAGATTACCTGTAATATCTTTATACATTTTGGACGAATACACTACATTAACGACTGGAAGTACTCGTTGACAGCAATAAGTATATTTTCTTTTCCTTAGTCCAACATAGAATAAAGAAGAACAGTAGTAGGAAAAATATGAATCTAATCTTCCACTTCTTTTAAAATGTTGGGAAATGAAATTTTGATACATTGTAACGTTCCCGTGAGAATGGGATCCTCGCCGAGCTTTGTGCACCCACTCCTTTAGATTGCGGAGACACGAACACCGTCTATCGCACGATTTTTCAACTTCCTGAGCCTACCAGATAGCTCCCTCTTCGATAAAAATTTACATATTCTGATTCGGTAATTAATTAGAAGATTTTACAATATTAATTTCTGGGGTTAATTTTCTACTAGAGAAATGTAAATATAGAATTCCCAGAACATCGCGTCTTATAAAAAATGAGGGGTGGGCATCAGATGTATTATTAATTGCAAAAAGGGAAACAATTTGTAGAGAGCGACTCACAAATATTTTGATCGGAAAAAAGTCTTTGGTTAAAGACCATTGTCTAAAAGGTCTATCGTCGAAATTCGAAGGATTTAAAAAATTTAAATTGGGAGGTAAAGGAACATTCAATTTCTTTTTGAGCTTTTCTTGAATGCCCTTAAAACGTACGTAACTCAAGAAACTTCACAACAGGACGCAAAAAAAGCATTTCCAATGAAGTCACAAACCTATCCTTAGGTAAGCAATAGACCACCACAATGAATTACCGCTATTCGCCTTTGGCGACAGCTTTCCTGCTTAAGTTATTTTAGGTATTTTTCTCCGATTCCCGATTTCCTTCACACTCTGAAAGTAATTATTTCGTTTTAACAATCACACGGGCTTGAGTAGACATGCGTTTGATTGGTCAGGGAAAACGGATACTAAAAAGAATGAATACTCTGAGATGATATGGTGGAGTGGGAACGGCCGGGAAGAGCCTGGTGAAAGATCCCTGAGCGTTTGCGGGTTATTAGGTGGGAGAAAAACGTGGAGGGGAGCTCAGTTCTGTGTTCAAGACAGGTGTATGTGAGATTGTCAGAAAGGAAGCAAAAATAGTGGTACAGGAAACGACGAGGGTAGGAAAAAAACTTTGCACTTCCTCATAAAGATTTAACGCTTCACGCGACCATGGTTTTGATGCTGCCCATCATTCACCTGATGACGATGCGCAGCATCAAAACCATGGTTGTGTGAAGCAATAAATCTATAAGTGGAAGTGCAAAGGTTCTTTTTCTATTTTCATCAAAAAGGAATTCCACAAAGTCAATCCCGAAACTGATATGTTTATCAAGTACAGGAAACCGCTGAAAACAATTAAGGGAAAGGGGTAATGGATCTATGCTAATGAAGCACACAAAAGAGTCTACAGAAATAAATGGTGGAAATGGAACGTAAAAATAAAATAAAATTGATGACGAAGGACAAATATTAAGTTCCATTATGAGCATACTAGCTAAATAAATGTAACTCATCTCAGGTTACACTATGCTACGGAAAATGAACAAAATATCTATTCATTTGTCACAATTATTAGTTGAGATAGAAATCAACAAGTGATGAGTGAGTATTGTGCATAGAAGTATTACTATCTAAGAATTCATAATCATTCCACCAATTATAATGAGTTTTAAAATTACGGATTCTGAAAAATAGTTTTCTATTTCAAGAATCTCTTCCAATCTACTCGTTTCATTTTTTGAAAAATCAACACCCAGCAAGTGCAAGTGCTGCAGTAATCTCATCTCATTTTACGTGAATGTAGAAAAATAAGAGGTACGTACAAGTACAGTACGTAATTTTATACAGTTTGTACAATTGAAATATTGGAGTTGTTCTATGGTTAGAAGTTTTGTAAGAAAAATCTACTCACAGAAAATAACTATAAGCTTGAAATATGAGAAAAAGTATCAAATTGGTCATCGAAATATATTTTTATATGGAAACGAGTCACGAAAGCACCAGATAGTGCAATTTTTTAAATAAATGGAATAGAAACGATAGAGGAGATTGACAGAGATGAGACGGACCAACCGATTTAATAATGAAGAGGAAGGTGGAAGATACTACATGGAGCATATGAAAGCACTAAAAAATAAGAAAAGCATATGGAAAACACTAAAAATGATAAATCCATTCGATCCAGGCACGCACGAACGCGAGCACTTTCGAAGGAGTGACACAATTGCTTATTACTTCACTCATTACCCTAATTTCTTAAACAAGACACAACTGTCGATGAATTTGGGAAACTGACGAAACTGTTGCACACACAAATAGAATCACAGGACGTACTTCGCAAATGGCTGAAGCAACGACTGTCGCTTATAATGTCATCTTTGGTGCTACACCCCCTGCCACATGGTGCTACACCCCCTGCCACACACCTTTTTGGTGGCTCGCAGGGTATTTATGTAGATGCATTCAATGACAGGCAAACAAGTACTGAACCAAAACCATAACTTCACTCACTTCGGAAGTAATGAATAGATGGCGAAAAATGCAAACAACTTAGTGCTAATCCACCAATATTTAAGTTTAAGAAGACGGTCTAACTTTTCAAATATGACCCGTATTTTAGGGACGTTTCGGGGCCAGAAGACGACCACAGACTGTCTGAGAGACAGGCTATCTGTCTGTCTTCTTTAGCAGAAAAATTACCGATCTGCTAGTGAAGGGGACGGAATTGTCCTAGGTGTGGCGGGTTGAAATACTGACCGGAGGGCCCGGATTTGATTCCGGGGCACCTTAACCCGTGCAGTAATATTTATTGGTTACTGGATTTTCCTGGAAAACTATAGGAGGCACAGGAAAAGGAACTGCCCCCTATCCTGATGCATGAATTTTAAACGTCTTTGGGCTTAGTACTATATGAGCTCCACCTTAAGATCCTGCGAGGACTAAGATATGAGTATGTAGGAACAATTAAGAACGATGCAAGGATCTATACATTTTGATCCACCCTAGGGTTTTGCCTTGGTCCATTATGTGACCGCGGCCTTTCGCCTTTCCAATCGCCAGGCCTACTAAGATTAAGGTCCTGTCCCGTAAGTAGGAGTGGACCAACTTGGCTACTCAAGTCGGTAAGTGGAGTCGTCTCATCTTCACCAGGAGTGCCGGATGACAGACGGGATCGAACGTCTTGCTGACGTCGAAGAATTTTCCGGCAACTGCCATCTTTCTTTTGAAGGTGTCCGTGATGTAGTCCGTTATTCTCACCAGCCAATGGACCGTGGAATGCCGGTCGCGGAAGCCAGACTGTTCATCCAGGAGGATGTCAGTCTCTCAGACAACATGAGCTATCCGCCGCTGCAGCAGTCGCTCGAATGTCTTGCCGAATCCCTCGAAAAGGGATATGTGACCGCCACGGCGTTATATACCACGTCGGATGTACATTCGTCGCCGCCAGACAGTCGTAGTGGAATGGTGTTTATTTTTCGAACGATTGCCCCTTAATGTACACTCTGAGACCAGTTGTCGCCTGATTGGCCGATAGACGTCAGTCTCGATGTTCCTGTTTTCCTAGGTTTAATGTACGCATGTTCAAAAATACTCTTCATACGATACTCCGGTTTCCACTATAATCCTTTGGACGTTATTTTTTTCTCGACGGGCTTAAGTGCTTCATTAGCTGATTTTCCGCAATGATATTGGAGTTAAATCAATTAATCAATGTCCACGATGATGCTTTTTTTCAGTTAATTTTCGCCTTCCTTCAGTCTGCTGTTAATTATGCACACCTTCCCAAAGCATAGGATTCGCCACACACACTGAGCATTTTTATGGAACATCTTACGGGTTTGATGGAACCTGTTCTATATAAAACGTCTCAAGTCAAATGTAGCCATTAGTATGTGACATAATTTCCAGTCCGATAGGGTACTTATACTTAGCAGTAGGAAAAGTAGCCTGAAAATTAGCTAAGTTAAACATTACCTCAAATTCATGAATTTTAATAAATCCCGTTATCACAGTTGATATAATTGTCATCTATCTCCATGACTGTTGTGTATTTCTGGTGAGTCATTGCGCTCCATGTAACTTTTCCAAAGGTTCGATGCCCACCTTGGGACAAACGTGACAACGATGCTCCCTCTTCCAGTGACACCTAAATGGAGAACCAAGACTTCAATATTGTGTTCCCGAAAGCATATCAGCCAAGTATTTTTTCAAAAGCGAAAATAAAAATTGCATTATTCATACAATCAATTGTTCCGTATTATTTTGTCCTATACATTTGTTTAGGCATACGAAGCCGGTCAAAGTTAGGAAGAAGTACAGAGGATAAATTCGTAGAAATAACTGTAAAATCGGAAGGAGCGATATTATTCTTCGGGAAGTAGAGTGAATATTATCATCCTTCAAGGCTACTTCGAGGTTAAGATGAAAAGATCCTGGCCTGATACAGAGATGGCGTTTCTATTAGCAAAAAATTACGATTCCTACCTGGTTACACGTGCCAATAATTCGTAAGACAAGTTTCAAGTTGTTCTCGCAAGTAGTTTGTTCACACGTATCCTTGCAGTAGATGTCTTTCGTGTTTTTCGTTAAAATGGAAAAACTTGAATGTGGTGCGGTCATAAAACTCTTTGTTTTGGATGGATTAAACGCTGCAAAAATTAATACATAATTTAAAAAAGTGTACTTAGACTCCGCTTCTTCAATCTCAACTGATAAAAGTGGGCAGCTGAATTTAAACGTGGTCGCATATCCCTCAAAATTGACCCACGTGAAGGACGGCCAAAAATCGCAATCACAACGGAAACTATCGAAAAGGTCCACGATATCGTGTTGGATGATAGTTGAGTGAGATAGCTGAGGCCGTGGGGATATCGGAAGAAAGGGTGCGAAACATCTTGCTCAAAGAATTAGGGATGCGAAAGCTCTGCACAAGGTGGGTGCCATATTTGCGGAATGCCGATTATAAGCGAATGATTTTCGCGGTAATGTTTGGACCGATTCAAGAGGGAACCAACAGATTTTGTGCGCCGATTTGTCACAATGGATGAAACATTGTTCCACCAATACATGCTAGAAACGAAACTGCAGTCGAAGCAGCGGGTGGAAGCCGGTGGTTCAGCGCCAAAGAAAGCAAAGTCTATCGCATCTGCCGAAAAGGTCATGGCCAGTGTGTTTTGGGATGGAAAAGGGACACTGTTAATTGATTACTTTGAAAAAGACGTAACAATTACAGATGAATATTACTCCAACCTTTTTGACCAGCTGAATGTTAAAATTCGCGAGAAGAGGACTAGCATGAAGAAGAAAAAAATTATCTTTCTCCAGGACAACCTAGTGTAACCTCCTCACAAAGGCGAGTTGGCGATTGAAAAACTACGGAATTTCGGTTACGATTTCCTCGGCAATCCCCTCCTATTCTCCTATGTTAGCACACTTAGGCTTCCATCTGCTCCCAAACTTGAAGAAATTTGTTGCTTCGAGCGTAACTTTATGGAATTTGAATAACAAAATGAAATGAAATAATTTACTTTGTAATTCCACACCATTTATTTAAAAAACACGACCCAGGTTTCGACGTTGAACGTTATCATCACCTGATGATGACATTCAACGTCGAAACCTGGGTCGTGTTTTTTAAATAAATTGTGTGGAATTACAATGTAAATTATTTCATTTATTTCAATTGGAGAAATTTGTTTTTCAGAAGCGCTTCACGTTTACTGAAGAAGTTGAGAGGGCCGTAGAGGGATATTGCCACAGCCTTCCAGACTCTCACTTCCCGTAATGAATACTGATATTGGAGAAATGCTGTGATGATGTTGGAGAGGAATGTGTTAAAGTTAAGGGAAATTTTGTACAAAAATAAAATAAATTTTTAACTGAAAGCCGCAGTTTTTCATTGCCAGGCCGAGTATTTTTCATCTTGCCCTCGGATAAACCTATCATGGTTCAACATTGTAGATTGTGTTTAACCCAACTTTCATTAGTATTTAATCATGATTGCAGTTGTATGTCCTTTAACAATATATTCCGTATCCAATCACTTAATCTTTGAGTGATCGCAGCTGACCATCCTATATCTTTCTTAACCTCGGCGCAATCGTCTGTGGTAGTTTGACTAAAGGCGGAATTTGGTGTGCCCTAAGAACTGTTGCCTTGACTCTTACGACTCATTTTATCTATACTAACCAAATCACCATAGTACTACTTACGAAAATATTAAAAGAAGTTAAGATATTAACATGGACTTTTAAACGAAATGATACAAACATAAAATTATTGTATTTCAAATTTTGAGAAAATTATCATTTCCTTAAATAAACATATATAAATTAAAGAAAACATCTGGAATCTGCATGATCTCGGATGACTAAGACAATCCATTAAGCCGTATGAATATTATAAACGTGATAGGATTAGAAGAATTGTGTACAAGAATTGAAATAAGATATTATGTATACAGAATTGAAAAACACTTGATTGTAGTGTTGGTTTGTCTGGTAATATATTTTTGAAAGGAAGCTAAAAATTTTGGCGATTACCAGATATCAATTGACCTTCAACGTTATTCATAAACCAAGAGACGGATTCGCGAATAAATCATTACTTCGTATTTCCTATTTATAAAATTATTAATTTAATTCTGGCTCACTCTATCTGTAAGAGGAAAGTTCATCTAAAGTAGTCATATTTTAAAAGTGACAGAGGCAAGAAAATACATTTTAAAAATTCTCAAAATTAAAAACGCAAATGGCAAGAAACCATTAGTGAAGAGGAATGACGACTGAAATTCTTGAATATCACTAAGTTGCTAGAGGATCACGAGCTAGCATTAAATCTTCGTCAAATTACTTGGGCGCACGCGAGAGCAATAGATAATAAAAATAAGTTTTGGGGCCTTGAGCCCAAAGAATTCGTTTTGGTTTTAGGTAAGAAACTTGGGGAAGAAGGCAACCTCGGAAAAATAAGTTCAGGGTTGCCGTCATAGATTTCCTTTTAACAAATAAGAATTATCATGATTTTGGAAAAATATCTGCAATAAAGTAAAATGGTTTCGAAAACCTCTGCAACGACGAGGAAATTAACTTTTCTAAAACACTCAAGAGCTCAATTCCATGAAGCCAGCTTATCTAATAATCCCAAGTCATTAAATATAAATTTATTTTAGCAAAAATTGAACCTTTAATGGATATTACAATAAAATATCAGATGCTTTGAATATATTGATAAATAAATTTTCAAAGGAAAACTTAAAAATCACTTCAAATAAAAATTTCCAACGTAGAAAGTAACGAGTTAGTCGACAATGAAGGATGTAAACATATTCTCAGAAAATTTTTTTGCCGGGCGAATGTTCTAACCACTTGAGCTATCGAGGAAACAATTTTTTTTCTCGAATACATAAAATGTACGTATTTACCATACTATAACTACATTATTTTTCATAAAATTATGGTGTAGTTGGAAAATTCAGATAAAATAAATTTAACTAAAATTGGTATCTACCTAAATACGCAAATATTTTAAGGAATATTTAAAATTAGCAATATTTGTATTATTCGAACTTCAATGCATGATTTCTCAATTATTATTTAACAATTCCCTTGAAATATACAAAAATCGCATATTTTATAATATAATAATCTTTTTTTGTTTCAAAAACGTACCATCCAATTAAATTTTGGCACATATTTACTTAATTAATATAACTATCTTCTGATAATAAAAATAAATCATGGAAGTATTACTTTCGGATGGTGTTCTGCGAAAATAAAAAACATTTTGTAATTTTTTAGAAAAATATTTTTCTTGAGCTATCGAGTTATCTCATGGTAGAAACTTAACTGCATGTGTATTCATCACCAAACCTAAGTGGAAATAATACATGACTCAACAGAGGGCCAGTCCTTAAGCTTTAGTATGAATATAATTCAAGACGGAAGTCATGAACACACAATCGTCGCGGGGTTTGTCAAACAAAAAAATGAGATGGATAATAGATCCCATTTGACTGATGTTAAGAATGATCGCGACAGCTCGGAGCGTGAAGCGGAAGGGGAAGGATTGGGTGAGGGAGGAGAAGAGGGGGGGAAGTCAGAGGAGGAGAGAGGATTTTTCCCGCGCTCACGATGGGAGGGCGGGGAATCGTACCTTAGGAATCGTGGACATCACGCAAATACACACACACGTGCGTGCGCGAGCGTGTAGCCTCTCCACTCCATCAAAATGAAGAAGGCGCTGGCCTACTCGCCCCGATTCGAAAAAAATTTCAAAGGGGATCACGGCTTGCTTGCACGTTCGAGAAAAAAACTAAAACAAATGCCGCATCACTTGCGCACCGCACCACTTGCTGGTTTCGGGAATCGCCGTGGCGGCACGCGCGACTATCGATCCGAGCCTCCCTCCCCTTCGTTTCCCCACTCTCCATCCCCCCTCCCATCGCACTACTCCGGTGCCCCTCGCACCACGGCCAGGGCGGAAACAGAGAGTCACTTGGCCGCCTAGGGAGGGGAGGGTGCGGGGGGAAGGAGGAAGGACCGACTGGGAGCGGAATAGGGGGTAGTAGGGACAGAGAGAGAAAGGAGGGAGAAAGAGAACGCGGAGGGTGTAGAATAATGGCGGATAATGATGCAAGAGGCCGGATAACGGAGGGAGGGAAGGGGTTGAGGGAATAAAAAGTCTCGGATTTTAAGTGACCCAAAGAATGGAAAACAATTTAGATTCCAGCGCGTGATAATTTCCAAATTCATATTCCTTTTTCATATGAATATAATCTTTTGATTTGCTCAAACGAGAGGGTAATGGGTAACTGAATCTTTTTTTTTAGATCCGAGTGCATATTAAAACGCTAATGTGAATCTCGCCAACAATTGGATGAATATCCTCCAATTAAATACCTTGCTGTGTACATAGCAATTAATTAATGCTTTACGTGAAATAAAGGGACAAACAATGCCGCTAATATCGAGGTGAGAAGTATTATCCCCCATAAAACCGTCATTTATGACTTGAAATTGCTTGAGTACTCGATTATTGTGGGCATTAGTTTAACAGGCAGGTAAACGTTATCACTTATCTAGAAGTGATAAAATTTTCTGTGTTAATGTCAGTTGTTAAAATTTTTTGGTTATTAACCTCAAGAATGGAAACCTAAAATAATTAATCATTATAATTCGCAATGTTGTTCAGTATAATAACTCTCTCGTGAAATAGATTTAAGTAATTATACAGATGGTCTGTATTGTTTCAAAAATCACTTATTATGAACCTATGTCTCCCAATAAACTTCAATTTCTTGTATAAAGGAATGACAAATGTCTTCCATTTTTTTACAATTAACTAACTGAATTTTTAACTAAAAAGTTTGAAAAATTAACCAATAAATAACTAATTACGTGTCATATATATATATATATATATATATATATATATATATATATATATATATATATATATATATATATATATATAGGATACGTAACTCTGTATAGTCACCTGAAGATGACATTAAGTGTTTGAAACCCGGGTCGTGAATAAATCTCTATTCAAGTGAAATTTGCATAGTTTGTCTCCTTTCCATCAATAAATAACTATTTTTGGATTTTTGTCATCTAAACGCATGAAATTATTTTTAAGTATTAAACGTATTATCTGGATAAAAAGCATCGAGTATTATGCTAGTTTGATAAACCCGGAACGAACTTTTGTCCAAAAGGTAAATTTAATTATTGAAGGTCTTCAATTTACTATACGATGGAAAGGATGATTTATTATTAAAAGTATTGGTTATCTAATTGGTTATATTATATTATTAGCTTAAGGTAGTAGATTTTGAATGGACACAACCTATCAAACGATACAGTGACAATTTTATGGTGTATCCCAACAAAACAACGCCACAACCCTTTCCACCAAAAGTCCCTCGTTAAATCCGTATACTGCCTTTGTCCCTCCATTGCATCCAACATCCCTATCCAATTCCTGCTCCATCCTCAATAACCTATCATTCTCCCCTTATTGCATTTTTCAACACCTCACCATCGACCATTATGCTTTTCATCCATCCTGTCGGCCTCCTTATGATTTCTCCCAACAATCCCCTTCTCCTCCCCATTCATGATGCCTAGTACTTCCTCATTTGTTTTTCTTTCGGTCCATTTCATCTTCTCCATTTTTCTCCACATCCATATTTCAAAAGATATTGTTCTGTTGTCCTCACATGATGTAGCCTTTACCATTTTCGGAATAGGAACTAACACTAATCTCACAAAGTCATCCGGGCAAATTCTACTCACATAAATACTATGAATTAGACCATAAAAACTCATCTACCCACATTTTCCTAAACCTTGAAATAGTTCTGCAGGGATATTGTCTACACCCACGACCGTATTGGAGTTCCTTTCCCTTAATGCCGTTTCTATAGTATGGATGATCTAAGCTACCTGCATCTACGTCATATTATCTTTCTTTTCCTAACATTACTGGCCTAAGCTTTTGGCCTACAGTACTTCTAGATAAATAAACCTAGACGGAGGAAAACAAAAATGACAAAGTAACATTGCTGCAATTTCTGAACTAAACAATACATTTTTGTTTTACTATTCAAGACTTACTAAAGTTCAAATTCTTTGAACGCGTAGTACATGTAACTTAAAAAAGTTAATACCCTATCTTCATTTTGAATGGATTAAATTTTCATCAATGTATCCATAATTCCATTGAAATTTCAATACTTTACTGAAGAGTGAATAGTACAATCAAAAAACGTTCTAAGTAATAAATCAGTCGCCGTAACATGAGGTCCAAGCTTCAAGGGGATATAACCATTTTAGTTATAAATTGCAATTAGGAAATAATACTCCAAATAACAAAAAAAATAGCCTTGCTCTTTAATTTATAACGATATTAAAGCGGAAAGAGAGCTGTTAAAAACGCAAAACAGATATTTAGGAGGCCATCATTTCCTCAAAGAGTTTGATATATATATATATATATATATATATATATATATATATATATATATACCCTCCCATGGACTACAACCTTGTCGTGGTGGAAGATCTTGTGTGTTCCGATGACCCCTAGAGCTGTGCTGGCGGGAGTAACAATAATTACTCCTGGAAGGGTCACCCATGCCAGATAGGTCGAAGGTTAGGAGCCAGACGAAAGGTAGTCCACGCAGCGTCTGTTCCTCAGTGAGGCGGCTGCAATGGCGTCTGACCCCAGTGGGGCGGCCATTAAGTGATGGTGTCACGTTAAAAACACTATTGAGGAAAGCAACGGGAAACCACCTCAATTATGATTCCCAAGAATATAATGATGGGCACTATAGATAATATGAGTCCTGGCAACTACGGGACTCCGCCCAAGAGGCCGTGTGTCGTGCCCGGCAGCGGGAGAGGCAAGGCTTCCGCGGTCGTCATCCCACGAAACCCTTGCAGGGAAGAAATAACTGCAGCAGGACAGAAGACTCAGAAGAAGGCGAAAGTAGTTAGAATAGGAACCTGGAACTTCAGGACAATGTTGAGGACAGGCAAATTAGAAATAATTAAGCGAGAGATGGAAAGAGGTAATATAGATGTTTTAGGTCTCTGCGAGGTGAGATGGAAGGATAGCGGGGATTACTGGAGTGACAATTATAGAGTAATATACAGCGGCGGGGACGAGAGCCAACGAGGGGTTGCCGTAATTTTAAATAAAGGGGTAGGAAGAAGCGTAGTCAACATAGAGCAAGCGACAGATAGAATTTTACTCGTAGAGATTAAAGCAGAGCCGACGAACTTGGTCATTATTCAGGTATACATGCCACCGAGCAACCACAAGGAGGAAGAAGTCGATAGGATGTATGATGAGTTAGAGGATATAGTCGCGAGTGTTCCTGCAGGGAAACATTTGATAGTGATGGGGGATTGGAATGCGACGGTAGGCGAAGGAAGAGATGGTGGTGAGGTGGGGGACTATGGGTTAGGCACGAGGAATGAACGCGGGGAGAAAGCAATTGAATTCTGCAGGAGACAGGGGTTAGTCATCACTAACACATGGTTTAGACACCACAAAAGGCGTAGGTATACATGGAAAATGCCAGGTGACTCAGAAAGGTATCACTTATATTATATCTTGGTTAGGCACAGGTTTAGTAACAGTGTGATAAATTCGCACAGTTTCCCAGGAGCGGATGCGGACTCAGACCACAATTTAGTTGTTGTGAAATGTAATGTTCGTTTCAAGAAGATAAGGCAAGGGTGGCGGGTTAGGAAATGGAATTTAGAAGCAGTAAATGGATTAACGAGGAAGGAGTATCATCAGGCTGTAGAGAAAATGATGGATGACGGTAAAGAACTGAGTACTATCGAAGAAAAATGGGAATGTATCAAGAAAGGGATATTGGAAGCCGCTAAAGACACTATAGGAACCGTTAACGGGAAAAGGATAAGGAAACCATGGGTAACGGATGAGATGATTGAAAAGATGGATGACGGAAGAAGATGGAAAAATATAAACACAGAGTTAGGCAAAATGAAGTACAAAGAGTTAAACAATAAATTGAGAAGGGCCACAAATAAAGCAAAAGAAGAATGGTGGAAAACGCAATGCGAGGATATGGAAAGTTTACGGAAGAAGGGTGAAATTGGTGCTCTATACAGCAAGGTTAAGTTATTATCGTGAAGTAAGAAGGCAAGATCTGTGCTAACAGTTAAAGATAAGTGGGGTAAGATAATAGTTGAACCAGGGAATATCCATGAGAGATGGAAGGAATATATAGAAACACTGTATGGTAAAGAACTTAGGCCGACAAGGTTAGACATAGAAAAGGAACATGAAGTACAAGATGATAGCTTAGGTCCAGGCATACACGACGATGAAATAAAAAGGGCATTAAAGGAGATGAAAGCAAATAAGGCCGTGAGGGTGGACAACATACCTGTAGAACTGTTGAAATGTTTAGGTCAATGTGGGAAGAAGGCCCTTTATGGACTGATTCGTAGTATCTATGAGGAAGGAATCTGGCCGGAAGATTTTGTGAGATCAGTGTTAGTTCCTATTCCAAAAAAGGCAAAGGCTTCGTCATGTGAGGATTACAGAACAATAAGTTTGATATCCCACGCAGCTAAAGTTATTCTCAGGATCACCAACAAAAGAATAGAGAGTAAGGTAAATGATTATTTAGGGGATGATCAGTTTGGGTTCAGGAAAGGAAGAGGTACGCGTGATGCCATTGCAGTAATGAGATCACTAGCCGAGAGGAATATAGAATACAATCAGGACGTTTTTGCCTGTTTTGTAGATTTCGAAAAAGCGTTTGATAGAGGGAATTGGGAAAAATTAATGCGTGTATTGCAGAAAATAGGAATGGATTGGAGGGACAGGAGACTGATGCGCAACCTGTACATGTCTCAGACTGCTCAGGTGCGAGTGGGGAACGGAGAGTCCGGATGCAGTGTTAGGAAAAGGTGTTAGGCAGGGTTGCCCATTGTCACCGGTACTGTTTAACGTATATGTAGAGGAAATGATTAAAGAGGCATGGGAAGAACTGGAGGTAGGAATGAAAGTCGGAGGGGAATTCGTAAAATCGGTTAGGTTTGCCGATGACCAAGCATTAGTTGCTCAGTCAGCCAAGGGGTTGCAAGCATTGTTGAGTGAATTGGAGGTTCAGTGCGATAAATATGGGATGAGAATCAATATTAATAAAACAAAGGTTATGCGTTTTTCCAGAAAGAAAAAGGCTAAGCTAAATATTAAAATAGGCGGGGAAAAAATAGAGCAGGTAGAACAGTTTACATATCTCGGAAGTGTTTTGGAACAATACGGTCAAAGTGGTAGGGACGTAAGGAGAAGAATTGCGCTAGGCAAGGAGGCTTTCTAAAGCAGGAGGGAGGTGATGACGGGGACGTTGAGTAGGGATGTTAAGACAAGACTCGTAAAAACTCTGATATGTAGCGTAGTAGCTATGTACGGCGCGGAAACTTGGTCGCTGAAGCAGGAGGATAGACGTAGATTGGAGGCCTTTGAAATGTGGGTGTGGAGAAGAATGGAGAAGGTGAAATGGACCGAAAGGAAAACAAATGAGGAAGTACTTGAGAGGGTGGGTGAGGAGAGGGGTTTGTTGAGAGAAATCCTATGGAGGCAGGAAAAATGGATGAAAGGCGTATTGAGCGGTAGTGTAATGTTGAAGAAGGTAATAGAGGGGAGAATGTTGGGCAAGCGAGGTAAGGGTAGGGACAGGATAGGGATGTTGGACGGGATGAAGGGAGGAAAGAAGTACACCGAGATGAAGAGGAACCTGATATAGATTAGTTTGCTAGGTGGGGAGTCACAAAATGTTTACTTGATAGTTGTGTCCATCCAAAAACCTACCTTAACCGGTAGATTACCTAATAATATATATATATATGTATATATATATATATATATATATATATATATATATATATATATTAGGGAAAGGAACTGGCCCCCCTACCCTGATGTGTGAATATTCACACGCCGTCGGGCTTGGTACATGGGTGAGCTCTACCATCACCTACTAAACCGACCTTCGGGTTGATTACTGTGTTTATGGTTTATATATATATATATATATATATATATATATATATATATATATATATATATATATATATATACGAATACTTTACAACTTCAGGCAAATTTTCCACTGTGGTATTGAATAATCTTCCTTAAGTTCTTATATGTAATTAGGACACTCTAGGCATGTTAAATCGTGAATATTGGCAATTTATATGATCACAACGAAAAATATATCTATTGCAATTACAAGTAAAATTTTATGCAAAACTAATGCACTACTGCCATTTATGGTATGATGAAAGGAGGGAACTTTCAGGATCCATATTTCATAAAAGGTGATGGTTTGGCCAAATTCGTGGAGTCAAATATTTTTGATGAATAAGTATTATGCATAACCGTTTTAAAAAACTTCAACATGTGAACTCTGTTTCGAGATATGCGAGGCATGCTCATAAAGTAAGGGCCATTTGGTCACTGGAAAAATATACTCATATGAAACTCATTTAGCTAGCTACAAACCTACTACACTTCTCTACATAATTGCCGTTCACATCTAATCATTTTTCGTACCGTTGCACCAGCTCACTCTGCATAGAATCTCGCCGCTAAGAGTTGAACCAATCGACAACGCCGTTCTTTCGTTCCTCTTCGATTTCGACACGTTGTCCACCGAACCACTGTTTCAAGAGAAAGAAAAGAAAATAATTGCTAGGTTCAAGGTCAGGACTGTACAGTTGGTGGTCAAAGAGTTCTGGACTAGGTATTCTTTTCTCTTTGTGGTGCTCGGGGATCATTTTTGGCAACCTTCTTGCACTCAATTTGTGGTATCCGAGGTTTTCAGTGAAAATATTGTAGACAGTAGTGCCTCCAAATTGAGGATATTGTTCAGCCAGGCCATTTATCGTTAATTGACGATCACATCGCAGTTTTTGTTCCACTGGCGAAACAATTTCATCGATCAGAATACTGGGCCTGCCATTTCGCTCTTCGTCATGGACATTTGTTCGTCCATTTTAAAAATTACAGCACCATTGTCTGACCTTTCCTTCACTCATAACTGTAGGCCAATAAACTAGGAATAACTCTTGATGAATATCAACAGTTGACAATCATTTTGCATAGAAGAATCGTATGACAGAACGAACTTCACAGCTGGTGAGATAAGTGATTGTCGCGAACAGTGTTGTTTGAATGCACGAACAAGCAAACCAATTCTGAAACGAAACAAATGCTGCTATAGCTTCTCAATGAATCAGTAGAGGGTGCTGTAGGAGTAAACTGTGCTCTGAAGCGCCAATATTTAACTATAATCAAACGGCTTTTACTTTATTAATACGCCACGTATTTAGCAATATCGAACCAACAAGACCCTAGAAGATTTTGAAACACATCTGTATCATATTTGGACCTGGACCAATATTATTTAATATAAAGTACACCCAGAAAGTCTTTATCTTTTAGTTGTAGCATCGGTTGAGAATCAATTTCCCAGGATCGTTGCTATAAAAGTGAAAGCGTGAAACCTAACGATGAAAATGCTGCGGACGATTTTATCTTTTGAAATTCCTTCCATCACTTTGACCAAAAACGATGATTTTGATAGGCTCCCTCAGTCGAAATTTCCTGTTAATAATTCGCCACCGTGACGCATTGCCACGCAACGTTTCCCAGTTAGTAGCGGGAGGAAAATCTGTATTGATAAGTGCAGGCATGAAAAAATTAAGCTTAACCCTTGTGAAAGTAGTTTGAAATAAAACGGGATTGGGGAAGAAAGGCTGAATACGAAGGAGACGTAGAATTTGCGGTAGACGATAGGGATTTTCCAGGTTTATCAAGAACAGATGAAGAAGTGGCTTCTCTGCAACAGGGCAATGCAAAAAAGAGTTTACGCCTAAATAGGAACCTCAGCCACATTCTCTGGAACACTAGACACGAATAAAGGATGGGGAAGCATTTCGTAAAAGATGGAAAGGTACTATTGTGCCAATGTTTCACCCTCTTTGTGCTACCTTGGAGAAATTGTGTGAGAAAGCTTCAAATCTTCTCGAAACTGGTCCGTCTCCTTTCGTCACCGTCGTCCGACCTGTCGATAAAATGCGAGACTTTTTAATCTGGAATTATGCATTTGGTACAAGGTCATGAAGAATCTACACATGTAACTTGTTGCACTTTTTACCCTTATGAAGTATTCTCTGGAGGTCCGGACGAATTTTTGTCGCTATTTCCTCGAAACGAAATGTAAATCTCTCCAGACTTGATAGTATAAATAAATTTAGATTAGAAGGAAAAGGATATTATATATCATATGAAATTAAGGAAGTGACAATATATGGAGTTAAATAATGAGTTAATTGAAAATAAAGTAGTAGTTCAAGGATGCTTTGTGCTATGTAAGTCAGGAGCTAGAAATAGAGTAGTGTGCAGTGTCAACGCCTCTTGAAATCAAATTCAAAATCAAAATTCTTTGAATATGCCAGTAATATCAGAACACCAGCTCAGTTATATTTAAGTGCGGATTACGAAGATCATTTTAATGACTGCAAAGTAGCATTTGCACTTGTTGTTTTATGATACCAAGGGTACAAGCTGTGAAAAAATCGGAGGAGAGTCATGCGTGGGGTGATAATTTCGGAGAGTGGGAGGGAGGAAGTGGAGACGGGGGAGTGGGCGAGCGGGAGGGTGGGGTGAGGCCGGCCGGGCGAAATGTCAAGCGAAACGCGTGGCGGGTGGGTAGTTCGCCCACGACACCTCCCACGCCACATGCAAGCATGCCTATCAAAGACGAGTCGACCCCAATCGGGGGTTGAGGACCCCTGCATCGATATACCGCACCCAGAAAATCACGACACGGCTCCTGAGTCACTTTTTCCACCCCACCCCCTCCAGGTGGCACGGGATTGGAAGGATTCCTAAGAGAATCACAAGCGAATTTATGAGGGAATCCGAACGTCTAAATCGCTCTACCATATAATGTCGAAATCTCAGACGAAGCCAATTTAAGATTAAATGAATTGCCACAGCCATCTCTATGGCTATACTCCATATCATCGGTCGTTCAATCCTAAGATTGGTTGACTGCAGTCATCCATCCTACCCTATCTGATGCTAATGAGCTATCTTTTTGGTATTTTTGCAATCTACTATATTCTTTATTTTTCCAATGCATTTAACACTTGGCCTTCCTCTTGGGACTTTTCTCTCTATTTTTCCTTTTATTACATTCTTCACGAATCCATTGTGCCTCAGGGTGTGGCCACTCTAACTGGTTCCTCTTTTCTATATGGTGTTCCATAAGGTCCGTTCTTTCTGTATTCTTCTGTATACTTTTTTATTTTATCCGTCCATTTGATCTTAAAAATTCTCCTCCAGCACCAGATTTCGAAGGCTTCTAATCTTTTCTGGTCTACTCCTCCGATGGCCCAAGCTTCTGATCCATAGAGTGCCGCGGCCCATACTTTTTTTTGTCTTATGCGGTGATACTTCCGAGATACGTGAAGAAATCTACTTGCTCTAATTTTTGTCCTTTCAGTGTGACTACTGTATTATACTTCTCTCTTCCAGATACATGAATTTTATTCTCCATATTTTCAATGCTCATGTATTACTCCAATTATAAAATATTATACTACAAAACAGTGTACATCTTAAAATTATATTTTTTAATCGAGCCTAAAATAAAATAGATTTTAAAAGTATTCTAATTTTTTTAATCTAGCCTTAAGTTGCTGATGTAATTTGGTCAGCGTACCGTTATCGGGTACAAAAATTGGGAGAGTTTGTTATTATTTATCGATAGGGAATGTTAAAATGCACTAAATTGAACACATTACGTTTTGTTTTAATCAAATAAATTAATATAAAGACGAAATTTTTGGATTACAGCGCTAATAGACACTGAAAAATCTACAAGTAACACAAATAGAAAAAGAAAAAAAAGTGTGATGACCACAGGGTCCTAATTTTAGTGTTACTTCGTTTTATTCAAAGTATCCATTAATTTTACTATTATTTCATGTTATGTTTAGTACTTTTTGAAATGAAATAATACTTTTAGATATTAACGAAATTTGAAACTTAGAAATAATTATTAAAGCTTATTCTCATACAACAATCTTGACTGTTAAACCGCGTGCGAGAGCACGAAATTACAAATTTGAATAACACGAAGATGCCATTCTAGCAATCAGGCATAATAATGACGAAACATTAAAGGAAATAAAAATGTCACTGCTTTTTGATCCAATTTTCGTTTCGACGCATTTGGCAATATTTTTTTCTAAAGTTAGCTTAAACTGTCTGCAGGGCTAATCACAGAAACTGCGGCAAAAAGCACGGAAAGAATTCAGTTCGTGTTTTTGATCTCGTAAAAGGTAGCTGAAAGCATTCGAATTATACTCAGTCCCAAATTACGGAGCGAGGCTACGCCTTCGTGGGACTCAATACTTAAGCATGCAAACGGGCACGCAGACGATGATCTAAGGGCTCCAGGGATCTTTCATTTCTATTATCACGCTTCTACCTCAAAAAACAAAGTTTGGATAAAATTTCATTTAGGTTACATTTCAAAAGTTGTGCATATTTTTGTCTAATGTTTCAGGGGAAAAATTATTCAATACACTTGTTTTGACAAAAGCCAGTTTGCCTAAATTTCTGAAATTGATCTCATAGTATCGTAATGCCATGTGAGATTCGAATGTTTTCTCTTGTGTCAAATTCCTATTTATAATAATTTCTATTTTAATGAGTTAATTGAAAAAATAATTTGCTGGCACCCAAGGGTTGCCACTCCAATGCATGGGTGGGTTAACATTAATTGACGTTTTCTATTTATTAGGAAGAATTGTAACACCTCAGCTTAGGCGTTATTTTAGGTGGAAGAGTCAGCAAAGACATTTCTTCAAATAGATTACCCATCGCACTCCCTCCGATGGCCCACCGGGACTGCAATTCTAGTTTTACTACAAATATGTTTACTGTCCTTTTCGTCAGTGTCTTTCTTAATGGTTATTACATAAGCCATTGATGGGAGATTAATTTTGAACTCGCCTACAGGAAATGTATATAGACATAATAATTTTAGAAAGCAGAGTATGAATATTAACGTTTCATTTTTTGAGAGATTGCTTCATAAATAGACATAAATCATTTAGTCAAACTGACTAACTATTCCATTCTTGCTTCATTAATTCATCTTTGACTTTCTGTAAGAACAGTTGTTTATGTAGATTTAAGTATTTTTGTAGATATTATTTCAGTTATAAGTATGTGCGCTCAGTGATTAATTTTTCTGATAAAACAACACAAGTTTAAAAAGAAATCGGCGCGAAAGGTCAATCGGCCAAATTTTAAAAACACTAGCTTGAAATTTGGAAATTAAACAACTTGGCTTTTCCACTTAAATTTTTTTTTTATTATTCACTACCTAGGTTACGTTATGGTATAAAATCATCAGGTAAACGCCATAAACTGTTTCCTTTAGCACCAGCTTGATTTTTCCAGCTGATCTAACAGGAACACATAATACGGGCTTTATAACATACCACTAAAAATAATAGTATTATACGATGGATGCACTCGCTCCTTGGTACATTAAACTTTGTATCACGAGGTGTAGCAAATGACGAGAGTGTGAACTGTGTTTTAATTTCCCCCCTCACACACATACACGCTCTCAGGGCCACGACCTTTCACCGTCCTCACCCACACGCCCCTGTTCCCACCACCGACAGCCACCCGCACACGAGGTCTCCGTTCAGGGTAGAGGGCCGGACAAACGGAGAACGCCGCCCACGATGCCCCCGGTCTCCTACACCCCCCCCCCCCCCGCAACCGGGATTCACGCCCTCCCCGCTCCTTCGCCTCGCACCTACCCTCAGCCTCGTAGGAACCCTCCCACACACACAAATCTCTGCCCCCTCCCCCCCTCCTACCCTCACTCTGTCTCTTTCCGTTTACAGTGGGGAAAGGAAGGCTCGCTGCCTCATTTTCTACGGCATGTTTATCAAAGCCACACGCTAGTTTACAATTTCTTGTAATTTATGAATACGGCGTCTGCTGATTGTTATGTATGGTGCATCACTTACCTATATTACCCAATACACGAATGTGAGAGTTTTTTATCCTATAAAAGACTGTATTCTAAGTGTTTGGGGGCATATTGACTTGTAGCTAATAAGAACGTGTCATTGTTTCTCTACCGCCTTTCCTTGCTGCTGCATATGCATGCGAACTGCATGAACCCTTGCGACCCGACCAAAAATCCTACAACGGCACAACGATGCTCGTCTGTTTCTCTTCACAATTCTCGCGCCCCCCAAACCCCATTTCACAACTTCCCCTTTCCCTCCTCACCCTCTCACCGGCGAAACTCAATCCTGCTCTCCTACCTGGTGATCCTCGAATTTCCATTTCAATAAAGGCCTCCGAATTTCTCTCGCACCTCGCTCCTTTCGCTTCTCCCTTCCGACTATAAGTATTTTGCGGGGGTAGCGATTAATTTAATATGGCTAATGGGCCGATTTAAATTACTTCTGATTCATCGGAAATCATTTCATCTCCACCATTAGCTTGTCATCGGTTGGCTTCATAATTATTGCATGCTTCACTGATAAAAAAATTCATTGTTTTCTTTGATTTTGCCACTTGCATTTAAAATACCGTTAATTTTAAATAATAACACAAACTTTACGACTGCATTTTTTACTATCGTTTTCTTTACTTATCGTATCTACTAAGGATAGATTACTATAGTACCGTTTAGACTCGACGCGTAGAGATTCTTTTATGTATGAACGTATGTACTCACTTTTCCATAAACACGGTAGTTGGTACCACTCAGCCACAAGTGAATTGATAGCTAATACCGAAGCCTTTTGGTCAGTATCCAAGCGGTTGCTTGCTACCGCACGCAGCGAAATCGCACCTGATTAAGACCAGATATCCTAAAATAGCAGAAAATATCAACAGAATATTAATAACATTTGCACTAACCATTGAGCGCTGTTAGAGAGAAACATGAAAAAATCTCTGATTTGGAATAATATTTGGATATCTGTTTGTGAAGTGTAAATGTAGAATTGAAAAAAGTAGGTTTTCAATTCCGTAAATTGAGGGATATTCCGCCGTGCCCTGATTATTACATGCCGTTCGCTTCGCGGGCAACACCCCACACCAACACCTTCAGCCAATGTCCGTAGGTCTAGACAACAACATCCACGATGTGGCGCGGCCGTATGATAAACGGTAGGCGGTCGTTCATCCCTCCATTCATTCCTCACCCCAAACACGGAGTCCCTGGCCTTTCCACCCCCGCGGTGGCCCACTTCACCGCCGGAACCCTCTCTTAATCTCCCTCGCCCTTCACTCCCTCTTCCCGCCCACGCATCTCTCTTCCACCCCTTGCTCTCTCGGCCGTTTCTTGCGGCTCACTCTAGCCATTTTGCATTCATTCATTCATGCCGTCGGTTCCGTGTCTCCCCTTCCCTGCCCACTTCCCTCCACTTTCCTCCGCGGACGCCACCACCCAGGGATTTACTCTGATTGGTGCCCGGTTGCCTCCGATACCGCTCAAGGGAACCGGCGTCAGCTTCTGCCCAAACTCACCACTCTTGCTATCGATATTTGGAGTGCGTATCTGTCACCTTTCGCATGCGACAACTATCGTAACGAAAAGGGTATTCAGTCATACATGTATCTTTCTCCGGGGGCATACTCTGGAGCGGCGGATTAGTCAAGGACTGAAAGGATCGCTGAGCAGAAGGCTTAGGTCTTATTCAGAGAGAAAGAGAGTGCCTCTGGATACTAACACCTTCTCACAAGCTGTGTGACCGCCGGTGGTAAAGGAAAAAAAACTGGACCCACTTATTCCTATTTTGATACATAACTTTCAAACTTTATATAGGGGTTAATATTTAATTAGTTGTTTTTATAGGTCTAATTCAATCAAACCCACACGCGGAATAAATACTGTGTCAATTTAATCATTCACGGTGTAAAAAATCTTCGATCCATGGCCCTCCACTCTCCTGGCCCAGCTTTTATCAAAGACAGTTCATCTCCTCAATTCAGGAGCCTCATCAATACGTTCATCTCACCTCTTCAGTTCAGTTCAGCTCCAATTTGCATTACAGAGATGAACGCCGATTTGAAAAAAGTGGAAACTCAAAATAAAATTAAAAAATATTTGACATAAGGAAACTACGGAAAAATATTTCCTAATTGTATAAACAAAAAACACTTCGTAAATATTTAATGGAAATCAACTGACCATTATAGATTCTATCGCACAACCACCCTTAATGACCGGATTACATTACATCATCCTTCAAACTTATTGATGATGTCCGAGATGGTAACATGTGATGTTTTTTTAATAGTACGGAAAAATACCAAATTTTTACTATTCAATGCAACGGCACTATTATTTAGTACAAATGAAAATTAATGCGATCTTGTCTTAGCATACGTTAATTAATAATAACTGTATAATCTCATTCTTTTCAAAGAAAATTGCCGATTTTCAATCTCCAATCAATGCACTAATGATTAATCCAGAATATATACTTTTTAAAACCTTTCAATACGATTTAGCTGTGGTGTCGTTTTAATTATTGTCTAAGAAACTTAGACGATGTTGATGCCATATTGCTTTCAGGCTATGAAAAAAGAACATTAATTGTACCCTTGCGACAATCTCTTGTTAATACTGTTCCACTATTGTTTCATAGTAGTCCAAAGCATAACTAACATCAGCAGTACACTAGCATATGGTTTGTTAAATGGCAGACATGGCAGTATATAAAGCTCTCGGTTGATCTGCCATCATCATTCAGGTACAAAACCAGAGAGATGGCCCAAATACATACTTGTGTATCAATGTAAAACATAAACACAGTTATCAACCTGAAGGTCGGTTTGGTGGGTGCTGGTAGAGCTCATCCAGTACTAAGCCCGACGACGTGTGAAATTCACACACCCGAAAAATCACATAGATGGGTAGAGCTGCAGGTGCTCAGAAAGGCTTGCCCAGGAATCGAAAACGGGCCCTGCGGTCAGTAGTCTAACGCTCTACCCCTTGGACTACCGCGACCCACGTTACTATATATATACAGTATATATTATATAAACTTGGCTTGGTATATATAATATACGTGTATATATACGAGTATATAGTAATGTGGGTTGCGGTACTCTAGGGGTAGAGCGTTGGGCTACTGACCGGAGGGCCCGTTTTCGATTCCTGGGCAAGCCTTTCTGAGCACCTACAGATCCACCTAAGCTATGTGATTTTTCGGGTACCAGATCTTTCTGGAAAACCATATCAGGCGCAGGGACAGGAACGCCCCCCCCCTACCCAGCCAATATGTGAATTTCATACGCGTATAGGGCTTAGCACTGGGTGAACTCTACCATCACCTTCCATACCGACCTTCGTGTTGATTAATGTGTGTGTACATGTGTAGAGATGGGGTGTATACATACATATACATGGGGTGAGAGACTTTCTACTCAACGTTTTATATTTATATGCCTTTCCAATGCACTTGCTTCTAAGCCTTACTTTACAAGGGATTTGTGAACCACTGAATATTTTTCTCCTTTTTTTGATATATTTATTCCAATTTTTGTGACCTATTTAAAGGGATTTCAGGCTCTTTACGCTTCACACGATGTAACAGTAAGTCAGGTGGCAGTCATAATACAAAATATTCCCACTCCTCTCTGTGCACACAGGTTTCTCTCGATGCTCTTTCAGCGACTGCTGCTTACTTTTGTCCCCCTAGCCCTCCTCATCCGCAGTTTCCTTCCCCCACGGACACCCTCCATTCCTCCTTTTCTCCAGCCCCACACTCCGAAAAGCAGTCCGCCATCCTCCTCTTTCAGAGACCCCTCTAAATCATCAGTCGAGGCTTCAACGGGAAATATTTCAAGCCTTAAATACCCTTCTGCACCACTGAGTCAGTCGTAGCTATTAGTTAAAGATTAAGAACATATATGTGAGAAAATTGTAAATTCAACTTAACGGTTTTGATTGCTATATCCTATAAAGGAGCGTCTTTTCTCAAGATGTCCTCGTGTAATGATGATGCTTTAACGATTAAAAATGTTATTTGAAACCAATGTGCTATTTTATGTCTGCTATAGGATGGGTAATTCAATTCCCTACACATATAATGTCGCAGAAAAATTAGGCGGGTTAAATATGGTAAGTGTATATAGACATGTAAAAATAATTCTGCTTTAAAAAATTAAGTAATTTTAAAAGCTCAATTGTCAAAGACCTTAATATAATCAGCTTGAGGGATTTTGGAGTACTGCTAACAGAATTGGAGAATGTAACGTACTTAATTCATACACATTATTAACTCGCATTCCTATTCATTCAGAGAATTTTTCAGTGACTATTAGCTAATGTGAATACCTTGAAAAATAGTTCCTGCGCATAAATGGACTGTTCATAAGACGATTCACTATGTTTATGGCGGTCACGAGTGCATAATGTCGACAAATCCATCGCGTCAAAAATTTAGAAAAAAACTAAGGTACCATTATTTTTACGACTGCAACTACAGTTAGGATCGCAACAATAAAGAGCAATAAACCACCATGAGATCTAATATCATGGAGAAATGTACATGAGTATCATCAAATGCACGACCTATGAGAGAATTTAATCGTCGGGAAAGAGATTACGGTCGAATCTCTGTATTTTTATATAAAACGTTTCTACGGTGATTGCTTTTTTTAGCAGAGGCATATGAACACGGTTAAAAACATCGCCACATTTGAAATAAGTCCCCGGGAACACCGTTTTTACTTTGACTTTGTGTTCTGACTCGGATTTGATTCACCACGATAAACTCGCAGAGGTTTGCTTCTCATTCGGGTACAAAATATCAAATTTACTCTCTCTCTCGGGAGAGAGCATGAGAGCGGGCCTACGAATACGAATCTGCTCGTTCAGAGCCGACCACCCTCACCTTTTCTCCATTTCCTTCCATGTCCCGCTCTCACACACTCTCTCCCTGTCCCCGAAAGCATCCTTTTCAAAAGGCTCTCATTCCCCACGCCGCCGCAGACAACCTTCTTCCTCCCACCCAATCCCCGACCCCACCACCGCAACGACAACTCCACTCGACTGCCCGGTTCCACCCATTCCTCCGCCGTTCCACCCTTTCCTCCCCTCGGCCCCTTCCCGAACACGCCATCGTCGACCTCTCCGCCCTCCTCTCTCTCCCCCCCTTGCCTTCTAGTCCACGCGTGAGTGTGTTCGTGTGCGTGAAACCCGACTCTCGCATTACTCCACTACCGCCCACAAATCACCCACGCTGTCATTCCTCCATCCAGGCCTCAAACTGCTAGTGCGGTAATTACGACCACTGTTCAAGCACCGTAGTGTGCGCCTCCGCCGGCTGTAGCCTGCCCGGCGCCACTGTGCCACCTTCACCCCGCTCCTTCTCTCCACCCTCCCATCCCATCACACTCCCCGCCCACCCCCGCCCCAACCCCCCCTCACAATTCGCTCAGCGTCCGCGGATTTGATTTGGCGAATATTAGAGAACTGCATGCTGGGGAGGGGGGCGCCTGCTGCTTGCTGGGATGGGATATCACACACACACTGAGAGTACGCGGATTGGAAATTTATGAGCTTTCCGCCGAGGCCAGGACGCAATAAAGAATAATTAATGCACCCTTGCTCCTATCAACGACGATCGATATATAATGGATTCATAATAGAAAAGAAATATTTGGCAATAGAAACGTTATTTTAGTTGGGATTTGGAAAGGAAGAGGTGGGGGGATGTAGCATGGTATGTTGTGGGCGGTACTGGACGCATACGGAGGTGTTCCGAGCGTCGTTGGTGTCAAGCATATTATGCGCCGCCGGTGAAAGAATATTTCATTTCGCTAAGTGCCCAAGTCTCAGGGATGATCGCCGAAAACAATGATACAAAAATCATTCCAAATTCAGCGGCCGCAAAGAAAATTTGGGGCCCACGACGGAATTTTAAATACTTGACGACAGGATTAATGGAATTGATGTCCTCCAAAAGGAGAGAGAAGTATTCCGGACCATAATCCTATCTTTGACTCCAATGACCTCCTTCGGGGAAATCAGAGAGGGAGAGCGGAAAATGGGAAGTCGTTCGGGTGGAATTGAAAAATGAACGTTTATATTTCCAGTGAGTGGATAAAATTGTCGGTGTTCATTACGGTCTCCAGGAAGAAATTCACTGTTTTTAAACGGAACGGTATTTTTCGCATATAATGGAATTGATTGCCTAGAATAACTGCGCGAGTGAATTAACCGCATAAAAAGTAATGATATGTGCCTCTCTTCAGCTTCAAATATATTAAAGAGATATTGGGTAAATTAAAATGTTTATCCATGTACCCCAATGAATAATTTTCAGTAGAAACGGGCATCAAATGAATTTTACTCAATAATCGTGATATTCATTATGTGATGGTAGGGTTTGTCAAGCTGACCCAATTGATGGTAGTTCATCTTTTACGTATATTTTCACATAAAATATTCATATATAATAATATTGCTGTTAAATCATATGAAATCATATAAACATCAAAAGATGTGTGAGAATTTATTTTAGAGTGTTCCGTGACAGCAAATATGGAAAGAGTAAGTAATTTCCTTTCGAGGGGATGTTCTTTTACATGATCGAGACGCCGGGGATTTTTCCCGGATGAAAGGAACCAATTCGACAGCACTCACCCTCTTCACCTTAAGATCCGAAATAAAGAGCTTTGCGAAAAGACTTATAAAAAATTATTCGAATTGATCATTAGGTCTTAGGATGTTTCCTCGAGTCCGCCTTATTCCACACCCTTAGACCCTGGCCCTGCGCATCCCCACCTTCCCCACAATGTTTCTTTTTGACCACCTTACTTACCCTTCCTCCACCACCCTTCTTTCTTCACGCCACCCTAATCCCTAAACGGTCTTATGAACGTCTATCCACTTGTGATCCAACTTCGAATAACGCAGCCTTTTCTCTCCGATTACAGAAAAGAAAAGATTCGAGAAAATAATGTCAGTAATTTCGAGGAAACCACCCTATGGGTACTATTTTATTGGCTGGTTTAAGCCTTGAGAAAGTCGTCCTGGAATACTATATTTCACTTCGTCAACGTCTTTTTGAAAGATTGCTATTTTTTACTAGCAGTCGTTTTCCATTGTCTTTTCCATTTGTCACATGATTATCCAATTTTAAGCCACCTCGATGATTTGATTTTTGATAAAAATTGACTTGAATACCCGGTGGATTCAATTCAAAAGCCATAAAGTATTCATACTTTATCTAAGAAGCTTCTTGATCTAAGAAGCATTGACTGCCGGCTTTACGCATGCATCGATTAAAAGACATTTTAATTTCTTTGTTTCTGTACGTTTCTAATGCCATGATGGTTTTTAATATTTTTCTTTGTTAATCGAATACAAGTGTTTAACTACTACGTCTTTTAATTTTTCTTTAATAGTTAATAACACCTTTCAGATAAATACTGGCTAATTATCCCTGCGTTGAAAATATAAAGGGTAAACACATGGAAAATTTTCCGCCAGGTAAAAAATTTCAAACTTCAGGAATAGTAATTGCTTCATGAATATTTCGAAGAACCACAGCTGACCATTTATATAACCTTCCTAAGATGAAAATGGCTGATCGATAAATTCGGTACAAACGGCTCACAAATTTCAAAATCATTCTATATGATCGCTAATATCGCTTTGTTTGAAGCTGTTTATAAAGACCTATATAAACAATATTATATCGTAGGAGGAAAATATTATTTTTGTTTACTTCATTTATTAATCACATTATTTCTTATCTTATTGATGCCATTTCACATATTCATATATAATCAATCTGTCCATTACAAATATATATAAAAATATATATAGCTACATTTTATCCTATTTAATATTTATCTCGGTCATTAATGCATTATTTTTCTTGTATAAAATAAAAGTTCCTATCGGGAAATATCGCCATCCATTATCATAACCCCAACCGGTTTGAACCACTTTAATAAGTGTATTGCTGGCTTATAGTACTCTTAAAATTTTTTTTCTGGAAAATACTGCATTTAGAGCAGAGCCCTCTTTCACAAAGTTTACTGAATCGGGCGTGATGAGAATGACGGTGGGAGAGAACGCGAAAGGAAAACTTTTCCACATAATACATAAGACTTTGAAATGCACCACTTAGTGTTACGGTTCACTAAATAGTAATCAAAACACGATCAACCCATTCATTTATGTTGACAAATATTTATCCACCCAGTGAGGGAAGGGTAGGAGACAGAAGGAAATTTGGCTGGAAAATGCTCTTTGGGATGTGTCATGATTGAATAATTCGCTCTTTGATTGCTGCCATGGAGGGCAAAAATAGAGAAGGGGATGGGTGAGTGCAGCAACGAGACTGGGAGAGAACGTTGATTTGGTCAAGGGACATCGGTGCGATAAACGGTATTTCAGTCTTTCGTCCTCTAGAAGATATTTAAAGTGCTAATTGGAAATTAAGGCGGTTAAACCTGCAGTCATCAAGTCCCTCTTTATGACCTTCCAGCGGTGACCTACTGCAATTTCCCGGTGACCAATGGCGTTTTGCTTTCAAAGTAATGGTAGGATATTCTATAATGGTCACTCATGCCAGAAGGAGAAAGTAAATTGTGTCAGAAAAAAGGTAGTAGCATTTACTAAAAGTAGCCCAGCATCTGCCTCTCAATGAGACGGCTGCAATGGTCGGCTCTTTCAACGAAGGTGTCACCTTGAACACAATTGCTACTGAGAGCGGTGTTGGGAAAACGCCCCAAACTTCTCCCCAAGAAATTATGAACACAAACATACAAAGGAAGAGCCCTCACAACTATGGGACTCGACCCACTGGGCCAGCTGGGGGTCGAATCGTCAGCGGTATTCACTGCACATGATTCAACTGAAGCGATAGCTATAGAAAAGACGTCACAGCATTGGGCCATCCGGCTGAATATGGACTCGGCATCAAAGAACAAAGTTTAAATTAGGGAAATAGAAAAAATACGATAGAAAATTGAGGGAGCGGTAGAATTATTTTGTTTTGTCGTGGAATTTTTGGAGCGAACCCGGCCACCCGGAGCTAACAGTCACGAAGGCCCAGCCTATTTACTTACACGTACAGGGTTCGTCCGGAAAATAAGTGTACTGATTTTTTTCCCGCCGCTCCAGGCGTGCCCAGCACCGCTCTGACGGGCTGCGATTGGAGGGGAGTATGTTGGCAAGCGACGCTGAAAAAGGCAGTCGGCTCTGAGCTGTGTTGTAGTGAGGAGCTCTGTTAACGCGAACCTCCACGCTCGACCCACGTCACGGAACGCGATGCCGAAGTTTTTGGAGCAGCGTTATTCCATCAAATTTGCGGTAAAGCTTGGGAAATCGTCTACCAAAACTGTCGGTATGATTAACTAGCCTTACGGAGAGTCAGCCATGTCCAGAAACATGATTTTTCGGTGGCACAAGATGTTCGTGGAGGGCAGAGAAGAGGTCGACGACGAACCACGGCCTGGACGCCCATCAACGACACTCACCGACGAAAATGTACAAAAAGTTCGCGATGTACTGAACTCTGATCGTCGTCTTAGTGTTTGGATGATAGCAAAGCAGTGTAATGTGCCGAAAACAATAGTGCACGAGATTATTAGGGACCAATTACAGATGCGAAAAATTTGTGCAAAGTTGGTGCCGAAAGTGCTCAGTGATGATCAAAGACTCAATCGTTTGGAAATCGCGACATAACTTGCGTATCAATATAAAAATGATCCACATTTTTTAGAGTACGTTTCTGCTCCCGAAGATAAAGAGGAGTTTGAAAGGAACACGATACGGGACTTTGGACGCCATCAAAGAGGCCGTGACGGCGTGTCTTCGAGAGGTTCCCGATGATGCCTTTGCGGGAGCGTTCCAGGAATGGGAACGCCGCTGGAACAAGTGTATCGACTCACAAGGGTCCTATTTTGAGGAATATTAGCTTAAGATATGTAAAAGTGTAATAATTTTTTTTCCTGAGCTCAGTACACTTATTTTCCGGACGAACCCTGTATTTCCCTGATTTTGGCATAATGTTACTCTTTATACTGAAAAAATAATAAATTAACTTTAGAACTCATTTGCCCCATATTCGAGGCATGCAGTGTAAGCGCGTTGAATGCGGAGTCGAGTACTCGAAGAAGTAGTGTCTCTGTGTTTTTGTATCAATAATTGTAGGCAATGAACCTTCAAATTAAGGCTTATTGGTAGTTGAACTATCAATAATATCTTCATTTTTACAATATTTTCACAAGGTAGTCAAGTTATTTATTGCCCTGAAGAATCTCATTGAGTCGTGAATAACAGTGTAACCTAACATATTTATTATATTGGCTTTTGTTAAATTAGAACATTAAATTTTATCTGCGTATTCTTACTAATTATAACACATATTAATGTAAAATATTTAGTTATTAGTTATTACCGTGCAACTATAAAAACGGTTTCCGTACATGTTATTAATAGGTATTGGTAAGTATTAAATTTTTATCACATATGAAATCGATTATCTAATTCTGATTGACTAAGGAGATCATATTACATTCATAAATATACGTATCTTTATTAATAGTGAATTTTCTTCTCGTATTTTAACAATGATGAAGAGTCGACTATTTGACCATTGAATGGTTGGAAATTTCACAATTTACCGTAGGTTATAGCTCGTGAAATTAATTATCACGACCCTGAAATCCTATTTGACGTAAAAAGAGTATGTATTACTCAAAAAAACAATCACGTAATGAATTTTAACATTTTAACTACCAAAAAAGATTTAAAGCTTGAAGACCATTTTCACCGTTTTTAAAATTCCAGTAATGTTTTATTCCAAAGTAACTCAGAAAAATCATTGATATGGCGTGAATTTTAACAAATTCTTGTCTCAAATTTGCATAAAAATTATTTATCCGCTAATAATGAAATATAATATGACTGCACACCTAAAAGCGCCAAGAGGGGTCATTCTAACAACTGTTATTAAAAATTTCACCTAATCATTCTTTATGTTAATTTATGTGCCTAAAACGGGCATATAAACAATACACTGAATAAATTCGTGACATTGATAAGGAAGTATAGTACAAAGGATGAGGAGAAATTTATGATTAGAAAACGGTTTTATGGAAAAAAACCAGTCAAGTGATTGTTTTTGCAAAAAAAATGTATAGTAGATCTAAGGGTATAACTGCTATAACACTCACACCATTGCCAGTCAGCATAGCTTGTTTTTTACATTTATTTATTTATCTATTTAAGTACCCTGCAAGCCACCACTTGGGTGTGTGGCAGTGGATGAATACACACCAGACTACTTTTTACCCGAACATGACCTTACCGCAGTCGGACAATGCTCTTTTGATCCTCTATTGTTCGTGGAATAAATGACATTTCAAATATAGTATATCTCTACACTTAATTTCTCTGATTTTATTGACACGACCTCTCATACCGTAGTACGATGGGGATAATATTACATTTTCAACATCACTGTTAAAGAGACGTCCTTCCAATAGATGCCTGAAATGTAAACCTGTAATTTAACCTTCGCTCCGTGAGTGATTCCCAGCCTAACTGCTCTAATATTTTGGATACGCTACTAAGTTGACCATTTGAGCGTTTTATCAATCTAGCTCCTATACGCTGCACGCGATACAATTTAGCAATGAATCCAACTTCGTGGGGATTCAATAATACATACACTAAGAATACTCTAAATAATGCCTAAACAGCGAAATATATATCTATTCTCTTTGACTTTTTCATCACATTTACCCAGTATTTACATATTCCCCGTATGTTTTTCATCCAGGAGAGATCGTGAGTGAGGGTAACGATTAGATATTTAATCGAGTTTACACATTCCATTTCGGTGTTCACAATGTGGTTCAGGTGGGAATAGCTTTTTCCAAAAATATATGACCAAGTACTTTTTTAAGTTTTAACTCTAATTGCCAAGTGTCGCACCAGTGCTTTATATTACACTGACTTCATCCGGGCCAATCAAACTGTGGTTCATAACGAAATGTTCCATCAAAAAGTCAGATAGCAAGGATACATTTTAATATTAATTCTGATACACGCGAGGAGCACACCATATCAAATAATATAGGAGTATCAGAGCAAACGCTAGTACGAGTACTTCGGTTGAACGGCAGAGGAAAATATATCTATATAAGGAACACTACAAGGTAACTAAGCAAGATATACTAGTGCATAACTTGCGAAAGATTGTATTTTTATCAACTTGTGCAGCATAGATAAATTGATTTATACGGTATGTACTTGATTCATTGATCTAAATATTATGGCTATGCAAAATAACTAACTTACAGCACCATCTCTATATTTTTTATATCGATAAGGATTGGGATTTGTAGAACGAGTTTGAATAATTATTACCGCCATGACTGAGCACAATAATTTCCATACACAATATTGCCAACATGGACGTGAGTTCAAATTACACTACACAGTTTTAATGCTGATACAGTTGGTACGACGGCATAGTTAATGTACGAGTACAACACTAGAATTATTGTTCGTTATGCATGAAGATTTCTGCCATGTCCATGCATCGTAACGACCTCAACAAATTTATTATGTTAACTGTGTTCATGGGAAAATAAATATTACACTATTATATTAGCACTATTATTCAAGTGAATATATATTACAAATTCAAGTAATTCAAGCAATTCAAGTAATATTCAAGTGAACTGAATATTTCTAATACTCATTTATCGGAAACTTTTTCAGTCATAATACTTTTTCATGGCACCAGTAAGACATTGGTGGCGCATTGAGGTATTTGCACTATTTTACAGTAAAAAACTCTGAATTATTTTAAATTCTTTCCGGAATTAAAAGCATTTATCTCAGAGTAATAAAATTAATTACCAGGTTTTTTCATAATTAGATAATAATGACGATAAAATATTTAGCGATCAAAATTATTTCAGCAGGCGCTATTTAGACTAGAGAGAATCCTTGAGGTTCTGTCGTTGAGCTATTAGTTGTGCGAATTAAGTGTCATTTTAATGAAAACTAGAAAACCCGTGCTGCTAAGGACGCGAGCGACTTGAGACATCCTATCCCGTCTATTCTGAAAACTCGTGTGGTATTTGAAAGTCATTGCTGATTGATTCCAGAGTAAGTCTTCATTGAAATGTCTGTAACTAGGCTCTCGACATAATTTCAGTCTTCATTGCACTAACCCTTTTCGTCGGTCAAAAGTGAAGGATCGCAGCCTCTGTTAATAGAAGGAAACATCTTTTATTCATCTGTTTGACAAGAAAATTCAATGGTCTGCTCGGAAATGCTGCCGCTATTTGATCAGTAGGCTTTTTTGCTTCATTTAATACACTGGATGTATAAGGCGCACCATGCTTGAGAAAATTGTGTTTTCTATCATATACTTAATATGCACCTCGACTCTTATTAAAATAGTCGCCATGGTCAAGAGTTCATCACTTGGATTAAAATTTAAAATATATTTACTCAAAAATCAATTTACAGCAATCTAGCACAGTGGAAGAATTTTCCAAATCGGACTTATATTATGGAGTAGGTACCCCAAACAACCAGAGAGTGCATCTCGTATCGTTTCTCTAGAGTCAGTGTTTCCGTATCCACTATTCCCTCGTGGTTTTTAAACTTGCTACATCATTAAACATCTCACCGTCTTGGAGATTACAGAATATTGGATTTGCGTACATCGGAGGGCCGTCAAGAATTGAGTCTGCCTCCCATAGCAAAATTTCACTCCTGTGAAGCGTAAATGTTCCTCTGTAAGGCCCTTTCGAGGTGAATTAACATTAGAATAATGAATCAACCCGGATGTTACATTCTTAACTTCGTACAATCACGGGCTAATGCTATAATCTATACTGTTAACCCTCCTCTTATCCAGGTCAGCAGAAATTGTGCCACCGACACTTTCATTCTGAATACTGGATGGAGTAAGATGACCAACACAATTTGCCTTTACAGTACTGAACGAGTGTATTGTGTTCCTTGTACCCAGTCCAAAAGTGAAAAGTATTTTTTATTTATTTTATTTACGTAAGCTCTGCCGACCATTAATATTAAATATCTAAGATTTAATTTTTAAATTGATTTGACCAGAAGTTCAAGTACTTTTCTCCCCTTCGAAGCTGTGGTATTTCAGTTCGGGACCACCAGCCTGTGCAGCGAAAAACTAGCTCAGGTACGGAGTAGCGCTCCTCCGTGTTTGAGTGAGCCGGAGATTCAACTTCCCTTGAAAGGAATCTGAGCCCAAGCCTTTGCCCACTGGCGTTCATCGCTCCTTACTCCCGGCCTCTCTTCTTCCTCCCTCCTGTCTTGCTGCAACTACTGCGCTTCTCTAGGCTTCTCTTTTCCATGCACTTTAGCGTCGAATGTAACTGAGTGATCAATGAAAATTTTGGGTATAACATTTAAAAAATCTCTTTTCAAGTAATGCTCTTGTGGTGTACATTTAATTTCAAAGTTGTAGAAAAAGTCAATTTCTTGATTTTACATGAGTTAATTCAAAAAAAGGATTCAATTTAAATCATTTTGAAACTTTTTTGGCGTTCTCGGTCACCAAATGACGTCCTTACATTGGATATACAGCTCCACAAGACATTGAAAGGATACAGAATTGCCTGTATTATTTTTACAACCTACTTTTTCAATAGAGAAGGAACCCATTTCTTAAAAAAGAAATCGATTAATTATCTGCCAATCATAGAAGTTACATTATATTGTTGATCTTTGGTTTAGGATGTCATTCATTACCTTCCAATGTGCTCAGTTTCGACACTACTAACTTGACTTCCATTATCACTTTAGCTATTATTTGTAAAAATTTAGAGGCGATTTCACAAGAATCAACAAACTTTACTTCGAACATCATTTCGTTGCCCTGCTCGTCTTTTGAAAGAGAAAAACCAACATTCTGATTAGTGACAACATGTAAGTGCTACCACAAATTAGTTAAGTCACAAAAATTTCAATGGGCATTAAAGAATGGCGCAACCGTGGAAGTGCAAAATATATCATTACAGGGTCCAGGAAATCTCAGCAATTTCTTATCCCGTCATTCTAAAATACGGGCCTCACGCTCGTGTATGCTATGCCAGTTCTCCCGGAACGAGGGAATTTCTCTCTTCACTGTAGTCCTCCACATTGAAAAAGATAGGTGGTAACATTATTTTAATCACAAGAGGATTTTGTGATTCGAAAAGCACACTGCCATTTTTATATTAAACAATCATACAGGTAAATTTTGTATAAAGAGAAATTTTGAACCATTGCTAGATTATTACAAAAGTACAATAACATTAATTTTTTCGAAATTAATTCCCGCCATTTAGGTAATTTAGAATTTTGAAGACGAGGAAATTTAAAGTCAAGTACTAAAAGGCATCATCGTATATGCTGTGGAGCTTTCTAGCTTCCAAAGATCAAATACGTTTTGCTGAGGCTAAAAATGAATTGATCCAGCAAAAATTCAAAAAGCTTCACATGAAACAAAAAGGCAACATATTCTCCCTATAAGAATTCATATTTCCGGATATGGTATCTTTTTACTACATTTCAGAGCCTCTCAAATATATATATTTCCATCCCTGCTGAGTTTCCCCGTAGCTATGCCTCGCAGACTTAGAGAATCATAGCTTAAGGGCGTGGGGAAAAGTAGTCCTCTCGCCCTCCGTAACCTATTTGCCCAAAATATATCCTTCGCACGTGTTCGTATCATTCTTTCCTACGCTCACCCCCGCCCCCGCCGAACCCTTGCTTCTAACATCCCCTGCGGCCCCTTTTCCTGACTCCTTTTCCACTTGCATCACTCTCCCACCACCTCTCCTCCCTGCAAAAACCCTTTCTTTCCCTTTCATCACAAATCCCATTTTCTGGCGCTAAACTCCACACGCGATCCATTCTTCATGCTTCATCGCCGCGCCGATTCCCACCCCTTCCCGCCTCCTTCTCATTCCTTCCGTCACTTCCTCGTTTCCCCTTTCCCTCGTTTCCTCCCTTTCAATCTTGCTCACTCGTTTTCTCCTCGCCCTTCCACTTATCCCTCGCCTTCTCATCCCATCGCTCGTTTTCGTCATTCTCACTTTACCTGCGCCGCTCGCTTAACGTCCCTCACGCCATTCCACGCATCGCCCGTGCTTGGAAAGAGGTCCCGGGCGACCACTCCTCCCGTCGGACCGGGAGTATCCACGCGGGGAAGAAACCTGTCATCCGCGAAGGGCCGCCGACCATCCGACTTCATCTCACTCGGGGTGAGAAACCACCGACTGGTAGATCACCGGCCGATACTAATCGCACCAATCGGGAATTAGATTCTATTTTATAATTTGGGATGACCGTTTTTCCTGAGCCAGTTGTTTTGCACAGTTGTAGTCTGAAATGTGTGTCGGGAGAACTAATATTGGAAATTCAAATGGAAAGTGGTTACAGATATCGGAGATGAAAACCAGGTAGCATATAAATTCATTTAAAACCTTCAAGAAAATCAGAGCTGCAAACATCAGAAAGGAGCATAATATTTACGATATTGACAGAGCACAAGGTTAATGAGAGACCTACGAGCATACGAATCAATCTCGATTAGTGAAACAAATTATGGAGAATATACCGAGAAAAAGGCGGCCTCTAAATAGACCAAGGGAATGGGGTTCAAATACTTTACAATGATAAACTTTCCTATTAATGGAACCTTTTACTACAGGGAAAATTTTATTGCACTGAAAAATTGTATTGCATTCTAATTACCACAGAGAAAAATCTTAGTCCTACTTCCTTCCGACCAATTAAATGAAAAGAACTTTCTTTGATTATCTTAGAGGTGCCCTTGTCATTGAACCTAGAGCTTTCGACTGGATATCTCGCCGGCCTTAGCTGTTTACTTTGGTGTGTTCGTCACATCTTCCCTCACATGAGTCACGCTGCGTTTTTTACTACCACGGTGAAACTGGACTAGAACTAGTCCCGTCATGATACAAATTGAACGTTCGATTCACTTTCTCGTTCAAATACCGGGATTCAGAACTAATTACCGCATTATGTCCCTCTTGCGACGACATTGAGTAGGAGGGAGATGGAGTTCGCAGCATCTTTGGGAGGGATGGTGAAATTCTCGACCCCACTCTTTACCGACCAAAGTGACGTCGCCCAAATTTCTCGCCGACTTACACTGTTCATATCTCTGCAGTTGCCTCTCTATCCCCTGATCCTTAGGATCTGGCTGCTGCTAGTCAAACTGGGACTGCAAATTCGAGTCCATACCTGTAGAACCAACAAATGACCTTTATCTCGCGGGAATCGTATCCGAATATATGCATGGAAACCAAGCGGTATGAAGAAGTCCCGCGGACTATCAACTAGCGGAGAGCGAAGTGGTAACGCCTTGCACATTTCCTCTCATATGCGTATCAATGAAAATGATGCATTACCACATAAATGAATATAATCTGAGCCTTCTCCATATATCTCGTATTACCGAACCGTGGATTGGTTTTTAGCGGTTCTTAGAACTATAATTTTCTATTCCGTAATCTTTATCATCCAACTCCCTTTTCATTTTTGTTAGCAATGAAATTTCTATTCCTAATTCTTCAACCCTAATTGGCTCTTTTCTATTTTTACTCCATTGTATCGTAAAAGATTTCTGTAAACAAAAGTAACACAGATTAGTTAGGAGTTGATGCAATGCTTTTTTTGTGGAGAGGTACTTTCGAACCCACATCCAATTGGAACTGAATCCTTAGAGCTTAAATGGAAATACACAAGAGTCACAATGGCGTCAAGTTTAGTCGCCTTCTTACTTCACGTGCTATTACCCATTCATGGTTATATCAAGCGTAAGAAGTAGGGAGCTGGAGTGAAACAATATAAAAGATGCAATCCTCTATAGGTACATAGGCGAAGACATCGAATTCTACATCCCGAATTAACTTTTCGCCCCGCGCCCGAACGCCAAGCATTAAGGCGTGACACTTCCTGTCGTGTTTTCACTGTATTTTATGCTCTGATACTACTAATGACAGGATGCCACAAAATTCTTGCAAATTTCAATTACCTTTCTCGTCCTCCTAATCGCCTCCCCTGGAAACCTCCATGGGTAAAGAATACTTAACCTTATTTCAACCTAATTTTTCACTTTATCCTACATGAAAACTGCGCACTTAAATTTCCTCAAGAGGGAATTCGAACACATTTTTCATATTTGAGTTATTTCGAGAAAAAAACTAAAATCTCGTTCTTAAACATTAGTAGGTATCAAGAAAAAACTTTCTATACAAATAGGACGTATGAGGGTTTTAAATGTAATCGGGAATAGATTAGCGGTGCAGCGAGCCATGCCCTGGGGCCGTACCGAGACGGTTGACCTGGGTGCTCAATCCCACGGATCGAGTCGTGTGGCTATGTTTCCCTCACCGAATGCCGTACATAGGTCGGCGATGACGAATTTATTTCTGTTATATTCCCATCCATACTTTGGAGGTGTGAAATGAACACCATGTAATGATTAACTATTCTACAGAGGAAAGACTTAATTGAACAGTATCAATATTTTTTTGTTCCATGCCCAGTGAACTCCCCTGGGGGTTGGCAGCCCCCTAGGGGTTATTGGCGCCCCTGGACTTAGCCGCTTCCCCCTGTCTCGCTTCGCAGTCCGAAAGGGTTCAACGTTACCGACTCTCACCACGAGGAGGTGCCAGGGTATTATGCACTTGGGTTGTCGTCCCCAAGGCCCGAAGGCCCGGAGGACTTGGCGCTTAAGAGAGCACCATGAATGCACTGCGACTTATGTACATTTTGTTTTATAAGGAAAGTTTCCCAGGATATTTTATTTCGTGGTTTTTCAAGCTTTTTTCAACCTTTTCTTTTTAGCCATGCCAGTTAATTTGATCCTGGTTAATTGTGTCAGTCTTTGTGCGAAATTCAATTCAACATTTTTCATCGTGGCATTCGGTAATATTAATGCAGGTGGCGGGGCAAATAACTTACTTTCGAGACATTTTCATGCATTACGTAACCTCCAGCATCTCTGTTACATGACACATGCCTTGATCTGTCATTTTATGCGGAGTCGGTCGAATGTGAGGTTCACTCGGAATGACGACTTGTTACTACTCCAATCACAGAATGCTCTCCATTCGCATTATTTGGTAACACTGAAGACAAGTAAGGATGTGGGTGAATTCTTTACCCCGAATAATCACCTCGAATTATCTTCGCCTTAGCCCCTGATGTTTGTCTGGCTCAGGGTCAGACCGGAAAATGCGAAGGTGGGAAAATGGATAGGCAGGGGAGGGAGGGGGTTCAGGGGCAGGGAGAAGAGAGTAAGAAAGGAGTTGACTGGGAATGCAAGCGCGGGCAGGGCTGACCGCTGGAGATGAGGGATCGCGAGACTGGGCCCCGCTCTCACATGTACTCATGAGATCTCTCTAAAGGGGAATCGCTTTCGATGGATTCAAGCACGACGAATGAGCGGAGAGCGAGCGTCTCCTCGGTCCAACAGATCTCCGCGCGTCAATCAATCCTCTCTCTGAAGACGGCCTCGCTCTCGCTCTCTCACATTCCTCATTTCATTGCTATTCCTGCCATTGATCTATGCCATTGAAATTGAGTTTGGAACCACTACAATGCCTTTGTGAGATTTCTATCAGGCAAACTTGCCGATGCTCCATGACCATAAATCGCATGGCATAAAAATATTAAAAGAGCCACGTTATTATAGTGAATTACGTAAAATGCTTCTGTGTACATGAATGCATCTACTGATCGGTTGAAGGATTCTCGGAAAACTGCAATGTGTAGGTTTTACACAAATGGCGACATAAGGCGAAGATATCAATAAAATTCACTTTTAATCAAACGATAGACAATCTGTATTAATTATTGAAGTCTCTAAATAAGAAATTTATCAAAGTCTCTCTTTTCGTGTCGTTGATTATGGTAGTGTAGCATATTAAAACTTTTGTTATTTATCATGCTAGCTAGATCTAAATTTTATTTAATCTTTTCGTTTTATATACCATTAGCATTTCCCTATTCATAAGCAAATTTGTATTGCATTTACCGCTACGCCTTCTGATTCAAAATATTATTATTGGAACGTTTCCCCGCTAGTTTTATTTAAAACTAAATTTTTAACAATAAATCTTGTTAGGACTTGTATTTTAATCATAGAACTTTTACAGGTGCGATTAAAAAAGTCCACGTTTACAAATTGTAGTTATACTTTATGCAATACCGCTCAGTATTCTGTAAACCTTATTGAAGTAGGGTTAAAATTCTAAGCAGTTCATCGTAAAAAATTAAATATGTCTAAGATAAAATTGTTTACCCATCTCCACTACATTTTGCGTGCACAATGTTTAATCAGTAAGTAACTATCACAATGGACAACATTGAGAAATTTTCCGTTTCCGTTCCTATCCTAAAAATTTCAGTGTGAAGTTGAAGCTGCTCAAGACGAAGCACTGATGACCACGCATTCATTTGACAAGATAATTTAACAGAAAAAAACGTACACTTAAGTGTACACAATGCTGGATCCAAATTCATTTCTCATATTCATCACCACAGAAATAGACTCAAACTGGGACGCATATCGTCTAACCACATTATGACGTGCAAGATTTAATTATTGGGGTATGACAGTTAGATTTATTACACTGTTCACGACCTGAGGTTTTTCAAGAAATAACTGGTACATGAAAATGAATAAAGTTTTTACGAAGCTCAGGGTGATCAGAGGCGTCAATCAAACATCGGCTCTTTGGCAAGTTGCTCTTTCCAACGGAATACAACGATCTTATTGTGTACACCATTTTTTTCAGAATTCCCTCAAAAACGAGGAAAGAGCATGAGGTCAAGCAGGGAAATGATAAATATGTCCTCGTACCTGCGCCGTAGTAAATATATTTGATGGATTAAAACTTGTAGAACACAATTAATTTTTCTGAAAATAAAGTTACCTGAAGTACAACGAGAATAAACTCATTCATAGAGAGGATTAAAGAGCCAATTAGCAAAAGCGTTTGCACAACTGAGAGCACAAAGTGGATACAATTAAAACTCGTAATCAAAATCAGACGGGCTGGCAATAGCACACGGTGAGGGAGGGCAAGTGAAAGAAGGTCTTTGACGAATAGGAAGTATTTTCTTGTCTGCATAGCGTGTGTGCAACTTGCGATGTAGGTTGGTAATTTCATCCTCGCCTCCCCATTCCCGCCTCTAACTGAGACTCTCCTCGCCCACTTTCGCCCCTGGCCCTCGCTCTCTCATCCCCTCCCCTCCACCCACCACTTTCGCCGCCCCACCCCCCACCAACCCATCCTCCCTCTCACACACGGGATTGCTCTTGGCTTTACGATCATCCCCAAACTCAATCCCCATCCTTAACTGCGTTAAAAAACATGTGGCGTCTCGGGATAAGTGGGTAAAAAGAACTACCCTAGAGAATCTGACAAGGTTTAAGTACTTTTTTGAAAGCGGGGATTTTGTTAGATGCCTATGTTCACGGAAGCGTAATCACTGAGCCCTTATTTGAGTGCGTTTGTATCTTTTTTATCGCATAAATTTGTTAGGATTTCCTGTAGAGTCATTAATATAGACAGTAAAATGAGCACGTCAATTAGTATCGTTCAATGTTGCGATTCATCTGAGGAATGAACTGAAATAGGTACTTAGAGTAAAATGGCCCTACGGAAAAGGAAATGAAAAGGAGAGTCTATAAGTGAGACATTGAATATTAAAGTTTTTAAAATATGTCACCATTGATATGAGATAAAAGGTTATTACTATATATTATAGTTTCGTTAATCCGATTGTATCTCCTTTTGCTACAGTGCATGTATACAAGGTGTGTTCAAAACATAACTTGAAAACATAACGAGCATTTTTTCATTTCCCGGGGTTGGAGAGTCCGATTGTCAAACTTTTTTATTATGTTGATATACGAGGGTCATCCGGAAAGTAGTACCCGTTCGTGAAATAAAGACACAAAAGTAAATATTAACAAACATAAAAAATTTTATTTGAAAGAGGATACTTTAAACTACTTCTCAACATAATCTCCAAGTAAATTAAGGCATTTTTCATAACGTGTGACAAGTTTCTGTATTCCTGCTGCATAGTCCTTCGCCGCCAGCTCATTAAGATACAGGGTCACTCCTTCTTTAAGTTCTTCATGTTTTGTGCTCATCTGCAAGCATGCGAGGGACCCATCTTGCACAAATTTTTGCATAATGCAGATGGTGTTTAACAATTTCATGAACAATTGTTCGAGAAACATTGGGAAAATGCTCACACAAATCAATTGTGACGCGCCGATCGTTCCTCACGAATTCGTCAACTGAGCTCACCAGTTGGTCTGTAATGACAGACGGTCTCCCCAAACGCTCATCGTCGTGTGTGTTCCCCCTCCCCATGTTAAAGTTGCGACACCACCGCCGAACAGACGACTCGTCCATTACATTGTCTCCATACACCTCCTTTAATTGGCGATGAATATCACATGGGCGAACGTTTCTTGTATTGAGGAATTTAATCACTGCCCTCACTTCACAACTGGCGGCGTTCTCAATTTTTTTAAACATTGTAAACAATCACAGAAACAACACAGGCAATGCTAGCGTCACGCAACTTGGCTCAGAGAAGGCAGACCAGCCACTGAAGCTATCTGACCTCGTCCAGCGGCTACTCGCGTCGTCAGCACTTCATGCGGCACGAACGGGTACTACTTTCCGGATGACCCTCGTACATGCCCCTGAATTATGATAAAGCTTTCAGCTGTTTTCATTGCGGACTTTGTCTGTGACAGCCACTAAGGTCACGTATTTTATGAGCTCGGCGATTTTCGTTTGTTAAAAGAAATGGATTAAAATATTTTTATCAAATTTTGCGTAAAAAATGAAATTGCGTAAAAAAGTGTGTGAAATGTTAACAAAGGCCAATGCCAATGGTAAAACATCGAGAAGTTTTTCAAGATCAAAAATTGCTTGAAAAGAAATAAGAAACACAGTTATCAACCCGAAGGTCGGTTTGATACGTGATGATAGAGTTCACCCAGTTCACAGTTCAACCCGACGGCGTGTGGAATTCACACATTAGCAGGGTAATAAGGGGGACCAGTATTTGTATCAAATTTTGCGTAAAAATTAAATAAAGCGTACAAAAGTGTGTGAAATGTTAACAAAGGCCTATGGTGAGGCTGCTATGAGTAAATCAAGAGTTTACGAGGGGTGAAAGCGTTTCCAAGAAGGCCGTGAAGACCTTGAAGATGACGAACGCCCTGGACGCCCCAGCACATCAACAATCGATGAAAACGTGGAAAAAGTTAAATAAATGGTTATGAACGATCGCCGAATAACAATTAGAGAGTTTGTTGATGAAGTTGGCATATCGATTGGATCATGTTATGACATTTTTTCCAATTTTTGGGTATGAAACACGTGGCAGCAAAATTCGTTCCAAAATGGTTGAATTTTCAACATAAACAGCGGCAAATGAAAATTGCTCAGGAGTCACTAAATGAAGTTAACGACGCTGCATAATTACTGATACATATTATAACAGGTGACGAAATATAGGTTTATGGATATGACGTTGAAAATACGGTTCAATCATCCCAGTGGAGGCATTCTGGCTCGCCAAGACCGAAAAAGGCTCGACAAGTGAGGTCGAACGTGAAGGTTATGCTCACTGTGTTCTTCAATTTTAATGGCATAGTGCATCATGAATTCCTGCCGGCAGGTCAAACGGTCAATAAGAAGTACAACTTACAAGTTCAACGTCGTTTGAAAAGAAAGAAATCTGAAAAAAACGCCCGGATCTGTGGAAAAACAATTCATGGCTTTTGCACCACGATAATGCACCAGCTCACACTTCATTGCGTGTTCGTGAACTTTTGGCCAAAAGCAATACTTTAACGATGCCCCAGCCTCCACATTCGCCAGATAGTGCTCTGTTTGACTTTTTCCTATTTTCACAAATTAAGAAAACCTTGAAGCGCCGTCGTTTTACAGCCGTAGATGACATTAAAAGCGCATCGCTGAAAGAACTAAAGGCTATCTCAAAGATCGAGTTTGAGAAGTGTTTCGGGGATTGGAATAAGCACTGGCACAAGCAAATAATCTCCAATGAGGGCTATTTTGAAGGTGAAAACATCACTGCATAAGATAAATAAATATTATTGCCCGAAAAATTAAAATTCCCGTTAATTTTTTAACACACCTCGTACACTGTCAACGTGAGTAAAAATACCGGAAATAATATATAGTGATGAGAGGGGAAATTCACCTTACGAGAGAAAAATCATTTAAATAAACTGAGAAGTTGTAGGTTACATGAACTATCAGGAAAGGGTAAGATAATCGAGTGCTCTTGAGAGGGCATTTTGTTTGTGTAGGCAAGGAATCATTCTGAGTGCATACTACGGTCCTCTCAACTTCTTCAGTAGACGTGAAGCACCTCTCTGAAAAAAATTTACACAAGTTTGGGAGCAAATGAAAGCCTGAGTCTGCTAACTCAGTAGAATAATGGGGGATTGCCGAGCTAATCTTAACCGAAATCACGTAGTTTTCCCATAGCCAACGCGCCTTTTTGAGCAGGTTACAGCAGGTTCACCTGGTGAAAGATGATTTTTTCTTCTTGATGCCAGTCCTCTTCTCTCGAATTTTTACACTAAGCTGGTCAAAAATTTTGGAGTAATATTTGCCTGTAATTGTACTACCTTTTCCATGTATTCAATTAACAGTATCCCTTTTAAATTCCAAAACACGCTGGCCATGACCTTTCCGTCAGATGCGATAGACTTCTCTTTCTTTGGCGCTGAACCACCGGCTTCCACCTACTGCTTCGACTGCAGTTTCATTTCTAGCGTGTATTGGTGGACCAATGTTTCATCCCTCTTGAATAATCGCCGCACAAAATCTTTTGGTTCCCTCTTGAATCGGTCCAAACATTACCGCGAAAATCATTCGCTTTTGATCGGCATTCCGCAAATATGGCACCCACCTTGTGCAGAGCTTTCGCAACCCTAAATCTTTGTGCAAGATGCTTCATATCCTTTCTTTCGATATCCCCACAGCTTTAGTTATCTCACTCACCTTCACTCGTGTCTCGTTCAATACGATATCGTGGACCTTTTCGAAGGTTTCCGTTGTGGTTGCGATTTTTGGCCGTGCTTCACGTGGGTTATCTTAGAGGGATATGCGACCACGTTTAAATTCAGCTGCCCACTTTTATCAGTTGAGATTGAAGGAGCAGAGTCCAAGTACACTTTTTTGAATTATGGATGAATTTCTGTTGCGGTTAATCATCCAAAACAAAGAATTTTTATGACCGCACAACATTCAAGTTTTTCCATTTTAACGAAAAACACGAAAGACGTCTACTGCAAGGATACGTGTAAACAAACTACTTGCGATAACAACTATAAACGTGTCTTTTGAATTATTGATACGTGCAACCAGGCAGGGATTATAAATTTTAGCTGTTTAGAACGCTCAGTCTGAGGCCGAGAACTTTTCATCTCTCGTTTTGACGATTTACGTTGCATAAGAAGCTATTTTTCACTACCATTTGAGTACTTTTCATGATTTATGGCATTATAAGCGTAAAAGGTTTTTGCTATGCGTAAAATTGCTGCTGGTTTGTGGAGAATTATTGGCTCTAGTCGGTTAAATGAAATATCAAAAGCTACACAGAAAATTCAAGCAAGGTTATGCCATGCTCTGTTTCCGATTACGTTTTACGTTTACTTATCAGGTTAATTATTATCTACAATTAGCTTTATCAGAGGAGTTGAAAACCAAAATTCTAAATAGCATTTCTATTTTTCAATTACCGTCTAATAAATTATGGTAATGCATGTTTAAATTCATAGAAAAGTATGCATAAATTTAAAATAGTACTTCAAACTAATAATTTGTTCGGGAAAGGTTGTGAAAAAAAATTGAGGATCACAGAATGATACTATCTTGCTAAGCTCCGAGCTTGAGGAGATTGGCATATCATGGATTTAAAACATGCACGAAATCTTGTTTAAACAATAATACAAGGCTGATCCCATAAGTACCCAGCCTGACCTAAAGATGGCGGTAATTGTTTGAAAAATATCACTGAATTTTCAATTACGCAATCCATAAAGCATATGCTGCAAGTTTGAACACGCCACGTTGTTTAGTATTGTTAGGCAGCCATCAATAGTGAACGTTTTCAGTGAATTTGTGAAAATCGAGAAAATTGGTCATTGTTATGAGATACAATACTTGTATTGGAAAGGCTTCAGTCCCACCAATATGAAAGTTGAACTCGATTCTCCTCTGGGTGAGTTTGCTCCTTCGTTTAAAACAGTAATATTTTGGGCGGTAGAGTTTAAGCGAGGCTGTACGACCTGTCAAGGCGAGCATCTCATTAGTCGGCCATATGAGGTGAAGACTCCCGAAACGGTGAAGAAAATCCACAAAGTGCTGATACTGAGTGATCGTCGACTGAATATGCCCGCGCTAGCACACATATTAAAACATTTCAAAAAGTGCGGTACATCGTATTTTAACTGAAAATTTGGACATGAGAAAGATCAGTGCAAGGTGGGTGCCGCGTTTGCTCACACTCGAGCAAAGCCAGTGTTGTGAACATGATTTCATTGAGTGTTTAGCAAAGTTACTCTGCAACGAAGCAGCTTTTTTGCGCCATTTCATAACCATGGATGAAACGTGGGTTCATTACTTCACAGTCGAGATAATTAACAAGAAAAACAATGTGTTCAAAAAGGAGAACCGGCCCCAAAGAAGGCGAAGACCATTTCATCAGCAGGCAAGATCATTGCGTCGGTTTTTGGGATGCGCGTGGAATAATTTTCATTTACTATCTTAAAAAAGGAAAAACCATCAACGACGAGTATAATGCGGACTTATTGCCACGTTTGAGCGAAGAAATCAAGTAATAGCGGCCGCATTTGGCTAAGAAGAAAATGTTTTTTCAACAAGACAATGCACCAGCTCACAAATCTATTATTGCAATGGCCAAAATTCGTGTATTTAAGTTTGAATTGCTACCTCATGCAGCCTATTCCCCAGATTTAGTCCCCTCGGATTATTTTCTGTTCGCAAACTTGAAAAAAAGGCTCCTTGGTCAAAGATTTTTCAACCGTGAAGAAGTGATGTCGGCATCTAATGGCTATTTTGAGGAGCAATGCAGTTGTTATTATAAAAAGGGTATCGAGCATTGCTGGGAAAAGTGTATAGAGTTAAAGAAGATAATTTTGAAAAAAATAATAAATTATTTTTCAAAAATATTGTGTTTTTTTGGTTGGGTCGGGTACTTCTGGACCACTTAAGTACTCTCATAAAATCAGTCCATTATCATTCAAAAACTCGATGAGTAGTCTTTTGCTTTTGTCGTTTAATTTCCTTTGTCTTCTCTAAGACTACCTTATGACTACTTTTTGGCTGCCAGATTGTTTCATTTAATCTCGGATTGCTCTCTTGAGGTCTGCGTCCATGAATCAATGATCAAAATTTAGCCAAATCTCGGACGGACAACCCTCTGGTCACGTCCAACGGGATATCTCACTTACCAATCGTTACAAATGGTTTTCAGCGAAAAGCAAAGACAAAGAATCATTCAGGACCATGAGGATTGACAGTTCGGCATTGATCTCACTGCTGACTGGAAAATATCCCTATAGAAAAAACAAGACTATCAGAAGGAAGCTCAATTCAAAATAGAACCCTTCAAAAGCCACGTACGCAGCATGGGACATTTATTCTCATGTATATTTATGCTTATGTCTTCAAAAATATTCCTACGAAATACACCGAGACACATTTTGGTATATGAATATCGGAATGTAGTTAGCAGGTGACATTTCCAAGGTCTACATCTACACAATGCCTCAAGCCGAAAAAACCAATTTACGCAATGGTTAGAGCATCGGTCCGACAAGTGGAAGATCCGGTGTTCAAATCCCGGTATAGGAAATATTTTTACGTTCGTTATTCTGCCCAATTCCGCCTTCCCACCTCACCTGTGTCCGTCCTTTAATATGTTCCTATCCCTTTTCCTCATATCAATTTCCATGTATATATGTAAATATGTGTATACATAAACACATATATACATACATTAACGTATATACATATGTGATATGTACATATGTATTTTTTGTATACATGTATATATGTATAATATTTCAGTTAATGCGATAATTTTCAGATACCCGAGACTCCGCTTTTGCCTTCTCCCCTACGTAGGGGTGAAAACGGTTAATCAAAGACAATGGTCAATTGTTTGTTGCGATCGAGCCCAGTCCCCTCGAAAGAGTTTTAATCAGAAATTGAGAAGGTTTACCACTACAACGTGTTGAAGTCGTATTACAGTTAACCGGATTTCGTGACCCCTACTGACTGCCACGCACCCTTCCCCACGTTGCACTCACATCGTCCTCCCAGCCGCCGGGGATGTCGCCGATGCCCCACCCCAAACTGTAAATCGCACCGTAACCGTCCGTCCCCCATCCACCCACCCCCGCTCCATCTCCATCACTTTCACGCTAAATCCTTCCCCCCCATCCCCCGTCCCCATAGTACCCCTTAATCCCTTTCCCAACACAATCCCCTCCTCTAACACATCAATCCACCCACCCTCCCTCCCTCCATCACGACCACGTCTCCCTGCTCACACTCGCATTCATCACCCTACCCTTTTCCTATTCTTGCCCTCTTCCTCACGCCCACCCTTCCCCTTTCTTTTTACTCTTTCCCCCAAATAGCCACACGCACGCACCACACTCGTCCCCCACATCCACCTTCCCAGAATTCTTTCAACCATTCCAGGCTCCTTCATGGATGCTTCGCCGTATTGTGGAACAGTGCACAATGTGTCGACTGTGGGCGCTCAATACCGCATGAATTTCAGTTCCCATTAATTTTTTGCCTGTTTATTTATTCCTGACAGAATTAATTCCACCTTGATCAATATCTTTTCAAATTAACATCAACTGAAATCTTATTCACCTTCACAGGATTTGCACTTTCACGCTTAAAAGTTACATTTTTATATAAAATGCTAATTAAGTTAAAGTTTTCGGGCGACCCGGAATCGGTTTGCTAAAATCATTTGCAAAAATCTTTAAAATTCGCAAATTCATCCCCGAGGAAGTAAAATAAGTCCTGAACCAAGCTGTACTGCCCTGTACAGTACTATTTCCTTTTTCCTAAAATTTCTGAATTTTCAAAATATTTAATTGAAAAAGATGCGCGAGTTTCCACGCCTGCCAACGTGAAAGATCATGTCTATTTTTTCATCATTCATTAAAAGTTTTGATTTAAGGCTTAGTTGCTAGATATAAGAGACATAAATTATCCAACTTCGTAAGTATTTTGTCAAATATTCAATGTTATTCACTGGAATCAATTATTAGCTTTCACGAGAGCAAAATTTGATTATACACCAGTTTCACATTGATTAAAGTCATTTTATAACCCAGAATGTGTATATCTACACATGATGAACAAGAAACTCGTTCAAACGTTTGAGAATGCGGTAGAATTACTGACTGGTAATTGTTCCTGAAGTCATAATAAATATGTTCATTTTGTAACTCATAACACTGTTATACTACACTTAATATCAAACGAATTTATAAAATCAGAATTTGCCGTATGTTATTGGCATAGAGTGTTCAGACAATTGCTAAGATGGCCAATCTAGGAGCTTCACCACTTTCTGGTTTTAGGAAACAACGAGTAACTCTACCGAAAGGTGACGGTGTTCAAAGGGCAAAAGGCGAGGAAACAGGGCACTCGCCAACCAAGACACCGCCCGCTCATTAGGCCATGGGAAGCGTTAGCCCATTCTTTTAAACCGTCCCTTAACTTCACCGGAACTAGAGCTACGAGGGAGCGTGGATGACCCTTCCCTCCCACCACTCGGCTTACCACCCGCACTGCCCTCGCAGCAGTTAATAGGGGCGTCGAGACGACACTCGTCCCGCAAAAACAACACCCACCAACACCACCACCGCCTCTTCCCTCCCTCCCTCCCCCCACACCGCCTCCGGCGTCCACCATTTTCGCCTTCCCTCCTCATCTCAGGAGGAGTATTTATTTGTGCCCGTTGGGGAAAATCAGTCCCATTTTCCGGGGTGGCAATTCCATGCTTTACCCACCTCTAGCTGTAACATCCCGCTAGAACGGGGATGCATCCACCTGATGCCTAATTCGGGGATGAAAGTGACACGGTTACTGAAATAGGGAGCGCGAAAAATACGCCCCCTACTCAAAGTAACGATAAACGCCGCGTAGACATCTGCTACATTCGTCGGTACATGCGCTTGTGTATATCAATTGCTAGTATATTTATTTGCATGCGTGTAAGTTAAAATGGGTTTTATTATTGGAATGTACTCGTCCGTGTGTGTTTGAACGTGCATGTTTTGGTTTGTTTTGAATGCGGTCGCAGTGAGTGTTACGGGTGGTGTCCTAAAACGCCCACCAATCGTCCTTACTACTTACGTCGCTTACGGGGCATTGTGTAGATGTAAATTATTTTAATAATATAGCCTAATGCATTGAGATAATATTGATATTTCAGAGAATTTTATAATTTGTAACATTATCTGAGTAAGTGTTAGGAAATATAAAAATATCACATTGGCGCTCATGTTAACCGCTACACTATTAAGCCAGGGAAATATCATGAAATGGTATGAATTTAAGGGAATAAATATTTTTTTTCAATTGTTTGGCTTTAATAGATATTTTAAAAATCTAAGTAAATATATCTATTCCTATTTAAATGTCCCCTCTATTATGGTATATGATTAAAGAATTTAATAATTCATTACCAATTATTAAATTTTGATGTACTTTTTACAACGAGGGCTGGAAATTTGATTTGGGAAAATTCTACTTGAATTTTAAAGGCATTAAAAGTAGTTTTATTAAAAAGAATGTTACTTAAGGTTTGTATTGAATTTTTTTCCAAAAAGTAAAATCATTCTATTTTCCGTCATAATCACGTTCTTTTTTTATGCCCTAGGAAGAAAATTATCTGAAAAATTGTATCGAAAATGTCATCATTAAAACTGATACATATACGTTATTATGAAAGTAAATTATTATTGAGATGCCTTGAATATGATCCGAACTATGAACAAAGGAGGAAGAAAGCAGCAACTGCAATCAAGACAACGGAAACGGGTAGATTTTGCACGACAAAGCTTTCGTGGATGATCGCAATGAAAACGAAAAGGCAGGGTACAGAATGGAAGAGGGAGCCTAAGCTTTGGAACGAATTCTACCGAAGCCAACGACACCGAAAGAGTCACAAGAGCTTAACGATCCATTCGAGGGAACATTAGCTGAACTCCACCTCTTGCAAAAACCAGAAAAGGAAGCAGTTGGCAGAGCATTGGGAAAAGGTCGCAACACCACCAAATTGAGCCTTCGGCGCGGAATTGAAAGTCGTCACACTCTCTGAGGTTCGCGATCTCTCTCAAACTAAGTCTCCGTAACGAGGCATTACTTGTAATTTTCTGGAGGGAGAGAAAAAAGTCGTTTGACACACCGAAGTTTCCCCAAACGGTAGAGGGGAAAGAAAGAGCCCATCCGAGGGGCGCTCGTCGCTGCTGAGAGCAAAGGAGGGGACTCGATTATTCAAGAGTGCCTCGGCTTCATCAATTGAGAGGATCTCGCGTAAACAAAATACCCGGGAAGGTTGGAAGTGAGGCAAGGGAGCTGTGTGAGTGGAGGAAGAGTGTTAAAGGCAATTAGGCGAAAATACCGGAGCGACAAATGACGCCGTTAATTCGCGGCACCGAAATCGCCAAATAATAATAAAAACCATTCTCTCGCCTCAATGCCCCGGCGATAGCCCTTGAAGCCACTTTCCCAAACTGATTTAATTATGGCATGTAACTAACCTTCTTTCTCCCACTTTCTCCCTCTTTCTCTCGAGTTAAAAAAAACATCAAAGTCACCGAATAGCAGGAAGAGGGGAGAGAAAAAAAACACCCCTGTATGATTAATAAGGTAGCGGGCAATAAAAAGGAATCCCGCGTCCCCTTCAATTCCCTCCCTGTCCTTTCACAATGAGCTAATTCCCGTCTTCCGCACCCCTTCTAAACCTTCATCTGTTTTCTTCTCCCCACCCCATCCAATCTCTCTTCCCCCCCCTCCGCCTTTAACTCCATCCCAACCCCACAATCCCTCGGAGAACCAACTCCCTCCTCCCCACTCTCCCTCGCGTTCAACTCCATCTGGTGGCTGTTCCGGGATATTGATCCGGACTCTGAGGTGAGGGGGGAGGAGTTTGGGATGAGGTGAGGGGCAGCGGAGAGGGGAGGGGCCGTCGAGGGGGGAGTGGTCGGATCAGGAGGGTGCAGAGGCACGGGGGTAAGAGAGTGAGAGAGATAGAGAGAGGGGGGGTGAAAAGAGAGTGAGGGAGACCCTTTCCTTCCTTTGAAGAAGGAAAGAGAGGGGGGCGCGACGGATACCGAATAGCAACCGTGAAAGCAAGTGAGTGAGTTGCGACTGCGAGAGAGGGGGGTGGGTGGGGGAGCGCTCCCCCCGGTGGCTCGAAGGAAGGAGTTCAAGCGTGTGTGCCGGCGACGTATCTCCCGAGAGTGGCTGCTCATGAGGAGGGTTGAGGAGGCCGGGATGTCACTCTTTATCTTCATTTGAATAATTCTCAAAAATGTATTTAAATAATTCACGAAAAGAAGTTGGAAGATTGGGAAAGAGGGTGAAAACGTTGAAAAAATAATTCGATAAGAAATTCTGATTAATTCATTTCTCCTCCCCCTCCCCCGCTGTTTTTCCTTGATTTCTCTAGATCAGTGAGCTATGGGAATCCGGAAAGAGAGCTATTTCTTTGCGTATTTTTTCGCCTGCAACGTTCTTTTATTATCGTTGGCCCAAAATGAATGCGCTCATGCGTGAACAGATCAGAAAAAACTGATGGCTTAGTTACCTTTATTAGACCGCTATGCTAACACAAGCAAAATGTTAACGTGAAATGAGGTATTTCCTTTAACCATTCCAGAGTTTCATTAATATATCCTCGGTATATATTATTGATGTGATGATCGGATAGCCGTACGTCCTTGACTGAGGAAATAAGGATTTATTTACGTGCGGAGTGGGTCAGGAAAATTTTTTCCCACTCTTTGTATATAAAAATCATTAAAGCGTGTACATCCTCTCTCGCACACTCAATCTCAACACAATCATAAACATTATTTCCTCCCTCTTTACATGAATATTACTTGACATATACATAATTTTTACTATTTTCTTAAGATAAACAAATAATATTTATACCTTTCTCCGTAAATAAAATATGTATTTTATCTGGAACAAGGAAATTACAAAGATTGCATGAGCCAACGACCCTTAGAAGTGCCATCCGCAAAGGAACTCAAAAACTCAGTCTTGTGGTCTCCCCAGGAGGAGCCAATTCACTCATCCCAGGGAATTTGCTGCAATGAAGCTTATCGCATAGAAAGAAAACAGCCAAATTTCCACGCCATCGGTCGAACCATTTATGTTAAAACATAAGTAGGCAAAGGTATCGATACCCATGTACGGATCAATGCCTAGGATTCCTACATGTTACATCTACATAATGCTCTGCAAGCCGGCGCTAGGGCGTGTGGAGGGGAGTGCTAGGTCACCAGCCAAGCTTGCACCATCCCAATCACGACACCTATTCACAATTATCAGTTTAACAATTACAATTAATCACCCGAAAGAGTATTTGTACGCAAGAATATTCTATAACAGGACATGCATATAAAACTCATGCGTTAGGAGTTTTAAAAATAGGGATTAAAGAGGTCAAGCTTCACTTCCCACGTGAAGTGACTTCTACTGATATATTCACTATGAGGGGCTCTGTCGAAAGCTTTTCTAAAATCGAGGAAAATCGCGTCCACTGGAACACTACTCTCTCATCCTAAACAAATATGTCATGAACAAAAATCGCAAGTTGATAACCGAATAAAGTTCACCTCTCTTCACACACGGCTACACCCGTCTTCACACACGACAGAAAAACAACTCCACACCTTACACAGGACTCAATCTTTGTACCACCTATTTCCTCGGACCCCACAGACTGAAAATCATTCTTAAGGAACTGTTTCCTATTCTCCACGACAATGACGCTACCTCAATTTTACTGCCCCAATGCCCCTCTCTCGCATTGAGACGACCCTCCATTTTCAAAAACCTTCTGAGGTCCATCGACCCTTTCCCGCCCTGAACAAATTTCCTCATATTTCCCCTACTTGCAACCAATCACCCCTGAAGCAAAACATGTCTGCTTATCAGATATTCTCCCCTCTCCCTACATTCCCTCATTGCCCCCTCAACTCGTTCCCATGCTGATTTCCTCTGAAAAAAACTTTTTGTCAAAAACTAATTTTTTGTCATGCAAACAATGCACTTCATTTTTCATAGGTAAATGCATTACCTCCTTGTCCATTCGAATGAAAATTCACCGTTATTCTTGTTATTCTACCTCACCCCTTCACTTCCTTCCCTTCCCTTCACACGAAAATTCCCACAACCTTTCATTCGACCACTGTTTCTCCATAACCAACCCAGAATCCTTAAACCAACCCGATTAAGCTTCGAATAAAGAAGTGAGAACTCGCGAATCCGTATATATACTATGTTTCCGATCTTTTAAAATTCCCACCCTTCGCCATGTTTAATTCCCTTCCCAGCATTGTTTGCTTCCCCCCCCCCAGACTCCATAGTACCCGTACGAGATCTTTCAGTCTGACCTGAGGAAGACCTCGGAAAAGGTCGAAAGGTTAAACAATTTACAATGTCAGTGTCCTTTTACATATTATCTATTTCATTTTGTGTTCTATTGTGCCACCCAATACAAGATAGAACACAGGAAACAAGATAGAACACAAGATAGCCGCTTAGAACATAGCCTAGAACCGAAGATTGGCACCCAATATGTGGAAGGGGAGGAGCCTGGCGGATCATGGTGGAGCGGTCATAATAGTGATGGCGCCAAGTGAGAAAAACGATGTTGAGAAAGACATATTTGCTTCATTTTATTATAAAGAAGGGAAATGGCAAACCACTTAAATTATTTTTCACAAGAAAACATGATAGAGCTTAAAAGAATTGGTTCTGGCAAGTCCGAGAGTAAGAATTCGGCTTTGAGGAGGCAAGGACTTCATGGTCGCCATCACATAAAAATATTGCACAAATGAGCCATTGGCAGAACGGGAATACACACGTTGAAATTGGGCTTTAAAATGCTTGTACAATGAGGAGGGCAAGGGCGTTGGAAAATATTAGGCTGGAAGTGAAAATAGACAATGTGAAAATTTCAGGTCCGTGCGAGGTAAGATGGAAAGATAGAATGGATTATTTGAGTTACAGTTAAAATTATGCAAAACAAAAAAGCTTAACTTCAATTTGGGGTGTCCATAGCAATAAATGCAAAACTAGGGAGGCTAGTTTTGAGAGTGCAGCAGGTAAATGACAATATTATTATTGTCCCATCCCACCCATCCAGTGCAGTAGTAATCCAGGGAGAATGTCATCAAGACGTAATCGGGAGAAAGAAGTAGACCAGGTTAAGTAAACGTTTGTAAACATGCCTGAAAGAGAACACTCGATAGATTGTGATAGGAGTTTGGATGTGGTGGTGGGGTCGAAGCGTTCCAGAGAAAAAATACTCGCGAAAAGAAAAATGTAGAGCTTCTCCGGAGAAACCATCTAATTATATCCGATACCTGGTTTAAAAACAACGGTAGATACGACGTGGTCCCAGAAGTACCAGACCCAAGAAAGAAAAAATAAACATTATTTAAAAAATGTATTTATTTTTCAACATCATCTCCTTTCAGCTCTACAAACATTTCCCAGCAATGTTCAATAAGTTCGATAGCCTTTCTATGTTAAGAAATGTCTTACTCCTCAAATTAGTCATTATATGCCAACATATCTTCTTCACAGTTGGACAATCTTTGACCAACGATCCATTTTTTCAAGTTTGCGAACAGAAAATAATCCGAGGGGACTAAATCTGGGGAATAGACTGCATGAGGTAGCAATTCAAACTTAAATACATGAATTTTGGCCATCGCAATAATAGATTTGTGAGCTGGTGCATTGTCTTGATGAAACAACAATTTCTTCTTAGCCAAATGCGGCCACTTTTACTTGATTTCTTCGCTCAAACGTTGCAATAAGTTCGCATAATATTCGCCGTTGATAGTTTTTCCAATTTCAAGATGGCCAATGAAAATTATTCCTCGCGTATCCCAAAAACCGACGCCATGACCTTGCCTGCAGATGAAACGGTCTCCGCCTTCTTTTGAGTCGGATATCTCTTTTGAATTCATTGTTTTTCTTGTTTTATATCTGGGATGTGAAGTAATGGACCCATATTTCATCCATAGTTATGAAACGGCGCGAAAAAGCTGCTTCGCTGCTTGGAAACTTTGCTAAACACTCTATGGGAACATCTTCACGACACTGGTTTTGATCGAGTGTGAGAATAAAAGAATTGTATCACATAACGATGACCAATTTTCTCCATTTTCACAAATTCACTGAAAACGTTCATTTATGATGGCTGCCAAACAAATACTAAGCATCGTGGCGTCTTTCAAATTGAAATATATGCTTTATAGATTGCGTATTTTCTAATACAGTGATATTTTTCAAACAACTACCGCCATCTCTAGGTCATGCCCGGTACTCATGGGACCACCCTCGCTTTTGTACAAATGGCAATTTCCAGGAGATACTTGGAGATATCAATTACATTCCTTTGGTTAGGCATAGATTTAAGAATTCCATGACGAACTCACAGTGGTTAAAGGGAACTTATGCCGATGCGGCTCACAATGTTTTGTTCATAAAGTGTTATGCTTAACCTAAGAGAAAGTATCAGGGAATAAGTGTACAGGATTCAGAAGGTAATGCAACTATTTTTTACGTAATTTATTGAACAGATTTGCGTAAAGGCTTAAAATTCTTTTTTTTCTAAAATTCTCATTTTTACCAGCGACCCTTTCATGACCGGTACGTGCCCCTTCGGGGACCTCTCGCAAGGTCTTCGTTACGGTTGATTGGATCTCTTCTATGGACAAAAAACGGGTTCTTTTCTGGGCTGTCTTAATCCGAGGAAACAGAAATAAGTCTGCTGGCTCGACGTCAGGACGAAAGGGGGTGGGGCAGCTTTGGCGCGTGATGTTTGGCCAGAAACCCGCGGAATCGTAGCGCGTTGTGGCAAGGTGTGTTGTCGTGATGGAGTTGCCAGGTAGCGATGATGTCTTTTCTCGTTTTGGTGACCCATTTTTCGGAGTCTTTCCAGCAAATACACGTAGTGAGCAGCGTTAACTGCCTGTCCATGAGGAACAATCTCATGGACAACTCCTTTACTGTTGAAAAAGCCAATGAGCAATATTTTCACTTTTAATTTGCTCATTCTTGCCTTTTTGGGCTTGTGGGGTTGGTCGGTGCGTCACCTAGAGCTATGGCGTTTTGTTTCTTGGTCATATTCAAAAACCCAGGTTTTATCACCAGTGATAACGTTGTCCAAATGATCAGATTCCCTTTCAAATCGATGCAAAAGTTCGCTAGAAATTTTCACTTGGTTGGTATTTCGTGGCACGGTCGGCGCGTAGAGGTTTACAATAACTGACGTCCTACCGCTTCTACAGCTTAAAGAGCAGTGAGACCGGTTTCGCTTAATGCTTAATGTTCCCCCCTCCCTACTCCAAGTATTTCAATCCCACTCCGTCAATAGGAGTGGCGCGGGAAATTGAATTTTATTACTTTCTAAACGCACCCTGTATGATAAAACCTGAACGTATCAGACTGAAATGAGACCCATAGGAAGGAGCTCGAAGGAAAATCGTGGAAAATTCTCTCGGAGGGTAATACACCGGTAGCAAAAAAAGAAAGACTGGTTTACCCTAGAGAGGGATTAAAAAGAGAAGCATCAGCAATTGGAAGGGTAAACTTAGTAAAAGTCTTGGAAGTCATGGTTAAGAAAGATAATTCCGCCTATAGTTTTAAATATGTAACTGTTAAAATAAAAATTGAATGAAAGGTACTAATGGATAGAATCGTAATGGATAAGATTGATTGAATTCATAGAGGTCCTATAAAATAAACCCCATCAGCCAGGTAGTTTAGATTTCGATGAGGAAGGAGTATGATATTAATAAAAAAACAATTTAGGGCCATGAGTACTTGATTCTGAGATGGAGATAGCAAGTGAGGGCATCAAAACAAAGAAGCCTGAAATAATAGATAAAATACCCGAAGAACTAGTCGAGAACTAAATAAAACGGGAAAGGAAGGGTTTAAAGGGACCAATATCTAACATACATGAGGTAGGAAGTCGGCCGGAAAAAGTCGTTTGATCAATATTGATATGCATCTCAAAAATATAAAACCGTATTACAAAGTTTGTATAAAAAGTTTCGGTTATTTTCTTGACGTGTACCTGAAGTGCAGAATTCAGACCGTTGTGTAAGTGCGCGCATGATCGCAGATCGTATAGTATTGTGAATGACAAGCAAAAAGCAAAATATCAGCGCTAAAATCACCCCGAAGTTCTTCAAGGACAACTATGAGCAGAGTCGAGTGTTTCTGATTTTGAATAACTTCTGCTAAGGCATCGCGATGATTCCCCAACCCCCTTACCGACTATTTCCTAATCCCAAAAGTGATAAACTTCCACAAAGGAAAACACCATAGGACCGCAAGTGCTGTTAAAGAAGCTTGAACGTGTACCTTTGAGTACTTGCCCGGATTCCCCAACCAGGGAGCTTTCGAGTGGTGGAAAAGCAGCTGGCAAAAGTGTTTCGACGCTCGAGGATGCACTTCCAAGAGTTTTGATGAATTGTACCAATATCTGAAACAAACATAATTTTCCGAAACCTTTCCCGATGCTTTTTATACAACCAATGGATTTGTGAAGAAGAGAGGACTTAAAGTTTGATTTCACACACGATCAAGGTATCACTTTGGGTTTATCAACAATACGAGGGTTACTATTTATACTTTGAACCTTGACCACACTAAGTGCTTTAGGCACCATCGGACGTTTACATCTGAAATTTTGATCCTTTTAACGCTAACTCACTTCAGACAATTTTGTCGTTTGATCATACCTTATATTGTTTACAGTGACTCGAAATTTTTGACCCAGTGAAAAAAATGGAGTAAACTCATGAAAACTTTCGTGCGATGATTTTTTGCGACTGTCGAAGTAGATTATCAAGACTGAAGTGCATCGATCAACTTATTTCCACTTTTGGCGATGAAGCCCCGTTCTTTGCCACTGTGAAACGCTGGTATAACGACTTCCATCATGGTCGCCGTTCGCTTAGCGACTAAAGTCTTGAAGGTCGTCCAAAATCAGTTATTATGCGAGAAAACATTGATGCTGTGCAAAAACTAGTAGAAGAAGATCGTCATGTAACTTATCGTGAGATTGAGGCACCTTTGGGAATTAGTAATGACCAGAATCAATAAGATATTGCATGAACATTAGCTGTGAAAAACATTTGTTCTCGTTGGACCCCGCATAATTTGACAAAGGCCCAAAAAAGATGCTCGTGTCAATTGGTGCAAAGAAATTTTCACAAGATACAATCGCGGTGCATCAAAATCTATGCATAACATCTACACAGGTGATGAATCTTGGATCTATGCGTATGAGCCAGAAACAAAAACAGCAATCTGCTGTATGGGTCTTGCAAGACGAGCCAAATCCGACAAAATGATTCGTGCACGAAGCACATCGAAGAAATGATCGCCTGATTCTACGGAATAACTGGACAAGTGGCCACTGTACTAATAGAGCAACGCATATAGAACCGTGAATTCTGAATGGTACGCGAGCATTTGTTTGCTATAAGTGCTTGGTGAATTATGGAAAAAGAAGCGGCAACGAAAGATCATTCTTCACCATCACAATGCAAGCTCCCACAGATTGGCTGAAACAACTACCTATTTGACTGGCCAAAACGTCGAATTGATGGATCATCCTCCGTACAGCTCTGATTTAGAACCAAATAACTTCTTTTTTCCCGTTTATCAAGAAAAATTTGCGTTGCCAACGTTTTCCGACGCCTGAAGAAGCCGTTGATGCATTAAAAAACCATTTTTTGGAGGTATATTATTCGGAAATAATATAACGGAAATAGTGTTACGAAAATTGGTTAGAGCGCTTGCAAAAGTATATTGATTCTCATGGGGGATACTTCAAAAAGGATACTTCAAAAAACCATGAAGTCATTTTTAACAATAAATTATTGACTTTTCATTATTAGGCTGAAATTTTAAATAGCAGGCCTCGTGGAATGGAGACGGAAGAAAATGAGTACTTAGGAGATGATCAGTTCGAATTTTAAAAAAGGGAGGGCATGCTTGATTCTAATGATACGAGTACAGTATTATATGGTCACCAGTGGAAGTAAGCTTAAAGTAAAACCGGAATTTATCTATTTTATACTTTTTATGCATCCGGAGTGGGAGAAGACGTTCCATAGAGTAAACTGGGAACAATTAATCAACAGTTATCAAAATATGTGAAGATACTGTAGAAAATTACGACTTACCCGAATGCTTTATATGTCTCATGAGCACAGGTTCAGATAGTGAATGGAATAACAGATTGGACAGTACGAACTTTGCAGGGGAGTAAGACAGAGATGCCTATAATCATCTGTTCATTTCAATGTATATGTAAATGAAATCGACGAAATTAAGGGAGGGAGAAAGAATGCATCGCTTTAGAATGGATTATTTATTATGGGTTTGAAGAATATTTTTGGCCATGTTTTCAGATGTTTGCAGTAGTGCGTAGTGCCAGGATCAATGAAAACTCCCTCCAAGTTTGTAGAATACGGCAAACAAGAACACCAGAATACTTTTATTATTTACGGTGGCCCGAAATATATTTATGAGAGAACATCGTAAGAGTAAAGAGAGGAAAATGGGAATAATTTTGCGGTGGTGATAGATACAGGGGTGGAAGACGTTCAGTTTAAGTATTTGTCCTTACGGTTTTTATAAAAAAAATTCAAATCAGAACTGGTTTTTTTCAATGTGAATAAATATTAACAACATTATAAGAAATTTAAGTGTAAAATTTCAGTACACATAATGAAGATTTTTGCTTTTGGGCATGTTTCGTGAATTCCTAATCCTTTAGCGCCCCGGTATTTTATGGTCATTGCCATTGCAATGTTCTATGAGCTGTCGGAATTGCAATACCAAATGTCCTGAAATGCAGTTGATTCCTATCCACTCAAATCCTGCTGGAATTATTTGACTTTTATTTTACAACGGTTTGTCTATTTAACTTAACTCATGAATAATTGCTGGGTCGTAAAAAATTCTGATCTGACCAAATTGAGTAGTTACATGCGTGATGTGGTGGAATTCGAACATAATAAATAAAATATTGTAACAATTTTCCCCTCTATACGTTTAATGGTACGACCGGGTTTCGATGTATTACATTATCTTCATGTATATCCATTTACATTATGCAAACACACACACACACCCTTCTACCCTCCGCGACACATTCCTTCCCTCACTCCTTCCCATCTCCAACCCCCTCCTTCATTCTCAATTTTCCTCTCGAGCAATCTAACTTGGCGATGTGGCGGCGGTGGAGGGCGGCGCCGGCGGCGGAATACATACAAATCCGGTAGAGGGCAAGGAGAAGGGAGCGGGGTGCGCAGGGTGTGCGCGGAGGCAGGGGGCCGAAGGAGGAGAAGGTGAAGGGGGAGGGTGGTGGGGAATGCGAGGCCTTCGGGGGGAAATAGTGTGTGCTCTGTGCTCAAGTGTGTGCGCGGGGAGGGCGGGAGGAGGAGACACGAGGGCTGGAAGGGGGTTAGGGGGCGTCGTGTGTGAGGTTGGCGGAGAGACTCGGGGGGTCGATAAGGGGGGGAGTTTAAGAAAGGAGCGAAAATGGACGGGGTGGTCGGGCAGGGAAAAGAAAGAAGGGCGGGGAGAGGGAAGAGTGGAGTGGATATTGGGCCGTACCCTTTCTCGGGGTGGCGAGGAATATAATATTTCGCCAAGATAAGCATGCCACGCGTGTCGCCTTATTTCCGAAGAAAATTCTCCTCCGCCTCGACCGATTCCATCGCAGCCTCAGCCTCTCACTTACTCACTTCTCTCCCCGCCTCTCCTCGCTTCTTTCCCTCCTCCGCAGACGTCGGAAATATACCACCGCCCGATACTAACGCAGGCAGTCCTCTTCTACTTTCCCGATTCAATGCCCTATTCAATGGAGCACTGTTTTATTATTTTTTCGATCAGTCCACGTTAGTGTAGTTTTTGTGAAACTTATGCACATATGAGGGTAAAACTAAATTAATATGCAATATTTCAATTTAATCAGCGTTCAAATATGCATGTTAATACTAAAGATTGACACAGAGGTAAAGTGGATTGCTCTCCAGAATTTTTCTTCCAATCTCAAAATTTTAGTTAACCCATATTATTAGGCAATTTTGAGTTATTGTGATTGCTCATTTTCCTAACTCTATCGATTAAAGAACAGCGCAAGCAACCCGAAGGTTTATTCGATTGGGGAGGGCAGAGGGTAACACTAATTTTTAGCCCAAGTATGTTTGAAATACAAACATCAAAGTAGGGAGGCCAGGTCCTTTTACCGGTGTCTTCTTACACATTTGATGGGAAAATCTTCTGCGTGTTCCTTTGGTGTTCTTTTAATTTCATCGCTATTAGTATGTCTCTAATAGCAGGCATAACTCATGAAATTTCGTTTATCTTTTTGCAGGGTTAATCTTTCCTACCTTGAATTGTCTTCCAGTTTTCGCACTTATTGTAATGACTGACTTTCAATTATTCAAAATTTCCTTCAGTTTACTTTTCCTTATCTTGGATTCTGATACGTCAAAAAGCGTGTTCTGCCAAATAGGATTTCCAATTTGGTCTTAGGATTTTCACCATGGACATTTTTTAAAGAGGTATTTCGATTTATTGATAGGATTGATTGATTTTTGAGATAGATTAACAAAGATACAGAAAAAATCGTTCCATTATATTACAAAAAACTGCGGGAGATGCCGCGACAGTAAATTTTTGAAGGAGTAATCCGCTATTATACATTAAAATGCAACAATTTATGCACAGAATTTCGGAGTGTAAGAGGACGTCTATCTGGTAAAAGGACTCGGTCGGACATCGAGGGATCCGGGTTCGAATCCAAGTTAAGACGAATTATTTTTACACTCTGCAATTGTTGCTTTGCTCCATTACATGTTTACCTGTTTAACTCTAAGCAATTTAAGGTAACCTAACTATTGAAGGAACATTTTAATAATGGAAATAATGTAACTTTTATCTCAGAAAAACCCTTATTGCAGGCCTTATTTACGTCATCAGACCTTGTACGTATTCATCCCACTTAAAATAAATGCTCCCTCCGTCACGCTGGCCTCAATTAGTTCTATTCTATCACGGCGTTATTAGCGTCTTACTCTGCCTCACAAAATTTCCTCCGCTGATTTTTTTTGTCTTCCTCAAATTTCAACCTCTTCAATTCTCCGACAGAATTTGAAACTTACTTGTATTCCTCATTCATCCAATCACCAAGCCAGTCCTCAAAAATCAGATCTACGATTCAATTAGGTCTAAATTTGATTTATTTTTATTAAAACTTTTTTTTACTTTTTAAATAAACGTCTCCTCCACATACATAGGTACATAGTCCATCCATAGTCCAGCCTTATCTGTGGCTCTTTGAGTGAAAGTCTTTCGTGACCTACATCTCTAATTATCCTATTAAAATAAACCCTTTTCCTAAACGAGCGCTAATTTTTATATCTTTCCGGCACTGGTATCTTTCGAGAGCTGAGTTGATATGGCTCCGCGTCTATTTATAGACAACAGTTTTTGTGAGGGTAAAAAATAAGATAAACTTAACTTTTCCACACTTTTTTAATGCTCTACGATCATGGTTTCGACACTGCGCATCACCGGATGAAGATGCGCACATCGAAACCATGGTCGTAGAACACTTAAATTGCGTGGAAGTGTAGAGTTTTTCTTATTTTTTGCCCTCATAATGAAGGAATTCCACAAATTTAAGCCTGAAACTGGTAACTTTAACAGTTCTTGTGTTACATCTAAATTCATTTTGGACCATTTATATGCAAAAAAACTTTAAATGCAGTAATCAATCTAATGTTCTTTCTCTATATATTATTATTATTAGGTAATCTACTGTTTAAGGTAGGTTTTTGGATGGACTCAACTATCAAATAAACATTTTGTGACTCCGTACCTAGAAAACTAATCTATATCAGGTCCATCTTCATCTCTGTGTACTTCTTTCCTCCCTTCATCCCGTCCAACATCCTTATCCTGTTCCCGCCCTTTCCTCGCTTGCCCAACATTCTACCCTCTATTACCTTCTTCGACATTCCACTACCGCTCAATACGCCTTTCATCGATTTTTCCTGCCTCCAGAGGATTTCTCTCAACAAATCCCTCTCCTCACCCACCCTCTCAAGTACTTCCTCATTTGTTTTCCTTTCGGTGCATTTCACCTACTCCATTCTTCTCCACACCCAAATTTCAAAAGCCTCCAATCTACGTCTATCCTCCTGCTTTAGTGACCACGTGTCCGCGCCGTACATAGCTACGCTCCATATCAGAGTTTTTACGAGTCTTGTCTTAACATCCCTACTCAACGTCCCCGTCATCAACTCCCTCCTTCTTTGAGAAAGCCTCCTTGCCTTGCGCAATTCTTCTCCTTACGTCCCTACCACTTTGACCGTATTGGTCCAAAACACTTCCGAGATATGTAAACTGTTCTACCTGCTCTATTTTTTCCCCGCCTATTTTAATATTTTGCTTAGCCTTTTTCTTTCTGGAAAATCGCATAACCTTTGTTTTATTAATATTGATTCTCATCCCATACCTATCGCACTGAACCTCCAATTCACTCAACAATGCTTGCAACCCCTTGGCTGACTGAGCAACAAGTGCTTGGTCATCAGCAAACCTAACCGATTTTACGAATTTTCCTCCGACTTTCATTCCTACCTCCAGTTCTTCCCATGCCTCTTTAATCATTTCCTCCACATATACGTTGAACAGCACCGGTGACAATGGGCAACCCTGCCTTACCCCTCTTCCTAACACTGCCCACCCCGACTCTCCGTTCCCCACTCGCACCTGAGCAGTCTGAGACATGTACAGGTTGCGGATCAGTCTCCTGTCCCTCCAATCCATTCCTATTTTCTGCAATACACGCATTAATTTTTTCCAATTCAATCAATCAAACACTTTTTCGAAATCTACAAAACAGACAAAAAGGTCCTGATTGTATTCTATATTCCTCTCGACTAGTGATCTCATTACTGCAATGGCATCACGCGTACCTCTTCCTTTCCTGAACCCAAACTGATCATCCCCTAAGTAATCATTTGCCTTACTCTCTATCCTTTTGTTGATGATCCTGAGAATAACTTTAGCTTCGTGGGATATCAAACTTATTGTTCTGTAATCCTCACATGATGTAGCATTTTCCGTTTTTGGAATATGAATTTATACTGATCTCACAAAATCTTCCGGCCAGATTCCTTCCTCATAGATACTACGAATCAGTCCATATAGGGCCTTCTTCCCACCTTTTCCTAACCATTTCAACATTTCTACAGGAATGTTGTCCAGCCCCACGGCCTTATTTGCTTTCATCTCCTTTAATGCCCTTTCTTTTTCATCGTCGAGTATGTCTGGACCTAAGCTATCTTCTTCTACGTCATATTCCTTTTCTATGTCTAACCTTGTCGGCCTAAGTTCCTTAACATACAGTGTTTCTATATATTTCTTCCATCTCTCTTGGATTTTTCCTGGTTCAAATATTATCTTACCCCACTTATCTTTAACAGTTAGCACAGATCTTGCCTTCTTACTTCCCGATAATAACTTAGCCTGGCTGTATAGAGCACCAATTTCACCCTTCTTTTGTAAACATTCCATATACTTGCATTGCGTTTTCCACCATTCTTCTTTTGCTTTATTTGTTGCCCTTCTCAATTTATTGTTTAACTCTTTGTACTTCATTTTGCCTAACTCTGTGTTTACATTCTTCCATCTTCTTCTCTCATTCATCTTTGCAATCATCTCATCCGTTACCCATGGTTTCCTTATACTTTTCCCGTTAACGGTTCCTATAGTGTCTTCCGGGGCTTCCGATATCCCTTGCTTGATACTTTTCCATTTTTCTTCGATACTACCCAGCTCTTTACCATCATCCATCATTTTCTCTACAGCCTGATGATACTCCTTCCTCGTTAATCCATTTAATGCTTCCACGTTCCATTTCCTAACCCGCCGCCCTTGCCTTATCTTCTTGAAACGAACATTACATATCATAACAGTTAAATTGTGGTCAGAGTCCACATCCGCTCCTGGGAAACTGTGAGAATTTATCACACTGTTCCTAAACCTGTACCTAACCATAATATAATCTAACTGATACTTTTCTGAGTCACCTGGCATTTTCCATGCATACCTACGCCTCTTGTGGTGTCGAAACCATGTGTTGGTAATTCCTAAGCCCTGTCTCCTGCAGAATTCAATTGCTTTTTCTCCGCGTTCCTTCATCGTGTCTGCCCCCCCCCCACCTCACCACCATCTCTTCCTTCGCCTACCCTTGTATTGCAATCCCCCATCACTATCAACTGTTTCCCTGCAGGAACACTCGCGATGATATCCTCTAACTGATGGTACATCCTATTTACTTCTTCCTCCTTGTGGTTGCACGGTGGCATGTACGAGGGCAGTCCGATAAGTACTTAGCCTACAAAAGAAAAAACAAAAATTTTGGAAAAGTGGCGATTTATTTCTCAACATAGTCTCCTTTTAGCTCGATACACTTGACCCAGCGACGCTCCAACTATTTTAACCCCTCTGAAAAATACGTTTTCTGGAGGTCAGCAAAATAGGCCTACGTGGCGGCGATAACCTCCTCATTAGACTCAAATTTCTGCCCAGCGAGTGCCATTTTCAAGTTTGGAAACAAAAAGAAGTCGTACGGGGCCAAATCTGGAGAATACGGTGAATGAGGCAGCAATTCGTAGCCCAATTCGACCAAATTGGCCGTGGCGAAGGTGGAGGTGTGAGCCGGTGCGTTGTCATGGTGGAAGAGCACTTTTTTCTTCGCCAAATGGGGCCGTTTTTTCTGCAATTCGGCGTCAAATCGGCCCAATAATGCGGCATATTAGATCCCTGTGATCGTTTTGCCATTCTCTAGGTAGTCGATGAAGTGAATTCCAGAAAAAGGTGGCCATCACCTTTCCGGCCGATAGGACAGTCTCCGCCTTCTTCGGAGCACATTCGCTGGGTGAAGTGCACTGTTTCGACTGTTCCTTGGTCTCTGGTGTGTATCAGTGGATCCATGTTTTGTCAACGGTCACGAAACGACGCAGAAACTGCTTTGAATAGCGCTTTAACAGCGACAAACACTGCTTTGAAGTGGTCTCACGGTTGCGCTTGTTGTCCGGAGTGAGCAAACGCAGCACCTATCGCGCCGACAGCTTTCTCATGCCCAAAATTTCATGCACGATATGACCCACTTGGTCTTTTGAGATGCCTACTGTCTCAGCCATCTCTCGCACCTTCAATCGGCGGTCTGCCAATACGAGATCGTGGATTTTTTTCATGTTTTCCTCCGTGGTAGCCGTTTTCGGGGCACCTGGGCGTGGCTCATCAAAAACCGACGTGCGACCACGTTCCAACTCGTTAAACCAATTTTTGACGGTCGCTATCGAGGGAGAAGAGTCACTGTACATAGCATCCAAGCGCTCTTTGATTTCACTGCGCGATTTCCCTTCCAAAAACAAAAATCGAATTACCGACCCGACATTGCTCTTTTTCCATTTTCCTAGAATCCGCGGACACACCTGCTTCCACAGGTGGTCAAAACAAAACTACGAGTCCGATTCGGCTGAAATTTCAACAATAGCCGTCTATAACAATGTCCTAGACGATAGTAAATTGTTCTTGCGATTGTGGTGCCATCGGGCTGTGAGTCTAAGTACTTATCTGACTGCCCTCGTATACCTGAACAATGACCAAGTTCGTCGGTTGCCCTTAAATCTCTAAAAGTAAAGTTCTATCAGTTGCTTGCTCTATTTTGACTACGCTTCTTCCTAACCTTTTATTTAATATTACGGCAACCCCTCGTTGTCTCTCGTCCCCGCCGCTGTGTATTACTCTATAATTATCACTCCAGTAATCCCCGCTATCTTTCCATCTCACCTCGCAGTTACCTAAAACATTTATATTACCTCTTTCCATCTCTCGCTTAATATTTTCTAATTTGTCTGTTCTCAACATTGTCCTGACGTTCCATTTTCCTATTCTAACTACTTTCGTCTTCTTCTGCGTCTTCTGTCTTGCTGCTGTTGTTTATAACGATTTCGTGGGATGACGACCGCGGAAGCCTTGCCTCCCCTGCTGCCGGGCACGACACACGTCGTGTCCCTTTGGCCGAGTCCCGCAGTTTCCAGGACTCATATTCTCTATAGTGTCTATCATTACATTCTTGGGAATGATGATTGAGGTGGTTTCCCGTTGCCTTCCTTAATAGTGTTTTTAACGTGACACCATTACTTAATGGCCGCCCCACTGGGGTCAGACGCCTTTGCAGCCGCCTCACTGAGGAACAGACGCTGCGTGGACTACTTTTCGTCTGGCTCCTAACCTTCGACCTAACTGGCATGGGTGACCCTTCCAGGAGTAATTATTATTACTCCTGCCAGCACAGCTCTAGGGGTCATCGGGACACACAAGCCCTTCCACCACGACAAGGTTGTAGTCCATGGGAGGGATATATATATATATACATACAGTCCTGTGTTCGCCTTTTATTTGTTTTCCTATCCCCTTTCCTTACACCTATTTCTATGTTTGAATGAATATTTGTACGCCGTATGGCGGGTCTTCGTATTTGAATGTATACACACACACACATACACATACACACACACACACACACATATATATATATATATATATATATATGTGTGTGTGTGTGTGTGTGTGTATACATTCAAATACGAAGAAATTTATATATATATATATATATATATATATATATATATATATATATATATATATGTGTGTGTGTGTGTGTGTGTGTGTGTGTGTATACATTCAAATACGAAGAAATTTATATATATATATATTTATTTATTTATTTATTTATATAGAAGCACTCACGAGAACCCGGGTAACCGCATTTTAAAATTACCTCCCTTAACCGCCATCTTTTATTCCATACCCATCATGCCCATCACCTTCCCCCCTTCCCCCAGACTCTATAGTTTTTCTGCGAGAACGTTCAGTTTGCATTCTTCCATTTTGACTTACTTTTCCCTTAAATTAAATCCAATAAAAGTGTGGTTGGGGATACATTTTACTGAAAAACATAATCCAGAAAAACCTTGGTGCAACGTAGCAATGAAAGATGACACACTGCCTTGAGCCAGTAGAGCTGGCTTGAAATCTCCGGATCTTCCAGTCTAATGCGTGCCTTCCTATGCTCACTCCTGATAGTCATGCCTTTTATACGGAGTGAAGTCTTCAAACGGGTGGGTATCTTATTCCACAATATAAATCAAAGATAAGGTAAAGTAATTATTCTCAGAATTTGTGCATTTGCGTGACACCTCTTTCAATAAATTGGTGAGAGCATTGGTGCGAGATTTTAGCGTTTAAAATTTTTTTCCAAACATTTTTTCCCCGATTTTTAAAACAATTTTTAATCTTTCATAGAATTAAACTATTGCTGGGTCTTTCTGTTTAAAAAAAATGATTTGATATACTTTTCATATGAAAAAGGAACCGCCGATCATCTCATTTGTGAACAACTTCTGTCCAGTGAAGGAAGAAATAAAAGTGAAAACTGCCTGTTATAATACAAGGAGAATGCCGTATAGCCCGCGGCATTGGTTCGTGCGGAAGTATTTTTTCAAGTGGAAATGGCTAAACAGGGACCCTTGGTGGGGCTTTCTGGACTGTCCTGCCGAGAGTAGGCGCACGTTCAGCTCAGAGAGAGATTGGCAGCGGCCGGAGTGCGGGAGGGAGAGGCCTGGCGTGAAGAGTCACGAGTCCTCAGGCGAAGGAACCCCCACACGCACGCAATGATCAACGGAAAGAGCTCCTCAGTGAATACTTGCTCACTCCGATATCCTCCCAGGGAGCACCTCAGACCCCCAACCAAATAGTGGCCTAAAATGTTTAACTCTATGGAAATATAGAAATGTACGCAATGTGAAATTAAGATTTATTAGAAGAGTACTTGGTAAATGTGATGAAAGGGTCAAAGAGACCGCCTGCCACATAGATGAAATAGATCTGTAAAATGTTGTTATGACAAACTTAGTAGCGTATCCAAAATATTAGAGCAGTTAGGCTGGGAATCACTCACGGAGCGAAGGTTGAATTACAGATTGAAGCTCTTGCACATTTAATGGAAGTAGGAATCTTTAGCAGTGATGTTGAGAGTATATTACTACCCCAATCGTACTACGTTGGGAGAGATCTTGCTAGTCAAATTAGAGAGATTAAGTGTAGAACAGATTTAAGACATCATTTTTTCCACGAAATTTAAGGGATCAAAATAAAATTGTCCGACCGCGGTTGGGTCATGTTCGGGTAAAATTATTCTGGTGTGTATTCACCCCCTGCCATACACCCTGGAGGTTGCTTGCAGGGTACGTATAACTTTAAAAAATTTTTAAAATGTCGAAAAATAAAACATTTCTTTGCTAAAAACGACTCAATCTCAGTATCCGTTGCATAACAAAAATTAATTATCAACGATAATTATTACGTTATTTTCATTTTTCAGGAAAGCAATTTCTTAATATCACAAAATATTATCAATGTTCATATTACATTTCATTTGTTAAACAGGTTTTAATCTATCAACTGGTATAACGTGCAGAGGGTTTTCCTCACTGTGGTTTATTCTTAAAATGCATGGTATAGAAACCAATCTCTTCCGTATGTCTTTTGCCTTATGCATGGGCTATGCTGCAAATCTCTTTATGGAGTTATTTCATATAAAAAATTGCGTACTTAAGTAAAAAGTACTAAGACTAATGCATATTTGGGCACCTTATATGATGCCTTAGGGGATGAAGACTCTAAAGATGATTTAATAATTAACCAGATTAAAGTATGTTTAGTAAATTGTGGTTTTGGCAAAAGCTGGGTGAAACAACTTCAGTACATAATTATAATGAACGCGTAAATAGTCCCTCACACCTGCTACACGCACCCTTGCGGCGCTGGCAGTGCTGGCTAATGTATAGATGCGTACATGTACATGAATATTAGATCGCTGGTATAATTCTAACCAAATGAATCAATTGGATTCTAACTTCAATGCAATGCTGAACGACTGCCGTCGGTTACCTTATACTCGGACTGACATACAAAAATGCAAAACGAAATATATATTAAAGGCAGACATTTTTGAATGTCCGATCCGATCCGACACACCGATCATAAATCGGATGCGACTCAAAATCGAACGGTAGGAGATGTAAAATCTTTTTTACTCTTCTCTTGTGCCAGTTATTTCACTCTTCACTACTTATAAGCAAATTAATCAAATAAATACCGAATAGGATCGTAATGCATTATGACTGCAGCAACAAAATACCTCATAGAACCGGGAAATTTATTTTTTTTATCCATCGTTCTCTGCAATTTTTCGAGTATATATATGAAGTAATTGATCTAAAAGGGTTTTGCAAAAGTGATGAAATGGGAAGTTTAGTTGGAGAATCGCCTGGAGAGTGCCCAGGTAGGATCGTGAGAAAGGGGAAGGCTGATGAGATTGGAAGAAGGAGCGAGGGCGTAGCGGAGAAAAAGGTGGGAGGGGGTATTTGTGTGGGGGGAATGGTAAAGGGTGGATCGGGAGAAGTATAGAGGGGGGGGGAAATAAGTGAAAGAGCTTGATGTGAGAAGGCCGGAGAGGTTGGGTGTAGCACTTTGAAAGGGAAGTGGTGATTTCATTTACTGGAAAAAGTCTACAGAGAATTTTCTTCGCTACCGTCTGCGGCGACAAACACGTCACAAATCAGAAGCGTAAGCCACATTCGCACCCGAATGAAGGTGTGAAATAAAACAGAATCATGAATTTCATAAAAAAATATAACTGGAGTGTTTGGGCTGTAAGTATTTCTGCGCAAGACAAAAATTTGGAGCTAAGGCATATCGCTTTTGAGAATAAACTGCAGCTACAACATCCAACCAAAGAAGCAAATCATTTAGAAATATAAAAAAAACATAATATGGCAAGGTATCCTCACCAAATTTTGGTGCTCGAAACTACTATAACTTTAAAAATTACCAAAACCCACCAGTTCTGTAATTTGCTAATTTGATTGGAAGCGGTTTTTAGTCATAATTTTTTGGTATCCTGCACACCACTGCGACTGTGTGTGACGGTATAATTACGTTATACCCTAAAATATCAGACTAATTTTGACCGGAAATAATTGCTCCCCCTAGTGCAATTGGACAAGTTTATTCTGATCCCTTATCGACCCTAGAGGTTACTGTGACAAACCCATCGCTTCTTCAATGAAGTAAAATGATTAGAAAAAGTGAAGGAATATCTCGTGGTTAGTGACTAAGAGTGGAAGTTCGTGACCGAAAAACGTTGCTCTTAGTGAAATATTTGACGAAAGAAACAAAATGATTAATTGTATATCTAAATGATTGAGAGAATACATTTATATTTTTATGTCAGTTTGTATGGCAACCATCCCTTTTAAATGTCCTCAATAGTTGAAGAATACGTCCCTACTTAATAAGGTTAACTATAAGAGAGACAGAAGGAGGTTTAAAGTGAAGTGTATGATGTTAGAAAAAACTACGATACATGAAAAATGATGTTTAAACATTTTTGTTGCTATTATTACCTATTGTCTACTAGTTAAATTAGATGTAGGATAAAATAATATATTTACATTTGAGACAAGACACTACGAGAAAAACACCGGAGCGCAAGCAATATTCGCCGAATAATAAAAGAGGCCAGCCGACAAATCCTGAGCTCCGATGCACAACCCTGTTGCTTATTGGGGGTTCTATTACATTTGTACAAGGCATTCGGAAGAGGGTGCCCCCCCTCCAATCCCGACACGTCCCCGGCACCGCGCCATCTTTCCGAATCTCAATTTCGAGACCCCTGCGAATCGTCCATAAAATGAACCTCATTCCCCCCTCGACGTATCATCCTACCCTCCCATCGCCACACACCGCCGCCCCTCGTTGCCTCCGTCCCTCCCCTGTCCTCATCATCCCCTTTATCACACGCTATCTCCCCTCCCTCGCCTTGATGCCCTCCAATTCGTGGCCTGAAGCTCATCACCCTCGCCAATTTGCCGAGTACGCTCATTACTTCGTAAGGAAGAATGATGAGGACGAACGGGAGGGGGGATAAGAAGGGGTGGGGAAGGTAGGGCGCGTATATGCATGTCCATAAAAGGCTTCAGAGGCGACATTCGAGAGACGGCGGGACATCACTTGTATTGGCGCCTTGTTAATCTCCACCGACAACTCCCTCATCCCTGCCCGTGGATTAAACGCATACGGCCCGCAATTCGACCCCGATTTCGGTGATGCGCAATCGCCTCCCCTTCCCCTTATCCCATCTCCCTCACCCTCCAAGAAAAGTGTTGGGTCGTCCGGTCCGCTACGTCTCCGGAGGACATTGATAATTTCGTGTCCTGCTCCCCGATTTTCCGTCAGCTTATCCGCCTCACACGAGATCGTTTGCACTTCTCCATCCTTTGAGGGGAATGAGTCTGTCTTCTCTTCATGGTTTGACAATCATTTAGAGGGGCTATGAGAGAGTGGAGGCGATGCCCAAGGTGAGGAATTTCATGAAATAGTGATGGGATGAGTTTACTTGCGTCGACTTTATTTCAGAATAATTTTGTATTATATAATTCCCAAATTTGTCCCTGTTGGTAAGGTAACCGTAAGCCATATATGAATTAAACAAGAAAACGGTAGCTATGCTCGGAAAACTTTATCGTACTTCGGTAGGAGAGTAGGAAAGATCATGAAAATAAAACTAGAGAGATAAAGTGAGGAATGTAATGGTTTAAAATTACATTTTTTTCCGCCGAACGTTAAGGGACCAGGGTAACGCCATGACCGCGCTAGAGGGGAAAAGTATTTTGGGTAAAAAGTAGTCTGGTACGTAGTTACCCCCTGCGACACGCTCTAGTGGTGGCTTGCAGGATACTATTTATTTTTGTGTGCATTTAACTATTATAGCTGCTCGTACTTTGACTGCAGGCTTTCCAATCGTGGAACGCCCGGATCTGAAGTGTTAAAAGCTTAATGAGGGGCGTTGAAGGCTCCAGTCGCACAGAAGTTTGTATATAAATTGATTTAATGAGGCGGTTATATACTTATCTACACAAAAAGCACAATGCATTTGAAATTACTCGATTTTATAAATGTAGAGTGTAAGGAAGGAAATAATTGATTAAAACCATTTGCGCGAAAAGTTACATTACGACAAACTAAATACGGACATTTCGATTTAAATGCAACGATTTCGAAGTGTACAATTTATTCACTTTGATCTGCTAACACAATATTAGGATTATTGGAAGAGTGTTGGGTAATGTGATGACGAAGTTAAACAGAAATTTTACCCTTCACTCGTTAGGCCTCATTTAAATATTACTATATACTAGTTATAGTAATAACTACTACTAATATACGGGATCCTCATGAAGTTGGATTAATTGCAGTTAATTAATTGCATGAAATTGGATCGCATGCAGTACAGAGGAGCTAGATGTGTGGAATGTTATGACAAACTGAGTGCGCATCGAAATTGTTTGAGGAAATAGTTATGAATTCACTCACAGAGCGAAAGCTAAATTACAGACTAAACGTCTTGCATAAAGTGGAAGGGTATCTCTTAAGCAGTTATGTTGAAAGTATGTTATCAGCACCATCGTAATACGGTATGAAAGATCGTTCTAATAAAATTCGAGAGTTGAAGTGCAGAACAGATGTCATTTTTTCCATTAACGACAAGAGACCAGAATAAAATATCGTTTGTCCGACCGCACTAGGTGTTTTGGTTCTAGAGTAGTTCAGTGCGCAATCACTCCCCTGCCACGCACCCTAGTGATGGCTCTTAGGGTACTAAATAAAGTATACTTAAACTAGATTCAAACCTAGAGCTCTCGATATCCGGCGAAGTGCTTTAGCCAATTAAGCTACCGAGACGTTCTAATACTATCTGATTTTCTTAAGCATAAAAAAATTTTAAAAGAATAAGACAGGTTATGGCAAAATACCATATATAGAGTGTTCAATACGTTCGTATTCGTGCATAATACTGCAATCGTTTTTGTATTCATAAAAATAAATACAGTATATCTGACTTGTGAAAGCTAGAAAATAATCACAATTAATTTTAAAATGACAATTAAGAAAGACAAATTTAGCAAGGCAATTATTGTATATGACGTTATTGAATGGAATAACTAGATTTACGGGTTTCTTTTATTGTGTTATTACCTGAATGAGACCACATTGTATCAATTTTCATGCAGAATTCCGTGAGAGCCTTTGAAAATGAATTCATTTTCCAACTTGGCGCCTCCGTCAAAGGGCCAAAGCGTTCCGAGGCGAGGTTGTATTCAGTTGACATCTTAATTCAAAGTCTTTCGTCAGTCCCAATCTCTCCCCATTTCCTTACCCTTCTTAATAATTGGCGATGATTTCCCCTCTGTCCTCTCCCTTGCTCGCCACGCCTCCTTTTCCTTTGCTCCATTCCACTCCCCCCTCTGCTACCCCCTTCTTCTTGCTTTCTGCCAGCTTAGTGCCCAATTCAATCTTTCTCTCGATCCTCATGCCTCCCGACCAGATCGCCGCCCGCCTGCCACCCCTTCTGATAGCCAAAGGAGGGTGGTAAGAGGGGGCCGCGTCGCCTTAACATAGGGTTGGAAGAGCGACGGTGTAGTCTGACAGCACGGCGCGAGGGTCGACGACGACGCGACGGGCGGAAATACTGAAAAGAAGTCCCTAAGGGACCACTAAGCGCATACCCAATTGGTAGAAAATTATCATGCCTTAACATTTGTGTAAATACCTTTATTTTCATTTGGGTCTTCAAGAGTCTGCATATGTTTTCAAATTGATGATATAGATTTGGATGAAACATGACAAATGTGCACCACTTTGTTAAAGCAATAATACTGGTGGGGTACAAAATGAAAACGTCTATCCCTCATAGGACCAGGGCTTCAATCAATATCACTTTCATTTAAAATTACTTTAAGTGTTTTACTTTATTACTAAAAGCTGTGGTATTTATAAAGTCCCAGGTATTTTTAAAGTGAAGTCCCTGGTATTTTTTAAGACACAGGCTTCTGGTCGTGGCTCATGTGGGCGTCAACGATGCCGTCGACCGTGGATCTGAAGAGATTCTGAATTCCCTCAGGGAATTGAACACGGAAATGAAGCGGGTGGGTGGTGTCGAGGGGGTCGATGTGACAATCTCGATTTGCAGCCTTGTCCGGTGGATTGATCGCCGATTTCTGGTTTGGAGCCGAGTGGAAGGCATCACTCAGAGGTTGCGTGCTTTCTGCAGGGATATTGGGGCGTCCTTCGTCAACCTTCGTCCGGCGATCCAATCGTGTATGAACCTCCTGAACCGTTCTGGTGTTCACTACTCGTTAATTTTTGTTTATTTATGTATATATACTCTTCAAGCTACCGCCAGGATGTGTGGCAGGGGATGAATACACACCAGAATAATTTTACCCGAACATGACTCTACCGCGGTTGAACAATATTAGTATGATCCCCTGTTTCCGGTTAAAAAAATGATATCCAAAATCTATCCGTTTAACATTTAATCTCTCTAATTTTATAAACATGATCTCTCCTACCCTAGTACGTTAAGGGTAATAATACATTTTCTACATCACTGCTAATGTGACGTATTTCCAATATGCAAGATATGTAGCCTGTAATTTAACCTTCGGTCCGTGAATGAGCCTCAGCCTAGCTAGCTGCTCAAATATTTTTGATACGCTACTAAGTTTATCATAACAACTTTTTACAACGCTGCACGCGATCCAATTTGGCAATTAATCCAACTTCGTGAGGATTCCATACACTTGCAGCATATTCTGAACGAGGCCTAACCAACGACAGATAGTATTTCTCTTTGACCTTTTCATCTCATTTCTAATAAATCCTAACTTCTTGTTAGATTTTCCACATATTCCCTGTATGTGTTTCACCCAGGAGAGATCGTGAGGGAGGGTAACTCCTAGGTATTTCATTGAGTCTACACATTCCTTTTCGGTTTTCCCAATGCAGGAGGCGTTCGGGAGGGAATTGCCCTTTTTCCAAAAATGTATGTCTCTGCACTTTTTAAAGTTTAATTCTAATTTTTAAGTGTCGCACCATCATTGTATAGCATTAAGGTCATCTGAATACGCTGATGTGTCCTCAGGATCACGGATATCACGGTAAGTCACCGCATCGTCGCCAAATAAAAGTATCTTAATTGTGATTACGGATTCAACGTCGTTAACGCAAAGTAGGAATAAAAGTTGTACGATGACATTTCCCTGGGGACCACCTGAAATAATTTCTACTATATTTGAACTAACCCCATCTATGACTACTCTTTGACCCCGACCATTCAAAAAGCCTTTAATCCTACCCCGGATATTTTTATCTATGCCATATGCTTCTAGCTTTGCAAGTAATTTATTATGAGGTACTTTTTCGAAGGCTTTCTTAAAATCCAGAAAAATCGCGTCCACTGGAGCATCGGCCTTTCCAGAATATTCATATCTGATGCTATGTACCTGGCGTATTCCTTGCCACACACAGCATCTAGCAGGGTATTATGAATATGTAGACCCGGTAGAGAGAGGTGGCGGTGTAGAGCAGAGACGAGCCGTGTGTCGTCGACGAAAAGCTGCGAAAATTATCCTGACGAATGAAACGTAGCATTGGTTCTCATTCATGTATAAATCCACCTCCAAGGCAATAATCTAACCTTTTATGCGTAAAGAAGGAATTAAACGCGTAGTGGAGAGTTTTCACTACCTATTATTTTTTCCTCTTTGTTAAATCCTCCTCCCTGACATCATTGGTTTCCATTTGTGTCAAAGATGCAGCGTATCGAAATACCTCGCAGAATACGTAAGTGAAGCAAAGTATGAAATGATTTTCAACTAAAAATTACAAAAGATATTTCAGAAATCTTCATCTTAGAGAGATATATTAAATAGAAATTGGAGCTAACCCTGATAAAATCACTTTTGCTCACGATCCTGAATATAAGTCGACCTTACTGAATGTAGTATTTAGGTCGGCTCTAGCAAATTATATCAAACCAACCTTTGGGTTGATGACTATGATTTTGGTAAACATATAAATATGAATGTGTGTGTGTGCTTATGCAGAATAAATTGAAATAGTATACAGGTTTCAAATTTCCTACGCACTAGAGCTACATTGGGGCCATTTAATTGGGTTTTACTAAATTGGAAGGCCATTGGAAGGTTGATTTCATACGAGTAGCTAGGGTGTGCTACATCCAAAACTACCATTATCGCGCAAGACTCAGCGAGGACGTGTGGTGTGGGGTATTAAGACTACTATTAAAACCAAATAAAAACGCATGCAAAACTAACAAAAGCAGGCCAATTCACATCCGCAGAGACGTATTTATCCATTCCAAACCCATTTTGACATAAACACAGACAGATACATGTACTACGGCAGTCTAGACGTAGTAGTGCTGACCACCGCCTAAACGCCTGAGCGAAGGTGACAGCAGAATAATAGCTTGCTCGTCCAGTCTTTAGCCTTACTCTCACGCTAGTTGCTAGCAGGAATCTGGGGATGCACCGGGATTTGAATGTCCATCTGCTTTACAAATGACCTGAATCGTGAATTCGTTTGGGTTTTCATTGGCATGGAAAATGAATATCTTCTGAATCTTAAATTCACACAATTGATTTTTATTTCAATATTTTGGACCAGTATAGAAGAACGACTAATTTATTGAAATAATTTCTACTTTTACAATAAAAGAAACTAAAAATTCCAAATTAATAAAATTGGTTCTTCTGTTCGTTTACTCCTCAAACAGCTTAATATCATATACATTTAATGTATTTTTGCGGTATTGACTGGCATAATTCACCAATCTTATCCCCGCAAAGTAGAGACTTATGGTGTAAATAATTATGGCTTCGTGATATTGAACATAAATTAGGTATTCCTCAGTGCCGACATCTTTACTGTACCAGTAATGCCATTGAAAGAGTATTATAGGAGAACGGTAATGAAAATGTATTACAAGGGTTCTGTAAATGAGATACCTATACAAATTAATTTGTTAGTTCTTCGCTCTCTTCGTGTTGTGAATCCGAGGTCAATACTTATAAACTGTGACTATTCCTATTTGACAGAATTTTGACTACCGATTTCGATTTGGTTTGGCTTGAATTATTTCTTCGGAGTCAACAGCAATATCACCCGACACACCTTAATTAGATTTCAACATAGTGTTTGCTCTTCAATTCACCAGGGACTCAGAGCAGAGAACACTCAGTAATTCGGTGGCACTGGTAGTTGTTTTTGTGGCAGAGCATTTTTTCCAGTCTGACTTGAGCGAACAATCTTGGCTAAATCAAAGAGTCCTGGAGGATCGTTGGCCACCCACCGTCACACATGCATCGCTTCCCGGGGGCACGGCACCGAAAGGCGATGTGTGTGTGTTAGGAGGGAAAATAAGACAGCGAACTGTTTTATCTTCTTTGGGCCACCATTCAATTGCACTATTCAAGTGCATGAAAGCGTATTCAGGTAAAAATGTTTTGTAAGCTTAGCAGCGCAACCAATAAATAATTTTAAAACAAATCATAAGGACCGAGTGTATTACAGGTATTTGTTCAGTTTTTGATGGTTTTACTTTTCCTGAAAAAAATTTAACTACGGCTTGCTGATATGGATTCACAGAGTTGATTCGCAGTTACAATACTAAATTAATGCATATAGTGAGTTACTAAAATCTTTTCTACTTAGCTCATTGTTCTTATGATTATAATAATTCCTTCAAATTGTTTTAGATCAATGCAAATAAAATAAAACAGATAACCTCTTATAGCCATCCTTTTAAATATTTCTCAATTTCCTTCATACTAAAACATCCACCCAAAATAATCTATAAGATTTATCAATCCAATAATATTGAAGGACCCACAAGAATTAATATGTCGCACAACATACTGTTGAAAAAAGTGACAACACTATTTTATTGAGTGCTCGCCATCAATAATTTCATTTAAGCCGCAATTTTAATGCAAAAATATCTTCCGCATTCATCGGTACATTTAACTAGAGCAGCCATTGAAAGTAAATTAAAAAGACTGTCGAGTGATATTGAGGAAGGTTGTGGAGGCGATAGTGAAGAAAACATTTCTGGAAGAAAAGCGTGGACAAGGAAGCGGGTGGAATGAAAAGAATATGTGTGCGTGTGTGTGGCTGGGAGGGTGAGGATCGTAAGGGAAGCGGAGTGGAGAGGGGGGCTGAGAGAGATCTCCGGGACGGATGAGGGAGAAGAATCTCGACGGAGAAATATACAAAGACAGGAAGTTGAAGGGGGAAATGGAAGGTGCAAACAAGGAAGAGGGCGTTTAGGTCCAAGGATAAGGAGAGGCGGCGGGAATTGAAAGGGAGGAGGGAGCTAAGGGGTGGGCGAGAGAAGAGACCTCCCTCTTCTCTCCTCCAAAGTAATTGCCTCTTTGGAGAGGTTGCGACGGAGGGGGGAAGAAGGGCGGGGGTGGGAAGGGGAGCCTTCTCCCATTGCGGCGGCTCTCCCCGGCCCCCCCGGCTTTCCACCGCACCGTCCCTCCCCTGGCCTCACTCTCCGCTTCAACTGGGAGCGGTATCGAGCCAGGGGGGGTGGGGCGACCGGGTAGGAGGGCGAGGCTGGTTGCCAAAGGACTCCGCGCGAGGAAAGAGTGAGCGGCGGGGAAGGGAAGGCCAAAATACCACCCGGGGACAAGAAGAAGAGGAAGAAGAGGAAAAGCAAGATTTGGCGTGTGAGAGCGGTGGATTTGGCTTCCGCCGCCCAACGAAAGGTAGTCATGAACGCGTGGAATGAATGGAATCATTTCATTAAATAATTCACAAACAAGCTTCTTCAATTTTGCCTCATCTTTGTTTCAACTCTCGAGATGACAACCCATTGAGTAAATAAACGGAAATAAACTTTATCATATTAAATGCAATGAGAATAATTCCAGATTAAACATTCCATGATAATATAATAATAAACAGATTCCATGTATATAAGTGTACGTATATGAATAAATATAATGTAAATGGAATAACTAGTCGACACAAACACAGAAACTGAGACAATAAAAGAGGGACTCACTGGTTCTCGAATTTTCGGTGGTGCAACTGCAACCATCTTTCTCAAGGGGGGTTAGGAACACAACTGGAACCATAGCGTTTGATAGAGTGAATTGGGAAAAATTAATGCGTGTATTGCAAATTATTTGTGCGTGTATTTAAAATAGGAATGGATTGGAGGGACAGGAGACTGATCCGCAACCTATACATGTCTCAGACTGCTCAGGTGCGAGTGGGGAACGGAGAGTCCGGATGGGCAGTGTTAGGAAGAGGTGTAAGGCAGGGTTGCCCATTGTCACCGGTACTGTTCAACGTATATGTAGAGGAAATGATTAAAGAGGCATGGGAAGAACTGGAGGTAGGAATGAAAGTCGGAGGGGAATTCGTAAAATCGGTTAGGTTTGCTGATGACCAAGCATTAGTTGCTCAGTCAGCCAAGGGGTTGCAAGCATTGTTGAGTGAATTGGAGGTTCAGTGCGATAGATATGGGATGAGAATCAATATTAATAAAACAAAGGTTATGCGATTTTCCAGAAAGAAAAAGGCTAAGATAAATATTAAAATATTCGGGGAAAAAATAGAGCAGGTAGAGCAGTACACATATCTCGGAAGTGTTTTGGACCAATACGGTCAAAGTAATAGGGACGTAAGGAGAAGAATTGCGCAAGGCAAGGAGGCTTTCTCAAGGAGGAGGGAGTTGATGACGGGGACGTTGAGTAGGGATGTTAAGACAAGACTCGTAAAAACTCTGATATGGAGCGTAGCTATGTACGGCGCGGACACGTGGTCACTAAAGTAGGAGGATAGACGTAGATTGGAGGCTTTTGAAATTTGGGTGTGGAGAAGAATGGAGTAGGTGAAATGCACCGAAAGGAAAACAAATGAGGAAGTACTTGAGAGGGTGGGTGAGGAGAGGGATTTGTTGAGAGAAATCCTCTGGAGGCAGGAAAAATCGATGAAAGGCGTATTGAACGGTAGTGGAATGTCGAAGAAGGTAATAGAGGGTAGAATGTTGGGCAAGCGAGGAAAGGGCGGGAACAGGATAAGGATGTTGGACGGGATGAAGGGAGGAAAGAAGTACACAGAGATGAAGATGGACCTGATATAGATTAGTTTTCTAGGTACGGAGTCACAAAATGTTTATTTGATAGTTGTGTCCATCCAAAAACCTACCTTAACCGGTAGATTACGTATAAAAATATATATATATGTATTTTTTATAATTAAAATATATATTTTGTATACATGCTATTATATATTATGCCAAAGATGTATATTCGAAAAAGAACGCTCTTCGGCGACGCACAAATACATAAAATCACTGATATAAATTTTTAAAATATGTGAACACAAAGAAAGGACACTCACATATGTATGTAGTTTTGACGTTTCGATGGCACGGTCGTCATCATAATATTCTGATATAGTTGTGTGTGTATATTTATGTATATCGTATTTAGATGAATTCGTCGAAGTAACATGGAAGTGTTGAATAAAAAACTTTGACATCAACAAACAATATAAGACCACATAACACACAACAGAATATATATACATACACACCACATTCCAATACGAAAACCCGACAAATGGCGAACACATCTTCATTCACATGGAAATACATATAAGGAAAGGGATAGAAACACGTAATGAAGAATAACACAGAAATGGTGGTTCGAGTTCCTGTCAAGGAAATATTTTTGCGCTTGTGACCTGCTTGATTCCACTTTCGTCACCATTCCTGTGTGTATCTTGTATGTGCGTTTCTATTCCCTTTCCTTATATATATTTCAATGTGAATGAATATATATATATATATATATATATATATATATATATATGTATGTATGTATATGTATACAAATGTACGTATCTGTTCATATGTCGACGATGTAGAAGGACGCTCTTCTAACACTACACTTGTACAACACAAATTATTTTAACAAATAACGCTTAGTATAACACACACTTAAGAGAGTTTGAGCCTTGGGCCTTACTTTAGACCTATCAATGGTTATAATGGGCCCACCTGATAAGTTCCTCTTAGTAACAGTGCCCATTCTGACACTCCATCCGCCAGTCACACCTGAGCCTCTTGAGATATTTAAGAGTCGTGGACAATCACCCATCCATCCCATCTACTCCTCTGTTTTCAAATACGTTCAATATTTCCGCCAAATATACTACATTTAACGCAATTCAACGTGATCAAACAAACAAACTCTGCCATGTTCCTTTCTATCTTGCAATCAAGCCACAAGGAGCTTGACCAAGATCAAGAATCAAATTAGTCATATTGTCTGCGTCTAAAATTTCTGATCTAACGCCTTTGCCATAAAGTTATTTATTTTAAAGGAAGATTGAATGCTATCAGAATTTTTTGTATGTATGCTACGTTTTTAGAAGGCATTCAATATGATAAATTGGGGAGAATGTATGAATCTATTTTGCAAAATTAGATTAAATGTGATGAGAGACTGTACTGAAACCTGTTTCTGCCTCAGATTGCTATGGAATAAGCGGAGTATAAAGAGTCTGAGCAGTATTAGGAAGAGAAAAGGGTTGTCCATTACCATTCTTTCTTTTCAACTATGTTTTGTGGTACTGTTAAAAGAGAGATGGAAAGAACTAATGTTAGAAATATAATTTGTTGAACAGTATTCACATGAACCAGTAAAATTATTTAGTTTCTCGGAAGACCAAGCTTTATTTGGCCGGTTGGGAAATGTATTGCAAGAAATGGCGAGTGGATAAGAAAATAATGGTGATATATATATACTCATATATAGGATTGGAATTTATGTAAACAAATCGACTGTGATGAATTTTTAGAGAAAGGGGTAGGTAATTTAGATGTTAGAATAACAGGTCTTAACTAGAGCAGAAGGAAAACCTATCTCGGAGGCGTTTCGGATCATTTAAGTTCAAAACACTTCCGAGATACGTAGTATGGGTGTCATAAAAATAGTGTTAGGCAAAGAGTCTTTTAAGGTGAGGGAAATTGATTGCATGGACGTTCAGCATAGATATTAACAATATGATTGTTAGGGTTATGAGCGTATGATTATGGAGCGTTTTTTGGACAACGAGGAAAAATGGTAATTGAAGCAAGACAGCAGGTGTAGATAGGAGGCTATAGAAATATGGATGTGTAGGAGAAGGGAAGAGATGAAACGGGCATAAATTAAATCAGCAGGGAGTCCCACGTATGAGAGGTGGAGAGAGGATTGCTGGTGGCAAACCCAAAAGAAGCAGTAAGGGTGCAGAAAAGAGTAAAACAGAGTGTTTTTAATTGAAATACGCTCGTATAAATAGAAAAGCTTTCTTCAGCTACCAGTAACTATAAAAGGATATATAGACTATATATAATATAACCAGTGAAAATTAGCGGTCACGGTGGTTTCAATGAATTTGTAATTTCAATACATTTTAAAACATATATTTTTCATTTTAGTCTCCCCAAACGAGCACGGATGAACGAAAAACATGGCAATATATTGAGGTAGTGCTTCGAGAGATAACGTAAACCTTGGAAACAAATTTTGGGAACAGTCACGGAGCAGAAAAACTGTATTGTCCTCATTCCCGGAAAAAAAATCTGCATTCTAAAAATAATTCCTCAAAATACAATGTAACCGTTACCACAATAATAGATTTGCAATGTAGTTTCAATTGGTAAATATGGAAATAAAAATACAGCATGAATTTCTTTTCTCACGCATAATTTTATATGCCTTCACTCGGAAGACATACAAAAGTAGCTCCCAACCGTATAAGTGACAACAATCCTTACCATCCGCTGATCCTCTCTCGCACGAACTACCTTCCCCTATCTCCGTGTTCTCCCCACTTCGCCCGCTTTTCAGCCCTCAGTGATCGCCTCGCACTGCAGGCGAGGGAGCGGCGGATAATCTCCGCTGAGAGCCAGGATATATCAGTCGGATCCGTGGCCAATGTACTTAGGAATGATTCAGTGGGATGCATATAAGAGGAAAACCAATTGGAGGCAAGAATTTGTAACATGAAGACGTCGAATTACTATAGAAACAATTTATAATACGACCAGGAGAATGTTTTATTTACTTAATCTTGTATACTAGTATATGCGGGTGCGGCAGTTAAATCCGGACAATTTTCAATTTAAATTTCTCGCCATATCGTAGCTCCGCTAGAGGTCGCAATTGCTGTCCTTGAAATCCAGACGCATCTAGTAAACAGTCATAACCTTAAAATGGCCGAGATGAAACGTACAAGTGTAGCAGAGTACAATCGAAGAGTCGCGATTATAGAGAGCCTTCGCGCTGGGCGTTCGGCGACCGAGATCATTCGATTCTTCGGGTACCCGAAGTCGACTGTTTATGATCTTGTGGCGAAATATAATGCTTTGAAGAAGGAAGGTTCCGCCAATCCGACGAGGAGTTCCCATTCGAGGGACCGCGTTTCACGAACTCCGGCGATCGTGGAAAGGGCTAAGGAGCTGATTTCGAAGGACCCTGAACAATCGGTGCGGTAATTGGGGTCAGTGGTCGGTGTCAGCGAGCGAACAATACGTCGCATTGCAGAAGAGGACCTGTACGTTACAATCCGTACACGATAAAGGTGCGACAGATGCTGTCTGAGGCTGCCAGAATAAAGCGGATTGCTCGCTGCAATCTGTTAGTGAGTTCTTTGAAAAACGAAGCAGCGGGGTGAATCAGATTTTTTTCCGATGAAAAAATGTTCACTGTTCATGCGAAAATCAACCGGAAAAATGATCGCTGGCTCGCCCACGACCCCGAGGACGTCCCGATTGTTGCTCGAACAAAATTTCCGGCTAGTGTTCACGTCCTAGGTGTTGTGTCCAGTTAGGGTGACGTCATGCATTTCTTTGAAAGAGGACAAATTGTCACAAAAGAAGTTTATCTGAACATTTTAAAGGATGTTGTGGTATCGTGGATGGTAACTGTGGCCGCGGGGAGAGACTATGTATTTCAACAGGACGGTGCACCGGCTCACACGAGCCATTTAGTCCGAAACTGGCTATCAGACGATGTGGACATGTTCTGGTTCGTTGTCGACCTCTTCTCTGCCCTCCACGAACGTCTTGTGCCACCGAAAGATCATGTTTCTGGACATGGCTGACTCCCCGTAAGGCTGGTTAATCATACCGACAGTTTTGGTAGACGATTTCCCAAGCTTTACCGCAAATTTGATGGAATAACGCTGCTCCAAAAACTTCGGCATCGCGTTCCGTGACGTGGGTCGAGCGTGGAGGTTCGCGTTAACAGAGCTCCTCACTACACCACAGCTTAGAGCCGACTGCCTTTTTCAGCGTCGCTTGCCAACATACCCCCCTCCAATCGCAGCTCGTCAGAGCGGTGCTGGGCGCGCCTGGAGCGGCGGGAAAAAATCAGTATATTTGATATTGACACCTGGCACATTCCAGGAATTAAGGAGTCACATAATCTCCTGCTCTATTGTTTTGAGTTTCAGTGGAGGGTTGCTAGACTTGAGACACAATAGCATTTATCAAAGAAAGGGTTACAGTTCGTACGCGTGTTTTTGGATTGAGAGCATCCCAATCAAGGAAGAATTCTTGTACGAGGCCCGGTGGTTTTTGAATCTAATATTTAGGGCTGTGGTACACTGTTCATTTTAAAAGACAGGTCATAGTTGGTACTTCAGAAAGTAAACGATATTGCTTGAAGCACATGAGGAGTAGAATTTTTGGGAGAGAAGTAAAAAGTTGATGGGCGAGGGATGGGGTTCGGGTTTTGAAAATAGGACATGCTTCGCATATAGGTTTATTGCAGGGTATGGGAGTGGCTTTGGAACGCACCGTGTTTTGGATGATTTGATCTGATAATTTGGTGGGGCATTTCAAAGTAACAATGGGACATTTGGGAAAATGGTTGGTGGTGGAGTGGTGGATATTGAGGATAGGGTAGAGGGTTTAACACATCACAGAGAATCTAGGCCAGGGAAATATATGGTATAATAAATTGAAAGAGGGTGGGTTTCCGCGGTTGTGGGATGTTTGGGAGTGTAAGCATGTCTTCGGATTCTTTTGTTAGGAGGGACTCAGCATTACCTCGTTGGAGTAGAGAATGGTGTAGATTTGAGAGTAAATTATCAAGGCAGTCGGAATGAATGCAGATTCTGGGTCCTCTTTAGGAAAGGGAATAAGGAAATGAGCGTTTGGTGTGATATGCGTGGCAGATGTTATAATGTAAGTATTGCAGTTTTTTGGTCGGTCCTTACAACAATGGTTACAAACTACTATCTACAAACAGCTTACTACAAACATGTTAGAACTTTGCCTCGATGTGGAGTCGTTTTTTGTCAACATTTATTGCCTCAGCGCTATAAGTGGCACATCATGTCGAGGATTGATGCCACCCCTGAGGGCGCTTACGGCGAAGGATGTCCGGGGAGGCTGAATGATGCCCTCGACGCTGGATCGAAACCGCGAATCAAGCGTCGTGAACGAATGACGGGAATTATGGGAGAAATGCTGGGGGTTACTCCATGAGCCGGGGAAGGATAAGTCGGGTGGTGACTTTGATTTACGCTCGACCGCAAGTGTGCATACACCGTCGCGTATTTCCATTGAACAGGGAATGCAATCGCAAGTCCCCGTTTGGTAAATGTATAGTTACTCTAAGATGCATGAAAAAAATATGTGCTCATAACGAGTATCGCATACGAAAAATAATACCTTGAATGAGTTACAACTTCGGCATAAAGCAGCATTATTTTACTATCACTATTGTGCGGTTTAAGGTACTTTTCCAATTGACACAAGCTATACACTGGCACAACATTCTTTGCTACTCCTAGCAAAGCAACTTGTAATCCGAACAAACAATTAAGCCTTCGTCAACTCTACATACTTCTTTTTTCCATTCTTTTTTAATGAGCATGTCTATATCATTTCTATATCTACAATTTAGTGAGTGAATTTAAACTTGGCTAAACATCCACAAATGGTGAATCTCGTTCGGGACGTCCAACAAAAGTGATTTCCTCTGAAACGATAGACATAATCCACGATTACACTAAATACTAACTAATTCTTGACATCTGTATATCTCGTATTAGATGTTCCCATCAATACTACGCTTCACAAATGGCAACTACTTCTCAGATAGCACTTTAAAAACATGTTAAAATACCGAGATACACAAACACGATTATACATTCATATATATTATATATATAACAAGTATATATACTCGTACATATACACATTCTTAAATTACATATATTATATATATGATATATATATATATATTCATTCAAACATGAAATAGGAACAGGAAAGGGGATAGGAAAACACATAAAAGGCGAACACAGGACATGTGGAGAAGGCGGTTTCGAGCAGATCACAAATGTAAAATCCCGGTTAAGGAAATATTTTTACATTTGTGATCTGCTCAAAACCGCCTTCCCCACATGTCCTGTGTTCGCCTTTTATGTGTTTTCCTATCCCCTTTCCTTGTACCTATTTCCATGTTTGAATGTATATTTGTGCGCCGTGTGGCGGGGTTTCGTATTTGAATGTATATATATATATATATATATATATATATATATATATATATATATATATATATATATATATATATACATATATGTATTTTATGCATATTTGTTCTATATTTATGTCTGAAATGTTAGTGTCCTTCGACATGTTATATATTTGATTTTTGTCTTCTATTTCGCCGTCCAATTGTTACTTATAAATACACAATATTATACATACACATACATATAAATAAATATATATATATATATACATATATATAGCATTAGAATTTAAATTGGAAACCCTGTTCAAGAAAATGTCTTGCCTTTAAATAAACTTAGCCTCTTATTGCAGTAATGAAAATTTTAATCCCACACTAACGTATTTTATATTAACGACATAGGGTCAATTTGATGATCTATGGTGTAACACAGTGGCACACTGTAGCATAAAATAAAAAAAATATATCCACCTTGCAAAATGCTTTTTAATATAATGATGCAGGTAGCGTTGGAAACTGGATTTTGTAAAATTCTGTTTCACGATTCCAAAATGTTCCTCTGATCGATGCGCATGATATTAAAATTAATAATATAAAAATGTTTTCAATGATTTGTCTATTTTAGAGTTCAATTCATACAGAAGAGGAAAAATGACGTGAATGAAAAAAAGGAAAATTCCATGCGTAATGTGAAATACGTAATCGGGGTGATTGGGACAATTATCCTGAGCACAATTACAGCAGAATCTCACTTACAAAACATGAGCATCAACGAAATCAGGTTGATGTAACACTAAAATATGATAAACTACTTTTTATTCAACGCAGAACAGAGAAAAATCTGTTGGTCTCATAAAAGCAGCTTCGGCAGAGATTGTATTAACATCTACACGCACGCATCTAATGGAATGGACAGATTGGCAATCTGTCGACCTATTTTGGGACGCGATTCCTCTGGCTCGCCGCCTTCCTCCCCGCACCTCTCCCCGAATCTCTTCCATTCTCTGCTCTTCATCTCCGTCCCTTTTTCCCAGAGGGGTTGAAACGGTGGAGGGCAGGAGCGGGCGGATCGGGGCGAGAGACGCCGAATCCGGAGATGGGAAAAGAAGAGAGTGTCACATCTTTAAGGGAAGGAAATGAGATCACACGGCGGTTGGCGGAGGGGATCACAGAATAAGGCAAGGAGGGTGGGGAGGGGCGGAGTGGGTCTCCAAGACAAAGGGGAGAGCTGAAGACAGAAGGGAGGGGAGGGGGAGAGGCTCATCTTTGAGCGAATCCCTTCAGCTGGGAGCCCGGCCCTGCCTCTCCTTCTTGAGGCTTCGTCGGAGAGGAGGAATGTGGACCAGAGGGGAGAGGGGAGGAGTGCCAAGTGCTGGTGGCGATTGGTCATAAGGCGATAGAATTGACGCAAAATCTGAAAACTAGAAACTAGTTGTGCACTTGCGTCATCGATGGCTCTGAATATGGTCATTGATCACGTGGCGCACATTAGGCCACTCAGTTACCCTGTCCCCATCATGATATTCATTAAAATTTAAATATACTACCTTATCTATTTGGGACGGATCACATGTAAATACAATTCTACCTACTGTGGGGAGCTGTGCAAAGCAATTTAAGGTGGTACACATTTTTTAAGAGGGAATGGGTGTGAAAATCAGTTCATAAAATAATGCATCAATGATAAAAGATATGCTTGTTAATTTAACATTAGCGAAATCAAGACAATAAAGCGAAAAAACAATTCATTAACCACATTTCAGTTTGATATACGAGAATTTGTGTCGTATGTTTAAGTTTTAGTAATACTTGTTAAACTCCTCCAAGTTTAATGATCGACAAACTGTAGATTTTTAAATGATAATTATCAATTGAATTTAAGAGGCTAAACTAACATTTGCTAAACAGATGTATAAACAACGATGTTCCATTTGAGAAAAATCTGCATTTCATTGTCCACAAAAGGAAATTCTTTAAGGAAACTAGGCCCTTGTGACCAAAAATATTATATAAAATAATTTTGTCGGGAAAAGTCTATGACGAGAGGTATAATCACATAAAACATAGAAACAATTTTTTACGTGATTTGAACAGCACGGAAATTACTCGAAAGAGCAATTTGTGTCGGAATGATAATAAAAAATCCACGTGATTCACAAGGCAAATCCCTTTCAGGTGACCTTCCGTGACGATTTGAATAATCCCGGGCAGGCTTCTTTATCACAATTTCACGTGAATAACACCCGTCGAACCCGTCGCTGTTTACCCATCTATCGTAATAGAGCGAATGAAGAGCAATAATTTTAATGCAAGTGAAAGTTAAGTCTACATAAACAGAGCTTCACGGTAACCAGTGTTTCGCCGCACAGAGTATTGCAATGATAAAATACATGGACATAGAGAAGGTTATACGGTCGAATAATTGATTTTTCCAAGTGGATCGCGACTCTGCTGCGTAGCGCCCCATATATCATTACTACTATTAATCTGTAGAATGAAATGCTTGGTTAGGTAGGTCTTACGTCGAACTAATTAGTGAAGCTTGCCTAACACGCAAATCAGGGGTTATAAGGGTTCTCGGTTCCTTTCCTTCCACCATCACGCTGTGTGCCGCGGAATTTTATAAACTATAAAAGTACACCGAATGAATTTAACTTGAAGTTTTTCTAAGATGTCCCGGGATTCGAACTGAGGCACTCCATCTGCAGGTGAACGTTCTGCTTACTTCGATACCATGTCATAACTGGTTATATGTAGGAAATAAAATATGGCATTTTTATTTATTTATTTTTTGTTTCTCTGTTCAGTTCCCTTCGTTCAATAATTAAACACTGTTGAATAACGTTTGGTTTTGAAAAATACCTAATCATCAATTTTTTCTAACAACCGCGTCACCACTTCTTTGCCCCACTCCGTTCTCTCATTTAGCTATTTGTACCCTCTACTTGTTTCCATGTTGTCTGAAATCCTATTCAACTCCGTCCCATACCCAGCTTACTGAATATTCCTCCTCCTATCACGGGATCCAATATTTCACTACCATCAAAGCTTTCCCAAAGTGACCTTTTCTTCCTCTGCTAATATTGCCTGTCGATATCCTCTCGTCTCTAAAAATATCAAAAGGGAAGAATCTCGTCTTCCTTTCTTTCCTACATTTATGACGTCATTTCTCTTAACTAAGTTTCTGAATTCAAGAATATTTTAGTTGGGAAGAGTAAAGAAAAAGAATGAATAAGGTGGTCTTCTGTTAAAGCATCAATAAAACTTATTTCTTTGGGCCATATCTAATACTCGGGTAGGAAAATATAACTTTAATATTAGCTAATATTAATACAGAATTTTGATTAAGATTTCTTAAATATTAAAAAAAACATTAACTGAACGTTTAAGCATGAATAAAGTGGCACTGGAAAAATAAAATAAAGTTTTCTTCAAATAACTCCTAAAAATATTATATCTTCCACCTTTTCACCGGGTGGTCGCGTTATCTGCATCATATCTTAATGCAACAACCTTTGTACTGGGCTCAGAAATTGCATGAAGATAAGAATCAAATCTTTGAATCTTTTCTAGAAAAAAAAAGATTCAAAGATTTGATTCTTATCTACTCTACTTATCCTTCTATTCTCTAATATTTGTATGCCGTTTGGTGGTGTTTTACGCATAGGATTTAAGTATCACTTTTGTGTGTAAAATGGCATAACCGATTGAATTTAGTAAATTCAAAAAAATTACGTAACCTGCAGCAAATATAATTCCAGTATGATGTGTACAGAAGTACGAGAAAAACCCACAGACAAACTTCCAAGTCATAAAGTTGAAAAGGACGTCTCCCCGGTGGCTCATGACTCGCTTGTACGCTTGGCTAGAGATCTAGGGATGGCTTTCCACATCCCGATGATACAAACGAGTTTTTTCACTCCGTAAATATTGCGCTTTAGTTTAAATTTGTTGCATTTTGAAGAGAAAAGAGGCAACAGTCTAAAAAACCATAAAATCTAAAATTTCTCAAAGGAAGTATAGGACTAAGATGTGAGCTAAACAAAATGTACATATTTTTGGGACGATTACTATACTTCATAGCATCTATTTGCAGTAGGATACATTCGAGCTATTTTTCACTTGAAATAAAAATTCCGAATAGAGTTAACAGCCTAACACCCAGTTATGTGTGATTTTAATTTTAATATTTCACTCAAGAGCTGACAAAATATTTTTTTTTTAATTTGAATATTTCGAGAAAAAAGTTATATTAATTAAAACAGTGTAAAATAACCTATTTTTCATTATCTTTGCCAAGAGTCCTTGTTCCTGTGTTAGCATTAAGCAAGGTTAGCAATTTTTATCCATTTTACTTCAACATCGCATCATGATCAGATTTCTTCTAGCGAAAATACTATTTTGCGGGATAAAAAATGCACCAAGAAAAACGTATTTTGATGTAGATCAGAAAATCATAGTCTCATTTACATTTTCATCAGCATTTTTAGATAAAATAAACTAAACTTTTTGGTGCCTGAATAATATCTAAAAAACCCATACTAAGCGAGAATTTACTACCAATATTATACAAGGTGAAAAAACTGCATCAGAAATTGTTATTACTGAAAAATTCAAAAATATATCCTCGAAATTAACTCGGTCAGTGTCAAAAGGATCATCTATCTGGATCCTCAGCTTTCGGTGACCAAGTTAACTTCACAAGGATACCCTTCAAATAAAAAATCTTTATCTAATTATTATCCCAAATGTTATTCCTAAAATAAATTATTTGACTACCTTCATTCCTCTAATTAGAATTATCAATAAACCAAAATGTATGTTACTCGAGTGATCAACAAATTTCCCACAAATCCCATTGATATAAAGTCATTCGATAAAAAAGTAGAGAGTTCAATGAATGATCAAGAATTGTATGATATTGCAAAATGGTTAAATATGGGATTTGGAATTTTGGTGGATAGTGTGATCACGCAAAAAAACAACCTGGATTCCATCAGTCCGAACGGAGAGTATATAATCAAAGTATAAATTGACGAAATTCTTTCAAGCAAGAGCAGTAGGGAATCATATGAATCACATTTCCAAAAGATCTGAATTTCCATAAAGAGTCCGAGGATAAAATCAAGCCAGTAATAATTGAACTGGAAAACGGCTAATGGACACTGAAAACGGCTAATGACAGGACTGGAGTACGCCCAGTGATTGGAAAGCGGCTAATGTAACTCCTATATTTAAAAGCAGAGGCAGGGAGGAACCGAATCATTACAGGCCTATTCCCTCACATTCATATCACGCAAGGTCATAGAGTATATAATAGTTCGATGATGAGATACCTCTTTAGTCAAGAGTTATTACCTAAAAGTTAGCACGGCATCAGAAAGGATAAATCCTGCGAGACACTTTCGCTTTCTGTTTTCGATATGTTTGCCTCGAGAGAGAGTAATATTTCAATCGACGCTACTTTTATAGATTTGATCTATTCGTCTGGTAAGGAAACTTATCTCTACTCACAAAACTAGAAGCCATGGCATAGATAAAAATATTCTGGGCTGGATTATAGACTTTTTGCATGGTCGGGTATAAAGAATAGTCATAGATGGAGTCAAATTCAGTAAAGGTCACTTCTGGCGTTCCCCAGGGAAGTATTTTTGGACCTCCTTCATTCCTACTTTAAATTAGCGATAATGACTGAGTCACTAGTAAGATTCGTTTATTTGCCAACGATTCAGTGGTTTAGAGTCCAATTTTTTATGTCACGATATTTACTGAAAATGCAACAGATTTGTTCCACTGATAGTTTTTCCTACACAATATTTCATAGCAGAAAATCTCAGAAACGCATGAAGTGAGGTAATGAACAATGCTTAAAGCGATTCATTTTTCTCGCGTTTTAGTCGCTCATATTGGAATTCCTTTAACCTATTCGTTGACCATATGTGGCACTACGCGCTTGGTCCATTGAAGGATTTTTTAATATATGAACCTTTCATCCATTCTTTGTTTTATTACATTATCTTAGAATGGTATTTAATTAAGAGGTGAAATCTTGTTCTTTCAACCAGGCTTTCAGAAAGGGTCTTATGTACATTATGGGAAAAGAATTCGATAAGCATGCAATATATAGTAAATCTCGACTTAATCTCAGTCGGAATGTTCCTTAATTTTGTCAGTTAAGGGTTGAAGATAAAACTTTAAAAAAATGCTATTGCTAACTTGACAAGCATAAATAGGTCCATATACAGGCCCTAGATTTCCATAGCTCTTTAGTACGGTGTCAATACCTTTTTCTCTGACCTGTTTCCTTCCTCATTTCTTTATACTTATAACCCGTATCCTTGTAATCCATAACAACGCACCTATTCCAATGCTCATTCTTTTTTTTCCTCACTCTCTTCCATCTCACACAGTATTTTAAACCAACCCCAACCATGTTCCTTTCTTTAAATTCCATTGCGTCTTCCAGGTCCATTTCTATATTTCATTTCCATTTATATTTGTAAATAACGATAAAAAATTCACACTTTTCAGTATGATTAACTCTCCTCTACAACCAATGCAAAGAAACCAGCCTATTTTTTTGTACAAGTCAAAACTATCCTACTATTATCAATAGTACCAACCAAAACTATACTACTACCGATATCCTAATTTATACACCTAGAGTTGGCCAGCTAACTGTTCTTGATATTGAAATTTCAGAGTTAAGAAGATAATTCGAGTCTATCACAATAATAGGTGGCTTATATAACAAGCGATTTACGAAAAAGGAGATTGCCATTGACAGGCTATATTAAGTATGTAACAAAAATATATCATATAAATCAAGGTAGAAGAAAAAGTACTGTAGTACTGTCGCAGGTAACTTTTTTGACTATTTGGCACCTGCTGTCAAGCCAGAACTGACTACCTTATCAGGCCAGATATGCCTGATATTATCTCATATATTTCATTGATTCACGACCGTAGCTATGCTCCTTGTATATTTAAAAAACAGGGTACCCACGAATGTTTACCTCAATTTCAAAAGAAATACTGTCAATATACTCGTATGCATGGCAGATGTCCCTATATCATATTGTACCATTGGTTGAAATTCAGGGGCAATGATACATGAAATTCTGTCTCGGACTTCGCGTGTAATTAAGTCATGGCAAAGAATTTATCTGGCATTCTGTCATCTCTTAAAACTTCAGTGCATAATTCCCGCATCGTTGAAGATGCAATTTGTTTCCCGCTAAGTTTTACTGCCCTTTGACTATGCTGATGTAGTGCATCAAGTTCTATCTAAAGTGCTTTCCACGAAACTCCAACTGCCTCAATGAATGCTTAAGGTTTATCTTTAACATAAAAGTGTTCCATCACATTGCTAATTGCATTAACAAACCCTATTCGCTGAAACGGGACTCTCGATGGCTACTACGTGCACTAACCTTTCTATATTAAGTTCTCAGAACCAAAACGTATTAAAACTTCAAGTTTCATTTCAAAAGTGTTCATAAAGTACACACAACAAACTTCCGAGGGGAACAAAATCTTGCAATGCCCCATCACGAAACAGTTATGCATTGCAAGTCGTTTATTGCTTCTACTAGTCGAGAGTAGAATACCATTAAAAATAAAAGAAATACACCTTCTTTGTCATTGTACGTAAAAAAAGGGCGCAAGCCACTCCTAAAGTCTCAAAATAATATAAAAAACTGCTTTCATCCCTTGCATACACCATCATTACTGTACATAAGTCAGGTAAATATACTTTTACAAAGATCATTCGCCTTGACCGGGATCCCGGTCAAGGCGAATGATTTTTACTCTCTGAAATGGTTGCATTATAATGCACACATAGCGGGTGACTCCGTTAAAGTTACTATTACAGTTTCTTGAAATTTCCTTTACAAAGACTTATTATTGATAGCAATTATACTAGCACTACGAGTCAATCCATATAGGCTCTTCGTCCCACGTTTTCCTAAACCTTTTGGTAGTTCCGCAGGAATGTTGTCTGCCCACATGGCGTTATCTCGTTTCATCTCCGTTAATGCACTTTCTGTCACAGCATCGAGTAGGCCTGGACCTAAACTGACTCCATCTACTTTATGTTCCTTTTCTGTGTCTAGCCTTGTTGGCCTTCTTCACCATACTGTGCTTCTATGTATTCCTTTCATCTCTCTTGGATCTTTTCTGTATCAACTATTATCTTACCCAACTTATCTCTAACTGTTAGCATAAGTCTTCCCTTCTTATTTCCCGATAGTTATTTAACTGAATTGTACCTATATACTACGTATATTGCCCCAATTTTATCCTCCCTCTGCAAACTTGCCATATCTTCGCACAGCGCCTTTCAATATGTTTCTTTAGCTTTTTTTGCTGCCCGTCTCAATTTGTTTAACTCTTTGTATTTAATTTTGCCTAACTCTGTGTTTACATTCTTACATTTTTTCTCTCATCCATTTTTGTAATCATTTCATCCGTTACCCATGGTTTCCTTATCCTTTTCCCATTAACGGATGATATAGTTTCTTCTACTGCTTTCTTGATACATTCCCATTTTTCTTAGATAGTACTCAGCTCTTTACCGTCATCCATGATTTTTTCTATTGATTACTGATACTCCTTCCTTGTTAATCCATTCACCGCTTCCACATTTCATTTCCTAAACCGTCTCCCCTGCCCTATCTTTTTGAAACTGACTCAATACTTCATAGCAACTAAAATTTGGTCAGAGTCCGCAACCGCTCCCGGAAAGCTGTGCGAAAATTATCACACTGTTCCTAAACCTGTGCCTAACCAGAATATATCTAACTGATACCTTTCTGCATCACCTAACGTTTTTCATGTATACCCACGCCTTTGCGGTGTCTAAACCAAGTGTTGGTGATGACTGATCCGTCTCCTGCAAAACTCAATTGCTTTCTCTTCACGGTCGATCCTCGTGCCTAAACCGTAGTCTCTAAACCTCTTCACCATCTTTCTTTCACCTACCGTCGCGTTCCAATCCCCCATCACTATCAAATGTTTCCCTGCAGGAACACCCGTGATCGACTTCTTCCTCCTTATGGTTACTCAGTGGCGCGCATACCTGAACAATTACCAAGTTCGTCGGTTCTGCTTTTATCTCAACTAGTAACATTCTATCTGTTGCTTCTTCTATGTTGACTACGCTTCTTCCTACCTCTTTATTCATCATTATATTAACCCATCTTTGGCTGTTGTCCCCGCCGCTGTTCTATTATTCTATAACTATCACTCCAGTAATCCCCGCTATCCTTCCTTCTCATCTCGTATAAACGTGAAATATCTATATTTCCTCTTTCCATCTCTCGCTTAATATTCTCTAATGTTCCTGTCCTTAATATTGTCCTAACATTCCAAGTTTCTATTCTAACTTTTTGTCTTCTTCATCTGTATCTTTTATCCTGCTACTTACGGTTTTCCCTTGCAGGGTTTACGATGACCACTGAAGCCTTGCCTCCCCCGCTGCCAGGCACGACACACAGCCGATTGGGCCGAGTGCCGCAGTTACCAAGACTCGCATTCTCTATTGTGTCCATTACTTTGCTCTTCGGAATGATAATGATAACTGAGGTGGTATCCCTTTGCCTTCCTCAATTGTGTTTTTAACGTGACACCATCACTCATTGGCGGCCCCACAGGGGTCAGACGCCTTTTCAGCTCTAGGGGTCATCAGAACGCACAAGCCCTTCCACCACGTCAAGGTTGTAGCCATGGGAGGGTGAATCTATTTAACACTGTCTAATTTTATGCTATGTATACGTAGGTTTATGCCATGAAGCCCAAAGTTCTCTGTTTCTTTCAACCATTGCCGATATCAGTTTGACACATGATTATCTAATGTCTAATTCCAGTATAACGTTCCAGTCTAAATTCTGACATTTTAAGCTCTCAACCTACATCTCTAAGATCTTTCCGTCCTATATGCTATGCTAGCATCATTACATCCGCTTCACGGTTTCGCCACTACCCTCTATCCCAAGTGTAATTTCCCGCTGTGAGAAATGGACGCTCCTTACCTCCGTTTCCAATTTGTACCACTCTATGCTCAGAGTGCGCCGGTGGGCAGTTATTGCTCTCACTGCATTTATATTGTACTTGTTGTAAAAAGCCGTTCCCTGTCGGCTTTCCTTTCTTGTTAGGTTAAGATTTCATTAGTGATTCCAAGTTTTTAGTTTCTACTTCTCGCAAACCACACTTTCACTGCAGCCATGTTTCTTTCTTCAATGCCATGCGTTTCTTATGTACAATGACCGGTAAAGGTGAGACTTCACTCACCGGGATTATTTGTTGTCACTTCACTCACCGTATATATTTGCCCGTTCGGGCAGTCAATGAACATTTCTGCTGAATGACATTAATGACTTAACATTAATAGGAAATTAATGAGGGTTATAATGAATTACATGCTTTTATTTTTCTGCCTGCCACGACTTTGTTATATTAATATGTACTATACAAATCCTTTGTTGATTTGAAAGTAGTTGTATATTCCGCCGGTGTATAGATGTTCTAAGTAGTGGTTTTATAAAATTCCTCTCCTTAATTGTCAGGCATTTCTACTTAAAATTCTTGGTCAAAAAATGCACCTAAAAACCTCTTATTTTTTTGTATCAATATTTTCATTTCGGTGATGATAAACGTCCTTCAACTCTTTTCATTCGCCTTTCATGTTCACAAATATTGCGATAAAACTTGCATTCCCCGTTTCCTTGAAATAAGTCAATAATTCTTATTAATACCTTTATTAAATTGAGCTTAAAGCTTAGTCCTTTTTTCCACACTTTGTTTTATTTTTCTCTTAAAAGATATAGGTATAAGAAAATCACCATAAAAATACCCAGTCAAACATCTTTCTTAATATTATAATGTAATAATTCTGCAAAATTTCTCTTTTTCCACTGGCACTTCCATTCTTGGTTGGCACTACGGAGATATTACGCAACTCTATTTTCATTTTCCGCGTTTATTTTTAAGTGACAACAAATATAACACTTTATATTCTTTCTAACTTTTGCAACGAGCCAAATTTCTGCTATATCTGTTGGCAATTGAAGTCTTCCTCTCCTTCTCTTGACTCTCTCGGAATCCCTATTGATTAAAACAACTATTTCCGTACTACTCCTAATGGTTTGTATTTTATTTCTTTTCTATTCGACTCACATATTTATTATTCATTTGTGCACATTATCCATGTTTTTTTGACGTTGAAAATAATTCACATCTTCTCAAATCTCCTAACTCCAGGTTTCTTTCAATGTATTGGCAATTTGCTTAAGTTTACTCATTATGTCTTACAAAATTTCTTCTATTCAAATTAGTACTCATCTGCTTCCATCTTTCCGATCGTCTCTCCTCTACTTCGTATGTTACATATATTTTTGTTAATTACTATTCTTGTCGCTTAACCACTAATTCTTCTCACTCCTTTTTTTAGATATCCTCAATTTCTTCATCCTTTTCTGACTAGCCTCTTTAAAAAAAACTATTATGTACGAGTAGATAAAGTATAGAGAAATTATTAATCTGTGAAATTAATTTGATCACTTTTCTGTTTTCAAGCCAGATGAAATCTTAATTCTGTAATTTTGGAAGCATAAGCTTGGCGTTTAGCACATCGGAATGATTACACACAGCTGATTCAAAGCGGATTGTTTATTTCTTTTTCTTTAATCAACTACTACATTTCCGAAAATTATCTCAGCTGGATATTATGTTAGTTTTGACAGGAGCATCAAATTGAAATTAAAAAGCATTAATTGTTCATAAGTCGCTAATACTGAATATTGATGGGGCCCTAACCGAAGCCCCAATCCCATAATAGAGAACGAACAACAGGCATCGCTGAACACATTTTAATTTATGCTCGCTAGCCAATAGCTTTGAAATCAACTCAATCAGCCTGAAAGAGCTACCACCTCAACACCAATCCTACCCAAAGATCAAATAAAGACGCTACGGGAAACGAGAGGTGGCACTTGACAGGGAACACGATGGTGCGGGTGGATCAAGAAGCAAGCAATACGATTTCGTTAAATTGAAACCCAATGCAAAAGCATCGGGTTTCCATTTATCGAACATTTAACGAACATTCGTACATACGCTTTAGCGTATGTACGAATAAATGGGTTTGAGAGTGGTTCGTCGCGTAGTTGGATCGGGAGTTGGAAGGAGGAAAACAGAATAAGGGGCAAACAAAGGTTGGAAGGTGGAAGGGCTCAGCTGGGTTAGGACGGTCAGGCAGGGGTGGAGGAGAGGAGAGGGATGGTGGGGGGCGTGGAGAGAGGGGTCGTCGGGAAAGGGAGGGAAACTACGTCTCCGACGGGGAACGGGCACCGAAGTCATTGCAACCCCACGGATCGAACTGCCTCCTCCCAGCGATCAAACATTCCCGCATTCGAGTCACGTGTGTGTGAATTCTGTGCCAAAAAACGAATGAGATACGTAATTATATCCACATTCTCATATTCATGTATATTCGCATCCTGATTGGTTGCGAATAATGTTAGGATATGCGAATGAGCCTTAACGTAAGGAAATGGTATTTTACCCATGAGAAAACCCTGACCTTGAAATTTTTTTGGAGCTCCACTGAATCACACCAGTCACGCTTCATTTAGATGCAGTTTTACTCTGATGAACATCTAAGCAAATAACTTTGTATATTTTTTAATGGAAAATACTGTCGACTTACCTTAAGCATTAATAATATATATTATCTTTATTATTTGTCCTATCACACGGATATATTTAATAATTCTATAGTATCTAAAAAATATTGCATTGTGTCTTGTTAGTTTTATATGTAAATTTTGAAGTCCCTACTTCAAGCAATTTATGATTTGAATGTATATTTTACTCTAATGTTAAACTACAACTAGCTGTAAATCATCTACATTACTTCTTCAAATTTTTGGTAGAGATTAAGAACATCAAAGATGTCTTAATTAAAAGTAACTGAACAACACGAGAAAGTTAATCATCAAGACATGCCCATGCACAAATTTGAAGATCATTTTGATGCGCGCTCTTAAATACTCTGCATTTAACTCTGTATTTAACTTTAACTCTGTACTCTTAAATACTCTATGGTTTTTAAGGGCGTGCTCTGTCCTTCAAACTCAGTTTTTGACCATTCATGAAACTCCACGGAAGAGATGTAATTTAAAGAAAAGCCTACAAAATCTGTAAATCTTTGTCAAATGGTGACAGGATATTTGACCTAAGTTGCCACACTAAAAAATTCAAAGAGTTTATGACACTTGCCTAAAATAAGAATAAGACTCATGTCTCCGATTGGCGACAAAAAGCTTACATTGACCGACTTCAAAAATTTTCTCGCGAAAAACTCACCCAATTGCCTTCATTTAAAGCATGAAGCGATGCGAATTTTGAAGTTGATTTTCGATTTTGAGTTTAAAGCGGGACTTAAAAAAGAAATCCAAGCCTCCGGGCACACATGAAGTTTGACTCAGAATGAAAACCGAGGAAATGGAAAATATACGAGGAAAGTGGGAATCAAGAGAAACCATATCATGTCATCCACCGATAAAAATAAGTAGCTAATTTCTAATTAATATTTCACAGAAATCGTCAACGAAATAGTAAATCAGTTATTGGAATATGCGAGTAGAAAGGAAAAAAATAGATGAAATGCCTACATTTTATTGGCCAGAAAGGAAAACTGGCCGAAGGGTCGTAGCATGAGAGAGAAGGATACAGGCAAAGAAAGAAAGAAAGAGAGAGCGTGAAGAAGTAGGTACCTGGGCTGAGCAGCGTGGTAAAAACGAAGAGATTGGGCGAATGTGTGTGGAAGGGGATGGAAGGGTAGGGTTTAGGGGAGGAGGGGGTGGGGTGCGCCAGTTCCCGGGTCTGAGGTGAGGAGGAGATCCGTGTGGAGGGAGTTCCTTCTGACGTGAATAATGGGGTCGGATGTCGTGCATTATTCACAGCCGAGGAGAAGAGGGCAGGGAAAGGGAGGGGAGGGTAAAGGGGGAGGGGGGAAAGAGAGGGGGCAGGGAGGGGAGAGAGATGGAAAGGAGAGAAGAAAGGATGGAATGGCTCGACCGCGGTGGGGTTGAGGGCGCAAGGAGTTGGCGGGGCAGGGCGTGAAACACCTAAACGATCCTATTCATGTAAATAAATGAAGTCTCGCCTCTCGCCCTAACAACCGCGCATAAATCATAATCTTTTCACCTCTCTTTTTAGGGCTTCCGAGAGAGCAAGTATGTCAAATTCTGCTTGGGGGAATATGGCATGCTGCGCAAAACGGCATGTTATCTTTTTTCAAAAAACACCAAACTATTTAAATGAAACATATCCGCAATGATAAAGGTGGATCGATGCAAGGTTTAATGGATTCTAAGATAATAGATAGTGTTTCCATGAGGCTAGGACAATATCAAAAATTGTTATTTATTCAAATAATGTAATAAAATAGTAAAATTATGTTTCGATCTAATAATACAAAAACGAAGCGTACAATTTGCGTGAAATGAAGCGCAAAGTTAGTCTACTAATAAAATTTTCGAATCCGAAGCTATTTAAATGTTTAAAATAAACTTTATTGCAACATTTTCAGAAAAATTACCTTAGACTCAAGTTCAGAGTCAAACTATGATTAACATGGCAGAAGATGGCAGTATACCTAAGATAAATAGGTTCCCTTGGATTCTAGTCAAGAAGATTTATCTAAAGAAATTACTTTGCTAAATGAATAACATAAGATAAAACCAGTAGTAACATAAATGGCGTTCTCGGAGTCCAGTTAATAAGACCCAACTTTAGAAAACTGTTTGTTAATTACCTTTTTTTACACTGAACATTTACGATAGACCCCTAGTTGTTGAGTCATTTGCTTCAACGAACTGCTACAATAATCAGATTACTCGTAATTGCCGTAAATTAGTGTTTGCAGGGCAACGATTCGGCATTAAATAAAGGATCCTTAAGTTTATATGCAGACAACACAACGGTTTACAGATAAAGTTACAAACTGGCAGATTTAGGCGTAAATTAGGGCGATGTAGACCAGATGTTGGAGTGGTGTTAGGAATTAAATTCGAATGGGTTAAATACCATGTAATATACAGCACTTAACGTTTGGAATTAAAGCGAATAAGACATAGGTTATAAAGTAGATGGGGTGGAGTTTAGAAACTCAGAAGAGGTGAAATACTTGTGTGTTACTCTGATATTTACGCCTTCATTGGTTACGCGCATTAGAAAAATATACGGGTCATCCTTAAGGAAGCTAATTTTAGACGGTTCGTAGGAAAATGCAATGAAAAAGTAAGAAGTAAGTGTTACTATTTTTGGGTTGAGCCACGTTTGGAATACGCAACTAGTATTGGAATTCCACGCAAGAAAGCGTTAATTGTGAAATTGAAAAAGGCTCGGAGGAAATTCGCTGGGCCTGTTGTAAATGGCTATGAGCAGAGAATACGACTGGCGGGCATATTGGTGGAATTTTGGGATGTGTGTGAATATTTGGGAAACCCCTTGATTCGCGAAGAGCACAGGCAAGACGTGAGAATTTCAGAAAGTTAGCGAACACTTGCTTGTGTTAAGTAGGTACGTGATTATTGTTAATTGTATGATTTCACATAATCATCATGATCCGAGATCACATTGGTAGATCCAGTCAAAAGGAAAAGTTAAGAGAAATAGATGCCATCAAAAACAGATCCAAGTACTCGTTCTTCCCTCTTACAATTAACACAATAAAAACAATATCGAACCTAAGCAACGGAATATTTCTATTTGAAACCTAAACTTAAATTTATTAGTTAAACATATCATTTCTTGTATGCTGTATATGGGCATGAGCTCGTATGGTTTACTATATGAGCAAAATACGTACGTATGTATCTATTAACTCATGAGATGGGTCATGAATATGACCCATCTCATCTCTTCACTTAGCTTGCACCAATGATTTGAAGTGACAATTTCCAATAGGATAGAGTAGGTTTCCGATGGTCCCAAGCTTTCAACTATGATGCACTTGATGAGTCATATTTAACCTGAAAAAAGATCCTAAACCGCATGCTATGAATTTAAACACATTATTATTTTGCTCGATCTTTACGTTATACGTACCACGGAATATAAGTAAAATGGTCAAAATATTAAAGAAACTCACAGATCTGTGAGTGATAAAAGTTTGACTGGTGACTATCAGATCGCGAAATCGGTGAATTATACGGGTTCTCTGATGATGTATATTGATTGAAGTAATAAATGAATTGATGGGGAAAATATCTATTAAAATGCAAGACTCGAACTCAATCGACACAGAGGGCCAAGAAGGAAACTAATGGGAAATATGGGCTAGAGAGGTGAATTGAAAAACCAAGAACGATTTTCGGAAAGCCGCCAAGAGCTCAGATTAGCGGTGTAAATCACTCCAGATCCACACATGGATACGATACATGTGGAGGATGCCAGGAGCTGTAAGAAGCTACTAGATTGACTGTATACTATTGACGCAGAGATATAAAAATAAAATAAGGACTGCAACAGCTATTTGTGAGCGGACATCGACAGCAACCACAACCAAGAAATAATAAAGAAATACTTCAAAGCTCATTGTTTAAAGACAATAATTAAGACAGTCATGCAATTCCAAGAATGATGGATTTTCATCGGAAGTTGGACAAATAAATGAAAAAAAGTGCTACAACTTAGGATAGATAGAAGTAAGAATACAAGGCTTGAAGACTAGATAATTTAAAAGACGGGAAGGAAAATAAAACTAATATTTTTCCGACATCGGTGGCAGTGGGCTACTGCCTCTGCCTGCCCAACCAGAGGTTGCTGGATCGAGTCTTTCAGTTTCGTCATCTAGGACTTAGATTCTTTGTTGCTATTTTCTTGCCGAAAAGTCCGAAGGGGAAGCCAATAAAGTCTGTTTTTTTAATTAATGCCTAATGAATAACCCAAAGAAAACCTTGAATCGCAGACATAGTACTAGACCTAAAGATGAGAGAAGAAAGTAAAAAACTAAAATTTTTAGAAATAAAATCAGTTAAAAATCAATTAAACCCGATGTGAAAAAATGAAAACCTTGGTGAAGAAATTTTAAATAAACTAACTCAGGTAACTGTTGAAGCAGTATACAGAGCCGTGCCTCCCATTTCAATTAACGCAGAGTAAATGTTAATGCTATTTGTCCAAACATTGGTAAAATTCTCACAGAATTTGGTGATAAAATGTAAATATGGAAAGAGTATTCAAAAAATAAATGATAAAAAATAAATCCATCCAAGGTGATCGAGTGAATAGAATAAGTGATGCCGACGATTTTGAATGATAACCTGAGATAGCCCCATGAACTCCGTCCTGAGTGCTTAATTTTTTTCATTCTCTATGTGCTACGCACCCCACATTATCCTTTTATTTAGAGTATACTTCTTCCCATTGCCCCTAAGCACCCTCTTGCCCCTCATCATTGATTTTTTCCCAACAGCTCTTCTCTGCTCTCTTAACTTACCATGTTTCTTTTCTTTTCTGTCCATTTCAATGCTCTCACTCTTCTCCACCAACTTGCCAAAAGCATCTAATCTGTGCTTATCCCCTTGACTCAATGAACCAATTTCCAACCAACACAAACTACGCTCTTGGTAAATTTTTCGTCTCTTCTCTTTAAATCTTTACTCGGTGTGCCCATCATCCACTCCATCCTCTCCCTCAAAACTTCTTTCTTGTACTCAATGAGTTTTACTTCATCCACTACAAGTCTAATTAAGAGATATCTCATTTATTACTGACGAGATTCATTTTTTTCAAAAGATCCAAAAAATGTGGCGCATAAGAAAAATTAAATCTGATTATATTTCCGCTCTGTTCTCCATTGTTTCTTTCATATGTCAGTATTATAATGATAAGTATAGAATTACGCCCATAAACTCATAACTTTACCAATATAAATAAATTTAAATAAATTATCTCATGATACTTAGGGCTGCAATAAAGGCATATTAATGATAGTGAATTATTAATTTTATTGCATTGCAATTAAAATATATTTCATCCTATATATGCATCTCCTCTAAATGAGTGGAACAATTATTTCAATATTTCAAAACACAAAATAAGAAATTCTTAAAAATGTTGTTTAAGTGAGCATGTGAGTATAACCCATGCGCGTCTGCATCACCCTATCACATATCGTAGTAGTAGAAGGTAGCTGTAATTTGCATTACATTGAACTTTACCACCTAGCAATGCTATTAAATATAATAATATCTCTCAGTCTCTGAAGCACGATACGTAAAACAATAAATAATCCAGAATTCCACAACCTGGACTCCGTTTCTTGTATATAGGGCATTTCAATTAATATCATTATCTCTCGATTTTGAAAACGACTTTATCTTCCAGAGAAGGACAGACTAAAATGACCACTTATCAAGTAAACGTGCCCCATTCCACCAGTTAATTCCATTCTGCGAGTACTTCAATCAGAATTTATTTTTGCGCCTCGGTTATATTATTACAATTCCTCCAGCATCGTCTTCTGTCCCTTAGATTTACAGTTCTCATTGCCTTTAGCACCTTCCATCACACACACATGTGATTGGTTTAGCCCGTCTCTGAAAAAAATATAATCTTATTTCCTATATTGTTTAATGGTTCAGCTCAGGTCGCTTCTCTCATATCAATGTAGCACCCTCCATTTTACTAATATATTGCACATCAGAATCCTATTATAATCCACAGAGTCCATATCCTCCATTTAGTTCGCAAAAAGAGTCTGAAACTACCAAAGTTTTTTCGACTTGGATGGCTATTTCCGACGTATGATATTAAGGTCATTTTTTCTGTGTGTCATTTATCCAAGAATCATTTTTACTATGCACATAACATTTGCTCTGCATTACCTCGTAAATACATGAATCTTACGGATAATCCCTCAAGCAGTAATTATTCTTGCGTTCGTCCAAAACAATATCACCATTTCAATTATTTCTTGTCGTTCATTTTCTTAGTCTCTCCTCCACTTTTCCGTTTTGCTCATTTATTCCGCAGCTCCATCTCAGGCATCCGCGGTCACCATCTCACGAAATGCTTGAAAAGCCAAAGCGACAATAGCAGCACAGTAAAAAAAATTGAGTTCAACAGGAAACATGTTGATCATGACCAACATGGTGTAAAGACCGCAAAAGGCTTAGGTATAGATGGAAAATGCCAGGTCACTCGGAAAGGTATTAGTTAGATTATATTATGGTAAGGCACATATTTAGGAAGAGCATGATCAATTCGCACAGTTCCTCGGGAGCGGATGCAAGCTATGATCACAATTTAATAGTTACCAAGTGTAGAGTCTGATTCAAAAAGATAGTGCAGGGATGGTGGTTTAGAAAATGTACTGTAGAAGTATTTACTGGAATGGCGAGGAAGGAGTATCAGCAAGCAATAGAGAAAATCATGATTGAGAGAAATGAGCTGGGGACTATCGAGGTAAAATTGGAAAATAACAAAATAGGGATATCGAAATTCGCAAACAAAATCGTAGGAACTATAAATGGGAAAATTACAAGGAAATCATACATTAAGTTCAAGATGATTAGAAAGTTAGACGAGAGGAGGAGATGAATGAATGCTAACAGAGATAGGTAGATGGGAATACTAACGGGTCAACACTAATCCGTAGTGGGTGACAAAGAGAGTGAAAGAAGCATGGTGGAAGATACAGTGCGAAGATATGGAAAGTTTCAAAAGAAGGATATAATAGGGGAGTTATACGGAAAGATTGGAACGCAATTGCAAAGTATGAAGGCAATATCTGTAATGAAAATCATCAGCAATCAAAAAACGTCAGGAAAAATATTAACAGAATCTGGACATATACAAGAAATATGGAAGGAATATATATAAGTGCGATAGGTATGGGATGAGAAAAAATCTAAAAAAAATGAAGACTTTGCGGCGGTTTTCAAGAAAGAGAAAGGCAAAGCTAAACATAAAAATAGCAGTTCATAAAATTTAGCAGGTGGAACAGTTTACATATTCTAAAAGTGCTCGGACTAAAATGGTCAAAGTAGTAGGGATCTTGAGAAGAAGAATCGCGTTATACAAAGAAGCTTTGACAAGAACGATGAAACTCATGACATGGATGTTGAGTAAGGATGTTAAGAAAAAGCTCGTCAACACCGAAATATATAGCGTAGTTATCTACGGTGCAGAAACTGGGTCAATGAAGAAGAATGATAGTCGTAGATTTAAGGGTTTTGAAATTTGGGTGTGGAGAAAGATAGAAAAGGTGAAGTGGACAAAAATGAAAAGAAACGAGCAGTTGCTGTATATAGTGGGGAAGGAGAGGGGAAAATCCAAAAGAGGCAGAAAGGATGGATGCATAATTAAACAATACCGTTTTGATTGGCAATGGTACGTTGAAGACCATGAAAGAGGAGAGAATGTTGGGCAAGCCAGGATGAGGCAGGATTAGGGTAGGAACGTTGGATAGTATGACGAAAGGAAGGAAGAATGAGGAATTAAAGAGCAGTTTATTTTAGTTTTGGATTCCAGATTGTTTTTTATTAGATAAACGAAGGGAATTTTTGATGTAACGATTGGCTGCCATCCAAAACATGGCTTAATAGGTTTTCCACCGATACCAACAATATGTAATACAAATGCATTAACAACAACAAATAAAACAACTTACTTACCAGTAAGGCCATATTACTGGAATCTGCAGTGATTGAATAACATATTTAATGGCTAAAGAGTAAAAGTCCTAATGTTAATAGAGATGCAAGCTTGCAATGTAATATTCACATTCTTTTGCGTTTATTTATATTTTAACGCTTTATTCCACCATTATATTTAACAATAAATGCGATCTCTTTGTTTCCCATAGCTCAAAATGTGCATGTACCACTTTTGCCATCAAGAAAGGACATTTTACACGCGAGCTTGAAGAGTGGCCCTCTAAGGGTGGATTGGAGGCGGATAATCGGGCTGAATCCGCCCCGACCACCCCTTCCCCTCACCCGGAAGGCCGCAGCAACGGTCGCGCAATCATCTTGAGCAGAATGGGCCGCATTGTTGAGGTTTTAAAGTGCGGTGTCCCGGTATCGATCGCGACCCATCAAGGAACGTTAGCCGTTCGTGGAAGGGAGGGAGCCTCACCAAAGGAGTATCCCGAGGGTTTGGAGGTGGGTGGAATTAGAGGGTGGGGGGGGCTGGGAGGTGGGTTTCGGACGGGGAGGAGGGAGAGGAGAGATGAAACGAGAGGGAGAGAGAGGGGTGGAAGATCGAGAAAAAGACGGCAGGGGCGTGCTTCGGAATACCATCTGACAGGTATTCCTTTTACCCCTTCCGATCTTATCAGGCTTATCTCACCCCTCGTTCAAGACACCACTGTAGTTGAAGTTAGAGGGAAGCTGTGATCGGAAAATCAAAATGCGTGCTGCCTGCCTGTCTTTAACATGACGTCTAACAATATTTAAATATTATTCTCATAAATTACAGCTACACTTGGAATATTATAAACTAAAAAAATGTCTTCCAAAACCATATATTTGGTCACAATACTAACGAAAATATCATTCGCCAAAAAATATCTTAACTAATGGGAGGGATCCTACAGTCTGAATGGCGACCACTTCCCGAATCCCAACTGATATCTTTCTCCATCTTGCCGTTGACTTGCTTTCATTTTGCTCTTTCTTCCATGGTTCTTTGAATTCCGAAGAATCTGGACATCGTTTTTTACCACTGAACTCAGTACTATAGTCATAGACAATTATAGGGTATCTTTAATAGTCTATTCTCCTAAAATTGTGATTGAAGATTTATTATTTCATGTTCCCTTACTCTCTTAGTGTGATTTCCATAACAGTCGTATTTAATGAAAGGTTTTCACCTCGAAACTCGAAAAACACATTGCTAAAAGTTTGAATCTACTGATCTCATGGCATAAATATCCATATGAGTCATTGGACATTATTTAGAGCCACGTAAGACGAATGGTTCAATTATACATACATATATCATCATTATCAATTTTATGTTTATTACGGATCACGAAAGTATAATTTTATATTCGCACAGCTGTTTTTCCTTAAGTTGCTTGTGGTGGGGTAAAATATTTATCAAAGATTAAGGCGTTATAAAAAAAGGGGAAATTGCTTTCAAAGGAATTGTGGTAGAGATGATTTGGATAAAGCAAGTGAATATGATTTGATAATAATATCTTCGTGCTAGAAATACTAGACTGCGATACAGAAAATACATCTAATGTAATGAAATTCAACAAGACTGTGGGACTGTGTAACGTCTTGTAGGACAACTCAAGAATATGGGACAACGGCAAAGGAAGAGTTTTAATAATCTCATTCATGGCATTTAAAAGGGAGGAATTGGCCGAGAGAATTTACTAGATCAACAGGGATACCCATCCCAAAAAGGTCAAAAGTGGCCGGAATTGGAGAATATAAGACTATTAGTTCAATTGTACACGCAGAAGGGGTGCTATAAGATGATTTGGGATGACTGCAAAAAGGATAGAGAGCATAGAAGAAATAGGAGAAAACTAGTTAGCACTTAGAGAGGTAAGGTCACTGGCGATGTAATTGCAATAATGAATAGCTACTAAAAAAGAAAAGAAGGTAGAAAGCCAGGATGTATTTGCAAACTTCATAGATTTTGAGAAGGAGTTCGACAGGAAGATTAACCTTCTGAAGAAAATAAGAGTAGATTGGATGAATAGACGAATCATCCATAACTTGTACATGTTCCAGGTGCGGATAGCAAATGGAGAGTCAGAATAGGTAGTTCCAAGAAGATTTGTGAGACTGAGTTCACATAATACATCTTTCTTTCAGAATGTATACGAGTATACAGAGGGAAGGAAGGGTAGGAAGGGCTGATTGCTGGAGTGAACGTGGGTTGGGATCAACTCTTCAAATAAGTTGGATCTGTAGTTGATCAAGCGTCAGAGTGCCATTCATTTAAAATATTATGATCATTTCTTAGCGCAATGCGGGAGCAGTGTGAAAGGTTTGGAATGAGAATTATTCATAAGAAAACAAAGGTCATCAGATTATCCAAAAATAGGAAAGCTTTTATAATACTATATATATATATAAATTAATATAATATAATATTACTAACATTGCGACATATGAAATAGAAGAGGCAGATCATCCTTCTTATTTAAGAAGTGCTTTGGATGAGGGTATGCAGAATACTTGGGAAATTAAAAGACATTGGATAAGGATGAGTTTACAAAGAGGTGATAGTTAATGAAATACATGTTAAATAAAGGTGGAAATAAATGAATAGTGAAAACAGCTTTATACAATATCAACATGGACTGCTGGAAAACTTTGGCAACATGGTATACGTAGATTGGAAGCTGTTGAGATATAGGTTCGAGAAAATAAAATGGAAGGAAAGGAGAAGGGACGATGAAGTTCTAAGCATTGTAACGGACTCTTTTGAGCGGAATGGGACGAAAGCAGGATAATTGGATGAAAGAAACACATATGTTTTATTTGTAATTAGAGCTAAGGAATGATTTGCTTTAACATATACCCACCGCGTTCAATTACATGTTGTATGATAGATTAAGATTAGATTTAAAAATGAATTTCACAAAAAAAGACACTAACAAAACATTAAATAGAAAAATGGCTACAAAACCATGTATTAAAGTGGGTATGAGAATACGAAAAGGCCAGGGAGAATTGGATAGAAAGCTGCTGCGAGGATATCAACAAAAATATGAAGAAGGGGAATGCCGACACACCATGCTAACTGGCGAAGAAATATTTCTGAGAAAGGAAAATGAAGAGCAACAACATGAATGTAAACAGGGATATGCTGATAGAAGCTGAAGATGTTGGCAATAGACGGAAGCAATGCATCAAAGAACTCTACCAAGGTCAGCTCTACCAATATCGCTAAAAGAAAACCTGGTAAAGGACGAGAGTTGAACGGATGACGAAAACCAGGACCCTTACATACTGAGGAGCGAATTTGATAGAGCAGTAAAAGACCTTAAGGAAAACAAAGCTCCTAGAGAAGTCAAAATTGACGGAGACATCATCAAGTCACTCGGAAACAAAACCAAGGACAATCCGAATGGAATAATCAAAGATAGCTACAGAGACGGAAGACTTTCAAAGGAGTTTGGTGATCGCGATACCAAAGAAGAAAAGGACAGAGGAATACAGAGCCTTTAGTCTTGTGTCACTTGGATCAAAAATACTTACGCGAATAATAAGTCGAAGGATGGAAAGGAAAATTGAATATAATCTGTCGGAATATCAATTTAGCTTAAGGAAGAACAAAGGAACCAAGGAAGCCATACTCTGCCTGAGAATCATGATCGAAAAAATAACACGTATGAATAATCAAGTGCATGTGGCATTCGTGGACTTGGAAAAAGTTTTCGACAATGTGGAATGGAAAAAATGTTTGGACTGCTGGAAAAACTCGCAGTAGATTACAGCGACAGAGGAATAATCTATATGCCATGCAAGAAGCAAGTAGCCACAATACGAATGTGAGACGGAAGCCGTATAGAAATAAATTAAATAAAATTAAAAAATTAACAAAAGGAGCTAGAACTAAAATAAATGAAAAATTAAGAAAGGAGTTAGACATGAATGCAGCCTCTCACCTGCATTGTTCAACATGTACCTGGAGGAGACTATAAGAGAAACACAAGACATCAGATTAAAAGGAATTAGGAAAGGAGAAGAGATAAACATGCTACGCTTCGCCAACGATATTGCAATGGTGATAGTGGAAAACCAGGAGGATCTTTAAAGGTCACCAAACATATTAGATCAAGTTCTACGAAGAAACAACATGAACATAAACAAGACGAAGACTAAAATTCTAGTATGCGGAAGAGAGAAGCGGAATACGGTAGTTACACCGAAAGGACAAAAATTAGAGCAAGTGGATTCCTTCACCTAACTCGGGAGTACCATCAAATGGAACGGAAGAAGTACTATAGACGTGAAGCAAAAAATAGCTCAAGCTAAAAGAGCATTCACAATGAAGATACAACTGCTGTGTTCAAAGAAGATAGAACTACAGACGAGGAAACAAAACGTGAAAACATTTGTATGGAGTGTGGCAATCTATGAATCAGAAGCATGGACCACCGGAAAAATAGACAAGAAAAGACTAGAAACCTTCTGGAAATGGAGGAGGATGGTTAAGATCAAATGGAAGGATTAAATAAGAAATGAAGAAGTATACAGAATAATAGATGAAGAACGGACCTTGTGAAACACCATAGAGAAAAGAAGAACCAGTTGGATTGGCCTCACCCTGAGGCACAGTGGATTCGTGAAGTATATAATAGAAGGAAAAATAGAGAGAAAAGTTCCAAGAAGAAGGCCTAGTAAAAAATACATGGGATAAATTAAGATGAAAGTGCATTGCTAAAAATACCAGGAAGTAAGCCAATTATCATCAGATAGGGTAGGATGGAGGGTTGCAGTCAACCAATCTTAGGATTGAACGACCAATGATAATGATGGAAGTGGGTATAATTATAAAGGTGGACAAGAGAAGGAAATAGAAGAATGTAAAAAAGGAGTTAAGTAGAAATGTATAAAGAGTTAACTAATAAACTGAGGTATGCACTTAAGATGATTAAAGATCCTTGGTCGGAGAAGCAGATATTGGAAGTTTACAAAGGGAAGGTGAAGTTGGAGCGTTATACAGAAAGGTGAAAGCACTCTCACTAAGTAAGAAGGGAAAATTCGTTCAAAAAGTTAAAGATGTCAGGAAAATTATTAAGGGAATCAGAAAATATTCAAGAGCAAAGAAAGGAATATATATACATATAAAATATATATATATATATATATATATATATATATATATATATATATATATATATATAGATGATTTCTTCGAAGTAACACGGAAATGTTGAATAAAAAACTTAGCAACACACAACACGAGAACACATAAGAAGAATACTCGCAATAATATCTTGATAATTTCGACAGACTCGAACTCCATCTTCTTCGGAGTCATATCTTATCTTCCGAAGAAGATGGAATTCGACTCCGTCGAAATTATCAAGATTTTATTGTGAGTGTTCTTTTTGTGTGTTCTCGTGCTGTGTGTTACTGCATATGCTCTATGCGGATGCAGAGCATCCGCCCGGAAAGTGGAAGGTCCGTGGTTCAAATCCCGGATAAGGAAATAATTTTACTTTCGTGATCTGCTCAAAAACCGCCTTCCCCACATGTCCTGTGTTCGCCTTTTATGTGTTTTCCTATCCCCTTTCCTTATACCTATTTCTGTTTGAATGAATATATATATATATATATATATATATATACACGAGGGTCATCCGGAAAGTAGTACCCGTTCGTGCCGCATGAAGTGCTGACGACGCGAGTAGCCGCTGGACGAGATCAGATAGCTTCAGTGGCTTGTCTGCCTTCTCTGAGCCAAGTTGCGTGACGCTAGCTTTGCCTGTGTTGTTTCTGTGATTGTTTACAATGTTTAAAAAATTGAGAACGCCGCCAGTTGTGAAGTGAGGGCAGTGATTAAATTCCTCAATGCAAGAAACGTTCGCCCATGTGATATTCATCGCCAATTAAAGGAGGTGTATGGAGACAATGTAATGGACGAGTCGTCTGTTCGGCGGTGGTGTCGCAACTTCAACATATGGAGGGGGAACACACACGACGATGAGCGTTCGGGGAGACCGTCTGTCATTACAGACCAACTGGTGAGCTCAGTTGACGAATTCGTGAGGAACGATCGGCGCGTCACAATTGATGACATCTGTGAGCATTTTCCCAATGTTTCTCGAACAATTGTTCATGAAATTGTTAAACACCATCTGCATTATGCAAAAATTTGTGCAAGATGGGTCCCTCGCATGCTTACAGATGAGCACAAAACCAAGCGTATGGCTGCAGCACTGACGTTTTTGGGACGTTATTCTGATGAAGGAGACTCTTTCTTGACTCGCATAATTACTGGTGACGAAACATGGGTTTGTTATGCATCACCTGAGAGTAAACGACAGTCAATGGAGTGGCATCATGCTCATTCACCAAACAAACCAAAAAAATTCAAGACAGTTCTGTCCACCAAGAAACTCATGGCAACCATTTTCTGGGATCGACGAGGTGTATTGCTTATTGATTTTATGGCCCGTGGAGACACTATTAATGCCAATGCGTATTGTGAAACATTAAAGAAATTACGGCGGGCAATACAAAATCGGCGGCGAGGTCTATTGTCTACTGGTGTCATTCTCGTTCATGACAATGCCAGGCCTCATGCAGCTGGGATAACACAAAAACTTTTGCAGCAATTCAAATGGGAAACTTTCGACCATCCACCGTATAGCCCGGACTTGGCCCCTTCAGATTTTCATCTCTTTACAAAGCTTAAAGACTTTTTGGCAGGAAAAAGATTTGACAGCGATGAAGAACTTAAAGAAGGAGTGACCCTGTATCTCAATGAGCTGGCGGCGAAGGACTATGCAGCAGGAATACAGAAACTTGTAACACGTTATGACAAATGCCTTAATTTGCTTTGAGATTATGTTGAGAAGTAGTTTAAAGTATCCTCTTTCAAATAAAATTTTTTATGTTTGTTAATATTTACTTTTGTGTCTTTATTTCGCGAACGGGTACTACTTTCCGGATGACCCTCGTGTGTGTGTGTGTGTGTGTGTACATATATATATATATATATATATATATATATATATATATATATATATATATATATATATATATATATATATATATATATATATATATATATATATATATATATGTGCGGGTCGCGGTGGTCTAGTGGGTAGAGCGTTGGACTACTGACCGGAGGGTCCCGGGTTCGATTCCCGGGCAAGGCACTTTGGGCACCTGCAGCTCCACCCAAGCTAGTTGATTTTTCGGGTACCAGGTCTTCCTGGGAAACCATAACCGGCACAGGGAAAGGAACTGGCCCCCCTACCCTGATGTGTGAATATTCACACGCCGTCGGGCTTGGTACATGGGTGAGCTCTACCATCACCTACTAAACCGACCTTCGGGTTGATTACTGTGTTTATGGTTATATATATATATATATATATATATATATATATATATATATATATACATATATTATCGATTTAACATAGCCATCACAGAGCATTGTGAGGACAATTCTGGAAATTAACTGGAGCTATAATTATTCATGACGGATAGTTTGGAAACTGAGACAGAGAAAGGTATTTAGGTTGATGAAAGATTTACTAGCACTAAAATAAAATTTTTAAGCTTTGGCTATGCTGATTTACGTGTGTACTTTTGAGGAATGAATCACTTTGTCAAAATTCCTCAGTAAGAGTTTATTCGTATAGCACATGTTTTGTCGATGAAAATTATTAACAAAAGTCTTGACTGAATGTTTATTAACCACTTGCTGACTTATAAATTCTACTCCGAATTTTTACTACGCTGATTACACTTACTACGACCATTGTAGCATATCGGCCAACCTAATTGCCTGATGACGATTCATTCTACCGGCGTTTCTAAACATTTAATGAGAATTTGTCACACTCGTATGTATCTGAAAATTCTGTGGAATTTTATTTGGTACAAAGTCGATCGTAGACTATATTATGGCCTGCATACCCACCTCCATCTCTTTCTCACTGTATCATTAGACACTTTCTGGCATCCTTCTGGGAGATTTGGAGAAAATATAAGAGCGTGTAGTAAACAAACTGTTTCCCAGGGTCGCCTGGCAATAGTGAACGCGCTTAAGCCCTTTGAAGGCGGTTTGAGACGGGGGAAAAGGGGGGGAACGTTGTCGGGGGCGTGAGGGAGGGGCGGAGGAAAGGAAACGGAGGAGGGAACAAAGGACGGGAGATGAAAAATGATATGAAAGAGACCTGGGAACGGGTACACATGGCACGGGGATAAATGAAGGAGAGGCGGAGGTTAAGCAAGGGCCAAGGGGATGGAGGAGGAGTCGAAAGAGAGGCGATGGGAATCGCGCTTCGGGTGAGGAGATAATGCCCGGGAGTTGGGGGAATTGGGGGGCGGGGACTGCGGGCGATCTGACGGGAGGGCAGACCCGGGGAAAAAAGGGTTTACGGGATTGGATTAAGTTAGCCGAGAAATCGTCTTTATTTGAGCGGCGTTCGGGACGAGAAAGTTTCGTATTTAAATCCCTGCCCGCGAATATAAAAAGAGAAAGCAGTAAAGAACCGGGAAATTATGGTGCACGTGGCTGAGATAGGAAGATGCAAGCGTTTAGAGCCGTTGGCAAACTGGCCGAAGAATCCGCATCGAACGCTTTTTAATCTTACGCGCGCCTATATCTTCGGGGGCGTGCTTCCGCCCAAAACTCTGCATTGGGCACTGGTCACTAAATTCACTGCTGAAAGGTTTCAATTCCCCGCTGTTTAAAAAGGGTTTTAATTTCACAGATATGGGGTTCACAATCCCCGAATAAAATTTTTGTGTTTGACTATTAATGAAGTTAAATTAAATTTTTGGTGGGGAGCACTCAAAGCCAAACTCAAATTATAATAATATCTTGGAAATTATCTGTTTCTGCATCCTTAAGTAAAATTGTGCTCGAAACCAGCAAACATGTTATAAATGTTTTGAGTTGATACAAAGAATTTCAACACTTTGAATGTGTATTTTGCTATAATCCATTAATTTATAATATTACTGATGAATAGATCATCCACCTTCACACAACAGTGGTCCCTTTATTAATAGCTTTCTATTTCGATCTTACATTTAATAAGATGAATTGGGTATATAAGTACTATTGTGACCTCATAAATTGGCCCTCCTTTACTACGTATTTCACTCTTTTATTTTGAGATATAACAATAGGATGAGGATCAAAATTCGTTTCGAGTCCTCTTTCTGATTAATTTGTCTTTTGTCCCAGTGCAATAGCTCTTGCAATATTATTTTAGCTCTTTCAATGAAATTCTTTTACCACGCATACTCACTTTTCCGCCCCCCCCCCCTTGAAAAATGGAAGAAATACTAAAAGTGACCCGCAAACGGTGCATCCTCGTAATTCTATCCGATGCAGAGCGCAGGCCCTGAGTGGCTGGCCAGGGGCTGTAGCTGCGATTCTCTAGCCATAAAGATCCCTTGGCCAAGGAGCATACTTCTATGCATTGTGCTTTTTTCTCTTTTATAAAAGCATAAACTTCTTGACCAAAATCGTCCATCGACAAATTTTTTACCCCGAAATTTGCACCATTCCAAAATTGTAGACATTAGGTCAAACGATGAAGACTCAAAAGGAGGATATTAATAGAAATAATTTAAAGAAGGTTGGGAAAGTAAACGGCCGAGATTCCAGTGGATTGTTATTGATAAAAATTCTAAAGTCTCTATTCTGGGTGTTGCCGAGATTATTTGAAGGAATTTAACTGATGAGAACTTGAATAACGACATCTCATTTGAGAAAATTGTTTTCTGTTCTAGAAGTTTTTCAGAATTCAAGAAGTTTTCTAAGGATATATCTAATATTATGGAGAAGCGATAACATCCCTAAACAGAATACGAATCCTATGACAAAAAATAACTCATATTTCTCAATCCATCACAAGCTGTCCCGTATCCAGTACTCTCTTCCCAAGAGAGTTGTTCCTTATTTTAGGCTTTTAAGCGTGTTTTCTCTTAATATCTGCCAAATAAATTCTGTATGCCACAAGATTAGCCACTATAGAGAATGGAAAATGTGTTCTATTTCACCATTTCATTTGAAATTCTGTGACTATACTTACTCATATCATATTTTTACTCTAGGATTCTCCTCCATGGTGCTGATGCCTCATATTCTTCCCATGCGGGCTTTTCCAACTGTCTGCGTATCCAGTCAGTACAACTCCACATCCCTTTCTGATGTTTTTCCGCTGTTTCTAATTATTTTGAAAGTATAATTTTTTAAGGCCTTAGTTACTTCCTCAAAGACCTATTACACTTGGTGTGCAAAGCAAAATGTTGGTAATCTACTCATCTGAAGCAATAAGTAATATGATTGAGAAAAACGTAACATTTGACATTTGGTGACTTGCCACTTAATTTATCAGGCTACCATATGTTTATTTTCAGTTATATAAGCTAGCCATAGTTTATTCGTACCTTGATATGGCTCACAGAAAAAATATGTTAATAAAGTAAAATTATATCTAGGTACGGCTATAAATTGTTAATTTTTTACGATGCGCCCATTAAAGTGGTATGATTTCTCTATCACGCATCGTTTATTAGTAATAGCTTTACAAGTTCCATTACTCTCGCATCTGACTTGCATGGTGTTATCTCTATGGTTAATTTCTTGAAGGTGCAAAATATTTCACTCTCTTTTACAAAGATAGAGAAATAGTTTTCACTTTCTTTTGTCATTTAATCATTAAGTTACCTTCTACGAGTATCACCACCCAAAGTTACATTCATATCTTTATTTGCCACCCACTCTCCCTTTCTCTCCCTCTCTATTTCTTTCATCCCGTTCAAGGCTCATTCTCTTCCTTCATTATCACTCAAGGCTCATTTGATTTAGTCTTTTTCATTAAAATCCCCTTATCCTTTATATTTTATTGCAAATATGAATATTCTGTGAAACAATAATAAACCCAATATAATTATCGAAATATCCAACATGTTTTTTTTTCTTTCATGATCAAATTATACTCCGTTCCCTTTCTTTCTTAAACTCACAAAGAAAATTTTCTAATATTTGCGCACACCGCAATTACTCGAGAGGTCTGCTTATCTTGCTATACTATTACGGTTCAGTTGAGTACGATTTGCACAAAGGGAGAAGTCAACTTCGATACACGTCTATTTTTGCATCCTTGATCAATATCATTATTTCATGAAATCCATGTATTAGCAGCAACTTCTTCACCCACATTTCGATCTCTATTCTATAACATTTCACAAAGAGGTTTGCCAAGAATAAAATATAATCCGTTTTTGAATTATTTCAACGTTTTCCCCCTTTTTGTGTCTAGGAAAAACATCAATTAAAAACCTAGAAAACACTTTGAACGCCTAGGTATCATAGCTTAACACCGTCCAAGCAATTCAATATAATTCCTTGTAAAGGGTGAATGAGTATAAACTCCAAAGTTTTAAAAAATCACTGAAGAGCGCGCAGGTAAATTAGCGGAGTAGGAGTAGAGGCGTTAGCTGGGTGAAGTAGCACCATTTTTTGTACATGTTTTAGTACATGTATTTGCCATGCAGTAGTCTAGTGAGCATTAAGGCTTTGTCGTAGAAACGTTCTTTAAGAACAGTGATAATGTAGTGGCGACGCAGAGGGCGCCGTGGTCTAGCGATGAAGAGTATTTTCACCTCTTTGGCTAAGTAAATAAGCTAATTTTTTTCTTCTCTGGGTTGTTGACAACCCTCGCGAACTTCACCCCAGACCTTATCATAACCCCAAAATGACAGATTGGTACGCTGTGTCCTCCATAGGCATTATTGGGCCTTACTTTTTTGAATCTTGGGGTTCATCTTTTACTGTAAACTCTGTGCACCATTGTGACATGCTGCAGAACTTTTTTTCCCCAAAATTGAAGGGTATGGTAAGGAATATGACAAAAAAGCCTTTTAGTTTCATCAGGATGATGCCACGGCTCATGCGGGCCGTCGTTCATTCCAAATCCTGCGAGAACGATTTTCCGGCCGCCTGATCTCCTTACGAAGGGATATTCCATGGCCCCCTCGCCGTATACTCAATATGAGGAGGCCTTACTAAAGATAAGTAGGACGTTTCCTTTTCTTTTTTATTACTTCACCTTCAGACTATACGTTTGACGTGAAAAAGTCAGGCGCGACACAAAAGTCGGCGAGCGTTTGGGATCCATTTAAAAAAAATCAATTACAGATTTTAATATGGTACAGATAAAGTCCACTGTTTGTGACAAACTCGTACCAAAGAACACAAAGTGTCACACATTTAATACAGAATCTGGGGTGGAAATCTTTAGATATGCGAAGACTCAGGGCTAGATTAAGCTTTTTACAAAGATATAAAGCGTGCAGTTTTGCATACGATATTGGAGTAGTAATTTGACACCCTAATTACATTGGAAGGTCCGACAATTATTACAAAATTAGAGAGTTAGATTGCCGAACCGACATATTCAAGTATTCGTTTTTCCCGCGCATTATTCGCGAAAACAATACAAGGGGGAAGACCTAAGAAAACAATAGATGCGCGCTGTCGAAAATAGGGGTTTATCTCGTACAAGACTTAAATTCCCGCAAAACACTTCATCTGTAAATATGCATTATAAATTCAAATCTGGCGTACTAACGTCTCCCGCTGTGCGCCCTAGTGTCAGGTGGGATGTAGGTGGATGGACATAAAGCCGATTGTAATAGTGAATTCTCCGTTGGGAACGCGTAGAATACTAACCGGTAATAAGTGTTTGAATTGCACGTGTGCCTGCCCTCTGTTAATGTATTTTCTTATCCTCTTTGTGCAGGCATAGGAATGGCTGATAACCATGTAACACTCGTAATATTGTATACTATAGTCGTATATTATATACTCGTATGTAGGCAAGTTGCATGATTAGTGCTCGGTCGCCCCTTTTCCACGCGGTCTTTGGTGGATCGCGAGGTCCCAGGAGCATGAGGAAAGAGAGCGAATATATGTAGACTGGCTGGTGACCTACCACCCCCTGCAACACGGCCTTGCGATGGTTTGTAGATAAAGGGGTATTTTGTAGATAAAGATGATAGGGACTCTAGAAAAATTTGAACAGAAGAGAATTCGAATTTAAAAATTATATGAAAACAGCAATAAAATTATTTCATATGGGACGTGAAAATAATAGCAAGGAATAGTTAAGATATTGAAAAAATAAGACAAAAAATAATTGCAATTCAGTAAAAACGAATCGGGAACCTTTGACATATGACTCTGATACCTTATCCCGGTGGTCAGGAATGCCTCTGAAACTTGGTACTGGGGGCGAATCCTGGTGACTAAGTGGACGGATGAAGGAAGAAACGCATCGAGAAAGAATCATACAGAAGAATATAAGCGGAAAAGAACCACCTGGAATTCATTAAAGAAAAGAAAATAAATATGGATGAGACACACTTCGAGATACAACGGATGCGTAAAGAATACAGTAGAAGAGATATTGGGCAGAATGGTCTCTTTATGAAGGCCAAGGGTCAAACACCGTCCAAAAGTAGGCCAAAAGAAGAGAGATGTAGAATGTGTTGATGGTGACGTGAATGTCTTCTTAGCGATAGTCCTCTGAAGGCAGAGAGATACTGACGCACCATGATACCACAACATCTTTGATCTCTCTGGAATATATTAGCCATACTTGAGCAAAATAACGGATGTGACAAAATATTGGTAACTTTTACTTCTCAATGCATCCCCACAAATAAAATCTACGTGTATAATTTGCGGTCCTTTATATCCAACAACGACAAACTTTAAGGGAAAATATTGAAAACAACCTGGTAGCAATAAAGTTTGCAGAGAATATTTCAGACATCTCTCTGCTTTTCAAGAATTCGGCTCATCTTGTGAGTAGAAGATTTGCGAGAATTGATTGAAATAAGTAAATTCCAAATTTTCCTCACAAGGACTCACTAATTGATTGCTGACATTTTCAAAGATTGCGAGCAAAGCTTTCTTCACGGGTGACCAAGTGAAGCGAGCGTCATCATCCACATTCTCACGGCGGAGAAACAAGAAAGTCATCGCTAGTTTTCTCTCACAATATATTTAGGTTTCATGGCGAGGGAAGCGTGCTTTGAGATATTTTCAGGGGGTTTTATTTGCCCTCAAAGACCCAGGTCAGCCTTTTTTTGCTTTTCCCTAAGACTTCTGGGAAGAAGATAGGGGGACAGGAGCAAGAAAAGCGCAGCGGGGAAGTAGGGAGAAGTGCATTAAAAAAAAGGAGGGGAGTATTCAAGAGGGGAGTGGCCTCCCCCTCCTCCATGACGGCGAGCCCTCTCAGCTTTCCCCTTGGAAGACGACCACCAAGGGAGACGCAGGGAGGCCAAATGCTCCATAGGTATTATTCAAAGGGTTTTAAGGGCACCGAGTGGACAAAATGTCAACGCACGCGTCACTGGCAAAGGAATGATAGTATTCTGAGGAGGGTAATGGAATATTATTGCCTTGCTAAATCGTAATGAGACAATTTTTGCTACGGAAAAAAAATTCAGAATACTTCGAAATTTGATATGAAGGTCAATTATGATAGGTCTGACTAATAATTGTGAACTCAAGTCCTTCCAGAAGTGATGTTTTGTTGGCGTTTGGTTGTGATTTGAATGGAAAATAAGGTAAACGAGAACTCACAGAATTAGGAATAGCAAGGCTTAAATCTAGAGAAAGGTTTTCTAGTAAATTCTACTTGCTTTCTCAGGAAATTCTTGTCCCCGAAAAACCACCCAGAGCGGGTGAAGCTGAGGGTGCCTAGAGGCTTCCCCGGGAATCGAACCCCGGTTCCTCGATCAGTAGTTTCTTAGTAGTAGAAAGAAAGCTGATAAGTGAAATCTATGTTTTTGATATAAACTTAAAAGAATGACCTCCATAAGTAAGAACAAGGGGAGTATCAGTGTGGGGTGGGATGAGGATGTCGACATGTGAGCATCGTTTCCTTTCCCGAATGAATAGGATAGGGAGAGAGAGAGGAGCAGAGGGGCGGGTGTGAATCGCGGCGGGGATGGGACGGGGTTTGCGCCTGGAAAGGAGGGAGTGGGTATGTTGGAGGGCTGGGAAAGGCTTTCACCACGTGCGAAAAGGGAAGAGGAGGAGGGGTGCGGTGAGAAAGGTGCGGTGGCTTGGGGAGGGGTGCAGGAGGGGTGTCTGTGCTTGTGTGTGCGCGTGCGTGACGTGGTTAAGGCCTAAGATGGATTAAATGGAAGCAAAGGTTAATAAATATCAGCGTATGTAAATCTGGTGTTTGCCATGCTCTCTCCCGTTTCCAGTTTTTAGCATATTCTCCCCCTCGCTCCAGAGTTATTTTTTTTATTCTTTCATTTCCATCTTTGTGATCGAAGTTGGCGATTTCCCTCCATACTCCTCCCCCACCTCCTCCTTGGGCGCATATATTTGCAACCCTTGCCCTCTCTAAGGTTGCCACAAAGGTAAGGAAATAATTCCGTACATTGACACATGTTGTAAGCACATGACCGGAAGGTCTTTTTTCAAAAGTAGCCATTATTTAAAATTAATCTCCCTCTTAAGTAACGTTCATTCGCAGAATAAAAATAACAGTAATTTACATCAAAATTATCTATAATGGCGAAAATCCAATATACCACGATTTAGTAATAATTCGAGTTTCATAGAAGACCCAATAATTTTTAAAGTCATGTAAGTTTCACATTTCTTGTAAAAGAGACCTGAGCGCTTATATCGATGCAGCAATTCAGAGCAATCGCTTTTTTTCCAGGTGGCGCAGGATTCACAACTCTCCATTTCTCTCCCCTCCCCCTATTCCCTCTCGTTGCGTGGCCCTGGAGCGTGAGTCGGTGGATCGCGCTTCCGATTCCAACAAACGCCTGGTAATTACTTTTCACTTACCGAGGGTGGATTTTCAACCATCCTCCGTCCTGGAGGATATCATTTCATCCGTCTTTTGTGCTTTCTTCACGCTTCCATTCCTCCTCGCCTTTCGCGAAGATAGTGCTGCAGGCAGTCAACAGATTGCCTGCCCCCTCTGGTCTCTGTTACTCGGAATTGTGTTAGGGCTCCTCACCACAGGGACTACATTCAATCTAGTGTGCGCATTATGGAAACACTACTTATTTTTCCACTCACGGGTGAATGGGATACGGGAAACGGAGACGGTATATCGAATAAAGCGATATTCTAACAGATCGACTCGTATGTCTCGAAGTTCCGCAACACCCACAATCACAGAATCGTCTTCAGAGGAGTCAGTTCTGTTTTCGGCAGCAACCAGAGGATGAGAATGAAGACAAATGTTGATCAAAATATTGTTTAACAGCAATAGCATTTTTATAGAATATAGAAAAACAGCTATCTTTTTTATTTTTAATATATGGAATGCTGGGGGCGCTCGAGGTTGTAACCTATTCCTTCCAAAACACGTCCTTGGCACGCTTTCCCTTGCACATGTATACTGGTTGCCGCACATAAGTAATTGGTTGCTCTTCCACATATGTACTTATTTATTCCCGAGTTAACACATAATGTCTTTTCCACCATGACTAATTCTTTTCTCCACGATCATTCATCAAGCTGTGTATTGTGTGGCGCGCTAGTAATTCCATCATGACATCGGTACACAACGAAAACCGCACAATATATAGTCCGTTAACATGGTCAATGTGTCACGCGAAGTGGGAAATAAGCACCGGGAGACGAGGTTAGACGGGTGTTTACGTGTACATTAGACGTCAGGCGAAGTGGCATTTTGCTCGGGCGAGTTCATGTGTAGAATACCGCCCGTCGAGGGGATTGCGCATTCCACAGAGGTTCGTGCGTAAGCAGATATACGTATTAATGGTAAGCAATCCCGCGTGCCCGCTCGTGTGTGCAGTAGCGGTAAACGACCTTCCTCCCAACCTCTCTCCCCCACTCGAGCCAATTCCTATTTCATTCCTTCTCCTCATGAAGTAGGAAGCATCACCTGCTCTATTGTCCGAAATGGACTGGGCCCTGCTGCTTCAGTGTGCCACTGAATATCGACCACGCTGTTCTGACCACACGTGTTATACCGTCTTTTCGTACCGATGCCCAACTAAAATGAATATCAAGCCAGTATTGGAGACACCTCATGTAGAAGATCTTTAAAATCTCCGGCATGCAATCCAACCCAATTTATTGGCCCCAGTAGCGGCGGGTTAATGTTCTCATCTGCCAATCCAAGGGTCGCGGGTTCGAATCCTGTATGGGTGGATTGTCCTCCACTAAGAGCTTGGATGTTTGTAATATTGTCCATTGATATCATTACTAACTGTCCAATGTAAAGGCCAAAAAATGCTTTTTTCGTACTAAGGCTAAGTAAATAAATATGATCGTATTCTCGTCGATGAGGAGAAGAGAGTACGTTCGTTTAGGGCTGACAAGGCTAGAACGTAATAAACTAATTCGACGCGAGGGATATTTGAAATAATCGGTAGCTGGAGAAAGATGTCAATCTTTTGCTCCTTCAATAAATATTTTAAGCCGAGGATTAATTCTTCGAGGCCATCAGAAGTCTCTTCGGTAGTTCATTTCATTATGCTTACAACTATGGTAGAGGTACCATTATTTGGCACTATCTTCAATTATTCTATCGTTTAATTACTAGATGCACGGAAAAAATCATTAACTAGTAATGCCTCCTAGGAAGGTATGTAAATTCACTCTAAATCTATGTGAGATACAAATTTAAGTTTGATTAGGCTAAGATTTTTCGGATATATTAATAATATATTATTTCAAAGATGAAATTATTTTCTCTTTTTAAAAATGTTACCTTTGAGTCAACCTGTCAAATTAATTCCTTCACAGACTCCATCCAATAGATAAAATCCTCGTGCAATAATATGTAATGGCAATACAATGGCTTATTACTCAAGGTAGTATTGTCACCCAATCATAAGTGCAAGCCATTGAAATAGATACCAAAAGGTCACTTTCATTAACTTCTTTCATTTAGTTCATTAAGTTAAGACTCTACAGCAGTTAAATCTAATCGTTCTACCCACAGACACCCTGAACAAACCTAAATAAAGTTATCCAACTATCCTTCGAGCGGATATCACGTGACTGTAGGGGCGACTCGTCCTTCCATTACGCTGGTTGAGGTGTAGCTGTCCGAGTGAATTATAACTCCGTTGAAATGTTAAGGCAATGTAACTGCCAGAGAGACGGAATGGCTAAATCCATGGGTTTAATTTTCAGGGAGCTTTTCGGGGGTGCACTGGTCCATAAATTGCGTGCCAAATGAACACTTATAAGCAGAATATAACGTTTGTCGAAAGGTGCGGGTTGAATACGGGTCTCTGGGGACTCATGCTAAGACATGTTGATTTTCCCATCGCTTCTCAATTCCTGTCCAGGCTTATTTTACTCAGGAGATTTGTTGTCTAGTTAAATCCCGGAGATAATTATAGAGACATGGTGAGACGTGATAGTTAATGTTAATTACATTAGAAGCGTAATGGGCTATCTATTCAAAATTAAAATAACCCAATCTCCTTATCTATATTTCCGTATTATCAAAGTCTTTAGCTCGCTTGGGTTATGGACAAAAATGATACATACGAGCTCGTATTCAGGCTGTAAGAAAATAAAAAGAGTATAGTTTTAGTTTTCGAGTAAGGGGTTTCCAAATTGTCATACATCTCTGTCAACTTCTCAAAATTTGAGTGAATGTTGCCCCGCCTTTTATTTTCGTTCGTGCGGCATAATACGAAGTTCAATAAATGGTAATGGATTATATTTTACCCTCTTGTCCTCATTGTACGCGTATTAAAAAATCAGTCCATGGTCGTTCGACTACTTTCATCCATTCGACGCCAATCGCTAAATCCGGCTTACAACCGGGCCGAGATCACAAATGTGGCAGGATTCACGTCATGAAAACTACGTCTTTGCATCAATGTGGCGACGCTTGTCGCGATAACATTCTTTCTCGGACGTATCGCCAATTATGTCCAATGATTTCATCCATAATAGACAGCTGTGGCAGCAGATATTTTCAGAAGTCATTCTGGAAATATCTGCTGAAATACATCTCTGAAATACATTCATTCATCTGATTCTCGGAAATCCCTCTCCTAAAATCCTTTTTCCGTGATAATTGTGAAACTCTCCGGCCGCTCCAAACTCCTTACCTCTCCCCAGTCTTTTTTCCCCAATCACTTCCTCCCTCTTCGCATTCGTGACGACGCATACATACCCTCCTCCAATACCGCCTTTGCTTTCCCACCCACCTATTTCCCTTCCTCCTCTCCTCCCGTACCCCACCCTCCCTCCCTTCTTTCTCGTGCGCCCTGCTCCCGATCGAAGGAGCACATTCTGCGGGTCCGCATGTCGAAAGACAACCAATCAACTTTTTGTCATTAGGTACTTCCGACAACTTTCTTAACTTCGCCCCGCAAATACAAAAGTAATTCCCTCCACAAAAAAGTATTACATGTGGAGTATTTATCTTTAGGAAGTAGGATGCGGTCTTAAAGTTTATAATATAATCACAATGGTTCACTAAGATTATAAAACAAATTGGATGATCGACCTTTAAAACCTCAATCGAACTCAAACGCTTCTGCCCTCGCCTATCGTCTTGGGATCGTTCTTACTAAACCACCCTCCGTATCAACGTTTTAACCATCCTAGTCTTTACATTCTTCCTCAGCATCCCTATCATCCATTCCCTCTTCATCGTGAAAGTTTCGTTGCCTAACACAATTATTCTTCTTTTGTCCTCACTTCCTTTTCAATTTTGATCCAAAACTTTTTCAAGGTAGATAATTGTTCAACTTGTTCTCTAAAATCTCATAATATTTTTATGGGTTTATTTTTGGGGGTATTAATTGCCATCCCATATTTTTCACACTGATTGAAGCTCTACATACAGCAAAAATGTTACATCTCATCACACAAACAAGATTGATATCGGCGAATGAGAAGCAGTAACTTACGATTCGCTGGAGATAAATTTAATTTTATGTTTAAAGGCACCGTCGTGTACGTGGCGGTAGGGCTAGTGAGTTATGATGATCAACAGGGATGCGCTGGCGGAGTAACGATAATTGCTTCTGATAGGGCCGTCTCATATAGGTCGAAAGTTAGGAGCCAGGCGAAAGGTATTCCGTGCAGCGTGTGTTCCTCAGTAAGGTGGCTGCAAAGGCGTCTGACCCCAATGGGATGGCCATTGATTGATGGTGTCACTTTAAAAATACTTTTGAGGAAGGGAACGGAAAACAACGTCAGTTAATTCTTCGAGGATTGTTATGATAGACACTTTTAAGAAAGTGAGACTTAGCAACTACGGGACTCGGCCATATGTGTCGTGCCTGGAAGGGAAGAGGCAAGGATTCTGCAATCGTCTTCTCACGAAATCCTTGCAAAACGAAAGCGGCAGCAGCAGCTCAGAAACACAGAAGATGATAATACCAGTTAGAATATGGCATTGCTGATTTGACAGAATATTGCAGAGAGGGAAATTAGCAGCTCTAAAGTAGGGATGAGGAGAAGGATATAGATATAAAGGTATTGAAGACGGTGAAAACAGTGTCTTACTCTTGTTTTTAAATTATCAACAGGCAATCAAATGCTGCGCACCACTTTTTGTTCAAATGTTTGACAATACTCTTTCTTCCTTGAATAAGCACACACGGAGAGAGACAGCCGGGAAAATGAGAGATGCCAACGTTCGTATTTATATTGGAATTCTATCCTCATCTTTTCAAAGAAGATTATACCTCTCCAGCACACGTTCCGGTGTGTGAATACTCTACATATGCCATGACTGGGCAGAGTATTACATTATTTTTACTTTAGAGCTTGATAAATCAATGAAGCTTGATCTTGTTGATCTGTCGATCTGTCGATAGAGCTTGATACAGTTGACATTAAAATACGGAAATCCGATCATGGCCGGTACCAGATGTGATCATATTTTCTTTTTCCATTACAGTACGAGTCATTACCAAGCACTAATGTTGGAATGGTATGGTTTCTGATAGCCTGACATACGGAAAAGCAATTTTACGGGATAATCAGTATATATGATATTGATGCCGTAAACGTAATACACTTTCTTTAACGCTAAGCCATAGTCAAGAACTGACGTAAATACGTGTGTAATAGAATGCAACAATTTCAGAGTGAATCCCGGCCAAGGCGAATGATTTTTACACTCTGAAATTGTTGAATTGTAATGCTACATGTAGCGGATGACTCCGTTAAAAGTTACTGTTGCGGCATCTCCCGCAGTTTCCTGAAACGTGTGTAATAGCTACATCATTTCCTTAAATATCCACAAAGTGTGAGGTTTACTTAATGAAAATAATGAGTGTAAATGTAAAATAGAAAAACGTAATCTGAAATTATTTGCAATATTGACTAGTGTAGAGCACAAGGGAGATTTGACTATTCTTCAGATCAAAAAAAAAGGTTTTTCATCAAGGAATTATGAATATTTCTCGCGATTGTCGTTCGGATATGTGTGGGGAGAGCAGTATCTGTACGGTCGAAGTATTTCATTTATTGAAAAAAGATTTTTTTTATTTTCCCTACCTACTTAAGTGCCTGCTTTATGATTGTGGCTTTCTTAGGTGACTCATACTTTAGACTTAACGTCCATTATTTGACGTCTAATCCTGAAATAAAATTATAAGAGAAATGCTTGACAATTTAAGTTCTCTATGCCTGATTTGGCACTGGAACCATATTTCCAAATTCGTATCACCTGGAAAATATGTTTTCAGGAAAACTCAATTTCATAAGTGTCTAGTGATGACGTGTTTTAATGATGTAAACGATGGCTATCCTGAGGCTTTTATTTTTATGTTTGTATCTTAATTTTTACAACTGATCAATTAATAGATGGTATGAATTCGTGATATGAGCAAAAGGAAACTACTGAGACAGCGCCGAAATGAATCCATGCGGAAAAATTACTCCAAAGAATTCGAATTTCAAGCCATTGTGTGTTCACTAGTTTTTACGTGATATTTTGCCTTCCTCCTCTATTTGCCATTTGTTTATTTCTTTTGACTATGGGGCTTTATTCCCTAAAATTTTCGGTTTTAAAAACACCATTAGGACATCCAGTGCTTTGTTAGCTTCATAATTCCGAGTGTTGGCATTGCTTTGCTGTAATACCTATGTCAGTGAGTGTGTCCCTGGGAACATCTCTCCGTAAACCACTTTAGGCTGGTCAGTATGAATGTGTGCGTATTTGTAAGTTCCCGAATACGGTCCTTAGCAATAATTTCCTTGTAAAGCTATTAGGGAAAAACCCCCTCCCCTTACGTAAATGTGAACGTCCTACTATTTTGAATGTGTGTCTGACGAGGGATTAACTTTCCCTTAATCAGCACACCAATCTCAATATTCCCCTCATTTTTCTTCCTTTTACGATAGTGTGAAAAACCCTTTACGGCTTAAAGAAATATTATTTAATATAATGTATATAGTAAACAGAGAGCTCAATTTATCCTTTCCAAAAAAGCTGTCACAATTATTTTGATGAGATATATCTCCAGTTGTAAAACATTTGTATACAGTCACAACTCGAGTGTTTCAAAACGTGTTCCAAATATTAGTCTTATTCAAATCTGTTAGTAAAGATTTGAATAAGTCAGGCCAGTAAGCCTGACAAAAATGTACATTTCAATAACATGCCTTTCTTATAGCTCTAAGTGAAAGTGAGGAAGACATTTTGAATTAAACGAATAAACGCGTTTATAAAACATGGGGAAGTGAAAGTTTAAAATTAAATGAGGAATTCTTCTTAGAATAGCCCTTAGGGCACATTCCTTAGCAAAAGCATGAAGCGTGTAATGAAAAATATAGCGTATCAGTTTGGCGCATTTTGAAACATTAAATTATTCTACTTACTAAGGGACCTGGACATTCAGGACACGACAAATTCGAAAGATTCACTTCTCACTCGAATATGTCTTACAGCAAAGCCCCCCCCTTTCTTCTCACCTGTTACAGAAAAGAGTGCACATCACATTATTATCTGCAGAGATCGAGGAGGAATTGAGAGAGAGAGAGGTCACACGAACAGAAAAAAACGATCTCGTCCCGATGAGATGAGCGTCGGCTCGCTCGGGGCAGGGCGTGGCGGGGCGGCCCACGGCGGCGGGGAAGGGGAAGTGAAGGGGCGGACGCCCCTCGGGGGAGGAACAGTTGGACGCCAGGCCGTCAAATTCCAGAGCAGCCACTCCTTTCCCTCTCACCTATTTTGCCGCTCTCGTTCGACTCTCAGGAATCGGGAGTCGCCAGAAGGGGCAAAAGGGGAGTAGGTGAAAAGGGCTCCTGCGTCCCCTTCTCCCCTCCCCCGTCACATCCACCGGTGAACACGACACGTTCTCAATTCGACGAAATCCAGAAAAATGCAATCAAAAAGGGAAAAATCAGATGGGACCTTGCATATTATTTTCTCTATGCCTGTGGTTCTCCTATTTCAAAAACTAACGTTGAGTGATTGATGATGCAGGTAGACGTAACTGAGTGTTCGCGCGCTTCTAAACTATCCGTTGCATTGTTTAGCATGACTCATCATCCCCTTATCTGCCATCGTTTCACTTTCCATGCACTTCCAAAATCTATTTTCAAAGTAGATCAATTTCGACTTTATTTAGAAACTACGAACCTATGTCCCCGTCATAAACCACCATTATATCTGAGCAACCTACATCTCCATACTACCCCGCAAGCCGCCGCAAGGGCGTGTGATGGGGGGTTTTAGGTCACCATCCGTAGAACTGCATGGTAAACCCACAACATGGTAATCTACACCCACAGAGGCGAAAATATTCATGTAAAAATCTTCATAACTTACACACACATGCAAATACCTACATATTTAAATTACATGATCATGCTTGAACCTTGATACCTTACGTCTACCCAACGTTTAATCTTGTCCTGAGTTGTAAATTACATGTCTTTAATATTCCTATAATGACTTTGGTTTCTTACTATTTTGATTCATAACTGTCCAGGGAGGGGGTTTTTGAATTTATCTTCTTTATCACATCTTTGTGGTTTGATCTATCTAAATAGTTTGGGACCAAAATAATTCCTTTGGTGTCATTGTTAAACTCGTTTGTTCTGAACATTTCTGAAGTCTGTCTCGCTTGTTCTGTTCGCATCTCAAGTGGCTCCCAGCTTAGTTATCCTAAAAGGCTTCCTATCCTATCACACTCGTATCTTTACTATAACAATTTTTCACGAATCGGGCAGATTTTCTGTGGACTTGTTTTATTCTTCTTGCCAAATTTTCTCCCATGGATTCCAAATACTTGCGGCATATTCCAAATGAGGTTTAACTAGAGTGACAAAAGACCCTATTTTACTTCTCATTGCATTTTCCCACCACCCGTTTAATGAAGCCGAGTTTCTTTTAAGCGAATCCGCATATTGTGCTTCCCATGGAAGGTGTGGTGCTAGAACTATCTCTAAATATTTAACGTGATCGGTCGTACTGAACCCTCTATTTCGTAATTTATGTCCTGCTCACCACGTCCTTAGTTTCAAAATTTCAAAACTACGCATGTTAAGTATTAATCCCCATTCCTTATACCAATCCGACATTGTGTCTAAGTGTTTCTAAAGAACCCTATTTCCCAATATACCACCGTCAGCAATTAATCAGTGGTTGCTACTAACGTGTGGCCTTAAGTCATTAACGTATATTAAGAACAGTATCGATCCTATTACACTTCCCTGGGGAACGCCCGAATTTACAAGTCTATTTGTTGAGCATAACCCATCGATGACTACTATTTGTTTGCGATTTAACAAGAAGTCTCTAATCCAAATAATAATTTTTTCATTGATTCCATAGCATTAAGTTTGTGTAAATTTTTTTTGTGTGGGACCTTATCGAAGGCTTTGAAATCCAGGAATACTCCGTCGACTTCTTTATTGTTTTCTTCCGATCTAAGTATATCGTGAATGAAAAGACCTAATTTTGTTTCGCAAGATCTGTTCTTCCTAAATATTTGCTGGTCGTGGCTTACTATATTTCTACTATCAAGAAATTTCATAATGTCACTGACAATAATGTGTCCTAATATTTTACAAGAGACCGATGTTAAAGAAATGGGTCGGTAATTAGTTGGTTTCTCTGTGAGTAATAAATAAATCAAGAAGATTAATTAGATGAATATAAATTATAATAATTAGTATGCATTTATTTGTCCATATCTATTAAAGAGTATGCTAAAAAACAGCATTTTTAGAGTAAACTAGAAAATAAAGACCTTATGGGCGTAGAACAATAGATAGAGACAATTCTCCTTCAGGAGCATCCTTTGGCCCTATTACGAAGATGGCCTACCGTGGACTTGGCAAAAAATAAAGAACTGGACCATGGGCTAGATGAAATTAAAGTTTATTAGGTTATGAACTAAAAGCTTAACTGCATTAAGATACACAATTAAGGACAACTGAAGCCTCGTATATGCACTGTGAGATGGATAAGGCGCATGTCCCTAGACCAGTCTTACCTTTAGGACTAGGGCTTACCTTTTGTCGCTAGATAGCGCGTGCCTTTAGACGATTTCTAAAGATAAGTGCTGTCCGATTAATTCGTTTGAAAAGCAACAGTGAATAAAAGGTTTTTGGTTAATTATGGTTTCACGTTTTCAGCTCATGTTTTCGCCTTGTTTTCACAAAACATTTTAGTCTTACCAATGTAATATGCTCTCTTTTGCGATATATTTTCATTTAGTTTGAAATTAAGTGAGTCGGTGATTTTAAAATAAATCATAAGTTGACGTACATCTGGGACGTAAAGTCTTCCAAAAACTCCAAATTAAACTTAATTCATTAATAAGCCACGAAAGAATAGCGAAGTTTAAAGTATGACGTCCCTTGTATTTTTGTAGATTACCTCCAAAAAAAACATTATGATGGAATATGACTCTTGATTCTTATAATACTGATGTAGAGATTTTTAAGCACCCGCATTTTAGCGAAGTAGACAAAATAAACCAATACAATTTAAAATTTTCTCAATTACCGAGAAAATAAAACAAAATTATAAAAGGTTGGGTAAATAACTTATGTACTAAAATCTAAACATTAGAATCACTGGCTGCATAAGTGAATGGAAAAATAACTTGTAATCAAAAACTTTCAGAATTTGATAACCGCAAACTTGGTGAGGAATATGTTTTTATGATGAATATATTACAAAATTCTGGATGTAAATCACAGAGAAAAAATTTGATAATTTTACCAAAACTTATCCTCAATAATTTTGGTCATATAGAGCCTCTTTCCTCTAATTCAATCTGCACCCCTCATACTGTGGGAAATTTTATTAATGTGAAAAAAACCAGAAGAAATACCAAAGTTCTCCGCAATCCTCTGTCGCATTAAAAATCATCGTCGTACGTCCACCAAGTGAATCACCTAAAGATTTAACCAGGCACCTGTTTAATTGAAAAAAACTGTCGAATGGTTTGCAGTCTCCATTTTAGATAAATACCATTCTGCGCCACCAAAGACACGCATACATCAACATAAATACTCCGCGATCCACCAAAAGGTTTGTGGAAAAAGACGCAAGCACCAGCTGGGATGATTCTTAGCCCCCGGCCGAGGGATGGCAGGGAGAGGGTGAAATTAGGGTAAGGAGTTATGCGACATGAACTACGTTAATTGTACGTCAGTCCTATATGGTCATGCGGGAATGGATTTGCCGACAAAACACGTGAAATTAGTGTAAAATGAATGAGAACAAGTAAAATTAACTATGCCCTAGATACTACGGGCAAGTGGGATTTTTATATAACGCAGGCTGTCATTTGGAATACGAAGTCTAAAAACAACATATTTTACTTCAATTATAAATCAATGACTATTCTGCGAAAGGAAACACCTAAACTTCTTAGATCCTCCCTTGTCCATTTATCCTTCACGTAGTTTCTTCCTCTCCACGTCCCAAAAGTTTACCAGCACACACGCTCACCATAAGTACATTTGTCTGTCTGTCATAGTTAATTATCCAATACTGTATTTCTAAAAGTAATTTTTGAAACTTATTTCTTTAATAAATATAAACTAAAAGGAGACCAACATTTTCATAAATCAAGTTTCTACAACCATAATACATAATATATAAAATTAGCTGCGGAAAATTATGTTAATATTATAAAAACGTGAGTACGTAGACTCGAGCCGATTGAAGGCTCGGCACGTAAACCGAAGTCCGTTAGCGTTTCCTACACAAGTCATTTTTGGAGTCATCACGGAGGAAGCGATAACCAGGGAAACTTTAGTCGAGAGCCACGCCTCATTGAGATAAACCTCAAGCATGCCGTAACAAACTAGTGGAACGCAAATAATTAAAATAAAAGTCCTTTTCGGTCATTGAAAAAAAAGTCTAAATGAAAGAGACACGAGTGGGGAATGAAACGGTGGGAATTTCATCATTTCAAGTCCAAAAGATAAATATGGAAGTGGAACACTCGATGAAGTGGTTTTATTTGTAAAATAGCAATCGGAGGGGTCGGTCGATGGAGGAGGGAGTCGGTAGAATTTGCTCCCTACACAGTTTCCACACAGACGCACTTAAGCCGGAAGCCATTTCGATCCACCCCTCCCCTCTGCTCACGCACTCCCTCCCCCCTGCCTCGCACGCACACGAAAATCCTCCCACAGTCACCTGACCGCCCTCTACCCTTCCCCTACCCCTTCCTCCCACCCGATGTCCTTCCTACTCATCTGATTTATCGCGTCGACTCGTTACAACCAAAGCGTTATTACATTAGGACCATAGTGCACATAGAGGCAAAACAACCGCGGGACCGACCATTCTCTCTCTCTCCCACCCCTCTCTCTCTCTTCCACCCCTCACTTGAAAACACACGCAACCACACGACTGGCAGCGGACCATTTCTCTTGCCACCCCACCTCGTCTCCGTTTATCTCTTTCTCGCGCCACCCTCACCATAAAGTGTGAACGCTCCCTCCCTCCCCCCTTTGGCAATTAACGCCGCGGCAGGGCCCACTTCCCCCGGCTCGCAGCCCTTCACTCGCCGGCCCTCCCGCCTGCATTGAGCCGCAGTACATAGCTTGGCGATATTGACGACAACAGCAGCGGATTGATCGAAACTTTAATGCATTATGTACAATGGGTTCCATAATAGGGTATTGCTATTGAAAATATTCCATCGGACTAGGTCGGTTATTGATGGATTTACGGGGCTAAGCAATGCTGCCTTTTAAACCTCGCCCAAGACGACACGAAACACTATCGTCCTCCATTAAAACAGACCATTATTCGATTCCATCCCACTTCAGTATTCCAGAAGACGCCGATCGACCATTATCTCTGGAATCAGCGACCAAGTCTCGGAGCCAAACTAAAACTACGCTCCATGCATGCATGTGTTCGCTAATCGTATACCGCACATTTTCGAATTATTCATGTCTACAAATCCCTTGTATTTGTAAATGCTGCATTAAAAATGCAGTCCTTTTTTTTACTGTCCCTAACCAATCATCTGCTAAGTTTCATCTAAAAAATTTCCTAATTGAACAGCTTCGCGAACTTTTTTCTATGCCCGCCAGCTCGTAACACATCCACCCAATTTCCCCAGAATCCTAATTTCTTAATTTTATTATAAATAATTTCGTCTCATGCCATATTTTTTGTTTTGATTTTGATCCCTTGTTGTTTTAATTTTCAGCATAAAAACATTTTCAATGGTACCTATTCTCATATTCTCCTAAATACTAGTATCCTAAATGTTATATTAAAAATATTTTTAAAAAAGTAAGAGGTAATACAATAATTGCATAAAAATGAAATTTCATGCATATAATGTCAACTAAACGTCTTTCGTAATCTGGCAAACGGCCAACTTGTAACAATTTTCTTTTTAAATAAATATGTAACAGCAAACACTAATTCACGATTTAGTATCTTTTAAGTTTTTTCGACGGCACTTTTAGCGAATTCATTAGAAACCAAACAAATAGCTTAAACGTGAATCAGATACGAAAAACCCTAACTTACTGAGATCTAAACAGTCTGTTATGAATAACCCCATTCGAGTCGATAGAGAGCTTAGATGACATTGCCTGCAGTGAAATTGTTAATCCTAGTCTACAGGAGCGCACCCAAAAGTGGTAGGACTGATTTTTTTACAAGAATTTTATTGACAATATACTTAAATCCACTTAATAATCTTCAAAGTATGCTCCTTGAGCTGCTACACACAAAGTATAACGTTGCTCCCATTCCCCGTACGCCTGCTGGAAATTTTCTTTGGGGATGCCGTTGAGGACCCTCGTCGAAGCCTCTTGAACGACCTTCATCGAGTCAAAACTTCGTCCCTTGAGCTGTATTTTCATCAGGGGGAAGAAGAAGAAGTCCGGTGGTGCCAGATCGGGAGAATAGGGCGGGTGCGGCAACGTGGCAACACCGTATTCGGCCAGGAGCTGTCTGACGACGAGCACGCCATGGCACGGCGCGTTGTCATGGCCAAATCCTGTGAAATAATGAGTTGGACGTTGGATGAAGACAGACCCAACTGGTCTGCAATTTCTTCACTGGTTAAGCGTCGGTCTGTGCTCAGCAGCGTCCTCACTCTGTCCACATTCGTGTCGGTTCTTGCCGTCGACGGCCGTCCGAGACGATGGTCGTCTTCAACGAGCTCCCTACCCTCTTTAAACAACTTGTGCCACTGTGGAACGGCTTAAAGCACTGTCCCCATAAGCCTGCTTGATCATATCGAGGGTCTCAGTTGCCGTCTTCCCGAGTTTCGCACAAAACTTCACGGAATAACGTTGCTCTAAATTCAGATTCATTTTGTTTTTCGACGCGGACAAAAAACTTGCTTCACTAAAAACGGTGTCCTCACTCAACGACAGCCCGCAGGCGACTGAGGTTGCTGTCGGTCTGTTGCTAAGCGCCCCCTCCACCTTACCATGCCAGACAGATCCCCCTCCACCGCTCCGTTCGCGCCAGAGAAAATCAGTTTTACCACTGTTGGGTGCGACCCTGTATGTTTTATAATTGCGAAAACTTGATTTAAAACCTAGTATTTAATTTGATGAACTATTATCTCATGTCTGCTACATACATCATATTCCTTGAATGCTATAGGATAACACTAGAAAGTGTCAACGCATTAGAAACTTTCATCAATATAAAAGGTTCATACGAACTAAATGTTGATCTCTCAAATAATTGCAAAATAATCCTAAAAACATCTAACCTCATTAATACATTTCAAATTTCTAAATGGGAAATAAGAGGAAACGGGAAGTGAAAGCGCAGGTAATAAAGTAAAAAAAAATATTAGCCAGAGAGTTTTGGTTCTATTGGTGGTGCGTCAAAATTCCCACAATGACAGCTTGATAAGTTTTATCACTTCTTTTTCCATCACCATTTCTCCCAGAAAGTCCCTCGCCTAGGCGGACGATCACGTGGTATGGATTCTAGCGATGGGTGCTTAGAGGCATCAATGGCTTGTCTACGCGGAGATTCCACCGTCAGTCAGAGTCCTAACTGTGCCAACATTCCTCCTTACACCACTCCGGGCGTTATATCCAGAGTGTGGATTGTGTTTGCCTAAGCGCATTGTCCTTGCGTTGGCATAAACAAACACATTCGTCGGCATCTGCTCCACGACTTAGCAGCAATTTATTCCGCGTGCCCAAAACATCAAGTCGAAATTGATAACGATGTTCGACCATTAGCATTAGTGTGCTCCGCTAAATTAACCTCCCGTTTTCGTCAAAGATTGACGGTAAAAACTTTTTCAAAAAATGTGGGGAGGAGGCCCGTATTTCAACCATTAAGGATCATACGGTGGTGCTCCGTCTATGCACACACGTCCCCGTTAACCCCTCGGTCACTCAATTTATGCATGAATCTCCGCCGCATACGCAATTACTCTCATCGCACTGCTGACCTGGACTGCCGTGAACCCAACCCTCCGCCCCTTCCCTTCCCTTCGCTCCGCCCGGCCAACCTCCCCCCGCCCAGCGCCGCCCCTTCCCGTACCGACGTTCCCAGGGCGCATAAGCCGGGGAAAGGGGGGGCGGAGAGAGGGAGTGGCGGTATGCCTCGCCTCAATTCTGAAACTGATATGCCAATTATGGAAACATCCTTGCCAAGTCATTAGCAGGTGACAGCATCGCGCGAGCGGGAAGCAGTAGCGCTCCCCGACCCCGTCTCACCCCACCGAATGTTAATGTAAAGGTGCGCCTATGCTTATTTCGTATTATACAATTGTTTTTGTTGCATCGTGCATTGCGTGATGGCTGAGGATTCCACACAAAGACTGGATGAAGGAGTGCGGTAAAAATGCTTAAAATGTGGGTGATGCGCGCGTTATACATGCAACTTACGAATAATGGGAATGCCATTTTGAAAAACTCCCAGAGATGAATACAGGTCGATATGAATATATATACGAGGCGTGTCCATAAAGTAAGGCCCGTTTGGTCACAGGAAAAAATATACTCATATGAAACACATTTTATTGGCACTTTTAGTTAGCTACAAACCTACTTCACTTATCTACATAATCGCCGTTCACTTCTAAGCATTTTTCGTACCGCTGCACCAGCTTCTTTAACCCCTCTGCATAGAAACTCGCCGCCTGAGGGTTGAACCAATCGACAACGCCATTCTTGAGTTCCTCTTCGGTTTCGAAACGTTGTCCGCCGAACCACTGTTTCAAGTGCAAGAAGAGGCAGTAGTCGCTGGGTGTAAGGTCAGGACTGTACGGTGGGTGGTTTAAAGAGTTCCCAACGACCCAAAAACTCTCGTCCACTGGACATTCTTTGCTCTTTGTGGTGGTCGGTGAGCATTTTCGGTACCCACCTTGCACGCAATGTGTGGTATCCAAGGTTTTCCGTAACAATATTGTAGACAGTAGTGCGTCCAAGTTGAGAAAATTGTTCAGCCAGGCCATTAATTGTCAATCGACGATCACATCGCAGTTTTTGTTCCACTTGCGAAACAATTTCATCGGTCAGAATACTGGGCCTACCACTTCGCTCTTCGTCATGGACATTTGTTCGTCCATTTTTAATATCACAGCACCATTGTCTAACCTTTCCTTCACTCATAACTGTAGGTTTATAAACTAGGCATAATTCCCGATGAATTTCAGCAGCCGACAATCCTTTTGCATACAAGAATCGTATGACAGAACGCACTTCACAGCTGGCGGGATCAACGATTGTCGCGGACATTGTTGTTTGCATGCACGGACAAGCAAACGCCTTCTGAAACAAATCAAATGCTGCTATAGCTTCTCAATGAATCAGTAGATGGCGCTGCAGCAGCAAAACTGTGTTCTGAAGCGCCAATATTTAAATATAAGCAAACGGTACTTACTTTAAGAATACGCTTCGTATATCGACCTGTTTCCACGAAATTAAGCCTGAACGTGCAAAGTATATTTCAACGTAGTGTTTGAAAAGATTGAAGGATTTATTAATAAATGGTGTTATGAAAGATTTAATTATAGTTATTACAGAAAAAGAGTGAATGAAGAGAACAGTGCAGGTAATAACGGGATGGTACGAAGTGAGACTGGAAGGGAACATTATAACTGACGCAATTCTAAAATCCAGCCCTGGGATTGATAATCCGTGACGAGAATGAGGACGCAGATGCTGGACATTTGGTGCCGGCGATGACCCACGTACGCCGCGCCACACGCCGCCGAAAGAGATTGCGGGAGTGTGGTTGAATCGTATGCGCGAGACGCAGTTACCGTTATATTACAAATTCCATTTGGCTGCGGTGAGAGTCATAATGGCCGTCAGACCAAAGTAGTGACACATAAATTGTCAGAATAAACACGTAAATGGACAGAATAGCTCTATTATAAGTATTCACTCACACTTAGTCAATTAATTATTACGATCTTAAATTCAGAATTTAATTCAAATTTTAAAATAGTCACATATATTGCCATTTGGGAAAGATAATTGAAAGATTGGATGAAAATATTAAATGAATTTGGCTACATAACGGATGAAAGTTGGAAAAATATTAAATAATCTAATCAGGACTGATGTAAACTAGGCTACTACCCAAATGTACACGCACAGGTATAATCCAAGACCCTTCAATTTCCGAGTGGAGGGAGGTGATTACTCCATCCACGTGCGCAACTCACGATGTCAGTTAATTAAGCTAGTGAGGTTCGCTCGGGATACAAGTATTATGTTCCGATTCTCGCTTCACCATGGTGACCATTCTGCCAAGAAAATTGACAAAATATTCTGCAAATTTGAATGGAGGGCCAAATATTTTGAAAAAGATTAAGCATACGTACACTTCGAAAATTCTTAATAACTTCAATGGGGTTCATAGCTTTGAGCGTATTTGTTTGATAATATGTACGCTGAGATATTAGGCGCGTAGGTCTCGGTGAGCTGTTTATGCGCCTTAACGCATGAATTATTTGAGTCTAAAATTTTGTTTTTCGTTCTTTAAATTTTGAAATATGTAATCTAGATATCTCACACACACAGCGGAATAGCCCACGCTCTTAACAGTGGTTGGTACATTGATATTATGGCCGAAACTTTTCTTTTAAGTTATCAAAATGTCGCGTAAGTAACTACTCTTTGTGGTCACACTATTCATTTCATCACCTTCCAAATCACAGTTCCCCACTCACCGGAGAAACTATTGGCCACTCGTTTGAGAGCTGGTTAAGTGTTGGGGATCCGCATTTGACGTTAGCCCTCTCAATATTGCTGGTGTACTCTAAATCTTTACACCACTGGAGTAACACAACTTATTATCCACGCCTTCAAATATATACAAACATACATACGCCTTCAAATATTATATATAAGAGCATTTTGTATCGTGTCTGCTGTTTTTGCGTATGCATGTGTTTGTAAGAGTGACCATTGACCAGACTTGACCGTTGCCACCAGGGAAAATGCCTAATTGCAACTAGATTTAGGTAACAATAGAAAAATAATAAATAAATAATAATAAATAAATTTCCTAAAGAGTCCATTTTTTTCTTTACGCAGATAATTCTTATACAATAGAAATTGATGCATCTCCCCGTACATTAAAAAACTGGCGAATAAAAAGGAGTAACGCCATGGTAAATATTGCTTCAAAACATTTAATTGGTCGAAAAGGCATTGCAAGAAGGTCATAAGGTAAAAGAGAACAATATACTCAACCTCTATGTTTTCTCTTTTGCTCATTTTTATCCTATAAGCTTAACTTCTGACATATTTTTAAATGCTAGCATAAATTTGACATTCTTATTTTATTATGTTTTGACTATATACATTAAATAGGTCATAAAGAAGGAATGGAATGAGCATCCTGTTGTTACACCGCTCAACGCATGTTTTACTATTTAAAATCCAATTAGAATGCATGTTTCTCCGTGCGTTTCTTTTGAGGAATCGGGCGTAAACGATTACCGAGACGACGACAGTCGAGTCAGTGCTAGATTAAAACCACGGACTACCGAATGTTAAGGGCGCTCATGTTTCCCACGCCACCAACGGGTTAATGTCGTCACCGAATGCATCCATTCGAAATCGACTCTCCCCGCCCGTCATGCATATCCGTGTCACCCCCCCCCCCCAAGCCACCCACCCCTTCTCCCCGCCCTTCCCCCTCCCCTCACCCGCAACCCCCTTCGCGCTCGTTCGACCCATCCCAATTTCCGTCGATAGCTACAAATTTGCCACCCCGATTCAAATCTCGTTTCCACTTTCACCCTTAAATTATTCATGACTTATATTCCTCACTTGATGAGTTATCAGCTGCTATGAAAAACGCCGCACCGATGGTTACAAATCAAAACCTTTGAAAGTATACTTTCTACCTCTCCCCATCGCTCTGGTGCTGGAAAAAGTTACGCACTAACCCCCTCTCAGTGGCTTTGATGGCCGTCCCCTCAATTGATGAAAACTTTTGAGAAGATAGAGTGAAAACATATTTTTCCAAAAAGTTTTGGCACTGTCATGACAGTGGGAAATTTCTTTTCCATTATGACATTCCTAAGTTATGACCTATGATACTAGTATATGCTTTTTGACGTTGATTTGAATGTTAACTTGGAACATACTTCAATTGGTACCTGGGAATGTTTAGGATAGGTCTTCAACCAACTATTAGAAATAATGATTAGTTCCAATATTTTAACACAAAAGAGCAAAAACCCATTGCCCCTAGGAAATATTTTACACTTTCCAAAACTAAACGTGTCATAAATTGCCGAACTCCATTTTCAAGAATGGTTTTTACGACGTTTCGATAAGACACACATTTTGAAGATGATGATGATGATGAATGTATAAAACGCTCAGAGGTTTTATCAATGGGAACATTTTTCTCCAAAATATTAAACTGCCTTATATTTTGTTTACGCCCCTTGCGTACATGGATTCACGCTTGCTACCTTTGGTTGTTTATTAACACATCAATACGGTATTATATGAATTTTTTAATATGGTTTTTAAAATCTCATTGAAAATAAATTATGATACTATATGCCGCCTTGCAGTCCATGCTGCACACTTCCGATTGGGCCTATATAAATATTGTTTTATTATAAATGGGTCATTTATTCAAAATTTTACCAATCGTATGACGCCGATTATTACATTTAAATATATTATCAATTCAAAGATAAATTCTCAATTTATCAGCAATAATTTCAAAATTGTAAAATTTCAAGAAACTGCAACAGTAACTTTAACGAAGTCACCCGCTATGTGTGCATTATAATGCAACCATTTCAGAGAGTAAAAATCATTCGCCTTTACCGCGGTCAAGGCGAATGATTTTTACTCTCTGAAATGGTTGCATTATAATGCACGGTCAAGGCGAATGATTTTTACTCTCTGAAATGGTTGCATTCAAAATTGTATTTTGTACCGTCATAATAAAACTTCCAGTTTGCTTTTAAGGAATTTACTTTCTCGGAATTATGATAAATTTAGCTTGATAGCAAAGGTAATAATTAACTTAGGAATTTTCCACATAGATGATAATATTATTACATTATTAAAAAAGATATGGGAAAGATATTAGTGAAATACCTTCCAGCAACAAACAAAATTAGTATAGAATATTGATGTGACTCAAATTGTAACATTATTAAAATTTTATTGCGTTACAGAAATTTCATCACTTCATTTGTAAATGTATCACGACGTACTAAATAATAATAGTAGTGATAGATGATTCTCTATTATTTGTTAAAAAAATGCAAAAAACCGTGGAATTCACAGCAAGTTAGAAAAAGCATGTTTGACTGGGCTTCATATTATTATTTATGATTCAACTTCCAACGGGTTATATTCATATATCTCTCATACAGGAATACATTTTCTAGATATAGATTAGATATTCAATAACAATTCTCCTTGTGAATGGTTATTTTACGTATATAACGCGAGCTTTATTAACCAAAACTAAATAATGTGGTGAGCCTTCTCATTCTGTAAAGGACCTAAATATTTCTTCCTAGCGTTTCCGTGGAATAGAGCGTAGTTACTACTGAAAACAAATCTAATTACGCCCCTTGAAAATGGTTGATGTAAGTTGACTAGGGTTCCGAGAAAGATGAAGGAATGACAGGAGCATGCGTAAATTAACAGGGAGGGAATATGTGGTCTGACTAAGGATAGAAGTGATAAGGTGAAAGGATTTGCCATTATTAGTTTTTTATTAGCCATTGTAGTTGCGTTAAAACGGAAAAATCTAGGAACTAATTCGGCGATTAACCACTAGCAGTTGCATCAAGAAGAGAGTTCACTAATTCAACTCTTTTATTAGGAAGCCCCAAAAATATTTAAAATAATTACTTATATTTAGTTAACATTCTTGCACCGATAGCCATGGATTAGAGGAGGGGAGGGTTTATAAGTTGAATGTGTAGCCTCCAGGAGGTAATACCAACAAAGAAAAACCCGTTCATATGGTCTTATCTTTTGGAGTCATGGGGAAACAGCGTTATCAGTGAATTCAGATCTAAGGTTAGACAGAGGTTTTTCAAGGAAAATTGCTTTTTGACAGTAATTTAGCTACCTAATAATATCATTAAAAAGAGCAGTCCTAGGGTCAGGGTAAGTTTCCGATGGATCCAATGCCTAATTACTGGCTCTCTTCTAGGCCTCGCCAAAAAATAATCAAAGTGCACTAACACCCTGCATTAAAATATATTGTTCTTCAACTCCCCGAACTCCTTATACCTTCCGTAGTTCCATTCAGAATTCCTATTCGTTTCCTCCCTCTGCCTCGCTTGGCCAACACTCATCCCTTCCTCTCACTGCTTCCCACATTCCTTTTCCACTCAGTCTACACGTTATTATACACAACATTTTTTTCTATTTTTTAATTACTTCCGATTAACTTTCTCCTCCCCCACTGTGCGAAATTCTTTTTCCCATTCCCTCTACACTCATCTCTATAACCCCTATTTTCGAGATATCTTCTTGCCTCAACGGTCATGGTCTCCAGCCATATAACACTAGGTGGGAGACAGAAAGTTCAGGAGAAATAGCTCAAACAGAAAGGAAATGACATTGAGGTCATTGAAAGAAATGGACAGTATGATTTGATTAATAAAAAATGACAGTACTGACAGGGGACAAAGGAAAGAGAAGTAAAATAAGAGATGCTGAGGACAAAACCGAAAACTTGATGAATGCGAGCTCATTAAAAGATGGAAAGAGTGAATGGAGGATTTGTATTAGGGAAGACAAAGGCCTTAGAAATCGAATAGAGAAAAGGAAGAAGATATCATAGAAAAAAAGAAAGTTCCTGATATATCGAAATCCGAAAAAGAGAAGTAATAACTGACATGAAGAATAAGAAAAGAATTGGGATGGACTTAACAACAGCAGGGTTTCTTCGAATGCCTAAATGATCAGAGCATGTGGGAGAAAGATAGTTTTTGTTCCCTCTGATTAAGGCAGCTCTGAAAGGAACCAGTTTTTCGTCCATAGAAGAGATCCAATCAGCCATGACGAAGACCTTGCGAGAGGTCCCCAAAGACGCCTTCCAGGGCACGTACCGGTCATGCCTGAGACGCTGGAAAAAAGTGTAGAGGCCCAAGGACAGTACTATGAAGCATTTTAAGTGTTTATGCAAATCCGTACAATAGATAACTCAATCGCATTACTTTCGGAACGCACCCCGCCTCTACGATGGGTAGAAGATTGAGGCTGAATAAATAATTTTGGATTCAGATTGAATAATTGGCGATATTCACCCCATGAGATTTGAACTATTCAACAACTCATATGTCTACGTCTTACTCATCATTGAGATGGATCCTATTCTTACGTACTACGATTTATCTGAGCGTAACATTAGCGTAAATCCGCAACTTGCAGACCTAAGTTCACTTGAAGGCCCAATGATGTGGACTGAAGCAACGAAAGCCGAATAAGGATCAGCACCACTCGCGATTCAAACGTAAATTGACTCTCTAGGCACATGTGTCAGGCGCCGAAGATATGCGGAAACATTCTAATGATAACACTTGTTATTCTGGGCACACTTAATTTCTCTTTAACTGAAAATTCGATGCGTGAAATTCTGGTAGATGGCAATAAAAATGTCAGTTTAAGGATTCCCTTCGACTCCACGAGCGGTCAACTTGACAACTAGAGGTGCGACCGCGGACGGCATAAATTACGAAGGCAAAGATGCGAGAGGATTACGAGTGCGTGCCTTTCCCTAGTTATTATTGTTGTCAGACGTTTCTTAATTCCATTTTTTCAAGCGTCTTTTCGGCTTCATTCTTTGAATCCTAGAATACGTAGAATTCGTTAGTACTCAGTTGTGATCTGAATATGCATTCACCCCTGGAAAACTGTGCAAATCAATCACATCGTTTCTAAGTATGTGCCTAACCATGTACTCATATAGTCTAAGTTAGTATTTTCTGAATTACGGGTCTTTTCATGAATTCATACGCATATCATGGTCTCAAAACAAATTGTTATTTACGATTAAGTACTCTCCCCTGCAAAATCCTACTGCTTCCTCCATACGGTCAATCCTTGTGCCTATACTGTAGCCCGGTAACTCACTACCATCTCCTTCTTCCCTATCGTCACGTTCGAATCCCCTATCACTATCAAATTATGCTTTTCTTGAATATGCACAATAATTTCTTCTAACTGATCGCAATACATCCACTATTGGCCTCTTCTTTATGTCTCTTCCTCTTTCTCTATGATTTCTTTGTGGCGGATAGAAATAAACCCTGACCAGTTCGTTGGTTCAGCTTTTACTCTCCTAGTGAATTTCTATCAGTCGATTTGCTCTATATAAACTACGCTTCTTCATGACTTTTTGTTTTATATTATAGCTACCCCTCTCTGGCTGTCTTCCCAACCACTCCCCTTATAACTATCGCTTCAGAAGAAGAGGGAGATATACTACCTTATAACTATCGCTTCAGTATTTCCCGATATCCTTCCATCTCATCTCGATTAGACATAAAATACCCATCTCTCGCTTTTTATTTTCTAACTACTATATCCTAAGCATCATCCTAATATTAAAAATCCCTATTCTGACTGGTTTTGTTCTCTTCTTTCTCTGTTGTACGGCTTCATTCGCTTTCTGTTTGCAAGGATTTCGCAAGATGACGACCACGGGAGTCTTACTCCTCCCGCTGGCAACCATGCATGTCAGCATACCGAATCTGTAGTTGCTAATACTCTATCACTGTCCATCACGGCGTCTATTATATCATAGTCAATGATAAAATTCAGAATGTTAATAAAAAATGTTTTCACAACATTGCTTATATCATTTATTAGTACGAGAAAAGGAAGAAAAACGGTGAAATAGAGTCTACTGAAAATTCTCCAAAATATTATCATCTTCGATGTTAATCTCCGATGTCTACTTTTCAGGGAGATAGAAATTAATATTCCCGAAAATGGATACGAAAAGTGGGAAGCAGTGTGAGTCGTATCCATGACAATTTCTTGCGAAATCCTCTTCAACATCTGCGAATGCTTGCCCAACGTTGCCATGGGATTCTATTTCAATTTTATTTCCAATAGATCGTAAATTAGATTATATTTACAAGTGTAATGATAGGTTTAATTATTCATACCCACCAAAAAAGCAGAATCAATAATAATTAAATGCAGATATCACTTTTGATATTTAAACACATTAATAATTCATGACTTTAGCAAAAGGCAAGAGAGCAATTGACTGAGCGTATGAATCAATCCATATATTTTAAACGATCAATTATTCAGGCATGGAGAATTTTATCTCTTGCGATATCACTGTTGATGTAAACTTGAAATATCCGAATGGATTACCATTATTAATTGAAATTGGCGTATATAATTAAATTAAATGCAAAAGGTTTCAGTTACACACCCTATTAAATTTCTGGCTCTATAAAATTTGAAAATGGCTTTATTTCGTACAGAATCCTGCCGTTTATTTTATTGTTTTTTCATTTCTTTCCAAAATTGACTAAAACATTGACAAGTGGCAATATCTCCGTGGTGATTTTGCATTCACTATTTCCTAACTGAGCTTTTATTCGGACATGGGGGAATAGATCCCCCTTTTATCCTAAGTGCTATGACATGCAATACTACCTCTTCTTCATCCAGCAACCCACCTGGTGAGAGGCCACTTGTAATCAAGTTGATATTACGTTGTGTTATTTTTTAGCGCTTTGAGGTGAATTTAATATAATCATTCAAGTTTTAAAATTAGGTTTAGTTCTATAAATGATAAACCCAGAGCTTGAGGGGTTCTTAATTAAAATTACATATTTTCCTTCCGCCTGCTCGCATTGAGGTACTACATTTATTTAAAATATTAAAATAATAAATAAATTGAAAAAGGTTAAGTTATTTTTACAAATATATTTCTCAGATGCCCTAATTCGGCCAGCATGGCTTCTTTATTGAGTTGTTATTAGATACCACATGAAATTGGTAGCAATTCGGATGTCTTTGTTCTTCTACGTTTAGTAAATATATGTCCAAATTGGAAACAATACCGTTCAAGAAAAACAAATTATGTAAAATTGGGTTATCAATTCAGTATCGAGAATCATTATTTTGCAGCAAAATCCGCAATTTAAGGAAGTTAAAACGGTTTTATTTCCTTGGAAAAATTGCATTTTTAGATTTTTCTTGTTGTTAAAGCTTTGTTGAAGGTAAAGGAAATTTAAAAGAGGGTACTGAAGTTGTCATACCATAAATCTAAATAATATAAATAATCCTTTCATACATGCAGTAAGGAAGTGGTAAATGCTACTTCGTGATATATTTGTGAAGTGTTAAGGATGTCTGACCATTACACCAGATATTTAAATAAATCGTGGAGGAAAAGTAATACGTGCGTGTTTTAAAAGGAAAGAAACTGTCATTGACTGGTCCTTACAACCCAGAACCATTAAAAAAATGAGGATAAGGCATTGCGACACGAAATCACTTGGAATTTGAAATTTCAATTAATCGCTCTTAATGCGTCAGTTACTCGCCCAAATAAAACTTTTCAGCTAATGATTCAAAAACACTTGGACAATTGAGAAAATGAAAATAGAAAAAAATATTTTTAAAGAAGGATAATGAAAAAAACAATTATAATAAGGCTATAATATATAAGGATATAATATAAGGATATAAAAGCTATATGGGACCTCAAAATCGTGTAAATAATTTCTCCATTTACCGTCATTTTATTTGAAACTTTTGTAAATTTTGAGTAAATTAAATATCGAATTAATAAAAGAAATGATTAAGTAAATTATGGCTTTTCAGGTTACTTAATTTTAGAATATGTTTGCCGTAAAAAATTCAACCCCATAATTCAAGTCTAGATTTAGTGTACAAACGAGTGGGATTTAGTATTTCCTCGCGTGTATACATTAAATCCCTGATGTTGATGGATCCTGCCACTACACATTGCTGTTTTTGAACCCTGGCTAATACACATAAAATGGTATATCTCTCCGAAACATGAGGATTAACATAGATTGTATACTTCGAGTTCTACAATAGGTATGCTCACACACATTCAAACACGAAAAACATATGGCGAACAACTATTCATTCACATGGAACTAGATAAAAGGAAAAGAGATAGGAGCATACGGCGGAATCAAGTAGATCACAAGTGCAAAACTATTTTCTTGATGAGAACGTAAACAACGGATCTTTTGACTTGCTGTGTCGATGCTCGACGTTCTACCAAATAAATACATGGAAATACAACATACTGGGTTGCGGTAATCCAGGGGGTAGAGCGTTGGACTACTTACCGGAGGGCCCGGGTTCGATTCCCTGGCAAGGCACTCTGGGCACCTGCAGCTTCACCCAAGCTACGTGGCTTTTAGGGTACCAGATCTTCCTGAGGAACCATAACCGGCACAGGGAAAGGAACTGGCCCCCCTACCCTGATGAGTGAATTTCACACGCCGTCGGGCTTAGTATTGGGTGAACTCTAATCGTGATCAATACCGACATTAAACACTGGGAAATTTAGAAGCTTATCGGAAAATTTTATTGCGGCCATCCTACACTTTTGATTCAGAAACAAAATATTTGCCGTATTACGATACATTATTTGAAACATGCTGGCTGTATTAATGTATTAATAATATTTTACCTATGCATGAATTCGTAATGTACTCAAAGAGATTTGTTTTTTCCGTATGATTTGTAACCTTTCCTTACACTACCTTGTCAAATTATTTTGAATTGCCATAATATAAGTAATAACCTCGCACAATTTTAATTTTAATTCACCGACCATGGGTTGGGAAAACTTATCTTATCAATCCCTTAGAAAATTTAATTACATATCCGAAAGGGACAAGAAAAAGGTTTCTTATTGCTTTGATTTTTTTGTTTTGAGATATTTCTCAAAGTTTTGTTGTTTTCAATTAAGTTAGTTTTGTTTCATATTGCGTGTTATTTCTAGAAAAACAGCTGAAAAAATATATTTACATATATTTATGAGATCAATCCAGGGAAAATAGGCAAACCCCCATAGAACTCTATACTTTTGAGTAAAAAAGGAACGGCATGAGTAGTAATCAGTCTCCTTAATATTTTTACTCATTTCCCTCCTCCAAAACGCTTAGCCATAAAAAATTTATATTGATCAATGAATATTCCTCTTTTTATTTAATCCCCTTCAGTTGCAGCATGAAGATTAAAGTGGGAATCAAAAGATCTAATGGAGCCCGAATGGCCGTTGTTGACATCGTGTCATTCAATCCTGTTCTTTTTGTAATGTTGTTCACGATAGTGAATTTTTTTTAATGTTATCCGACGGCATTGCTGGGAAATACTACAACATGAAATTTACGCCGAAATGATTCATATTACATAAAAAATTACCCCTACTCTCCATCGTCAAATAAAAACCGTCTCAAGACTCTCACCAAGGGCTAGGGTGATTATTTTACATAAAATAGACGCTTAGGCGTCATTGTCAGGTACAAATTACTCAGGTTGCGATCCATTTATGTACCATTTTATAGGGGAAAGGGGTGGGTGAGAAATAGGGCCAGAGGAGGGGAAAGATGAGGGGTTGTGATCGGCGTTGGCGGGGGCGTTATGTTATTCCTATACTGTGAAGAGCTTGGATTGCCCCTTTTATATTTAATAAATCAATTATAAAACATAGAGCTAATAATTTACAGCATTGACCAGACACGGATCATACGATTACACTTGGCCACGCTAAAACACCCCTATTAAATATTAAAATAAAACAGCCAAGAATATTTCTTTCTTTTTTCAGCAACGGTATAACTGTCTCAATTCTCGAAAACGTGGAATAAATAGTCAATCATCTCGACTTGACCATTGGAAGTAGTGTTACCGAAAATTTCAATAAAGCAATGCAACATATAACACAGGTTATTACATTTTTCAACACAGTGCATTTCAAATGTGAAATATATACAGTGCATTTGAAATACCCAGTTCATTTGAATTGGTAATTTATGCATAAAGAAAACATGCTATGTAAAATATATTATGTATTCAATGGGCGTGATCCGGAAGTCATTTGAGAATTACACTCCTCCGTAAAATTGCAGCATACGAAAGCGCGAATGAACAATATACGAGAACTGAAACACTGCAAAAAATGGAAGTGGGTTACAAGGGAATTAGAAAAAAATATAAATAGAAAGTAATGGGAAATTATTCATCTGTATGCATTTCAAAGCTATTTTGCATTCGAGCAACAGTTGCACGTAATGAGATATTTTTTAACCCTAAGAGTACTCTCGTCTGGGTCGATTGGACCAAGGAGATCTTAAACTTAGCAAGAGGTGCACGTTCCACTATAACTGGCCTTTAAATGGCCTATAACTGACCTGAATATAACTAAGCAGGCCCTGCCTACCTAACTCTAGTCCTTCGGTCTGCAATCCATTTCTTTATTGATTGAATTTTTGGCTTGAAAACCATATCTACAATTTTCATGTAGTTTACATCTCGCTAATATTTTATTCGATTTGTATGAGTGTAAAATATGAAGCCATTATCCAATCTATTCATAATTTGTATACGACTCTTCAAGAAGAGTCCGCTTCAGTAATATTTTATCATACTTGGCCTAAATATAGCTGAGTTTATTTAATTGAACTAATTTACGCTTAAAAGTCTATAATTTACGTTTAAATATCACCCAAAAGGCAAGTTAATTCGCTTGGGTAGCCTTGTGTAACCTGTATTAAGAACATTTCTCAAAATTCAACGGCATTTAAAGCCTACGAAATGGGAGTCAGTGTTCACCCCCCAACATTCTTAATTTAAAAGTGCATCTTCTGATCTCATTAGTTTGATAATAAAAATTTAAAGTAAGATTAGAAACATAAACAGTCACCCTCCAGACGTTTTATTAAGAAGTTTATCAAGTAAGTAAACTATAGGACCTTCATTATCACCCATGCAATGCAGTAATACACATTTCTTAGGCCTATCATTATTATTTACAGTTACTACTAATTATCATTTTGATATTTTACATTTTTCCAACATTTATTTACTTAACAACAACACTCAGGAACGGTGCCCAAGGACGGTGAATCGTCCACTCAACCGACACCGCATGCCCCCTCTATTCGCCACGAGGAGACTCGGGTTCGCATTAATTGAACGTCGATTGTCCACATACACAGTTAAGACGCGGGCCTCAATGGCGTACGTGCATCGGCGTTGATCTGCAGCTAGCAGTAAGCACCTCGTTAGAGTGCGATCCCGCTCAGGGAATATAACCTCGATATCTCCTAAATGAGGCGAGTGCTTCATTTCATCTTCAACTGATACTGCCAGAATGAAAAGATTAAAAGACCCGAAATGATCAACGTCAACCGAAAAGCACAAATCGCTGGTGATATCTTACCTTTCAAGAATGCACTGCACTGCTGGTTGATTAATTCACGTTACTAAGATGCATAATTTAACGTGCTAAGTAAGGCGTAAATTTCAGAAAAATATAATACATTTTAAATAACTCGAACTTTTAGAAATAATCAACCTTATGATGCCAATATTTGTAGCATAGAACAATTATCAATGCCTACTTTTATCAGTTAGTCTTATTTCTTATTCTTCTAACTTTAATGAGAAATAGGTCCGGCTTTATCATTCCATTGATGAACCACTACCCTCAAAATAAATGTATACCTCTTAAAAACTTATTTTATTATTAGTAGTTGGTTGCATTTTACAATTAATATGGAATTTTAAATTTAACATTTTAATCATTTCGTCGGGATAAAATAATTCTGTGATCCGAATTATTCTGTAAAATAACAAAAACCATTCTTAGGAAAGGTCAGACTAAGCTTTAAAACAAACTTCCATGAAGCAGTTTCTAAAAATTATCTAAATTACCGTCATTTCAATCTTGGGAATTTGTTTCCCTGTATCTTTTTTCTTTTTTGCTGAGTTATAAATACCAAGCATAACAACGTTGGAAATAATTAAATTTCCGATTTCTATTTTTTTCGATTATCTGTATTATCTACCTGAACTAGGCTTCTATCTCTATAACTCTTCTACATCCTTCATCACTCTAAATAAAGTTCCTGTATTTCGTTATTAATTTCTTGCCATAAAACCCTTAACATAGAACCCTAAAATTATAAACAAAGACGAGAACGAGAGAGTTGTCTTCTGCTCCCTAAGTTCAATTGAAACAAATAAGGATCATCCTGGGAGCACATGAGTTTGTAAGCAAATCGTAATTTAGTATTCTACAGTGCATTGAACTAATTTTATTTAGTTCATCTAAGGAGAAAGATGAGGTGCAGACTACGTCAATATTTTTGTTAGTTACACGCTACAATGACCATGGGGTTTTAAAATAAATTTCATGAGTATTTCGTGGTGATGAAATTGCGAACCAATTGCTCCAATATTTATCACAACACGTATCTATTATATTATCTCCCTAAAATGCATCCTTAATGTCCTCGTCCGCCTCCCACAAACACACCTGATTTACGTTGATCATATGTTTACAGGTGATCACAGCTTTCTCTTCCCCACCCGCCTTTCGGAACGAATTTTCTCGGACGCGGTTGCATTCTTCTTCTTCTCCTCCTCCTCCAATCGCATTTGCCCCGTAGGGACCCTCCACCCCCCTCCCTCCTTGGCAACCCTCACGCCAAGCCGCCCTCACCTCACTCGCCCACCCACTCACTCAAGCACCGACGTCGACTCCCTCCCTCCACCCACCCACACCGCCGCCCACACACCACCCCACCCTCGGCGAGCCCTCACCGAAAACCCTAAACCCCCAAAAGCCCCTTCCCCTACTCTCTCCACCCCCAAACCACCCACCGGAGCACCAAGCTCTCCTCCCCTTGCCGCCCCTATCGCCCACTCTCCCACACCCTCCCTCTGGCACACTCTCCCCCCGACCCCTCGGAAACTATCGGATCAATACGGCTTTGGTGGCACAAGCCCTACCTCATAGAACCCTCGGCCCTCTCCGCTCCTTTCCAGCCCTCCCAATCGACAGATCCCTCTTCCCCCTCCCTTCCAACCATCCCCCGACCCTTTATTTTTCCCTCCTCTCCATTCCCTTGCCCTCTTCCCGATCCCCTTTCTGCCCCCCTCCTTGTTCCCCGACTGCCCCCTCACCCATCTGATCGGTGACGCGAAGGGGCTCTCCTACTTGCCCACCTTCGCCGGTGACCCTTTACTGAAAGATGGCCCACTTACGTGACCCCTTGGTGCCCAGCACTCCAAGTCACCCCTTCTCAGCCAATATGGAACCGCAAAAAGGGCCCTTTGGGGTCCCGGTGGGACCGTCGTGCCCCTCGTGGTCCTCGCTTTTCCCTTATTTAGGAGAGAATCTAAGACGACCAATTGTATTCCACTCAAAGATACGTGTATTCCTGTTTCCATACTCTTAATAACATAAGCAATAAATACTGCCTTCTATCTCCTCCCAGTTTTCCTTTTGAGTACATTTCAAATTAAATTAGCTATTCTAAAATGTTCCTTCTGAAGTAAGGATAGTCAACGCAGTCATCCTTTTTCAGCTCCAACAGAACGTTTACAGTGACTATGTAGGCATGCCTATACTTGTCTTTACCAACAAAAAAGTCTGTCTTAATTCACGGGGATTTCTATTACAACACTGCTGTTTCTTTTCGAAAAAATAAAATTATGCTAAACTTGCGATAAAAATGATAAAAATACAAGCTCGTTAAAGAGCACTTTTAAGACAAATAATACCTTACCTACTTTTCTAAACCCGTAGTTCAATAATGAGAACATAGTTGATAGAGTAATAAACTCATAAATGTTCCTAAATATTTTGCTCTGATGCGTTTGATAAAAATGTTTAACAAAATTACTTTCATTTATATTTGGAAATGATAAAGAAAACACATCTCTACGATAAATTAAGCCTCAACGATTAATGTATTAGCTAAGACAGTGGAAATCACAATTTTACAGCATTCGATAGTTTCAGGCTCAAATTTGTGAAGTTCATGTTCATGGAATGAGATCAAAATGTATTTTTCCACTCTTCCTTATTTTGGTACTACTAGTTTCAACGCTTAGGCGTTATTGTCAGGTACAAATTAGTCAGGTTGCGGTCCATTTATGTACCATTTTATAGGGGAAAGGGGTGGGTGAGAAATAGGGCCAGAGGAGGGGAAAGATGAGGGGTTGTGATCGGCGTTGGCGGGGGCGTTATGTTATTCCTATACTGTGAAGAGCTTGGATTACCCCTTTTATATTTAATAAATCAATTATAAAACATAGAGCAAATAATTTACAGCATTGACCAGACACGGATCATACGATTACACCTGGCCACGCTAAAACAGTCCTATTAAATATTAAAATAAAACAGCCAAGAATATTTCTTTCTTTTTTCAGCAACGGTATAACTGTCTCAATTCTCGAAAACGTGGAATAAACAGTCAATCATCTCGACATGACCATTGGGAGTAGTGTTACCAAAAATTTCAATAAAGCAATGCAACATTTAATACAAGTTATTACATGGCGATCTAAGTGATAAGAAGGAAAATTTCAATTCAATCCCAAAGCCATCGTTAGGACAGGAACTTCAGCATTAAATAACAAGAAAGGTTATTGTTGCTGATAGTTCTTTTTTTGCCCTTTAGCATACGATGTTAGGGCTATAAAATAGAAATTTTTATTCAATTGACAATGCAAATTGGAAGCCGTTGATTATAGGCGAATTATCTATTTTTAGAAAGAACATTTTTTTCCAAAAATATCCCCAAATAACTCTCTGACATATGTATACTCAACTTAATACACCTATATAATTGAATAAAAGAGAAAGCTCAGTTTAAAAATATAAAAATAAATGCATGAATGTATTTTTAGTTAGTCATTATTACAAATAAAATCACGTTGCTAACATAAGCTAAGAGCTATTTCACAGGTGTGGCTCTGAAACTCAAATATTCTCTGAAACTTTACTATATTTTCTAAAACGATTGCACAAAAAGGAATATGTTTTGCAGAAAGAGTATGTAATATAAATGTGAAGACAAGTAAGTAACAATTATAACTATAATTATATACTATTCTGCAGTGTCAAAAGCTAAGTATTCGCTGACAACAAAACGAGGGACGTGCAGGAAGCAAAAAAATGAGTTTCCCACTCGTCATCAATGTTCATATAAACCGGAATGCACTATGTAACTATAAATTAATTTATCAAAAACATTTCAAATGAAATTAATAATGGCATGCAGAAACCGAATAGTTATCAGAAAACTTGTTTTCATGATATAAATTTACACGCAACCTATACGTTATTATTTTAGAACTCAATGTGCTTCCTAATTATTAACTCTGAAATTTAACGCTCCACGGAGCATTGAAATAATAATTGCCTTTCAGTACGTCTTTTTCTCCGGAAACATTCAAGATGTAAACATATAAATGTGAAACATTGAATAATATATTTTGGATAATATTTTTAACCAAAAAATAAATACGTTCATTTAAATCGCTCTTGTTATTCAGTCGAGGGATTGATTGATGGGAAAATGCTCAACAAGCCAGGTAAAGGAAATAAAAAATTATTCATATTAGACGGAATTAAATGAGATAGTAAGCCCATGGAGCTGAAAAGTGATCCGTTTTAGTCCAGTTGTTGCAGCCTACGTGCATATGACCGTGTTGCGGGCCTTGCAGTGGGTGGCCATGCTCGGGCGCTGGCAATGCCCATTGCTCGATTGAAAACTTCACTTCGCCGTTTTAGTTAACGCTAACAGCACAGCACAGTACTCTAGTATTTGTTTTTCCTTGACTAACGTATCAAACATGCCGTTCAAATGAACTTGACCTAGGAAGAGTCCAGAGTTTATCTCTATCACAACAAAGTAACCGTTTAATTTATATTGCCAAAATGTAAACCTTCTGGAATTTGATTTCCAACGAAAATTTGTTCGGATGAATAATGATGAGAACATTTTGGAAACGTTTTCCCGTGTGTTCATAGAGCCCTAATATTCTCTCTCGCCGAAAATAAGATCATGCATAGGAATTGGTAACATATACCGTGCCAAGGCGCAGGGAGTGAGGGAGTTGGTGAGGGGGAGGAGGAGAGGGGGCGGGAGGGAGGGGCGTGGAGCTCACGTCGAGCTTCGCTCGGCGGCGGCGCGTGAAATCACGCATTCAGGGAGGGAGGAGGCTGTGCTCAGGGGATGTAGATCCTTTCACCTCGCCGCCGCCGCCCATTGTTTCCCGGATGAATCCGATCGCGGGTACCCCAGGGCTGGTTCATTGTATCCAGGAGCAGTACCCGCATTTGAACCCGGGACCTCGTTGTCTATAACCTGAGACGCGATGAACCACAAGACATTGACAATAGAGTTGATGTTTCTAGTCCTCCTAAGTTACAGCCCAATTATCTCTCAACTGTAAATTATCGATCTATTAATGTAAAAAAAATAGCTCTGATTACTAGGATGTCCTATAAATATATGCTGGAATAGACAAAATAACGTAATTAACGTGGCATTCCTTTATCTCATATATTATTTCTATATTATTATAACATAAGTGAAGACAGTTTTTAAGCAATTTAATGTTGTCTTCTTTTTGAAAGAAGACTGGTAGATTTGGGGTATTTTCCAATGGATTCAGGCCACGCAAACTCCCGCAGCCCTGCGTTCCGCTCAAAGTGACACTAAACACCCTTCGACCTCTTATTGGAATTAATTATATTTTAGTCCTGCGCACTTTCCACCTCCATTGGTTTAATCCAAAATACCTTTATTTTCCTCCCTCTCACCATACACTTACACGTACTTGACTATCCACTCTATCTGAGCCTTCCAAAACCACGTAAGTACCTGAAGAGTACCCATTAACGTCGAACCACGTTGTACACTTTAACAAAAGTGGAACGTATAATTAGGTGGCTATGATATTTTTCTTCATGAATTTCCAAAAATTAGAGGCAGCCACACTATCCGAGACCATTCAAATGTTCACTTCCTCCTCTCAAAAATATAACCTTAGGCATTTCCCGAACACCCCTTCATCTGTTTTCTCTCCGTGCGTTTATTTTCCCGTTTTCTCGCAAGCCACATCTTTAAGTCTCATTTAAAAAGTGTCAAAGACCGCAATTCTAAATCAGATAAAAGTGGCATCCATTTAGGGATTTCACTAGTATTTTATTTACATCATTGTTTACAGCCCTTTCATCATCCTCCGCTCCTTTTCTAAAGCTTCTTATTACGCAATTCTTCTTTGGATTTCCCAATTACTTTTCCCTATTCACCTCTGAGGTTTCCTAAATAAGTAAAAAACTCTAATTGATCCTGTTATTCCGCCAACAATGATAGCTCATCCTTTCTATTAATAGATACATCGTTAGTTACCTTTTCTCAAAATTTGTCATCACCCCTTGCATATAACACTTGCTCTCTAATACGCTCAGCGATGAACAAAATCCCTCGGCTTATTGGATTAATAAACATTGCCTACCCTGCCAGATCACTGCCCATGCAGATTCTCCCCTAGTTTCAGATAGTTCGATCAACCCTTAAGACTACTCGTGTCTTCTGCATTACACTGTCTAATTTACCTTGTCGAGTGCCTCAATATCCAAGAACGAAAAATATAGTCCTTGCTATGCATTATTTCTTTCTAGACGTGACCTTATAATCGCTATGTCACCCCCACTAACTCCATTCAACCCTTTTCTCATTTCTCTATTATTTTTTTTACCATATTGCATACTGCACTCTCGTTTACTACGCAAAGAATCAAATTAATCTCGTTTTAATATCGCATAATAAAAATTATGATAAAGTCAAATAGTGGAGACTTGGATATTGACCGAGGTTTATTTCTTCAGCCAATTGAGCTTCACGAATATCGAGTTCACTAACCATTAACCGGATTATTGCAACCCCTTTCTACCAAGAGGGCTGAATAAACAGTGAAACACCTCTATTCATGGGAATCAGACTGGAATGACGTTGGGCTGACGATAATTTTGTAATCTGCTGCATATCGCATATCACCGTGAAGTTTTCAGTCTCAGCGCACTTACTGAGTTGTAATTAATTGTTTACTTTTCACTTTGCCTCATACTTTTGTAAAGGCACAGCCTCATCACCACATTCTTATTTTCCTGCTTTCCGGTCCAAGATTCTCCAACAAAGTTCAATTATTTGGTTGTTATCGGATTTGGGAAAATTATAATTTTAAAAAAATATCAGCTGCTAAACACTTATGTACCTCTAAGTCTTGTATTCATTTGAGAACCATAATCAAACATTTTCTTCTACAAAGACACCGTAAAGATAGAAGAAGAAGAACCCTAGGATAAACGAGCTTATTGATTATTCACAATTTTGTTAAAATGTTCTTACAGATGAGACTATTAAATGTTAACGGTAAAAAAATTAGCACACAATGACAAAAATTATATCACACTAAATGACATAATATGTTCTCTTTTGGAGGTCCCAAAACATCTAATGTTTTAAACCTTTAAAATAAATTGATAGTGATATGTACAATCCAATTTGATGAATATGAAAATGTAATCTGAAATTATGATTAATAATGGAATTGTGGCCAAAGACGTTATGGCACATAAATACGTATTTTGATAACTTCCCAACCTTTTGTGAGAGGACATGGTTGGATCAACGATAGGAGTAACAAGTGACGAAAGAGAAATGCAGAGAGCCGTTAGAGGATTAGTTAGGTATTGTGGGAGACGTCTAGGTTTGTGTTTCCGAAAAAAAACATATAATGGCCAAATTAGTTATCTATGTCATCTAATGCTCTTACTTCATACTAATGATAAGTGCAACAACTGCTTATTGTTTTGTAAAAATAATTGATTGTATCTATCGATAAAATCCATTCTCAAAATCCTCTTTAATACGTACTCAAGTTATACTAACTGCGGATTATGAAATTATATGCAGGAAAGTAAAGAATGAGAAGTCCTACAAAGTGATGTAAATAAAATTGTGTAACAGATAATGGGAAAATTGAAATCGGTCTCATCAGGGACTACGCCTGTTCTACGCCTATTCCTTAGTTGCTCCACTGCTCACTTTCAGTTTTCTCATCGCCGAATGCAACGCTTTGAAATCTTCCCTGGCAATGGATTCCATGTTCGGTGTCCCAAATGCAAATCCTTGATTGAATAAACGCTTAAGGACTTACAATTATGAAAATTAGGTTGACATTTTCAGTGAAATTGTAGCCATCATGGATTATATTATATTTTCCTTTAAGCTAATTACATTCAATAACATTGGAGTTAATTCTTATCCCAATTATGGGATACATATGAAGAAGGGATAATTCCAAAACTGGAGAGATCACAATCTATGGTTGCAAGATTTGTAATGTGGAAGCCAAGGTGGGCGCAGAGTGGGACATAAATGTCAAAAAAGTACTAGGCTTTTTTTACAAACTGAGAGGAAAAACGGCCACTCCGTGGAATGTTACGTATACTTGAGCTTATACTTAATGAGAGGGGAAATCTTTAATTTAAAGGAAGAAACGACCATTAAATACAATTTGAAATGGCCGAAGTCAAGATCTAATATAAATAAAATCACTTCTCAAAAAATAATCGTCGACTGGAACAGTCAACCTGCAGAAGTACTCGGCCCAATTAATGTAAAAATATGTAAGAAAAGACGAAAAAAAATCATGATAACTGCTTGTATATTTATGCAATTTATATGCCCGAAATTAATGTATGTTGCCACTGGAAAACTGCCAACGAATAGCAATTTCCTTATGCCATATATGTTTAAATTGTAAATAATAATAAAATGTTTTAAATAAATTATGTAGTTTAAATGATATATCATTCACTATGTAATTATTCCCGTAATTCACATGTTTCCCCATTTTAATTTCAACGAGATAAATTCAAACGAATTGGTTGAAGACCCCACACATTCAGCCAAGTGTAAATGTACCTTGTTCAATGTTTTCTGGGTTGCCCCACGCACACATTAGACGCGTTATGTACAACAGAGAGAAAGTATATATTCCATTTTCGAGCGCCCTCTATGAAGGAATGAACATTGTAAATATTTCCCTGACCTCAAACGATAGGTCACCCCAAAGTAAACTACCATTAATTATAACTTCGAAACAATAAACTACCTGAAATGCCTAGAAATTTAGTTTTAAAAAGTTATTATCTATTATACAGAAAACTTTTTATAGAAAACCACTTTAAATACAAGCTTTCATCAGATACAATTCACAAATTTTATTTTAAACCGCCATCCCTCATAGAATTTCATTATACGATGCATATTGATAAAGTAAGGACCGTTTGCATATATTTAAATATTGGGGCACAGAAAACGGTTTTATTCCTGCAGCGCCATTTAATGATTCATTGGAAAGCTATAGTAAGTCGGTTGCTTGTCCGTGCATGCAAACAACAATGTCCGCGTCAATCGTTGATCCCGCCAGCTGTGAAGTGCCTTCTGCCTTACGATTCTTGTATGCAAAAGGATTGTCGGGGGCTGAAATTCATCGAGAGTTATTCGTAGTTTATGAACCTATAGTTATGAGTGAAGGAAAGGTTAAACAACGGTTCCGTGATTTTTAAAATGGACGAACAAATGTCCATGACGAAGAGCGAAGTGGCAGGTCCAGTATTTTGACCGATGAAATTGTTTCGCAAGTGGAACAAAAACTGCGATGTGATCGTCAATTGACGATAAATGGCCTGGCTGAACACTTTCCTCAACTTGGACGCATTACTGTCTACAATATTGTCACGGAAAACCTCGGATACCAAAAATTGTGTGCAAGGTGGTTACCGAAACGCTGCTGCCAAAACCAATAAGAAAATTCAAGATTTCCGTTGGGAACTCTTAGAACACCCACCGTACAGTCCTGACCTTGCACCTAGCGACTAGTTCTTGCACTTGAAACAGTGTCTCAATGGACAACGTTTCAAAACCGAAGAGAAATAACTCAATAACGGCGTTGTCAAGTGGCTCAACTCTCAGGCCACTATATGACCAAACGGCTCTTACTTTATGAGCATGCCTCACATGTTATCAATTTTCAAAAATCGACATAACCACAAGATGTAAAACGGTATTGCAAATAGGAGGTTATTGAACCAAAATAAATGGCAAAAGCGCTTTTCAAGTTTGAATTAAAATCGATGGGGAGTTAGTATCATAATTAAACGCGCATCGTTCAATAGGTTTTTAGAAAAAAAATTATTTTGGGTGGATGTCCTTTATTTTTCGACATTATTAACTTTTAGCCTGATACACTTTTCTCAGTGTTTCTCCAACTTTCATTAACTGTCCAAAGGAAAGTATTTCGGAAAGTCATCGTCATTCCTCAAACTCGGCACCTCTGCCTATTTTTAGGACTAACAAGTTTTCTTCCGGAAACCCAGTGCTTCGACTGTTTCTGTATCTCTATAGTATGCCAGTGTATCCATGTTTCATGTAAGCTGAAGTTATGTATCGAAGCAAAGACTGGTATGTATTGCAACGGAAAAGTGCCACGTCAGTCACCGAATCGAACTCACGATTGCGTTTATTCTCCAATGAGAGAAAACGTGGCTTGCCCATTGTGATATGCCTATTACCTCTATTATTTCGCAAAATTTGGTTCGCCGAACACTCAGATGCATATCGTGGATTGTGTAAATTCATTACCATGAAGGCGCAAACACCCAAGAGATATTCATTATATGTGAATATTCTGATATTTTTAACTTCATTCACTCAATTGTAACCATTCGCAAACGGATGATTAGGTGTGCCGTTAACTTCATCCAATTTGCTGTGGTTTCCCGAATATTGCACTCTTCTCCTCATATTCAGACACTCATGCGTCGATCTCACATTTTGTCCACTTTCATAGCCCTAATGAAAGGAGAAACTTTATAATTCCACATAGATATCTATGTGGAATTATAAAGTTTCTCTTTTCATTATGTTAAGTCGATTCCATGAAGTCACGCCCGAGACAACGAATTATTTCATAGCCCTGTTTCGTTGACGAAGACCCGTTCCTCGTCGTCAACCTCTTCTCTATCCCGGAACATCTTGTGCCACCGGAAAACAATTTCCGAATAAATTGCTTCATCCCCGCAACCACCCTTAACCATGATCACGATCTCTAAGCCCAGTTTTCTGAGCTGAACAAAAAGTTTTATCGTGTATCGCTGCTCCATGGGAAGTAGCATCCAGAATTCATGACGCGACCCTCAAACAGGAGTCCGGTCCAGCAGTCAAACGCACATTGTAACGACCCGTAGACAAGTGACACGGTTGTGGTTGCTTTATAAGGACCCACTTTTCCCGCTACAGTTGCCTCACTCCAGTTTTTTAGCGTCGTAATCATTTTACTTATTTTTGGAGCCATGCACATACGCATGCGCCCTGCACTCCTATGAATGAATGTCAATCACCGCTACTCCTGGAATTATGCTTCACTCTCTTCTCTTACTATCTATTTAATTTCACACAACCGATCATTCGACGAATGCTTTTCCCTAACAATTCTAGAATCCCTACCCGATTCAGCCACCAACATAGAGGTGAGAACTCGCGAATCCGCATACATCCTATACTTCCGATCATTTAAATTCCCACCCTTAACCGCCATCTTTAATTCCCTTCCCAGCAGTCCCTAAACCTTCCGCCCCCCTTCCCTCCCCAGACACTCTCCCCTCAAGACCTCTCAGTCTGACCTGAAGAAGGCCTCGGAGTAGGCCGAAAGCTCAAACCATCTACAGTGTGAGTGTCCTTTTACGTGTTATCTGTTTTATTCTGTTATATTGTGCCGTCCAAAAGTTATATTGCTCTCGTGAGTACTTCCGCATCATTTATATATATATATATATATATATATATATATATATATATATATATATATATATATATATATATATATATATATATATATGTGTGTGTGTGTGTGTGTGTGTGTGTGTGTACATGTATGTAATGTATGTGTGTATATTATATATATATATATATATATATATACTAAAACATCAATTAAAAATATAGATACAGGAAAACAGTGTAGAAACAGAAAAAACAAAAACATCCTTAATAAAAGTGATGCCAAAATGAAAACGTTTTCCTGGCCGGAAATCAAAGAACCTCCGATTCGCAGAGGCGAATGGCTGACACCAAAGCTACCGAGGGAGACAGAAGTAGCAATAATCGAAATCTCCTGGATTTTATACCAGAAAATGCCACCATTCTTGGCCATGAGATGGCGCTCTCTCCATCACATACCCACTTTCATTTACCCCATCGACTCATCCACATTTTCACCTCATTCACCTTCATTTCATTCTAACCGCTTACCTTTCCTCACTCTACCCGACCCCATAACGCAGATTAATAAATTGAAAGCAATGAGAAAAAATATTTCATTAATTTAGAAATGATTTTTAATTTATATGTTTTTTATTTTTTAAATTTTTATTGCAAGAATCTTGCAAATGAAAAGGATTCTTATATTAAAATATAGGTGAGAAAATTCACTGCAAGATACCAGAGTTTTGAATTATGAAATGGAGAGCTTCCATTTGAGCCAAACTTCCCACAGGGGATGCGATCGTTTCTCACCGAGGCTTTTAAAACCGATGGGATGAGCAGCTACCTGATATTTCCCGTCCTGAGGAAGACTCGGGAAGACAAGCGCATCTCAGAAACTTATCTCTGCCACTAATCGAGGCTGATTCTCTCCGCAGTAGCCGGGGAAGATTCTCCTCTTCCTTCCTTCTTATCCCACAGCCGCAGTCCCTTCCTCGCCTCCTCCCCTCCTTCCCCTCTCCCCTACAATTCCCCCCACCCCCACCTAAAGCCTCCCCTCCCATCCTCATGTTCGCTTGCCCTCGAGGCGATTATCTCCCTCTTCACATCTTCGACCGACTTCCGACACTTTCTCCCTCTCGCTTATTTTCCTTTCTCAACAAACCACACTCCTAGGAAGCGGAATGAATGAAGACGTAAATCCACACAAATAGCAGCGATTTGGTCTCATTTGCACGTTGGTGAGATTCACAACTTTGAGACAATTGAACAAAAAGTTGAGAAATGACAACAGCACCGGGTAGCTAGCGACAAAATACCTTCGTCTATATGTACGAGGATATAAATCGCTAGGGTGACAATTGTGCGAAGTAACCCGTGAAGGTTAAATAACAATAGCGCTTTAACGAAATTTTGACTGAAAAAAATAAGTTTTTGGAATACCTTGGTCTAAAGGTATTATACAATTTGGCAATTTTCGCACATTAAGTGAGGATATATGAGGGTAAGTAAACGTTCAAAGATGTTTGGCGTGTCAGGTACTCGTGTATCCCATTGAACGTCATGAGCAGTGAAGTACGTACGTACGAAGTCCCAGGCGTCGTTCGCAACGGGATTGGATGTTTTGAAGGAAGTATGTGGAGCTGCAAAGGGAGCGGAGGGAAATAAATAAGGGTAAGGAGGGAGAGAGGACGAGGAGTTGAGAGACAGATTATGGCGGGCGAAGGAATGGGAGGGAGGGGCGATGGAAGGTGAGGCGGCCCCCGAGGAGCGGGGCGGGGCGACGGGGAGGGGCAGGAGAGATGGGGAAACTTTGAGGGAAGCCCCCGTTGCCCATGGTTACCAAGATGACGGGCTGGGCGAAGGAGGGAGGAGATGAAAGGGGAGCTGCGAGCTGGATATAGGGGAGTGGTGGTGGATAAGGGGATGGGAATTTAAAGGACGCGAGGAGGTAGAGAGGAAGGGGGGCGAACGGGGAAAGGGTAGGAGGCCAGGGATGTGTCTTGGCCTGGGAGGCAGGGGTGGTCTCCGATCCTGGGAGCGCGAAGGGAGAGAACTGGTCCACTTGCATTACTTGGAAGGTAGCTTAGCGTAAAAGAAGAACCCCCGAGGTTTGTTTGCGAATCAAGAGCCGGAATATTATTTCTCCTTCTTCTCCACTGAAAGGAAACCAAATTATGAGTTAATCCCCTTTTGAGGTTACATCCACGAGCCATGAGGTGGTTATTCTAAGTTTTCGCGAGGAAATTTCCCACTCTCCTCCCAACGCCCGCATGCAATCTCTCCCCTTCCCACTCTCCAAACCCTCTCACTCCCTCCCCCTCTCACTCCCTCCCCCCTCCCTCTCTCGACCCTCCTGCCCACGGAATGGTGCGCCCCCCGCGCGCGCGACGTGCCGAGGGATTTACTTTCCGCGAAGGCTCCGGGGGCGAAGGGGACAGGGAAGAGAGAAAGGTCGGTGGAGGAGGCGGCTCCCCAATATGACCCCCACCGCCCCCGCTCGCCTCCTCGCCGCCCAACCTCGCAAACCGTACGTGAGAAGGTTCACGCCTCAAAATCATCCCCCAACACCAAAGTCGTTTCCCCTATCCCTCACTAACAGGGGGATGAAAGGGGAGAGGTGGCGGAGAAGAAAAGGGGGAGTTTCGGGTCGTTGGGGACCAAGAGTGGGGTCAGCAAAGGTTGGAAAAGAGTGGAAGGAGGGTGTGGTGGAATGGAGAACTGTATAAGGGGGTAGGGGGGAAGGCGATAAGGACTGACTGGGCTGTGATCGGCGGCGAAGGAAAGGGAAGAAGGTGTAGAGGATGGAAGGAAAGATAGAGAAAACCAGCTCAAAAAGAAATTGTCAGCAAATAGACGCACAACCAAGCATTATATACTATATATGTGCATCGCATGCATGTATTTATTTATAGCATACACGTCTATTTATATACATACGTATAGATTATGTGGAAGCACTCTCGAGAGCAATATAACATTTAACAACACAGAATAAAATAGCTAACACGTAAAAAGACACTCATGCTGTAGATTGTTTAAGCTTTCGGCCTACTCCGAGTCCTTCTTCAGGTCAGACTTTCAGGTCAGTATGACCTGTAGTTGGCCTCGGAGTAGCTCGAAAGCTTAAACAATCTACAATGTGAGTGACCTTTTACGTGTTATCTATTTTATTCTGTGTTCTATTGTGCCGCCCAAATGTTTCATATACATTATATATTTATATAAAAATTTATATATATATATATATATATATATATATATATATATATATAAAACTTAGACAGTAACACACAGCACGAGAACACATAAAAAGAACACTCACAATATTATCTTGATAATTTCGACGGACTTGAGCTCCGTCTTCTACGGAAGATAAGATATGACTCAGAATTTCTATATTATTTATATATTATTATTATATTCTATATTCTTTTTATTCTTTCCGAAGAAGACGGAGCTCAAGTCCGTCGAAATTATCAAGATAATATTGTGAGTGTTCTTTTTATGTGTTCTCGTGCTGTGTGTTACTGTCTAAGTTTTTTATTCAACACTTCCGTGTTACTTCGAAGAAATTATATATATATATATAACATTATAATATATATATGTAGAGATGTATGTTACATATAAAATAGATGCATGCGGTCCGTTGACCTGGTTAAGACTCATGTGTTGAGAATGGAATTCATGAAGAAGTTATAATATTAATACACATTAATTACCCAATAACGACGTGCTGCAGAGCAAATACGTATTTTCCGAGCTTTGTGGTAATTTCTATTCAAATTTATATTAGCTGTAGAGAATTTTTTTGCATCTGAATCGGGTGAATTTTAATTATTCCTCTTTCAAAAAAGTTGGTAAAAATATTAGTAGCTCATTGTGTTAAGACTATAACTTTGATTTCACGAGCAGTAAAAGTAGCATTCATGGTAGCAAACTAAGTGTTGCTGAAAAGAGCAAATGGATACTTAGGCGAAGAACGTTTTAGGTTTAAAAAGGCGAGGCGTTCAAGTAAAACAATGGCAGGGATGAGGTCACTAGTAGAAGACAGGATAGAGCACGAGCAGGATGTAATTCCCTGCTTGCTCTATTTTGAGAAGGCGTTCGGCTGAGACATGAACATTTAAATAAATAGAAATAGAGAAATAAAATGAATCACATCATTAAATTAGATTTGCAGATTATCAAACTATATTTCACTGTCAGCAAAGGGATTAAAAGCAATGCTTAGCACCTGGCAGAATCAGGTGATACGTGCACGATTAGAACTAACGATGAAAAAACGAAGATCATGTGAGTATGAAGAAATTGGAAAGCTAAGAATAACATTGAAATTGGGGGACCAAAACAAGAACAGGTAGAAGAGTACTTTTATTGTTAGGAAAAAGTTTTAGAAAAAGGTGGACCATGTCATAGCAAAGGATGTTAAAAGAAGGACTCTGGAAGATGAAGATGCTTTCATTAGTAGACTGGACTTAGTACATTAAGACAAGATCTAAAGACAAAACTAGCAAAAAGTTAATTTTGGGGTAATTTAGTTCGGCTCAGAAACGTGGTTTTTGAGGCAAGTAGATGAGCATACGTGCAATTGGAGTTTTTTGGGATGTTTGAGTAGATAAGAAAACATTATAAAATATAAATAGTAACAAAAACAAACGATCAGATTCTGGACATGTCATGGGAAGAGAGAAGATTGCTGTGATAAACTCGATGGCAGGGGAAGTGGATGCAAGAAATACTGGGAGGCGGTGCTATTCTGAAAACGGCAAAATGGAGTTGAAAGTTGGAAAAGCGAGGTAGAAGAAATGATAATAGGCACTTTGAAAAAAATTAACGGGAGTACAATATATGCAGAATTATATCAACTTATTTTAATGAGCATTGTATGGTTTAAAGCTATTTTTCCAAATTTGTTAGTGCTTAGAACACAGTAACGTGTAGTGACCGAATGCAGCAAAAACCTTCCAAAACTCAGCAGAATAAAAGAGAAAAGAAAAAAGGTAAAAATTAATTAACTGATTACTTCGAAAAAGGTGAAAATCATATTATTGAATTGTTATAGACACACACTAGTCAGGGTGCGCCGAGTGGTGAAGTTATTTAGCGCCCCTCACAAGTCAGAATTTTATAAGAGAGGCATGAAACAGGAAGTGAAAAGTTATATTTCAATATTTTTGTAAGTATAACATGCCAAGAATTATTTTTTCATTAACGCATAATTCATTTATTACATTATTCTAGAATTTCAACGCTGTTGGTTGGAACCGTGTTGACTATTTATCCAAAACAAGATACCATAGAGAAACTATGATTAAATAAAAAAGGAAATAAATTCTTGTTCATAAAAACAGTTTCACTTTAATTTTAATTAATTAGCAAGAGCAGAATTTAATCAATGGTTGTGCTAAATTTATTGTGCGGCTTAGAATATCATCAGTAATCAGTATCTGTAAGGAGCTTTAGTTTAACGGAGAATGAATTTAACACTCGGAGCCCTTAAGCGAGAAAACCTCAGTCTTCCCGGTACGTCAATTATTACTAAGCCTTCTAGGAAACAGATGTCTGGCGCGCCATTTAAAAATATTAAACCAGTACTTTCAAAGCGATTTTTGTATAATCGTTTACAGGAACGTCACGAGTCTCTATCCGATCGCTCCCATGAAAGCATGTCTTACATTTTAATAGCTGCTCTTGGAACAGAACGCCAAATTAAATACTTCAGTCCAAACAAATACCCAGACCATGATCAAATTCCTACTCATGTTTACAAAACTATGGCCTTTCTCAAACAATCATAGATAGTTTACAAAACTATGGCCTTTCTCAACAATCATACAATAGTACAAAACAAATAATCGTTTACAAAACGATGGCTCCTTTCCTGAAAATAATATTTGATAAATCCCTAAATAGTCGCTCAGTAACCAGAGCCTAGAAAATATCCACGGTCACCCCTATACTTAAAAAAGGCAAAAGAATTTCAGTATGGAGTTAATTTTATTTATACATACATACATACATTATATAATAATTATTTATAGAAAACTTGAACAAAATTCTCACGGATTTAAATAATAATGTACACATAGCACTAGCGAACAAAATCACATACAAAAGATTGGCGGTATCGCCACCGAAAATTCTGAATGCGTATGACTTTTTTTGTTTCGGTGTTTTTGTTCGCTAGTGATATCTATGTATAAATATATGTATATGCACGCATATATGTAGGTATTTATATATATGTATATATGTATATATAAACAAAGTAATCAACCCGAAGGACGGTTTGGTAGGTAATCATAGAGTTCACCCAGCACTAAGCCTGACGGCGTATAAAATTCACACATCACAGTAGGTGGGCCAGTTTCTTTCCCTGTGCCGGTCAAGGTTATCCATGAAGATCTGGTACCCGAAAAATCACATAGCTTGGGTGGAGCTGCATATCCCCAGGAAGGCAGGGACATATATTACAGAAAATAGGAATACATCGGATTGACAGGAGGCTAATCCGTAACCTGTAAATGTCTCTGTACCTGTAACCTACTCAGGTGCGAGTGGGGAATGGAGAGTCCGGATGGGCAGAGTAAGGAAGAGGTGTAAGGCAGGGTTGCCCATTGTCACCGGTACTGTTCAACGTATATGTAGAGGAAATGATTAAAGAGGCATGGGAAGAACTGGAGGTAGGAATGAAAGTCGGAGGGGAATTCGTAAAATCGGTTAGGTTTGCTGATGACCAAGCATTAGTTGCTCAGTCAGCCAAGGGTTTGCAAGCATTGCTGAGTGAATTGGAGGTTCAGTGCGATAAATATGGGATGAGAATCAATATTAATAAAGCAAAGGTTATGCGATGTTCCAGGAAGAAGATGGCTAAGCTAAACATTAAAATAGAAGGGGAAAAATAGAACAGGTAGAACAGTTTACGTATCTCGGAAATGTCTTGGACCAACACGGTCAAAGTAGTAGGGATGTAAGAAGAATTGCGCTAGGCAAAGAGGGTTTCACAAGGAAAAGGGAGTGGATGACGGGGACGTGGAGTAGGGAGGCTAATAAAAGATTCGTAAAAACTTTTATATGGAGCGTAGTTATGTACGGCGCGGAAACGTGGTCACTGAAGCAGGAGTGTAAAACAGGGTTGCCCCAATTGCCCCAGGGTTGCATTATCACTGGTACTGTTCAACATACGTATATATGTAAAATAAATGGTTAAAGAAGCTTGGTAAGTACTAGAAATAGAAAGGACTAGAAAGTACTAGAGAGAGAAACGTTAAAATAGGAGGGAAAAACTGGAGCAGATGTATTCATTTAAGGATCTCGCAAGTGTTTCGGAGTAAAATGGTTATAGTATTAGGGACAGAAGGAGAAGAATTGCATTAGGTAAAGAAGATTTTACAAGAAAGAGAAGATTGATGACGGGGACTTTCGGTAAGGAGTTAAGAAAACACTAGTTAAATCTTTGATATCAAACGTATCTACGTTGGACGCAGAAACATGACAATTGAAGCAGGCTGATAGGCGTACATTGGAGTATTTTGAAATGTGGGTGTGGAGAAGGAAGGAGAAGTTGAAGTGGACAGAGAGAAAAACAAATGAGAAAGTGCTTTGTATGTTTGGGAGGAGGGTTTACTTGGAGAACTTCTAAGGAGGGAGAAAAAGGATGCAAAGTATACTGATAAGCATTGCGATTTTGAAGGTTGATAGAGTGAAGTGCGCTAGGAATACGAGGGAGGGGTAGGAACAGGATAGTAATGTTGGACGAAATAAAGGGAGGAAGGAAGTGTACGGAGATGAAGAGGGACTTTGTCGTGGAACATAACTTTGATCAAAACTTTTGTGTACAGAAACCCAACACAGAGAAAGAACCCTCACATTTCTCGATGACGTGTCGGCGGCACGGTCGGCATCTTCAGAAGATTAGTATCATGGAAACGATTCACATGGATACAGATATAAGTATAAAGTATAGAATCACATTTAAAAGACGAACAAAGGAATGGTGGGGAAAGTGGTTCACCTTCCCCACCACTCCTGTTTTATTCTTTTATATGTGTTCCTATCCCTTTTCCTTATATCTATATGAATAATTATGTCCGACACGTGGCGCGTTTTAAGATTTATCTGAGTGACTTGCCGCCTTGGCGGCTTTATTTCAGAGTACGCCTAGTATCGGCTTTTGCTCTATGTCTTTTTAAAATGTCCTTTTCTTTTCTCGCCCAGTTGCTGGGCAACTCCCTCTTGAGGGGGGGGTTGCCCTGCTATTACCTATTCTTTTACTTCTTAAACCATTTAACATTTAAATATGAGTGTGTGTATGTATAGAATTTAATTCCAATACTAATACCATTAAACGAAGTTAAAAGGGTGGATGGTGACAATGATTTCCGCTCTCTTTAGAAACTTTTTGTGGATATTATTACAAAAATATCGATACTATAAAAAGTCAGTATGAGGTCGTATCGCCCTTTAGAGTCTCTATATCACACGGGGTTGGCCTGCCCCAAGTCCACATTTTGAACATGACATCATAAACGGAGGATCGCCCTGCTACAACATGCCATCGGCCGTGCGGCCCGACCGGAGTGATTCATTGCCCTTTCAGGTCAACAAGATGCAACGGGGGGGGGGGGCAATATTTTGGGGTTCGTATTTTGGTAATTACCCATGTTCGTCCTACGTACCACGCCAAAAAAATAGACTCTGGGGCCTTTGACATTTAAACAGGTTCGTTTTTATGGGCCTTGAACGTGGACGTGTAATGGCAGCGTCTCCTGATAAAAAATTATATTGATTAATTTATTTGATTTAATAGATATCGGGATCAACGTATTATTTTAATTTGTTATTTTGTCACAATTGCCCGATAGTAAAATATACTTTCCATTAGAATCGTACATTTTCAAAATATTATTTTACTTAACTGCTGTAAATTTGCTCTACAATGAATATTAGCTTGAAAAATGTGTGTCAGCCAATATCCCAAATCTTCGAGAATTTGAGAGTTCATAAATCATTTGTAATTTTCCTTTTTTACTTGTCGTGTTACTTGATGGCACTTTGCGCCTCTAAAACTCCTCCAGGTAGAATTTTCACGAGCCTGGCTACACTGAATTTGTGATTCCAATGGATAATGCATTTCCTCAAATTATATCGAATATAATTATATTCTACAGGCAGCAAAAATAGCGCTTCAGGTCAATGCTTAAGGCCTACGTTTTTTCGTATGGATAAAATATTAATTGGGATTTTTATTAGCTCAAATAATTAAATCCCTACCTTCCGAATAATGGTGAGTTAAATACAATAATTATTAATGCAAAATAAAAAGAGAATATTTCAACTTTAATGTACTTAAAATTGACATGGAAAGTTTGCAGAGGAAGGGTGAAATTGGTGCGCTGTACAGCAAGGTTAAGTTACTATCGGGAAGAAAGAAGGCAAGATCTGTGCTAACAGTTACAGACAAGTGGTGTAAGACAATAATTGAACCAGATAAAATCCAAGAGAGATGGAAGGAATATATAGAAATACTGTATGGTAAAGAACTTAGGCCGACAAGGTTAGACATAGAAAAGGAACATGACGTAGATAAAGACAGCTTAGGTCCAGGCATACTCGACGATGAAATAGAAAGGGCATTAAAGGAGATGAAAGAAAATAAGGCCGTGGGAGTAGAAAACATTCATGTGAAACTGTTGAAATGTTTAGGAAAATTTGGAAAGAAGACTATATGAACTGATTCGTAGTATCTATGATGAAGGAATTTGGCCAGAAGATTTTGTGAAATCAGTGTTAGTTCCTGTTCCGAAAAAGGTAAAGGCTACATCATGTGAGGATTACAGAGTTTAATATATTAGCTTGATATTCCACCCAGCTAAAGTCATTCTCAGGATCATCAACAAAAGGATAGAGAGTAAGGCAAATGATTACTTAGGGGATGATCAGTTTGGGTTTAGGAAGGGAAGAGGTACTCGCGATGCCGTTGCAAGTAATGAGATCACTAATCGAGAGAAATTTAGACTACAATCAGGACGTACTCCTTCCTGTTTCGTAGATTTAGAAAAAGCGTTTGATAGAGTGAATTGGGAAAAGTTAAGGCGTGTGTTGCAAAAATAGGAATGAATTGGAGGGACAGGAGACTAATCCGCAACCTATACATGTCTAAGATTGCTCTGGTGCGAGTAGGGAACAGAGAGTCCGGATGGGCTGTGTTAGGAAGGGATGTAAGGTAGGGTTGCCCATTATCACCGGTGCTGTTCAACGTATATATGGAGGAAATGATTAAAGAGGCATTGGAAGAACTGGAGTTAGGGATGAAAGTCTGAGGGGAGCTCGTAAAATCAGTTAGGTTTGCTGATGACCAGGCTGTGGTTTGTCAGGCGGCCAAGGGGTTGCAAGCATTGTTGAATAAATTGGAGGTTCAGTGCGATAGATATGGGATGAGAATCAATATTAATAAAACAAAGGTAATGTAATTTTCCAGAAAGAGGAAGGCTTAGCTAAACATTAAATTAGGAGGGGAAAAACTAGAGCGTGTAGAAAAGTTTACGTATCTCAGAAGTGTTTTGGACCAACAAGGCCAAAGTAGTAGGGACGTAAGGAGAAGAATATGTGCTAGGCAAGGGGATTTTCTCAAGGAGAAGGGAGTTGATGACGGGGACGTTGAATAGGGAGGTTAAGAAAATACTCGTAAAAGCTTTGATATGGAGCGTAGCGGAAACGTGGTTATTGAAGCATGAAGGTGAAATGGACCGAAAGGAAAACAAATGAGGAAGTACTGGAGATGGTTGGTGAGGAGAGAGGTTTGTTGAGAGAAATCCTATGGAGGCAGGGAAAATGGATGAAAGGCGCAATGAGCGGGAGTGGAATGTTGAAGAAGGTAATAGAGGGGAGGATGTTGGGTAAGCGAGGAAAGGGCAGGAACAGGATAGGGATGTTGGACGGGATGAAGGGAGGAAAGAAGTACACAGAAATGAAGAGGGACCTGATGTAGATTAAGTTGCTGGATTGGGTTTTGTTTGGAGTTTCAAAATGTTTATTTGATACTTGTGCCCATCCGGAAAGCTACCTTAACCTGTAGATTACTTAATAATAATTAAAATGTCTCAACTTAACGTTCTACTTCCTGAACCCAACAGGAAAGTTTGATGAGTTGGTTTATCAGAACTAGAACATAAATTAATGCTTTTCCGAAGTAGTAGGTATTTTCCTTTTTTAGCAAAGAAAGGAAACTCTCTGAGCCTGACAACATGCCTGCATAACACATGAAAATGAAAAAACATTTAATACATATTAATGTAAACCACTACTAAATTGAATAAAATAATTCTTTTAAATTTTCCGTTGTTCTGTTCTAAAGAGTGAAAATAAACCAATTAAAAGCAGCATAAATTTTCAGAATTACATTTCCATTTCTTTAGCCTAATAATACTAAATGCCTAATAATGCCTAATACTAAATGCCTAGTATGCCTAATTTAAATACCTAAATATTTATATCTATACCTATTTATTTATATCTATTTTTATGCCTAAATGCCTAATACTAAATGCCTAGTATGCCTAATTTAACATGAATTCATCTCTATATACAAAGTCAAATAATGTTCTGTTCGGAAGAGTGAAAATAAACCAATTAAAAGCGGTATATATTTTCAGAATTACATTTCCATTTCTCTAGCATAATAAAATGCATAATTTAACATGTATTCATCTCTTTATACAAAGCCAAATAATTCGCAAATCTTCGTAGTTTTCGAGTGGGCGAGGATTTAAAGGCGCGCTGATTGTTAATTCCAACTGATCAACGTCGAGCCATGAAATAAATTCAAACCGAATAAATAATTCGTTTTCATTTTGGAAAAATATGATTTCCTCTTGTAATGTTGCTTCCCCAATTATTTTCCCATTCATGACTTATTTCTGAATGTTGTGCTTTAGGATGTACCATATTCTGGCAAAAATGACTGTTTCATCACTTAAAATTCGTTAATGCAAAGGACACAGGCCTTGTTGAACTAGAGTAATATATTACCCCCTTATTGTTGACACTGATGATTAAAACACCTCTGAGTCCGAGAAAAGGTAGGGCTCGGCCCTCTGGGTCATGTGTCCTACAGCGGGAGAGGCAAGGATACTATGGTTGGCATCGGAAGAAATTGTTGCGAAGCTTCGGGTAAATCGATAAAACTGCACGGAGGGCACAAAAGATGGGTTAGCCATCTAAGAAAAGGACAATCAGTGTTATTATGATTTGATAACAGAATAAATTAAAATATTAAAGCGGAAAATGGAGAGTGGAAATGATGATTTAAAAGGGCCGTTTGAGATGAAATGGATGCATGGCGGAGATTACCGTGAAAAACAATATTCTTTTCCTCTAAATGGTCAAGAAAGCCAACTAAATTTGCAAACATCGATTGGAGTGAATTAATGATATCGACACTGTGAAATACTTAAATGCCACTTTTACCTTAAACCTAGCATGGAATACGGAAATCAAATCTCATAGGATTTATTAATAATCTGTAAATTAATTAGTCATAAATTTAGTAACAAAATCAGAGACTCTTGCTGAAGAACAGATGCAAGGATTCTTGTTCTCTTACAAATATTTTCATCAGAACACAGACTAAGAACCTTCCGAAACATTATAATACATCTCCATTTTTTAACCTTTTTTTCCTATCTCCATATTCAGGGTCCTGACCTAATCACCTGACGTCAGCGTTTTGGGATCGGTATACGTATTGTGTTGTGTATGCAAATCAACCGTTGTACTGGAATAAATAACCACTTAACATGCCATCAATAAAAATGAGTGGGTAGTATTAATTGTACAATATTTGTTCAATAAACACTGTTCATATTTCACCAACTCGCATTCAATTTGGGTAAAAATGTATTTTTTTACATAATGAGCGCAACGCGTACTTCCATTTATTTGAATTTACATTCCGGCAGAATGTGAAATCTAGCCGTTGAAAAGAGCTCTCGAACTGTGATGGCGATAAAATGCCTCCACTGCATTAAAATTTTACTTTATCCTGAAAAAAATCGTCATCCGGGACTAATGTAATCCTGAAGGAGAGGTAGTAGATGTAGGTACTGGAAGGTCTGCAATTTCCGACGCCACAGCTACAAAAGCATTCAGAACGTTTAAATAGATGATGCAATCAATTGAAAAGGAAGGTGGACGCAAAGCTCCAGCCACTGCACTTGTAAGAAAGTAAGCATTGACGCTTCTGGTGCCGTTGCGAGAGTAGGATGTTGAATGTCGTTAAGAGCACAAAAGAAAAATAAAAAATTCCATTAGGTGCCACCAACATGTGAGTACCAAAAAAGATGCAAATGTGAAGCGTTTACAAGCGGCGAGTTTCGAGAATGCTCATACTTGTTTAACACGAGGTTCGTGTGCACGTTTGTTCGTAGTTGACATTAATGTTAAGGGAAGATAAGGAGTTTCCATTGAAATTTATAACTGCAGAGGAAGGTTAGCTGTACAGTTTTAAGCGAAAGATGAAAGAGCAAAGCTCTATGTAGAAATCACCAACTTCATAAAAAACCCAAAGTGGTTGCTTCTGCCAATAAAGATGTGGTGTTATCCCTTTGTCGTATTTCGCGGAATGGTGACCCAGAATGTCGTACCAGCATTCACGTCGGCTGAAAAAGAAGCCTATCTCTGGGAATGAATAGAAAATTCCTCAAGCCTGTCTTTTCCCCAGAATGCTACTTTTTAAAGATCCAGGCTGATCGCTGCAGCACGGTAATGCGCAGAAATGTTGTTGCTCAAAAACTGGCGAAAAATTATATGAAGGGCGTTGTTCATTATGCCAATATTCCAAAAGAGTGGACTTTTCCCAAATGGAATTAATTCCATTGCTGAACGCGTTTTTCATCGTAAAAAGTAGTGACGATGGCTTCTTAGATGATTTCGAATGAATTATCAAAAATGGCTTACATCATGCCTTGGTAACTATTGTGAGAAAGACCGTAAATATTAAGAGGAATCATTCGCCTAGACCGGCATTCGAACCCGGATCCCTCGATATCCGGCCGAAAGCTTTATCCAGTTAAGCTATCCAGGGTTTCTCTTAAACTCTGAAATTTTGGTGGGTTTAAAGGATGTAGTGACGAAATGCCGTACGTGCAATGTCACAGGCATTCGTAGTCGTGCGCGACGCGCCACAGTCCGTGAGGTTACAGACAACTTTAAACACTTAGGCTATTTTTACGTTTGAAAAATTCCAAGAAACTGCGGGAGATGTCGCAACAATAACTTTTAACGGAGTCGTCTGCTAACATGCATTTCAATGCAACAATTTCAGAGTGTAAAAATCATTCCGGGATCGTATCCCGGTCAAGGCGAATGATTTTTACAGTCTGAAATGCATATCAGCGGATGACTCCGTTAAAATTTAATGGTGCGGCATATCATTTTCTTGGAATTAAGGTTTTAATAAATCCTAAGTTTTTGCTAGCTTGTCCACATACTCACCGTATGTGTTTCACCCAGGAGAAATCATGACTGAGGGTAACTCCTTGGTATTTATTTGATTCTACACAGTCCATTTCAGTGTTTTCGATGCAGTAGACCTTCGGGAGAGCATTGCTCTCTTACCAAAAAGTTATTACTACATTCTTCTTACAGCTGAATTCTAATTTTCAAATGTCGCACCAGCGTTGTATAACATTAAGGTCATCTGGTAAAGCTGCTGTGTTCTCATGATCGCGGATATCATGGTAAGCCACTGCATCGTCGGCAAGTAAACGTATCTTACTAGTGACTACGGAGTCAAGTCCTTTAACGTAAAGAATGAATAAAAGCGATCCGATGAAACTTCCCTGAGGAACACCTGTTATTACTTATACTGTATAGCGAGTAGGGTGGTCAGTCCGAAATAAATGTGCTCTCAGTTGGTTGGCGACAAGTTTATTTCTGCACGGTACAATATAAAGCAGAGCGGTGCGAAGCGAGGGAGCGCGGACAAGAAGAAGCGTACTCGTCGAAGGCTCCCGGAAGACTTTTTGGGGCCCCCTCACTCGTGTCGTGGTGGTGGACTCTGGTGACCTTCCGTGTCACCACCGTCGACAGATGACGGCGCGCTTCCGGCGGGAGTCGCCGGTAGCAGACTGGTTCCATTCGGAAGCGGCCGCTACAACTGCATTTGAGCTAACTCCATCTATTACTACTCTTTGAACATGACTATTCAAAAAGTCTTCAATCCTATCCCTGATATCCCTATCTATGCCATATGCTTCTAACTTTGCCAGTACTATGAGGTACTTTGTCGAAGACTTTCTAAAAATCCAGAAAAGTTGCATTCAATTGAACATTGCTCTCTCCCGAATTAAGAATATCGTGGACAAAAATTTTTAGATACGCCTTGCAGAAACTATCTTTCGGAAACTGTGCTGATTTTTCACTAACAACATCTGATTATCGAGGTGTCTCACGACCGAACCAGCAACTATATGTTTCTTAGCCTTGTACGAAATGGATGTGAGGGAAATTGGTCTGTAATCGTACGGTTCCCCATTCTCTCCGTTTTTAAATATTGTCGTTATGTTAGACGTTTTCCAACCTCTGGGAACCTTGTGATCTACTAGCGTCTTCTTAAATATTATTTCTCGAGACGACGCAATCGGGATAATTTATTAGGCTTAATATTTTTCAGCAAACGTTCTATTCCATTATATGAGATTTCAATTTTGATCATCGGTTGACCGGCACGATTTGGTAAGCAATCGGCATTTTGTGAGATATTAGTGAAGACGCTTTGAAAGTGGAATTTAATAAGTAAGCCTTTTTTCAAAATGTTAGTCTTTCGTCTTTATCATTTTTGAGTGAATTAACACCTGAATTAATTCGCTAAACCTCTCTGACGTACGATCAAAATTCTTTTGGATTTTCTTTCAACTTTCCGCTAATATTTACTCTTGAGTTCGTTTAATGCTTTCCGAAATTCATTCTTAGCATTTGCCTTAGATTTCTTGTAATCATAAATGAATTAAATTCTTTTTTTGCTAGAGATATCAGCCTAAATATTTTTAATGTTGGTATAATATAACTAATGGCGTCGCAATGCCTTTCTAACATCCATGTTAGGTTCTAGGTTCCGAGTTATCTTTATAAATGTACTCTCAATGAACTTATTGACGGATACCACGTAAATTAACTATTTGAGTGATTTTTATTTCTAAAACTTGCAAATGTACTCTTTAGTACGTCCCTTAGGGCGTTTTAGTCCTCGTCTTAAAACAAGTAAATTTTCCTTTTACGATTCTTATTTCGGACCCCATGTAGAGAAAACTTAGCGTTTACTGCCCTTTGGTCCAAAATTTCTTGCATAGTTTCTATAGTTAAGACTTTTACAGGAATATTCGTTGCTAAAAATTCAAGAACAATCTCGTTGGTGAAGTGACAAATTGATATAAGGAGTTCAACCTAAAAATCTCCACCGATTCTAACGTCGTGATTATTTTATAAAGACAAGAAGACTGATTTGCTAATATAATTGTAGTATAGTCTGGCGGTCTTTAAAATGCGTACACATAAATTCTTTTGGATTGAGTACTTTTAGTTGAGCATCAAACGCTTTCCTAACCATTACCCGGAATTACCTCAGTCCTGCTGTCGCAAACATTTTAACTACAATAAAGACACCACTCCCAATTCTCTTTGTTCCGTCATTTCTTTAAATGGAAAAAGATTTTTGGAAAATTTGACCATTGAAGATGTAAGTGGTTAACCATCTTTCCTATCCCAATAATTATATCTGCGCCTGTGCTTCCAATAGGGTGATGATATTCTGCGACTTTGTTTTTTAAACTTCGGCAGTTAACTACCAATACAGTGAATGTTTCCTTGGCATTACGGCTTTTGAATTTTTAACGAGGATCCTGTTCTTAATAACATTGAATTCCTTATAAAATATTCCAACTGATTCGTGTTAATTGGGCTATTGCCCTCACTTCATTTAAAGCCAAATAATTTGGTAAAGAAGACTTAAGATACCCACAATTTGACCTTGACGCTGACCTAAACTTTAATCTAACAAAACTCTTCGGTGCTCGTTTTGATATGTTTTGAAGAAGATTTTTCTCAGAAAGTCCAACAGTAACGTGTTAGTTTTGGCTTAAATGTTATGAGTACCATCGATTCTTAAACCTAGGCCATGATTTTTGGTATGGGAAAAATTGTATGGCACGGTATTCTTTTTTCAGATTATCGGTATTCTTTCTTTATATTATCTATACATTTAGAGAAAAATAAATACCTCATTTTTTTAATTGATGAAAAATATTTTATGAAAGCCTTTTAGAATGTAATGCATGCATGAAGTACACCGAGTATTTTACACATGGCACTTTTTGGAGACGATGATATAGATACCTTTTATGTCTTCTTTCTTTCATTTACTGTTTTGCATATATCCCTGAGACGTAAAATTTTATGGAACATTAAACATCATGTTCGTGCAAACGGGAAAATAGAGGATATATAAGCAGTACGTGCCCGCATAGCAACGCTGAAGCAGGAATAAATCCGAAGAAGACAAAGCGTACAAAAGGTACGAGGAGTAGGATGCCAGGTGTGTTATTGATGACCATTCCAGGCCAGGAACAGACGGACTTTAAATGCCTGCATAGAAAAATGACCAGTCGGTAAATGCTGAAAATACTTTATGGAAAATTTTAAAAAGTGCGAAAAAATCCTAATTAAATACACAAAATTAGTTTTGCCAAAACCACCTAAGATAGCAAATTAAATCTAGAAATAATCGTTCAAATAAATTTATAGATAAGATACGATGAATATATTTTTCTAACTAACGTAGCTTCTGAAAAATAAAAAGATATATGTATTTTGATGAAAAAGTCATGTACGTGTATTTAAAATATTTAAGATGAGAATTAATTAAATGCGACATTTAATTTTTTTCTTGAGCAGTCATAGATATTTTAATCCACATGGTGGGATTTCAAAAGTAGGCGTGCGATTAGAGATTATCTCTTACTTGGAAGCCTAATGAATGGTAACTCAAACTATAGAATGGAAGACAAATTAAATGAATGGAAATCACCTTTCCATGAATACTTTCATGATATTGTGTTGTGCAAGATATGTTTCAAATGGGCCTTCTGAAAAAGCATCGGGCCGACTGAGATAAATTGGGAGCTTCTTTGAACGACCAGTGCATCAATAATGTGGTGCCCCAGTTGTAAACTCTCACCATAATCAACGTGCACTGGCAGGTCTTAGGTGTGGGACGCTACTCCTCATGTTATCCATGCTCTCGTTCTTAACTTCACGTCTCCGGTCTTTCAGCAATTATCATCTTAACTCTTTTCTCTTCCCCTGCGTTGATACTAGATTTAAGTATATACTCGTAACTATTCTATAAAATTGCTTAAGAATATTTTTTTCCAGAACCTATGTAACTACATAGCATAACTATTCTAGTTACCATTTCTTTTGCACCTAGTCTATCATTCAGTAAGCTATCTCTTCTCAGAGTGAAATTAAGTTATCATCATTAGAAATAGGACTTGATTGAAACCGTTAATGTTGCATCATATAAAATCCTACTTTTTGCAGGTGACTAAAATGTTCTAATAAGTCGACTCCATTGACGACGTGACTAGCTTTCAGAATGCCTTCAACGTATCAGCTGAGTGGTCCGATATTTCCTGCATCTATATTATATATTAATTTTGCTAACGCATATATTTTCTCTTTCACTCTACGCAAATCATTCCATGCATATCCTTCAATAATAATGAGGCAATTGAAATAGTCACCAATCAATAAGGCATAGATGTCATCTTTGGCACTAAAGTTCTCTTTCGTAAGCATATCATAAGTATTTCCTCTAAAGCAATACCGCTGAATGGTATACGTTATCGATACGGTGAATTACGTATCTAATGGCCATGGCCTACTGTTATACACATTTTCCCTAAGACTACTTGAATGCACGTTGAATTTCTTTCTTTCCCTCCATCTTCATCCTCATTTACACTTTCGTAACTTTCTTCTCTATGAATGACATTAGGTCTTTTCTCGGAATATTCGCTCTTAATAATCGCTGTGCCATGAATGGTAAAAAAAGCTTTCCATATAAATAGTCAATGGTTACTGTAAGTCATCTCCACTTTTTTTAATTTTCCCTATTCGAGTGCCTTAGCGTGAGACACAGCTGAATGACCTCCTTCAATGAACCACCCCTCCCCTCCTCTCAATCAGAAAACGTCCTCACTGTCCATCAGACTTGCATTGACATGTGACGCAAGGATCCAATGCCGTCCTGATTTCGACTCGTTCCAAACTCCCCATATCGTCTATTCCTCTCGTCATCTTCCTCCTTCCAATTTTTCTTCGGACCTCCTCCTCCTCATTTTGTTTCCCCCATTTATGTAAATCAAATTTAATTTTGTATGCGATACTATCACTTGCTATCCATTAAGCTTTTATTTATTTCATTTGATTTTCATTGTTACCAATCTGTCTGCACTAGGCGTGAAGCTGTTAAGAGAGATTAAGAAAGAAGAGACTAAGGATGCATTTACGAATAAGGAAAAATATTAAGTAATAACACCGACATCGATCAGAGAAAAAGGATGCTGGCCTTAGTGAACGGGTAACCTTGCTTGCCAATCTATGGTTCACGGACGGAATTTCTTACATGGGTGGTATTTCCCCTCCATCCGTGATTTGGCTGCTTGTGATAAACATTACTGTCTCATCTTGTTTAATATTCCGATAAGAAAACCAACTTGGATTTTTGCTAACTACTTGTTGAGGTAAACAAATATGCTACTTGAATTGTACTTTGTTCTACGCACATGGCTGCGAAACATGGACCTCCTTTTAAAAAGACAGGTATAAAGCACAAGCAACAGAGAGATGCTTGGATTGGATCGGAGATTTCCAAGCTTAAAGTGAATGGATCAAGTTTGGCATGAGAGGGAGGAACTGAAGAGGTCGAACGAGGAAGGATCACTGATCAGCTTAACAGTTAAAGAAAGGAAAGGTAACTTCGTGAAACCAAATTAGCTAAATAGGAGGCTCAAACGAATGGCTCAATTTGTTGCGATTCATCCGGGTGCGAAACTCGGTGCGTGTGCTGTAGATCGGAAGCCGGTCGGTCGAGATTGAGGAGCCCCCCCTCCAGGGGATGGAGGGTTTCGGGGGCCGGATTCGTGTTGTCACAGAGAGGGTTGCATTCACCGGGGGAGGAGTCACTTTGGTCGCTCAATGCCAAGAGAAAGGGACACTGAATCCCCTTTCAAACCCAGTCGATCCCCTATACGTCCCTATTCTCTCCTCTCTGGCGCCTGTCCTCTTCCCTCACCGTCTCTTTGGGTTCGCTATCTCCTTTCAATTCTATATCTCCTTGCCCTTCTTCGCCAGCCTCGCCCAGCGGCAGCACCTGCCAATTGCCCTCCATTCTCCCCCTCTCTCTCTCCCACATCCTCTCGGACGAAAAATATTTCAACCGAAACTAACCTGATGGGGCAAGGTAGTGTGCAGTCTAGCGGTAATAGCGCTGGAATGTTGGCTTCACGGTCCGCATTATCGTAGTTGAAATCTACAGTTGTCTCCCCAACCATCCTTTCCTCTGTTTTTAGGCGCACGCATCCAATGCGTGCTGCAGCTATTTATTCCCAAATGAGAGAACATACAGGGTGTCCCCCGAAAGCAATGCAATTGAATTTTCCGCGCCGCTACTATTGGTCGGAGTGGGATTGAACTTCTTTGAGTAGTTGGGGGGTAAACTTTACCGCGAAACTAGGCTTTTCCGCGAAACTGGTAAGAGTGCTCTCCAAGCTGTGGAAGCGGCAGGACGTCAGCTATGGTTAACCTCTGTGCGTCGACCGTGTCACAAAAAAATGGACTCGACGATCAATCAATGTTACGCAATAAAGTTTTGTGCTAAATTGAAAAAATCTCATGAGGAGACTAACAAAATGATTCGTGAAGCTTCCGAGAACTCTGCTCTGTCCTACTCACAAGTTTCTAGGTAGTTAAAGGCCTTTAAGGAGGGTCGGGAAGAGGTTCCCGACGATCAAGCCCAAAAAGGCATGAATGAGCAAATCAAAAGTGAAAATAATGCTCATTGACTTTTTCGACAGTAAATGAGTGGTCCATAAGGAATTCGTTCCTCAGTTAACGCTGCCTACTACGTGGATGTGTTGGTAAGACTACAAAAAAGGGTGACCAGGACGAGAAGAGATATTTCCGCTACCTGGAATCTCCATCACGAAAACGAGCTACGAGTCCGCGATTTCCTGGCCCAACACCAGGTGCCAACGCTACTCCACCCCCCCTGTAGTTCTGACGTCCCCCAGCAGACTTCTTTTTGTTCCCCCGGATTAAGACAGCTCTGAAAGGAACCCGTTTTTCGACCATAAAATAGATCCATTCAGCCGTGACGAAGACCTTGCGGGAGGTCCCCGAAGACTCCTCCCAGGGGGTATATCAGTCATGGCAGAGTCGCTGGAAAAAATGTGTAGATGCCGAAGGAAAGCATTTTGAAAGAATTTAAGTGTTTGTGCAAATCTGTTGAATAAATTATGTCTTAAAATAGTGGCATTACTTTCGGAACGCACTCTGTATATCTACATATTGAGATGGTGAAATGTAAAAAGTAGATAGGTAAATATTTATTAAGGGTTTTTCAACCACCTATACCATTTTATAAATAAATAAAGTACGTATCTGTTCCCTTTAATTTGCTTCCTGCAGCTGGGTACGTCACAAATGGGAAATAAGCTCTCCCCCCTCCGCCACCGTTTAGTGTTATCCGCGCCTCTATTGATGCGCATGAGTCCTATCTGCAGTACATTTTTTATCGTGGCATAAAAAGGGCTTTTAACTATATGACAGAGGTCAAAACACCACTCACAATGTGAATAATAAGCTATCAGCAAATTTCTATCTCAATAAATCCAATCAAACATTTAACTAAATATTAACATTAATAGATTAATGGATAATATTTCATTTTTCTGGATAGTATAAACGTGAATACACGTACACATTGAACGTTGGCGTGTTGTTGTAATAGAGTGATATTGATATATTGACCCATCACACATCTATTGACCGACGGGTCTCGTGTTTAAATCCAGGTGATACCCTTCGTCGATCCCAAGATGTGTTCATCGGGTTCATAGTTATGATTAATAAAAATCTATAGAATCGTAATTGTAAAATATTTAATCAATAAAGAAAAATGCAATACTGAATATTGCGAGCAAACATTTTATTTAAGGTGATTTTACTTTCACCTCGGTTGCAATTCTCCATTGGTCGACTTGTCTATTCCATCTCTTTAAAGCCAGAAACAAGAAATTAAATGGAAACCAGGGTAACTCAATTGCAAGTTCAGACAAGACTGACTATCTGGAGAAAATCAAAAATCTTCTCAATTAAGGTTCATCAAATTCGCCTTCGAAATCTTCTCTAAAAAAACAGTTTTTCCTTTGCAAGTCGCGCCTTTCGTTTAAAAATTGTAATTCGTTCTTGAATTGAATAAACCTATTTGCCTCTACTCCATTTTGCTTTCGCCTCACCGACCGACAGTCACGTCAAATAGTCCTACAAATCTAAATTGATAATTTCAAAGAGTGCTTCTACAGTAAATGCGTTATCAAGAGCCCAAAACATTAAAATGCCAATTAAACTTACCGAAATCCTAGCTTCTTATGTCCTTAAATATTCATCTATCCGCTTTCTGTCGGTAAAACTTAAAACGCATCCCTTGAGATGTGAATAATATTAAAGAATTATAACACTTCATCAATTCATAAATAACGGTCCCATTGCTTTTAATGTGCGTTTTTTTCCTAAACGCTGCATATTCTATAGTATTACTATGAACCTCAAATATTATTAGTCAGCCAACATGGCACGTCACTTCTCTCGTCCTTTGCTGTAATACAATCGCGATTTCCTGAAACTCACCTTTTTGTTTTTTTTTATATCCTCATGCACACATTTTCATTTCACTTATTATCGAAATATTAGTGATGCTTTCTCTACGTTTCCGAGGCAGTAAGATTTCTCTTTATTTGGATTCAATTTCTACCGTTCGTCCACTCTGCATTGAAGTCGAATCCAATAGTTTCGTAATTTTTTCGGGAATTTCAAACAAAGTGGGTAGAAAATGACTTTTTAAACTCAAAGGTATCACTGAAATTCCGAATAAAGAATGTTGTCTGATTTCTTTAATAAATATATGTGTATATCATTTATCTCTACACCTTCTACTCATAATATGCCACTTAAGAAAGAGGACTCTTAGAAAAAGCAAGAATTATCATTGGAGACCAGATGTCCTCTCTGCAGTTGAAACCATAGATTTGATGGATTTAATCGCCTAGAGACCAGATTGCCAACCTCCGTCCCTTTGTCAAGTTGAAACAATAAATAAAATGTATTTTCATGTTTATTCTCCAGCAAGTCAAACTCCAAAATGCAATTTTAGAAAAAAATATTAATCCTCTCCCAAAAGAAAACGGCTAAAAAATCATCCTGTCAAAAGTATGGAATTTTCCTGATTAAATTGGTTCACAATGCATTAAGACTTATAACTATAAGCATGAACCTCCTGCTACCTAGGGGCATCAAACGTCATTCAACTAATTTTGCACTAAACGGACCAAATAAATCCATTGCTACCAAAAACCTAGTCACCCACTTTAAACTCCACGAATACATGTCAATTTGCAAATCAGTAAACAGTTTACATTCGTTTGCGGATCCTATATATTCTACCTCTTCAGATTACCCTCGCTCTCATATCCACCAGCGATTGTCCCGTCCTCTCCCCACCGCCCCTCTCCCCTCCGTTTCCCCGTCTCCTCTATCATAGACCTTTAGCCTAAGGGAGCATGTTGCCAAGGAAATACTACTGCAAATTCTTTCTGTCAAAAAAATCCTCCTCTTGCATCCCACCCACCACTTACCCCCAACTATATTTGGGTCCCCTTGGTGGCCAATTCAACACCATGCGCCGATTCATGGAAATCTGCAGTAGACCCACAAAAGACTGCCGTCACCGTTCGGCATCGGGAAACAAATGCCCCCAGTAGCCCAAATGCAACAAGGGACCACCGTCATAAAGCAACCCCCTGCCACCTCAGCATCAGCACTAGACCGCGGTTAGTAACTGGGCAGGTGAATAGTGGCCATATCCCCCTTGCACTCTTGACTTTTTCCCAAGCTTTGGTGAACAAAACTATTCTCTTGTCTTCCAACGAGGGTTTTAAAATAATAAAATATACATTTTGAATGAACAATTACTATGAAAACTGCCCAAAGGCGGAAACCTATAAAAAATGGATATTTAGAAATCGTAGTTTTCTCCAAAAAATATTTCTTTGCGGAGAAGCCCCTCTCAAATTCGTAAACCACTGAACGTGGACGGGTAGCATTCAGCGCAGCTCTTATTGCATTTATGAATAAATTGCACTTAAATCAGATAATGGCGGAATAAAAACTCTGAGAAGATTATTATTCAACTTGACGGTATACAGGCGTGGAGACTTGTTTTTGGTGAAATATAAATATGCAACAATCCACAAATAAAATTATTTATTTTATACCCAGGTTTTGATATGGTCACAACATGATCGAGCGAAGGAATTGGTAGCAATATAACGGGCAGTTTATACCTATCTTTCAGCAAATATTTTGGAGCTCCGATTGATATCAGAATTATTGATATTAGGAATGCGATGGAGGTATTCAAGTTTGTAGCAGAAAATGTGATTTACGAAAATCTTTTCTTCATAAAAATTACCTTTTTCTTTGAGAATTGTTAAGATTTAAAGATGAATTAATATTTTCATTAAAAATAATGAAATTTATTTTTCATTTAATGGTTTTTATGTGTACAAAGATGATCGCAACCATGTTTCAATCTCTATAAGATGGAAATCCAACCTATTTCAAAAATATCATGTGGACTCGGCACGCGGCATATGTCACCCTATTTCAATTTGCATCAAGTTTACATTTTACAATTACTTTGAAAAATTAATTTATTATTATCAGAAGTAGTTTTTATCGCACATATGAGAACATCTGATTGTTTACTGTTTCGTACGCCACTTTCTCGACTGCCTCATGACACTCATGTATTTCCCCAGATAATTCATCAACATTCCATGCTCTAATACTTTTCCCTTCATTATTCCCTTAAATTTAACATTAGACCTCGTGAGAACTACGTGCTCTTCCGAATCTGCTCTCTCAATAGGAAACTACGTGAGTTTACCACACCATTCCAATACCTAAAGTTATGCTTAACCTAAATCTCTACTGTAATATGAGGTCTTCCTGTATCCAATCCCATTTTCTGTATTCAAGTATTTCCATGGGCTAGTTGAAATGAAGGTATATTTCCTGTAAAAGCATATATGTATATTTTCTCCCCGTAGCCATTTCTCTCCTCAACTGTGCACTTATACCTCACTTCCGTCGCTTCCGTCATCAGTTTCAGCTGCCCATCAATATCAAGCTTTTATCCTGACCCATTCACAATCATATTTTCTAAATTATCGTACCCGCTATCTACTTCTACCTACCTATGACTACATTTCATTTTGTACACCTAAAGTTCCACTAGGTTGACCGCGTCTGTTCTTCTTTCTACAAATTATATTTCGTTGCTCAACGGTTATATGTAGGTTCACTAACCTTGTTCCAAGTTTCCCAATCAGTGAACTAACTACTCACGTTGAGCCTCCTCGCCTCAGCCTCTTATTACTCGTTCGTAATTACGTATCGCTCAAATAATCCCCGTTATCAGTCCAACCCCACTCGTCATAAAGGTTTAAAATGTGTATATTTTCTCCTAACATCTCTAGTTGAGATATTGTAACTTTGCTGTCTTTAGCACCACCCTAACATTTCAAGGCTCCCATTTCACTCTAGAGATACTCTTCTTTCCTGATACCATCCCTTCTGCTGAGGCGGGATTTCGCGTGAAGACGACCGCGGGGCGTCGCCTCATCCGCTGCCGGGCACGATGTGCAACTCCTTGGCCCGAGTCCCATTTTTGCCAGGACTTAATTTTATTATTTGGCTTCATCATTTGGTTGCGTTTCTTCAATATTTGTTTTGAAACGGCACTATTCCTGAAAAAGGCAGCCGACTTAAATGAGGAACAGATGCTGCGCTGACTACCTCTCGTAACCTTGTACCTCCGCTGCTTGAGATAACTTTCGGAGGCACAGGGTTTAAGGGTCAACATGCAAGCCCTTACACCTTGCCAAACTATTAGCCCATTTTGAAAATGATAAATAATATTAAAAATTGGGTTCTAGTTCGTTTACAATAATACCGTGTGGGTAGTTCTTTTGAGGACTTTGATATGCAACACTTTAGACGCATTTTGCAGTAAAAATTTAGGACTGCCCAAATATTAAATAAAATGGAAAATGAACTAGGCATGACAATAAGTATCGATTTAATCGAATATCTATGTTATTTTTTTCATAAAAAATTATTTTCATTCCATTCACAAAGGTTTTTATTCTATTAAAAATAAGTAAATTACTTCAAAAGACCAGGAAGATCTGCCAAAAATTGCTATTTTACGCAAATAAAATTATTTTTGAGAGATACGTACGAAAAACAACGTTTTTGGATCATTAACCCTGTAGTCAATGAGGCAATTGAATAATTGTTGTAAAGTATTGATAAAAATCTCTCAATAATATTATTATGCCTCAAGAAACGGGTATGAATAAAATAATAAGATCGGAAATGACTTGCACCTTTTCCAGGAATCGATCTTTTTTTGTCATCCAAGCCATTAGAGGAGTCATTTTTATGTAAACTTTAAATTAATATCCTTTTAAATTTAAATGCAAATAATTCTATGTATGATAGCCTAAGAATATATTTTCCTGCTGCTACTCTTGGCTAACGTAAGGCAGTCCGAATTGCTAACTATTGATTAAACGTTTACGTGGGTCGACCAAAAATTTCTAAGGAATAAATGCAAAAACAAATTTTTGTGCATGAACTTTTTCATTCGACTTGAATCGTTTTTTGCCGAGACAATTTTTTTCAAATTTGGAGTTAATAAAAGTCTAATGGGTCCAACACTGGTGAATGCGGTGGATGTTATAATAATTCTGGATCTGATTCAATAATTTTGCCATCAAACCGTGTATTATCTTCAAAGAAGATAATACACGGGTGCACAGTTTTGCACCCGTGTATTATCTTCTTGGAAGAGGATTATTTTCTTTGTCAACGAGGTCGCCTTTTCGCCATTTCTTCGATTAACCGCGAAGACATATTATCCTCTTTATTTATCTTTTATCCGTTTTGCAAGTAATCGATGTAAATGATTCTGCTTGCATTTCAAAAACCCTGGTCATCAACTTGCCGGCCAATTTCACCACATTCGCCTTCTGCGGAACCGGATGGCCTTTTGAAAATCGCTCTTTCGACTGTTCCTTAGTCTCTGGAATTTATTAGTTTATTCATTTTTCGTCTACAGTTATGAACGTATTGACGCAGAAACTCTACAGAATTGCAACAGAAAGAAATTGCCGAGATTTTTTCACAACCAATTTTTCGTGTATAATTTAAAACGCTGTACCTTTTTATATGTCTGAGGACTAAACTATTTTGCGAATTTTGATCCGTCAATTGCTCAAAAACATATTGTGGATTTTGTCAATCACTTCGGAGGACGTCACTCTCACTAAGTTGATGTGCTGCAAACTCTATCCAAATCAACTTTGATGCCTTTCCGTGTTAAGCCTTTTAAATAGAAGTGTTTAATCGCAACACGAAACTCATTTGTTGTCCTTTTTCTAAAAAAAAGTTTTTTACCTCAGTTGACTATGAAAATGAAACCACGTGATGAACATACTTGTTGCTGAAAACTTAATAGTAGTAATGTAAGAGTTGAGACAATAAAAGAAAACTAGTTACGATACTACGAGCGCCGTCTCTGAGGAGTCATCCATCAGAGCGCCATTTTTCTAAGGAGTTATTTAAAGGCCCACGTATAAATATTTAATAATCACCACAGATTATATCCTAAATTTTCTTAATTGCAGCTCTCCACGCTATATCCTATACCATTCTGCCTATCTCTTCATTCCCTCTTTGCCTCAGACACCAAAATCTTCTAAGAAATACTTCCCGTAGTTCACTCTCCCATCTATGTTTCATACAATTACAGTTTTCAGCAATTATTCGTGCCTCAACAATGTGTCTCATTACCGGCTCACTTAATCATCTATAAGGTTCTTCTACTCTTCGAAGTGGCTCACTATTTGTTACTCTATTTTATTTCCATCATTACTCCATTGTAACGCATTTCCATGGCTTCCTCAATCTACTTTTCTCAGCTGCCCCAAACACCCGTGTCTCGCAGTTATATCAATATAGTATAAACTTCACATGTAAGTTTCAATGAGTTCCTTCCTTACGGCTATGCTATTTGCCTTCAATGCTGTAGGTGCAACCATATTACTATTAACCATTATTACTATTACCATATTACCCACATTAACCATAAGTAATAAATGGTTTTGGCTAATGTTTATTCCCTTTTTTCACATAAAAAGTTCCAAGTATGTTAGCTGAATTAACTCCTATTTTGAATTGGGTCATTCTTCGGTACAAGTATGCACGTTATTTGATAGTTTTTAACAATTATTTTTCCCTTTTCTCTCTCTCACCCACGTGCTCCCTTATCACTTACCCTTCCCACCTGGTGCTTGCACCCCCTGTCATACACGTCTTTGGTGAATCTTCGGGTTGTGTTGTCCATATCGAAGTAATATAAACGAAAGAGAGAACTTAGCAATGCGTATTAAAAAAATAGAATACGTTCTCGATGATGCTAGAGATGATCCATCGTATTCTTTCATTTCCCAACTGTAGCAAGACAACCAACCCCTCCAGAAACATTTACGTATCTCTCGGAGTGCCGGACCTCCTCCCTCCCCGCGCCTCCGCATCCCTGCAGGCGTCCCTGTTTCCCGATCCAAACGCCATCTCTCCCCTCGGCTCCCAACCACCGTGCGCCCCTCGCAAGGCGCCTCCGCACACGACTCACCCGCCCCCCTTCCGTCCCTCTCCTCCCCCTCCTCCCCCTCGGGTGCATCTCCGGTACTGCACACGACACTCGACCCGAAGCGTCCGTCGCTCCTCCCCCCCGCTCATATATGTGAGCCGGCTGTTCCCAATAGAAGAGGAATGCGGCGTGTTCCGGCATCGATAAAAGTGCGAGTGTGTGGAAGAGGGTGTAACCGTAACGGAGATGAACGGTCCACGACTTGAACGTATTACTTATCACTTATTAAAGGTTTGAGAAGTTTTATAATTTAAATGATACAATGAACTGTAGCAAGCAGCAGTTTTATGTGCCAGCAATGCATATGCATAAAGGCCATCCAAAACCTTCCTTAACCGGTAAAATACCAATAACCTGCCAGTCTATCGAACCAAACAATTTCTTGTGTCTCCTTACAAAACACTACCAGGCATCCGGAATTACGATAAGCTCCTTCAACTTCGCTTACTTTTGCGCTTCGCTTTTTTTCATTCCTCCCAACATACTTATTATTTGCCTGAGCTACCCTTTCTCGCTTACCTAGAGTTCTCACCTCTATACAAACATACCATCGCCAGGCAAAACGCTCTGTATCCATCCATCTTCCCTAGCTCCTTTGCGGTGCTCACAACAGATTCCGCTCCTCAGCCAGCAAAACAAGCACTTCCTTCTTTGTTCTCCTCTCTGTCCAATTCACCTTATTATATCTGTTCCATACTAAAATTTAAAAATCGTTCAATCTACGCCTATCGACTTGCTTCAACGACCATGTTTCCGTGCCGGTTCTTGAAGGACTATCTTAATACGGCTCAAGAGTTCGCATAACTGACTGAGTTAATGAATCCTCCAACCTCATTTCATTTTCAGTTCCACTTTCCGCCCCGTAAAAAACCATACTTTATCATTTGAAAAATGTCCTTTCTTTCCATTCGTATACAAATGAAATCGATTGTACTCACATGAGATAAACCCTCCAAAGTAAAATAATCTGAGAGAGCATTATGTTTATTCAATAAAATTATTTCTTTTCGGCCATCTTTGTATTTCAATTAAATACGTTCCATGTCCACCTATTAGTTCTCGTGTAACAAGCTATTTTTTTTAATATATAATGCAATTGTTCTTTCCTTGAAATTATTTTCTTTTATGATAACAATAAAGTTTTAGCAAAAAGGCAAAGTTCAGTCTAGCAAAAGATATTGAGAGAACGAGAGTTGAATAATTGCTAAAAACTATGGAAGTAATTAACTTCAAGAGAGCCTAAACATTAAAATTTGCGCCCAGGATCTCATTCAATCGCATTTTAAGGACAAAAACAAAAGATCAAAGTGACACGAAACAAAGAGAAGCAACCTTTCCGGTTGAAGGCATTGCCGCTCCCGTTACATGGGTTTGATGAGGAATACCCTGCAGTGGGCTATTATAAAGGGTGGCGGTTTACGCTGACGATTTTAAGAGGCAGGGAGGGTTGAAAGAAAGGGGCGGCTGGAGTGGGCGGTGGAGGTGATAGGGTGGGTATAGGGATTCGACGTTAACTCTCCTTGAGATCTGAATCTGAATCAATCTGTCCAATACTGCCAACATTTGGATGAACAACTCGTCTATTGTTTTTAGCGATGAGTCAGTAACTGAATGAATTCGCTTCAGAACCTGGTTTGGCCAATCTTGAGAGCGGGAAAAGGACGAGACTGCGGTTGCGAGGTACACACACGGAAAGTTTCAAGGGACAAGACAGTCCAAATTGATACTACACCAACGTTCCTCACCACGCACCACTCTACCAATGCCGTTCGAGGCATCGTAATGGACGTAAAATCCGGAGGAGACAGGTTTTCTACAACATTGAGTCTAATGGGAATTGAACACCAAAATTTTGAAGTTACTTTCAAAATAATACATTTTCAAAAACATTGCTTTCTCACAATAAACAAAATGTACACAGCAATCGAACTTTAATTGGCTAATTAAGATGAAAATATTTCAAACAATCAACATTTACAACAAGAATTCCTTGAAAGTCTTGCTGCTGAGGAAGTGCATATACATAGAATAGTTAATCATCGTTTTCTACGCGGACTATGAAAGGTATTTTGACATCCCTAAACAAGCAATTCCTTCCAAAAAATGCGACGCTGGATATATTTTAACAAAATCGAAAAAATTATTTGGTTAAAGTTTTTTAATAAATATTGCTTTCGTATTTTGCGATACCTTTGTAACAGTTTACATGTGACATCTGTTGCAAGAATTATAAATTAGTCCCAAGGACAGTGGCTAAAAAATATGCGAACAATGAGGCACATACATACATTCGTCCCCCTCTGAAACTCACGCCCATTTAAGGGAGGCATCCTTGCTTCACCCCCTCCGCTCCCCAAACTGCCTGCCTTATCGCTTCATCCTCCCACCTTGTTTCCCAAAACGCCATGGCGCCCGCTAGTTATATCAAAGCGTCCCCCTCCACCGTAGCCTCAACAGCCGCCCGCCCCTCGGAGCAAAGCAATGGCAGAACGCCTACCCTCCAAGCCCGACACTACCCCCAACACATTGGACGCACCCTCCTGGCTCTCTTTCCCTGCCTCCCCCTACCCTCTGCCGCAGCCCTGCAACGCAAATCAAGACGGATTCTCCACCCTCAGTCACTAAACAAAGGGAAGAGGGGAGGGCGAGGGGAGACGGGAAGAGGAGTGATCGCGAGAGGGACTGGAGGGTAGGAAAGATGGGAGGGCACATTTGGATGGGCTTACACGTGGAGGGGTTGCAAGGGACAAGAGAAAGGGGTTGGAAAGTTTGTGAGGGATAAGGGGATGGTTAGAAGGTCACAGAGATGTCAGAGAGGACACAGGAAGTAGGGGAAGGACAAAAAAGGGCAGTTCAAAATGGGTTTAATATGATTTTAAATGTTAAAGCCATATCAATTTATACAGAATCCACACCTTGATAAAAAATAAACCTGGCACAGATACTTGAATCAAAATGGTGGAATCTGCCCAAACACAATGGATCATTTACCTCCGAGTTTTACCCAAAGCTTGAATCAAAAAAAGCTACCTACATAAAGGGGATGTGTAACGACGCTGTTAGAGAATTTAGTGACTGTTTGAAAAGGGCAAGGTAAATGAAAGGAAACAAATACGTGTAATTGTGTAAAATACGGATATTTTGAATATGATAGGAAATTTCATTCTTGCGAGATAGTTATGAAGGATAAAGAAATTGCTCGGAAAATTATTGAAATCGGCAAATAGAATGACGCATAAATGACATTGGAAGGACTGGAAATTTCGTTGTGAGGGCAACAGAAACGAGAATCGAGAGAGAGAGGGTGGACTCAGAAATCCATCACAGTTCATTAATTATTGTGAGCACAGCATCCATTTTAGTATTAATAGAAATTTGAAAAATCAAACGATTAACGGATAAGATACAAAAATATTATAGTCGATGAACTGAAAGCTTAGAGACATACCTACTTACACAGTTTAATTCAGACGGTGATGAAATAACTCAAAAGGTAAATCAATCCAAAAGTAGTTTTATTTTTATTTTAGAGCATTATAGCATTTTATGTAAATGGATTCCATATGAAAATTTGAGTTTCTTTGGTTAAAATATTTCTGAAATGAACATCTACCTAAGGCGTTTAGCTAGAATTCAGGTTTCCTGCACATTTGCAAGGGAGGGAGAAGACGACAAAGAGTAGGGAGGAGGGAAGCTGTGCCGGAAGGGATGCTGGCACGGAGGGTAGTAGAGGGTGCATTGGGTATAGCTGTGGGATGGCGGGGCGAGGCGAGGGTAGAGAGGGCGGCGGGGGAGAGTGTGTAATGGCCTGAATGTAGAATTTGGGGTTCGAATGGCCAATACAGTCCGGGTTAAGGGTTTTGGGGGTTTTCGGCACGGAGGAGCGTCTCAGGGGCAGGAGGAGGAGTTCGTGGCGAGGGCAGGGAGGTATTTATTTACGAGGATGATGTCGAAGGCGTTAGAGATACAGAGAAAAGGAGTATGGGAACATGGGGAAGGGTATCTATTTCTCAACACACTCATAAAATTATATATATTTATATAATTTTCGATTATATATATTTATATTTCAATATTTTTAATTTCGATTTTATAATAATCGAATGAAAACCGAGGACTGCCATAACACTCAGTCCGCACGAAAGGTGGCGACACTGTTGTTATGCATCAATACAGCGATGGCTGTGGTAGAAGAGTTGCATAATGGCAACTCAAGGGGCTTTACTGCAGCCTTCCATTCTACTCTATTTAATGTCAATTCCCTCCAACCCTGATACCTTCTCTGTTTTACGTCCTTCTTAATTTGTCCTTTGTACTTGTCTCTTTGTCTTCCTCGTGGAATCTTCCTATCTATTTTTCCTTCTATTATATTTCTAATCAATCCATTGTGCCTCAATGTGTATCCAATCCATCTACTATATTTCTTCTTTGCCGTAGAGTTCTCCATAACGTCCTATCCTCTTCTGCTCATGTATATACTTCCTCGTCCCTCACTGCCCGTCCATTTATCATGTAAAAAAAAAATATATATATATATATATTTTTTAGGTAATCTACCGGTTAAGGTAGGTTTTTGGATGGACACAACTATCAAATAAACATTTTTTAACTCCCCACCTAGCAAACTAATCTATATCAGGTCCCTCTTCATCTCGGTGTACTTCTTTCCTCCCTTCATCCCGTCCAACATCCCTATCCTGTTCCTACCCTTACCTCGCTTGCCCAACATTCTCCCCTCTATTGCCCTCTTCAACATTCCACTACCGCTCAATACGCCTTTCATCCATTTTTCCTGCCTCCATAGGATTTCTCTCAACAAACCCCTCTCCTCCCCCACCATTTCTAGTACTTCCTCATTTGTTTTCCTTTCAGTCCATTTCACCTTCTCCATTCTTCTCCACACCCACATTTCAAAAGCCTCCAATCTACGTCTATCCTCCTGCTTCAGCGACCACGTTTCCGCGCCGTACATAGCTACGCTCCATATCAGAGTTTTTACGAGTCTTGTCTTAACATCCCTACTCAACGTCCCCGTCATCAACTCCCTCCTCCTTGAGAAAGCCTCCTTGCCTAGCGCAATTCTTCTCCTTACGTCCCTACCACTTTGACCGTGTTGGTCCAAAACACTTCCGAGATATGTAAACTGTTCTACCTGCTCTATTTTTTCCCCGCCTATTTTAATATTTAGCTTAGCCTTTTTCTTTCTGGAAAATCGCATAACCTTTGTTTTACTAATATTGATTCTCATCCCATATTTATCGCACTGAACCTCCAATTCACTCAACAATGCTTGCAACCCCTTGGCTGACTGAGCAACTAATGCTTGGTCATCAGCAAACCTAACCGATTTTACGAATTCCCCTCCGACTTTCATTCCTACCTCCAGTTCTTCCCATGCCTCTTTAATCATTTCCTCTACATATACGTTGAACAGTACCGGTGACAATGGGCAACCCTGCCTTACACCTCTTCCTAACACTGCCCATCCGGACTCTCCGTTCCCCACTCGCACCTGAGCAGTCTGAGACATGTACAGGTTGCGGATCAGTCTCCTGTCCCTCCAATCCATTCCTATTTTCTGCAATACTCGCATTAATTTTTCCCAATTCACTCTATCAAACGCTTTTTCGAAATCTACAAAACAGGCAAAAACGTCCTGGTTGTATTCTATATTCCTCTCGACTAGTGATCTCATTACTGCAATGGCATCACGCGTACCTCTTCCTTTCCTGAACCCAAACTGATATATATATATAAACATATATATATATATATATATATATATATACATACATATACATATGCGTGTGTGTATATGTACGTGTATCTAAACTATAATCTGTGAAATAAACTGCAATCAACCCGAAGGTCGGTTTGGCAGATTATGATAGTGTTCACTGTATACTTAGCCCTATACAACGTATGAAATTCCCGCATCAGGGTAACAAGGAGGTGGTCCGATATTTCCCCTGTACCGGCTACGATTCTCCTGGAAGATCTAGTACTCAAAATATTACCCAGCTTGGTTTTAGCTGAGGGTACCCAGAGAGGCCTTCCCGGGAATCGAACCCTGACCCACCGGTCAATAATCTAACCCTCTACCGCATAACCATACCAATACACTGGCAGGGTGCAGCTCTATCGGATAACTAAAAACCTCCACCCCTATTGGGGAACCACACGTCCAACCTGTGGGTCAAAATATAGGAGCCAGATAAAAGGTAGCCCGCTTATCGCATGTTTCTCAGTCAGATTATACTACGGAAACTGACACCAGTGGGGCGGTCATTGAGTGATGTTGTCACATGAAAACTACTATTGTGAAAGGCAACTCTAATCGAACCCAATTATCATTTCCATGAAACACTTGGACGGGCAAAAAGGGAAACTGAATCCCATCAACTTCGATACCCAACCCATTGGGCCGATCGTCGTCCCTGTCAGCGGGTGGATTACGAACAAATTCCTTGCATAGTTTTTGGAAGAATTAGATAAGAAACAGAAGAGGATCGCAACGGTTAGGATCAGTAAATGGAATGCTAGAGCGATTTTGAGATTCTCGAGTATGAGGAAAGTTGCAGGGTAAGTAGAATGAAAGTTAAGTAGGATAGAATGAACTGTGGCAACTACAGAAGTTCTCGTATTTGGGCAGTACTTCATAGAAAAATAAGCAGAGTAGTGTGGACATTAAATAATTTTATAGCCTAAAAAGTTTTATAGCCTCTCCTCATCCGCGAAACACATTAGATGCACTTGTGCATGCTTGCATAGCTTCTATAAGTATATTCGTTGCTCGAATAAAATGCATTGAATCATTCTAAAGTCATCAAACCATTCATTCCCTCCCCTCAAATAGCCCACTACTGACTCCCACGACCCTTCTCCCCTACTTTTTTACTAAAAGGGACAAGGAGACTAGGAGTTGGCCTCTGCTGAATGGTTTTAAAGGCAAATATTAAACCCGAGAGGTTTGAAAGAATTAAGCGCCCATATTTGGGCAACCTCGTCTGTTCCCAATTCTATGCTGCTTTGGAATTCAGGGAGGGTTTCAATACCCAAAACAGAGAAAGAGTTGTCAAATGATTAGCCGTAAAAAGTAGTAATACGAGTACGAATGGGAAAATTAAGGAAGGCGGGAGATTCGTTTGAGCAGCCGTAGTTATTCACACTGAGGGAAATGGTGATCGTGCATCCAACAGCCCAGCACACAGAGTAGAGGTTACAAGATAGGTAGCAAACAATATTAGCGGGCGTGCATGTGGCAAAGAAATCATTTTTGGGTTGGGATTTAGGAGTCAAAGAGGTGGCGGGCGGGTGGGCGGCGGAAATCGTAGAAACTTCTCGCATGTTTGATCTCAGTAGAAGTAAACGGCTAGCACTCCAGATCCTCATTAGGTCGATCTAATGAGAGAAAACATCCGTGTTGAGTGTAGAACAGCAATATCTGCTAATGAAGCCACGAACAAAGGGAATGGTATGGGTACAATATTGAAGGAATTTATGGTGGGGAACACTCAAAATTCAAAGTTTCATTTAAAGATTAACCTACTTTGTTATTTGAGACACACTGATTTCCTAAATATACACAGGTAAATTTTTAAGTTTGCCATATTATGGAAGAAGAGACTAACAGTATCAGAGATGGATGTCACAATGAATAAGTTTACGACGTCGTTTTTATAATTAAAATGAGGGTGAAACTGCTAAAAAAATTAAATCTGAAATTAATATCAGCATTAAGTGTTATAGACTTATTATTTTACTATTTTTTCTTCGTTTTTATTTTATGGCTGCGTAAATCACCCATGATAGCACTTGTTAACTGTTTTTGAAGAAGTTTTTATTTTCCTTTTTTCCTACCTATTTCACATTGGTTTCACTACTTCATTTATATAATGAAAATACACTTTTTAGAGGTAAGAGGCTTTTTTGTTAACCTATATCACATAAAGCTACCGTCTTTTCGCGATAAATAAACACACGTTATTTTTCCGGGCACATATCTCACGTGACCGCAAACCGTTCGAGAGCTGTAAAAGGCAAGGCGTGGCAATAAAAGGCAATAACGTTACGCCCGTTTGCTTGTGGAGTATCATGTAAATGTACATTCATTTCGTGAATGTCATTTGCATCCAAATATTGCCTATACACTAGTGCTAAAACGATTTTTTAAATTTAGCCAAAACATTCTTGTGAATAAATCGATGTATTATCAATGAAGGGGGCGATAAAAAGTATTATAAACACTCTTACGACTTGAGGTAGGTTTTGGCCGTTTCTTGAAAAATGTCATCGTCTACAACTTCCAAACACATTTGTATTGAACTATTTGTTGTCTTGTGATACATCATTCTTCAGCTCTATATCTTTCTTCCATTCTGTGCAAAAGGTTCTCTGTCTCTCTTCTTCTTTCCCACTTAGCCAGCATTCTTCTTATGTCATATCCATGAACATTCTTCGAATTCTCGATACCTTCTTCTTCCATCCCCTTTTTGTGCCCTTGAAAATTTCTTCTCCCTACCTCAATCTATAACTCACGCTATCCCGTCTGCATTTCTTCCTTTTTTTAAATTCCCTCCATCCTTCTCAAGACTAGCCACCATTCTATGCTCAAGTACATACAGCGCTATATAAGAGCTTTTGCTATCTGTTCTTCTTGTGATGCATTTATGCCCATGTCATTTAAGACATTATTATTATGCATTGCAAGATTATGTATTATATAGATGTTGATGTTATAAGTGACAGCTGACCAGACTTGACCGTTGCCACCAGGACAATTGCCAGATTTCAATGAAAATGTTTAAATAAAAAAATACACATGGGGAATTCTGCAAATATGTCATGAAGTTATGCAATAAACATGAGTTAGGCTTTACGAATCAAATTCACGAAAAATTTTCAATAAAAATCCTTTTCTCAATGTTAAAATGGCATTATTTCCTCCGCATTGAAGTGATAAGTATAAAATAATTTTTACTCTCGGTGGCTTACCAATTTTACTGGCAAATCTAAAGTGCTCAGTCGTTGATCGATTTAAATAATTAAAATAAAATAATTTAAAATTTAATTAGATACCGTTATTGGTGGGCATTATTTTTAGAACTGTATTTTACCAATCAAGTTTCATTAAAAATATTTCGCATATCTTTTTATTCATGTTGCATTGATGTTTTTTAGCGTCGAGTACAACTTTGTTTTCTAATATTTAGGGCATTTTGAAAATGTCAAGTTTGGTTTGCTCGGTCCTCTAGTGTAAACCGTTTTTGAAGAGCTTTATTTCCGGTTACCATTTCAATTTTTCATCCCTCTAGAGCCTCGCTGCCATAGCAAGTTATTTGCCACGCACCCAGAAACCGCGCAGTTACGAGCCACCAACTTATGCGACGGCCCTAGTACTCTTGTCTTGCTCCAGAGCACTACTCCCCTCCGTCCCGCTCCATCCACGGCCCATCTTCCCAGAGACTGTTTCGCCACTTCACCATTCGCCGCCGTTTCCATCTCCCCCTCCCCTGAGCACTCCCTCTCTCCAAGGAGCTCCCGGAATTAATTCAAGCGCACGTAATCCCAACCCTCACACATCCCCTTCCCCATTCATACCCTACTCTCTCTCTTCCGTTCCCCTTCTCGCCGACGACCCCATCGCCTCTTCTCCCCGTTCTTCTCTATCCCCGACTTCCTAGCATGCTGTAGAGTGAAGATGCCTAGGAAGATAAAGCAAGTGATTATACGCCCGGATAGCTAAAAGAGAGAGTCTTAAACGTGATAAATGAACTAGCAGTTACTGCCTTCTCTATTGATATCATTAACCCTATTGTTCTACACTAAATTTATAATAATAATCGACGTAGATACCTCATTAGGATGTATTCTTCATCATGATATAACGATAAAAACATGTCCTTTATCCTGCAATACAAAATAGTTGTTTCCATTATATTTACAGTACAATATAAAAGACGTTACTATGTGAGTATTTGTCTTGCCCAATGAAAGACTAAACTCATTAAAATTTATATTTACAAGTCTGTCCATATACGCATACAGTTTATACGCATCTCAATGGAAAGCAAGAATTTTTTGCCATTTAAATAAGCAGAATGAAGAAAAATGTGAGATGAAACTCCCGCCATTCTTAATGACTTTTTTATATTTTGAAATTGAAATTAAAAATTAAAATTTAAAAACAGAAATGTCTAAATCAATACACATCAGATAGCTCACCCCTTTCGACACCGTAGTCTTCCTAGACTATAAGAGTTTTCCTTAAAAAATGGAATTCACTAGAAATGGTAGAATGCATAATGATTACCAATTAAAATAACTATTAAAAAACAGATTTACCTCCTCATAAAATGGTAGTTAGGCTGTCAAATTACTGGGATGATAGTTCTATCCCTCTAAAGTTGACGGATTCCTACAGGGTGGCCGGCCCTAGATTCATTCGCCGCCGGCATACCCGCCTCGGCCGCCGGACCCGCCCTACCCTGACTCACTCCTTTCCCCCATTCATAATTTTTCTCCACGTTCTACCTCAGATCTCTTTTTACCGAGTGAAAAATGGAGTCACTCGTCGTTTCTAAATTCACCGCAACCACCCGTATAAAATTACGAATGAGTGAACCTGAGTTGCTAAGTTCCACGTTAATCTCTTTAATAACCCACCGAGCGAATCAAGGTCTCCGTAGAGTTCTTCAAAACTTTCTCCCCCCATCATTAACCACACACGAGGTTTCACATTACAAACGACGCCAGTTGTCCCTACAATATTACTTTCCCACGCTTTCAATTTGGAAAAGGAGAGGTATATCCGACTCAGAATTGACTTGGTACGCGTTAAATAGGTTTTACTACATCCATTAAAACATCACATTTTGAACATTGCTTCGTTGACCTTGATAGAAATATTCCCCTTTCCTCATATCTATTTCTATGTGTGAAGTAATATATATATATATATATATATATATATATATATATATATATATATATATATATATATATATATATATATATATTAATTCACATAGAAATAGAGACAAGGAAATGGGAAAGGAACACACATAAAGGACGAACACAAGAGAGGTGGGGAAGGCAGATTTGAGCAGATCAAAAATGTAAAAATACTTTCCTCGACCGTGACTTGAACACCGGATCTCTCCACTTGCCGAGTGGATGCTCTAACCACTTAAGCTATCGAGAAAATGTACTTTTTACACTGAAATCTGCGGTCTTATAAACCGAAGATGTCCCAGGTTTTATATATCTTTTCAGGGCTTCCCATTCTCTGAGTTTGGCGTCGCAACCAAGAATCAGATGCATGATGCCATCTATTAGGCCGCATGACGGACAACGGGGCGAATCAGCTGGCCGTAGGTGGTGCCTCACTTCACTCGTCATGGTCGTGTTCGCGATTACGTCGAACTTTCGAGTACTCATCATTCGTCCTTCCGGTCGTCCAGTTTTTCCAAGACAACGTCCCTTTTTATGTATTTTGTCGCTGTTCGGCAAGAGCTCTGAGATAAGGGTCGTGACCATAGTTACTTCTCCATCACGGAGGAGAGAAGCGACCTTCTTCGTCCATTCAAATTCCCTCCGGTGGCATTCGTCGCGCGCGAGTTTCTGCCACGCGCCCTTGAGGAGTGCCTTGCGCCACGCGTCGTCACCCCCGGGATGCGCAGGCCGAGCTTCGGGTAGACCACCCTTGCCTTAGAGGTTTATCTGTTACATTGAGACCACCCAATTCAAACGGGCCATAGAGCTAATTGCGGGACACTTTCTTCACGTAGCCGTTCCACATCGTTTGGTCGGTCGCTCTAATAAAATATGCATAATATTTAGCGGTACACAGTTGGGCCACGTACAATAGCCTCGGGAAGACAATCTGGTTGCAGAGGCAGACGCGAGTCACGATCCGGATTTAAGGGATAGAAAATTTTCTAACACTTCATTTCATGTGGTGATCTATAATTCCCCAGTTTTGTTCAATCGTGGGAGCCAACTCCCCTCACCAGAACCATAAGATTTTGAGGGAGGGCGCTTCTCACCCACCGATAGAGGTCGGGGGCTGTTTGCCCTTCAGCAGTAGAAACCTGGATTTCCGGTTGTTGAGGAAGAGGTCGACCTGATCATATGACGTTAAGATTTCGTCGGCGAGAGCTATGTGGGACAGGTCGTCTATGAAAAGGGTTATGTCGTCAGCGTATGCGACGTCCAGGCAGACGGCGCCGTGACGGCATACCCCAATTCAATTGCTCTGCCGTCGTCTGAGTATTTAAGGTAAAGGCGAACAGCAGCATTTACAGCAGGCAACCCTGCCGAAAGGAGTTACAGACGAGAATGGGTAGCGAGGTGGCACTCTTCATCCTATTTTTAGAGGATGTACCGGTTTACATCGTTGAGACGGCACAAATACTCGGGGACGGCAGTCGTCTTGAACGCGGTTAGGATCCATTCAATCCGGACTAAATCAAAGGCTTCCTCAAGATCAGTAGCAAGCACAGATAGAAAACGATCGCCACACGAGGGTATGGAAAAAACGCCGCGAATTAGAAGTGTGGCATCGAAAATTTCACCTATTTGACATGGCGAGTTGGGATGGAGAGAGGACGATATCGGTAATAGCCGTCATTCTATAGAAAAGGACGTGTGCCAATATTTTATATTCGGCATTTAAAAGAGTGATAGGCCGAAAGTCGTTGAACGATTTGGGAAGCGTCATCTTTGGTAGAAGGGTGATCACGGCGGTCCACTGACTTGGAGTCAGAGAACCGCTAATTAAAATGGAATCAAAAGGGTGGTTTAAAATAGTTTTAAAAACATCCCAGGACGCGAAATAAAATTTAAATGGGAGGCCCTCCACGTTGGATGATTTGCCCTTTGGGAACATGGAGGAGACGCAGTCCAGTTCGTCTGAACTTATGTCCCGACCTAAATCGTCTTTTTGGATTGTGGACCGCATAGGGATAGGGGGTTTGTCTACAACCTTCCACGGAAGATACCTTTTAAAAATGTTGTGAAAGTGACTAACCACTTCCTAAGGAATTCGGGGTCATCGATGGGAGGTTCTCTGACAGGGATTCTGTCTGTGGCGGAGCCGGAGTTGTATTTCATCCAGCGTTGAAGTTCGGATAGCGTTAGGGGGCCCCATATGTCTATGTTCAGTTCTTTTTACCATTTTGAGGAGCGTATTTTTGGAGCGCGTGACCGAGTATAATTCTTCCAAGGACGACACTTGGGCGCGGAGATCCTCCGGCAAAAAATCCTTACGCAAGAGCTCTTCCTAAGCCCGGTGGTAGAATAAGATGTTGAATTTTTTTCTCTGCGCCGCTCAAAAGTTTGCCTTTTTATGGAGGTGACAATGCGGGGTTTGAAAACTTCGTCCCACTACACAGAAAGGTGTGTACCGGGACGGAGTGCCGCGATAAGTTCGCACACCCGGGTGCGGATGGAGTGGCGTTCTCCAGCACGCGGGGGTCCATTCGCCATACGGTGCCGCAGCGGTGGGCGCGCGCGGGTAGTGTTGTGTCCAGCCACGTAATACTCATAATCAGCGCGCAGTGGCCATAGAAGGACACCGGGAAGGTGTCCACAGTCTGGAAAGCATTCTTTGATAATGCCGAACCAATGAGATACTCAATCCGCGTCTTAGGGTTGTGCCCTGATCGCGTGAAGGGGGTGGGACCGGCGCAGAAAGAACGCACTGCGTCAATCGCTCCAATGAAGTAGAGCATCAGTGAGAGTGCCCGGCTTGGATAGTATGTTACCCTATCCCTGTTCGAGGTACTGTCCTCTCGGCGTTGGGTGGAGCTGTAATCTCCACCAAAATGGCCTTCCCGGAGAAGGAATACAGGTAGGGGAGAAGTTCATAAAAATAAGTTTCGCAATCCTCCCTCCCGCGCTCACTGAGGGAGCGTAAAAATTTGTAATATGGATGCCATTCACGATAACGGACTTTATTCGGGCGAACATGACATATCAGAATGCCATTCCAGACTAGGGTGGTGGAGCCAGAATGACAGTTGGCGAAATTACCGATAGCCTGAAAGTTGTTTGCATCCTAGACTTTGTCCTCTTTTACCTCCAGAAGGAGGATTACATCAGCCCTGAGATTGCGGAGACTACGTAGGAGGACTGCAATTTTTAAGGCGCTTCATACGCCGTCAATATTCAGCGAAACAATAGTCATCGGTGAAAGGATAGGACAGCACCGGACATCACTTACCAGAGTTCTGGTCGTGGCTTACGTCGCTCCGGTCGACGTGGCTTGAACCCGGGCGACGAGTATTCCACCGTTTCCCGGGACGCATCGTCTCGAGTTGTCGCATCCCTCCCGCCGACCTCGTCCGTAGAGGAAGAGCCAGCCAGTCTCCATGAAGAGCGGGTAATTCTGCAGCGTTCCAGCGGCCTTCTTCGAGCGAGCACAGCTGGGACCCGTTCCGGGGGCAGGAAGTAGCCCCAGGGGGGTCGAGGTGGCGGACTGCAAGTGTGGCGTTGATCTGCGTAGAGGATCATGGCCCGGTTGCCGCCGATGTTGAGGTGCGAGGGGATATTCCTCTCGATCGTCATCCACACCACCCTCGTACCTGTCAGCACGCGCGCCATCGTCTCGCCCTCCTACCTGTTCTCCCACGAGCGATGGATTTTTCCATAACGTTGGTCGTCGACTTTTATGTCTTCCAAAGGGACCTCCACGGGAGACAAAGAACTCTGACATTACGAGGGCTGCCGGAAGACTCGTCAGTAATAATTGCCGTCCTCTGATCATTAGAGGATGGAAACGGTAGTTTTCACGAAATATTTTATAGAATCTTATTCGTACCATCCATTTCCTACTTCAAGAATACCAAATGGTAATTCTATCCAAATTGGATCGCCACTATCTCTTCGGGTGTGAGGCCCAGCGACTCTTGCGTGAAAAGGTGGGCCTCCAACGGAGTAGGGGGCTTCAACTTCTCATCGACTTGCAAGGCGAGCGTGTTTACGCGACGTGCGACCATTTTAGAAAATAATCAAATTGAGCACGCCTGCGCAGAAAAAACACACCAAAAGAACAAGCACTCCAAAAAAAGAAAAAAAACACTGGTGTACACTCCCTCCCCGCTACACATACCTGGCGGTAGCAAACAAAAAGGAGCCTTAGATCTACAGTTGGAGATGAGGTCAGTCTTGAACCAGTGAACAAAACGAAAGCACGGCCTTCCCGGCGGCAGAAAGCCGAGAGTCAAACTTCACCCTTATAGAAGAACTTGGTGGTCAACCGCCGCTGTAAACAAAACACGATCAGAACCTCTATTTCCAAGAGAGTCCGGCAGTACCGCTCTCTAAATCCCGGCGGCCGATGCCTCGGTCTCCGGCGAAATCGGACACTCGGTAAACACAGGCACGTCCTAGCTATCGGGAATCGTAATTTACACAATCATCTGCAAGGGCTTTGTGCAACCAAGTGCCCCGATTCTTTGCCCAAGAGATGGCGCAGGGAACGGTTTCACCCACCAAAAGAGAAAAAGACGATACAAGAGGAAAAGATAGTAGTTAAACGTATCTTATAACATAATAAAGGATAGGAGCAGTGCATTTCGTGGCACGCATACCCACGGTCATACTAGATAAAAAGAGACAATTTAACTTATCGCCGTGCATGCTTGGAGTGAGCCGAAACAGAAGACGAGGGACGGAAAGTGATAGAGAGGGACAAGCGCTACTTCCTCCGACAGGCATTTGAAATCCTAAACATATCACGAATTATCAACAGGGACGATAGATATCCAATAAACAGGGCGTAGAAAACGACTAGCCAATTAGAGCGCGGTACTTGACTACCAACCCTATATAGGGCGGATAAGAGAGCTTAAAAATAAAATACCTTCTACCTGAAGACGTAGGCAGGATGGGCAGCGAAACGGTCGTCACCCGGTAACAACCAACGCGGGTGGAGAACCCGGAAATGCAAAGACAAGTACTTCCTATACTGTTGACGGGGCATTCGGCACTCTCTCTCTAGTATATTTCTATATATCTTTGAAGTTGACGCTGTCCGGCGACGCACAAACACACACACATATAAATAAATATATATAATATATATATATATATATATATATATATATATATATATATATATATATGTATGTATATATATATATATGTATATGTATATATATATATATATATATATAAGAACATGACGTAGATAAAGATAGCTTAGGTCCAGGCATACTCGACGATGAAATAGAAAGGGCATTAAAGGAGATGAAAGCAAATAAGGCCGTGGGGCAACAACATTCCTGTGGAACTGTTGAAATGTTCAGGAAAATATGGGAGTAAGACTCTATTTAGACTTATTCGTAGTATCTATGAGGAAGGAATCTGGCCTGAAGACTTTGTGAAATCAGTGTTAGTTCCTATTCCGAAAAAGGTAAAGGCTACATCATGTGTGGATTACAGAACAATAAGCTTGATATCCCACGTAGCTAAAGTTATTCTCAGAATCATCAACAAAAGGATAGAGAGTAAGGCAAAAGGTTACTTAGAGGATGATCAGTTTGTGTTTAGGAAGGGGAGAGGTACACGTGATGCCATTGCAGGAATGAGATCACTAATCGAGAGGAATATAGAATACAATCAGGACGTATTTTCCTGTTTCGTACATTTAGAAAAAGCGTTTGATAGAGTGAATTGGGAAAAATTAATGCGTGTATCGAATAAAATAGGAATGAATTGAAGGGACAGGCGACTGATCCGCAACCTGTACATGTCTCAAACTACTCAGGTGCGAGTAGGGAACGGAGAGTCCGGATGGGCAGGGTTAGGAAGAGATGTAAGGCAGGGTTGCCCATTGTCACCGGTGCTGTTCTACGTGTATGTGGAGAAAATGATTAAAGAGGCATGGGAAGAACTGGAGGTATCTATTCTAAATAATATCTACCTTCTTCAATATTATAAAATATTATCTATCTTTTGTCATGCAAACAATGAACATCATTTTACATAGACGAATGCATCCATCCTTATCCATTCGAATGAATAATTACCGCAACTCCTGTAATTCTGCTTCGCTCTCTTCTCTTCATATCCCTTCACACGCAATTTCACACAACCTGACATTCGATGAATGTTTTCCCTAATAATTGTAGTGAGTCCCTAGTGAGAATAATAATGAGTCCCTACCCGATTCAGTACATTTTCTCTGGACACACGGCTCTGAGTCTCTTGACAATTTCTTATCGGCCTTAAATTCTTCTTACACTGTTAAATTCACTTCTTCCATTTCAGACTCCACCATCACCTTTCTTGACACAGACATCTCACTTCACAATAACAAATTCACCACTTCAGTACACATCAAAGCCACTAATCATCAACAATATTTACACTATACTAGTAGTCATCCTTCTCACACCAAACGCTCAATTCCCAACTCTCTCTCTATCCGCGGACATCGGATTTGCATCACCACAGCTACCCTCAACAAATACCTCCACAACCTACACCATGCACTCCACAAACGCGGTTACCCAGAAAAGCTCCTACAGGATAAAATCTACCGCTCCACCCGACCACACACACCTCAGAATAACAACCCCACATCTGATGCTGGACTCAACCTTTGCACAACCTATTTCCCCGGATCCCACAGACTGAAAACCCTTCTCAAAGAACTTTATCTTATTTTACATGACAATGACGCGACCACATCCCTACTGCCCCAATGTCCCTCTGTCGCTTACAGACGACCAGCCAATCTCAGAAACCTTCTGAGATCCACCAACCCTCTGGCACCCCGCCCTGACAAATTTCCACATATTTCCCCTACCTGCAATCGCCCCCGATGTAAAACATGTCTGCTTATCAGATCTGCTCCCCTCTCCCCACATCCCCTCATTGTCCCTTCACCCCGTTCCCATGCTAATTGCCTCTCGAAAAATATTATCTATCTTTTGTCGTGCAAACAATGCACTTCATTCTACATAGGCGAATGCTTTACCCCCTTATCCATCCGAATGAACAATCACCGCTACTCATGTAATTCTGCTTCACTCTCTTCCCTTGTATCCCTTTACACGCAAGTTCACACAACCTATCATTTGACGAATGCTTTTCCCTAACAGTTGTAGAATCCCTACCCGATTCAGCCACCAACATAGAGGTGAAAATTCGCGAATCCGCATACATCCTATATTTCCGATCCTTTAAAATTCCTACCCTTAACCGCCATCTTTAATTTCTTTCCCAGCAGTCCCTAATCCTTCCGCCCCCCTTCCCTCCCCAGGCACTCTTTCCTCAAAACCTCTCAGTCTGACCTGAAGAAGGCCTCGGAGTAGGCCGAAAGCTTAAATCATCTACAGTGTGAGTGTCCTTTTACGTGTTATCTGTTTTATCCCGTGTTCTATTGTGCCGTCCAAAAGCTATATTGCTCTCGTGAGTACTTCCGCATCATCGATATGTATATATATATATATATATATATATATATATATATATATATATATATATATATATATATATATATATACTGTAAAAAATTGTGACATTTGATTCCTGCTGTAAGATCATTTGCTGACTCTGTTGAGCAATTAATGAGATGTGTCCGACGAAGCAGCTCATTACTATCACATGACTTCGTAAATATATGAGAAGTGATGAGAAAATGAAAAATCCATTGAATATCAATCTTATAATAAAATTGCATTGGAAGCCCAATTACGAAAACTCAGAAGCGTAATTCCAGGGAATAAACATTAATTTTCCTGTCAGTCATTAAGATAGATCAAGTAGCTAAGGAAAAGACCTCTCGTTAGAAATGTAGCGCACGGTATTAGAGCTGAATTAGTTCAGGCCTGAAGTAGACTATGCAACAACAAGCGGGTAGTTCATGTGCCAAAAATTGACCACCAAAAACCCCAAGTTTCCAGGACAGTGTGTCTTATTACAGAATTTCCTTTTATATGCCTCGTAAATTTCACCTATATTAGAACACAACCCATCACAAGTAGAAACGAGATCTAGACTGGTGATTCGGCATTTATAAGCCTGAAAACTCACCACCTCTTCAATCGGAATCGGAAAGCGTAGCAGGATTTTTCTTACCCCATTCTCTATTCGTTGCCCCCTTTGGATGAATGATAAGTTAGAATCGCTGTAGCGAATAATAATGGCGGAGTACTCGAGGTGATTCAGAGTGATTAAAACCAATTCCCTTTTATTATCCTCTCCCCGAAACCTCCCCTTTCACATCCTTCGCCCATCCGGAAGGCAACCCCTCCTGCCGCCCCCGACCCTCTCTACCCTTCCCTTCCCCACCACCCCCTCCGTTATTCCCTCCCCCGACCTAAATCTTCGTCTCCCCCCCCTTCTGTTCCTTCCTTCCTCCCACCCTGTCGACTTCCTCTCGCTCCACCCGCCCCCGGGCCTTCGGGGCTGCTAATCTACCATCCCTCCCCCTCACGAGGGAAGGACGGGGCCGCCTCCGTCCTTAGGAGCTCCGCCACCGCATCCACTTAATCACGCCAAATAAGCTGGGAGAGGGAGAGAGAGCACAGTTTCTTCTACGGCACGATAAAATTATTTTCCTCTCCTGGTGCAAAATGTACACACTCCTAGGAACCAATCCAACCTCCACGAGGACGGCCTCCCGCCGGCGACGCCTTCTTCACTCGTCGCATTCGGTGTTTCGGGTCCATTCTTTCCGTCCGCCTCCTACCCGTGGGCCAACCCGCCTCGTGAAGGCCCAACACGACAAACAAAATTTATCGGTGAATTAGGAACGAGGATGAAATTCGCCGTAAATTACTACCGCAGTAGAATCTGGTTGATTCCAAGCAAATTTCAAGCAAGTATATTGCTCGACACATTAATGGGGATATCGTTATCAAAGGCAATAAAACCAATCAATAGTTGTTTTTATGGTATCTAATAATTGAATTATTGATCCAAGTATAATCCAAATCATGTGTAGGATAAGTTAAATGTGCAGTCCTAAATTAAACATAAGAAATCCTTATTTCAATCATCTAAATATTGGTGAACATTATAAAAAAATTTGAGTTGTAGATATTATGATTTATATTTTTCAATTAATGATTTATTTTATTGTTTTTGTGCTAGTTATACAGATGTATTCCCGTGGTTTAACTTGCTTGAAGTGGAATTAAGTTAACTGTCTTTGGAGATGGAATTTCGTCGGTGCCTTTTTAATGGTTATCAAGTTGGTGAGAACTGCGTAATCTTTCTCTTCTCGAGTAGCAATATTTGCGTATCGCGTGATCATCATCTTTTCTCTGCACATCCCTTCTCTTACATTCCTTCGTAGCTTTTACCTTCGCTTAAGTAATCCAAAAGACATTCTTTCCTTTTTGCTCTTAGCTAATATAATATAATTTTCTCCATTACGGCGTAAAACGTACTACTACTTCTAAATATTTCCTCCCCGACCTTTTTGCGCCTACTGATTGCCCATAGCAATTTCTCCAAACATATTGAAACCTTCATAAATAGTCTTCTGAAATGTCCAACCTTTGACCCACAGTCCTCTTTCGTTCATTTCAAAAATCTCCAATTTATGCTCGTTTTCCTTCCTCAAAAGCCATCATACAAAGAATGTAAGCAAAGGTATTTAATACACTTTTCCATTCTTTCAAATCTGGAAGTCTGGACTCCAGGAGTTTACCACGTCTCATATAAACTAAAATCGTAGAAGAACCGCATGGTATATGGATTGCATAAAAAGTAAAGGAAAAAGTTTTGCGGAAATAGATTTATTTCATACATGCTACGTTGCCTCAAAATTCTTCAAAAGAAAAGGATTCATTCTAAAAGTAATACAATTGGATTTCCCTCGATGCTCCCAATGGTCTGAGAGAGATCGAACCGTTTGGAGTAGGTGGGGGGGGGCGCAAAATTGACATCAGTGCTCTCCAAACTAGTGAAGTAGCAGGTCGTCAGTTACGAGTAACCTCTGCTCGTCGACCGTGACACGAAAGACCAACCGAGGGGCAATTTCAAGTGAATTTTGCAACGTATTGAAAATGAACCCGAATATTTGGACAACGTCATCACTGGTGATGAAACCTAGGTTTTCGAATACGAGCAAGAAACAAAGCGCCAAAGCTCTGAGTGGCACACCAACAAGTTGCTGAGGCCCAAAAATCAAGAATGAGCAAATTAAAGGTGAAAACCATGCTCATTGTCTTTTCCGACACTGAAGGAGTGGTCTATAAGGAGTTTGTTCCTCAAGGACAGTCAGTTAACGCTGCCTACTACGTGGAGTTGCTGGAAAGACTCCGAAAAAGGGTAGTCAAAACGAGAAAAGACATCTTCACTACCTGGCAACTCCAGCACGTCAGCGCGCTACGAGGCCGCGAGTTCCTGGTCAAATACCAGGTGCCAACGCTGCCTCCTTCTATAGTCCTGACCTCGCCCCAGAGCAGACTTCTTTTTGTTCCCTCGGAATAAGGCAGCCCTGAAAGGAACCTATTCTTCGTCCATGGAAAAGATCCTATGAGCCTTGACGACCTTGGGAGAGGTCCCCGAAGACACCTTTCAGGGCGCATACCGGTCATCGTAGAGTCGCTATAAAAAATGTGTAAAGGCCCAAGGACAGTACTTTGAAGAATTTTTAGGTGCTTGTGTAAACCTGTTTAATAAATTACTTAAAAAAAGAAATTAATTTTTCAACGCATCCTGTACATTGCTTGAGCGTCGACACAGTTTTACCAGCGATATTTTCACGGCCTGAAGTCCCCATGGTAGGAAAATTCCAGAATATCCTTAAGGGTACTCGTACTTCTTAAGGGTACTTCTTTGACGTCACTAAGGGCCGTCCATGGTGATGTTCTTTGAGGGAAGATTTCACTTTTAGGAATAGGAAAGAGTCTGCTGGTGCAAAGTCGGGACAAGGGAGTTGGGGAATCGTCGCGATGTCATTGCAGGTCTTCGCAAGCAGACTTTCGACTCTGCTCTCTTGGTGGTCCGTTCAAACATCTTTGGCAGGACGAGTTTAACACAGATATTTCGTTGCACCATATTTTCAGTGATATAATGCTGTGCAATATCAACGCCAATACGACCGGCGATCATGCGTACACTTAACCAATACGGTCTGAATTCAGCACTTCACGCACACTTCAGGAAAATAATGTTACCGATAATTTTTATACAAAACTTGTGGACACTAGAATAAAGGAGGGCAGGAGATGCATTAGAATGAGCTACCCCAAAATTCAGAATCAAAACCATCGCACTCTCAAAGACGACGACCAACTCATGAACGAAAAAAACGACTTCTGTCGAAGGAGGTGATAGAAATCCAGCCAGAGGAAAATCTTTGACCGAGAAGGTACGGGACGCGCTCTCAGTGAAACTTGTAAACTCGTTCCCCAGAAAATAGAAACAGCAAGGAAGAGGAAAAAGATTGTCAGCAACTGCCAATAAGAAGTGAACAGAGCCGAAGCATAGGATATGCATAGGACCTGTATTAGGACCGTAATAATGATGACCCGCTATTGACGCCCTGAGGGCGATGACGGAGTTTGTCATCGAAACGTTGGCGCCGGAAAACCCTGACCCGGCGGGCCATCCGCCAAGTCTCCACCGTAATCGTATGTCAAAAATACAAAAAAACCTACCTTATAAGCTAAACAATTTAGTAGGAGGGGATCAACTAGAGTTCATTGAGCAATTCATGTACTTGAGCACTACTTTGAAGAGATGGAATATTGTAATGGGGATATGTGCATAAAAATTGCATTAGTTGAAGAGTTACTTGTACGGAGAAGGAATCTGATAACGGATACCCTAAATAAACTTGCGCCAAAAAACAAGCTTCCATTCGGAGCGCAGTGCTGGATGGGCGTGGCATCTGAGGAAAGGGGAGGATCGTAGATTGGAGGTTTCTCAGACGTGGGCGCGGCGGAGATTGGATAAAATCCACTGGACAAAGAGGAAGACAAACGCTAATGTTTTTAAAAGGAGAGGTACCTGAATTAAACTCGGAAAAGACGGAAAAGGTGGATGGTGGAAATACTGAAACGTAATGAGTGTTGATGTCCGTAAGAGAAGGCATAACGTTGGATATGTAGTGTAAAAGAAAGGAAGAGCTTAGGCCTTTTAGACGGCATGAGCAGTCAGGCAGGTTTGAATACCTTGATGATGAATCTCTAGCTCTTTAAAATATCTTGTATTTCTTACATCGTGAGATTACTTCAATTACCTTAATGGTGCTTCCATTTCGCTCTTTCTCTCTAATTTTCCTATTTTCTCGCAGTGCTTTTTCTATAATTTTTTCATTCACTCTATAATCATTTCGTTTCATTTTCCTATTAATTTTTTACCACAGTTTATTGTTTAGCCTTTTGTATTTTCTTCTCCCTCACTTTTTTTCATTTTCTTCCTTTTTTTCTGTTATCCATATTCGTATGTGCCTCTTCTGCAATCCATAACTCCCTAACCCTCTTTCGATATGCCGCACATATGCTTTCGTTTGCTACACCTCTCATTCCTTGTTTGAAATTTCCTCACCTTCCTATCTATTTTATTTCCCCATCTACTGTCATCGGGAACTCCTTTTTTTCACTAGATTTTCAGAAATTATATTTTTTTATACTTCTTCTTTTTGTCCATTTCCTAAATTAGCATTATACTCTTTTAATACACTTCATTTTTTATTAGACTTCGAAACTGACCAGCAAAAACCGTGTGAGTTGAATGCCTTAAGCTATTCCAAAACGTAATGTTCTGATATATCTCCCTATGTCCCGGTATTTGGTATGCTTACCTGTGTATAATGTGGCATTGAACAAGATCTTAGTCATACTCAATCCATTCACCAATCAAAACTCTGTAGTTTTCTCACCGCGATCAATTCCTTCTCCTGAAGCACACTCTCCTGCTTAACTATCGTCTTTCCCGTCACACACTAACCATGTTATTTTTCCAAGGCAAGTTTATTGTAATACTTGAGACTTGTGCACCACCTGACATTTGTCTATTTGCACATGTACATTTTGATAATAATAATAATAATAATAACTTATTACATTCCTCCTTCAATCCCAGGATTTTTTGCCAGATTCACTCGCATTCACTTCTGCGTACTAACCATAAGCACTATCTCTGTCTTGCGCTATGCCTTCTATTTGGTATGTAAAAGCACTGAATTGACCAGGTGTACTCTACTTGCTCTATTAATAATTTGTAATTCAACTGCTACACGTTCAACAATCTTCATTTCAGGTTCTCATTCAGTACAAAGACTGCATTCGTTAATTTTCCTCCTCTCAGCCACACAGTATACTCTGTGTATCTGTTGTACCGTAATCTTTAACCATGTTCACATTCTCTAATCGTCGCTATCTTCTATCACACTACGTAAAGTCATAATATAGTATATTTATTTATTGTCATATCATCTCTTGCTTTGTCTTATCCCACTTTCTTGTCCGCAGCATCTTCTAAATATCCCTGTCTCCATTTGTCACTGTAGTTTTTATCTTATTTCTCTACTTTTTACTGCCATTTACTCATCTGTGCAAAGATTTTATGTTACGGCTACCACAGAGAGAACACCTCCTCCGCTTTCGCGCTCCCGTCGCTGCCTTAACAAATTTAAAAATAAGTTTAGCCAAGATTTGATGTGTTAAATAATTCCGGAGAGTTATAGTTTCGCTCCTTAACAGTGATTTTAACTTGAACCATCACTATAATGGCCTCTTCACGGAGGTAAAATGGCTTTGCAGTCGACTCACTAGGAACATACGCGAAAGAAGTCGGGTGAAAGAATAATTACGTTAAAAAATAAAGTGTTAACAAAGGGTTGAGATTTGATTACAGGAACGTAAGTAAAAACCCTAAGAAACGACTAGTGAAAACTCTAATTAGGAGCGTAATTTTGTGCGGCTCGGAAACTTGGTCTTTGAGGCAAGAGGATAAGCTTAGATTGAAGGCTTTCGAGATGTGGAGATGAAATGAGAAAATACATCGGACGGAAAGAGAAGCTTGCTTTGAAGTTTTAGGCATGGAGGAGAGGTGGCTGTTGGGAGAAAATCGGAAAGGCATGACAAGTGGATATTATGAGAGTCAATGGGATGCTGAATGCGGTAACTAAGGGGATCCACCCTACCTCTGCAGAGGCCCTCAAATTTTCTACACAGAATAAAGGAGCTAAACATTAAAAGCGTCTCTGGCGGAACTTAATCATTTTAAGCAATTACGTGAACGTTGATTTCTTTTATTTCACAAATAGTTAATATCTTAAGATGCCTTAAGTGCAATTATAATTGTTCAGAAATCAAGTTGTTTTCAACTTGATGCGTACTTGGGACATGTTACACTCATGTTCCTTGAAACTCTTTTCACTTCATCGGTTATTATCCATTATCAGTTAATATATGTCGTATGAGATATTCCTCATTGATTACACAAGAATAATGCATTATACTCGCTTCTTAAAAAAAAATAACACCCAGCTCACCTATCAAATTGATCCACTTTCGATGGTGCGTTTCTCAGAATTAATTGATAGCCCTGCATTCTGTATACACTGGTTGAGACAGTCCTTATCCAGTTCCCATTTGAACTTCTCACTTCGGTTGACCACAATAATTACGCATTTGTAACTCGATAAATAAAACAGTTTCAGGCGTAAATTGGTGGAAAATCTTCATACTGACGTTTTGACAAATCAAACCACTTTGCTTTATGTGGAAAAGCAAAGTGGTTTGATTTATAAAAACGTCATTTGCAACTCGTTCATATTTTTTGGTTGAATTTTAACATTATAGCTTCGATATTTACCTGTCGCTTCTCAAATAGGTGCTTAATATTCAGGGTCATGAGTGGTTCGTTCCAGCAATGTCGTTTAACATTTATAATAGATTTAATCAGATTTGCATTTTTTAGCTCCGTCCGTTGCCAACCCGAACAACTCGCTCATTTCCAGTGTTTCCAATTCGCAAAGATCTCAACAGAGACCAAGATATTAAATGTAGTCAAACGTTTTTTTTTTTATTTTTCTTCTCAAGGGGCACTTAAATACACCCTCCCGAAGGAAAGAGCCAGAAGTATTAGTCATTCATTTCACTTCTTCTTTAGGATACAAGTTTCGCCGACGGATTCACATCGGGGTTTTGGTGCGGGTGTGCAGAGGGTGAATGGGAGCGGGGGTGGCTGAATGGATGGAAGCGAACCACAATCGCCGAGACCGATCGCGGTGCGACCCTCCCACCCAGTTCCCCCGGCGCCCCTGCCTTCATCCCCCTCACACCCTTGGATCCACCCTTCTCTAACCCACCCGGCTCCAATGCAGCCTCACCGCCGCTACTCTTTCTTCCGCCACCCCATCGGGGAAATTTCCCCCTGCCCACCCCTGGTAACATCTTTTCACCCCGTCCATTCCATCAACCAGCGCCTTCCTTCTTATCTGAGCCACTTCCTTCCTGCCTTCTCCGCCTCCCTCCGCAGCCGCTCCCCAATGGAACCAACGATCCGCTCCTTTTTCCCCCTTATTCTCGGTGAATGGCACAATCCCCTCCTCCCTGCCACCTTCTCTCACCGCTCCCCCCCATTCCAGTCTTCCCCTCCTCTCCTCCCTCCCTCCCCTCTAATCTCCCACCCTTCTTCCCGCCGCATTCCCAGCTGACCCCTCGCTTTCCCTTTCTTAGTTGCCAGCACTCTTGTTCCTTACCTTTTCATTGAAACTCCGCTAGATGTGTCCGATTGGCGGCTAAAAAACTTCGCCGGAGAATAGAGAACCACCGAATTTTAATTTAGTCTTAAATCAAGAGTTTTAAGTTTCATTCTCTTGATAAGACTTCACAATTTTTTTAAACGTAAGGTCTATTGCAGAAGCGAATGCATACGGCGGGCAAAGTAATTGAAGTAGAGAGAAGATTAAAGTGGCGAATGAAGTGGATAGAAGTAAGGTGCGTCTGACCTCACTTCCATGGATATAAACATCCTTTTCCTGAGCTCAATTTATATCTAACTTAAGTTGTTTTACCACAAAAAGAGCGCTCTAGGATTCTTGGAAAGTTAATTATTACTAATTAAAAGTATTGCACAGTGTTGCAAAAAGATATTTATTATAAAAAACGATCACATAGGTGGTGTATTTCAAAAAAAGTACTCATCGTAGATAAGAAATATTTTAGCTTTTGAGAAATAAGCAGTATTTATTACCTTTTTCTTTTTTTAAATCAAATGCCAAATACATTTTTAGTTAAGTGCGGGTGGTTAGCTCAAAGATATACACTTCTATCTTTATATGTATGCAAACTTTTCGCCGTTCAATAGGTTCTGGGACGAGTAATCGGAAATCGAAAATGACTAAATAACAAAACCATATCAGATTGCTACAGTTATCAATTAATATGAGACCATGTTGTTAATGATTTAACGGTTTATTTTGCAGCCAAGTAATTTAAGTACGTTATTAACAGTAGTTAAGTAATTTTTGGGACATTTCCCGCGATAACATTTATAAAAAACCTCCCTTGCCAGAGGGAATGAGGTGTGAGGGGCTAGGGTGTCGGATTTTATGGCCCATTAATGATGGAGGAATGGAGAAGGACTTGGAGGGGGAGAGGGACGTACTTGGGCGGAATTCTCGAAGACACCGATCCCCACGCTTCACTCGGGATGTCCCTGGCGGACTGAGGGTAAGAATAACTAGAATAGGATTAAAAATACGGCGTCAAGGATAGCAGTTTTATCCGTTTAGAATAAAATAGTACGTTATTTTGGTTCCATCAAATTCATTCAATAGGTTATTTCTATTATCTTTGAGAATAGCAAATAAAAAATAGAGAATAGGTTTGTAGCAATTATACCGTAAATTAAAACAATTTACTCATCTTCTCCGCGGCTGAACACGCACGATATTTCTGCTTGGAACGCTGTATTCTCCACGAGTGTCCGCCCCACCAGTCCTAATCGTCCCACCCTCTCAGGTTCCCCTCGGGTGGAGCTGAAGCTGGAATGGAGGGCTGGATCCCTTTTGCCTCATTCCCGTTCACGCTGCCATTATCATACGATGCAGCTACTCGCATCCGGTCTTTAAAATTCCAACCCATTTACCGTAAAATTTAAACTAGTAAATTTGTTAACCGCTTTATCATGGATTACTACGAAATAATTTAAGATGAAGAAAATACGTTAGCAACCCTACGATAATAAATACCAATCATACTATTCTGAATAAAAATTGACATCCAAACGTTAACGTAGATGCCCGCGAGTCATAAAATAACAACATGTCAGGGATTGCGCAATCACTTTGTTTACTGATTAAGGATTTATTTAAATGATATGGTTACATGTTTTATAAAACGGCACAATTTAAACAAAATTAAACCAATCGAATTGCGTGCGATATCTACGCTTAAATCTTTTTCAAAACTTTAAAATATTTCTAAATTTAATTCAGAATACAGGTACAAGAAAATCGTTTAATAAATAATAAATTCTCATAAATTAATGCCAGCAAAACAATGTGTGTTTTAATCAGCCTAAATATCAGAACGAGAATAGTGGCCCCATTTTGGAGATTGAACCTATGATAAAAATATTATCTTAGACAATAATCAGTAAATCCGCCAAACAGTGAGTTACGGTAGTTACTATATGTCCCTAGCATGGATAACTGAAATGTGCATTGGGTTGCTATGGTGGCGAAAATTAGCTATTGTTAATTCGCTAATTAATTAGCTATTATCTATTAGCAATTCAAATACTTAGATATTAAAAAATGAAAATTTTGATCGATTTCCTTGGATACTGGAAAAAGTGTGCATAAGCCAACTTGTTCACAATGACGAGCGCTAAACATAGATGAGTTCGATGTTCGATCAAGCATAAATGACAATGGAAATCAATTCGCAGTTTAATGAAGGTCCATATTTGTAAAAAATCATAAACCGTAAAAAGTATCGATCTTCGGTCAAAAAAAAATGAAAACTTAATCAGTCATTGTTGTAGAATCGGGAATAGTTGTGGAAGGGTAGACTTAAAAGGCGAATGACTGCGATATCAAGCTTCGAACACCTTTACTACTTTAACTTCCCATTCATTCATTAAATTATCACGCACGCTCCTCGCATTCCTTCTCTCTTCCTACTACAGCAGTCAACCGCGCCGCCAACTAGCAGCGAGGCGTAATCTGTCTCTCCTTTGCTCCCCTCACTCTTCCACGCGTCGTTGCCCTCTCATCAAATGATTGAGCGCCACCCATTTTCCCTTGGCTTACGTTTCTCACATAGTACAGAACATTAAAGATATCACGCTCCAATTAATTGATCTGCGCCTCCACGAGGGTATTCTACGGTACGATGCATTCGGATTAAAGATTGTGTAAGTAATTGATTGATTTCAAATACATTCATTTGCCAAAAATCTACCCGATCAAATATTAACGATGACTGACGACACATCGCGCTCCAAATTGAGTTGATTTTTACTGCAAGCCTAGACAAGTGTCTCCGAGAATTAAATTGTGCTCCATTACCCTTCTCCAATCCATCCGCCGAATGGTGGCAAAATGTTTTAGTAAAATCTGATACAATCTTGCTTGAGGCATATGCGTAGTCATGATTCTAATACCGGTGCTCATGGAGGATTACTCACATACAAACATGGAATCACTATGTTGATGGATTCGTGCGGAGAGCGACACTCTGTGGACCAGACATACATATAAAAACCATTGGAAAGAAAAATGGAAAAGATTTTTTTAAATTTCAAATGTTTAACGTGATATTTTCTCTTGTTTTGGTCACGAATTGTGGATGGATTACATATATTGGATTTTTTGGAAGGCATTTTTCTATTATTTCTCCTGTTATAAAATTTAATAATGAAATACCTATTTCTTCAGTGCCAGCGTAAAATTTGACAGTTATATTTTTGTGTGCCGGAGAAGAGGGGGTTTTTCTTCGAATGTCTCGCATCCCAGAATTTTCAAATAATTATATAACGACTATTAACGACACAGCAGTGTGCCAAACTCTCGATTCGTAATCAAGGTGAGGTTAAACCCTTGAAAAAATACACTTCACTTTTAAGCTTTCCTTCTGATACGGCTCCAATTATCTTTTAGTGAAACTCAGTTTTTCATACAGCTCCATTGAGATACAGCTTCCATACAGCTTCTTCATCGTTTCCCCGTGTAATGTTCCACATATTGTGACTGTAAGGATTTAAGATGCAAAGGCTCATTGCCTATTATATTGCATAATTATTAATCTCGTTTTCCACAATTTGCCCAACCATCAACAGTTAATAGAAGAATTCATTGGAATAAGCCTTCGAGAATATTGATTTTGAGATGGTTTTTTCCATTTTTATGGGGAAAAAGAAAATTTTATTGTTATAATATTTTATATTCTGAATGATTGTTGACCAAAGTCAAGTGAACAAAAAAGCTTATTTTCCTACGCACAAAAACAAATGAAACATCTCTCACCTAACACATTGAATATTTACATGCATGAGCCTAGGACCTAAAAAAAATGAGAATATTCTAATTTATTCCAAAGATGTCTTATATTTTTGCATTCTCCTTTTTTTTATCAAGGATTTGAAGATTTCAATCTGTAGTCACCATTTTTTCTTGGCTGGCCTTCTACACACTGTTTTAAAATCTAGATAAAACCAATGATAATTTACTATTAACATAAAATATTACAATTGTTTTCAGAAATGATAGCTTTATTTAAACCCACGGGCGACGAGAATCATCAACTCGTATTTTTGTATTTCAACCAAAAGCAGAGCATATAGATAGACCTAGGTTTTTAAGTAAACAGTACAGTTTTTCAGTAAGAGTGCCCGAGTTTTCTGTTGCATAATATTGTCGTGTAATGACTTTCCGAAGTCTTATTCGGCCGTTGTTAAAGGTAACATTGCTTCACCACCATTGACAAAGCGGAATTCACCTTCGGGTGAGCGGTGATCAGTAACGCTTTCTAGTGACCCTGATTCACAATTTCTTGGTTTTAAAACTAATAAATACATGTATAAATCAAAATGTTTTACGCAGACAGACTTCGCTATTTACCTTAGCTTTGAAATGTGAATCAAAATTTTTAAAATAAAAAACCTATGACAAAGTAATCTCTCCTTTAAATAATAACAATATTTTTTATTGGATCATTAATAAAAAGTTTCACTACACGATTGTCTCTGCGGAAATAATTATATCATATGAGTGCGAGTCAAACATACTACGAGTACTTCAATGGTTTATAACATTTTCTTAAATTCAGCACACGTTTTCAGGAGTTAATGGCTTCAAAACTAGCGAGCCAAAACCACGAAGAATATCGTAGAAAGGTGAAATGAATGATATTTTGAGGAATAGACAGCCCTGAATCACGTGTTGTAGAATTCTAAATTTCCAAGTGGTACCCAAAGACAGTCTATTATTTCCTTAGTACGCAACGGCAAAACTCAAGCCACAAACTGTCAGCAGACGACAAGAGTACCCTCATATAACGTAATACAGCACTGACGTGACCCGTGGGGAATATAACTGAAATCAAAGAGGTACCTGGGGATGAAGGTATTTCGTGTAGAAGAAAATTTCACCCGAAAACTTACTGAATCAAAAATAGCGACATAGCAGTGGCAGATTATTAAATGAATGCGTTAAAGCATTTACTTACGCACTTTCCTAGGTGAAACATATGCTGGGAATATTTGAAAAAGTTAACAGAAGTATATGATTTAGTAGACCTACTGTACTGGGCACGCCAAAATAGAATGTGTACACTCAATTATGTACCTAGACGTTACACTCACTGAAGATCTCTGGGTGAAACACATGCGGGGAATATAAGGACAAATTAACAAAGAATTAGGATTTATTGGAAAAGTACGAGGCAAATGTGATGAAAAGGTCAATGACAAAATGTTATCTGTCGTTGGTTAGGCCTCATTTAGAATATGCTGTAATTATATGGGATCCTCACAACGTTGGATTGATTGTCCAATTGGATGGTGTACATTTTAGAGGAGCTAGATTTGTAAAACGTTTTCATTATAAACTTAGTAGCGTATCCAAAATATTAGAGCAGGTCGACTGTAAATCACTAACGGAGCGAAGATTAAATTACAGATTGAAGCTCTTGCATAAATTGGAAGGTCTCTTCAGCCATGAAGTTAAAAATGTATTAATATACCCCCATTGCACTGCGGTAGGAGAGATCATGTTAATAAAATTAAAGAGATCTAGCCACATTTCCCCGAACGATAGGGGATCATAAAAATATTGTTCGACCGAGGTAGAGTGATGGTCGGGTAAATTATTCTGGTGTGTACGTATTCACCCCCTGCCACACACCCTAGCGGTGGATTTCAGGGTATATATAAACAAAATAACAATAAATAAAATGTATATTACCTACAAAAATAATAGGATAGACAGTTTTAGCATAATTTTGGACTAACATTAAGGCATCTGAATAACTACCGACGACTAGAGTAGATAAAGATTTCTTAATGCTAACTAGCCACTAGAATCAATCCCTGTTACATGTTACTGTGTGGAGTTGATTTATGGACAGAAAAACACTTTTTAATCTTCCTTGGGTTTATTTGAGGATATTCTCCACAGGTTCCGTTTTCAAATCTTATGAATTGTTAACACCAAGTGTTTAACTAATATATCCGTGAGATTAGAGAGATACGGCTGAAGGGGGAAAATCTATTCGCCCCCATCTCACATTTCACGATTATACTCGTATATCGTGAGTTTTGATAACAATGGGAAAACTTTGAAACCGGTCAAGTACTATATTTCAATAAATAAGGTGTGAAAAATTACAAAGCGCATCTATATCATTCTAAGAAGCCGAGTGTGCGTGGATTAATTTATCTACCTGTTTTTAAGACTTTTCTGTATTAGCAGCTTCTCTTAGACACGTATGGAGGTATTTTAAAATGAAATATCATTGTGCCTATCTCCTGTTTTTTTAAATTATTTCCACTGTCGGAATTATGCAACTTAACCTTTGATAACCAGTCCTGTAGCATGATATAATTTCGAAAGTGCATTTATGGTGCCCAGTCACACCCTTCCTCAGACACTAGCGGGTTTCCCAATGGACACTAGTTGTTCTACATACTGCTGCATAGACGGGGCGCATCATCAGTTAAAAGCGCCGTTCTAGAGGTTCTTCACACTCTTTCCAAGTGGCTGCACACTTCAAAACATCCGAGTGCCGACTGGGGTTATGGGGGAACGCAGCCGGTACTCTGGGCGAATGCATTGGGAGCGGAGAGAGAGAGTTCCCCGCAGAGTGATTGGGGGCCGGCGCCGGCGAGGCGGGGGCGGGAAGCCCCTCACTCACCTCTCCAGGGAATGAAGAGTGCGGGGCGTCACGCGGGAACGAATGCCTCAGCCACGCCCCACTCGCGATCGAAACATGCGGTCACACCTCCGTGTGCACATTTGGGTTGAATATGCAAGTTCAGAAGCGATAGAAGACGAGAGAGTATTGAATTAAGTGGGCAAAGTAATGAAAAATGAAGGTTTCCGAAGAGACGGAATGACGAACGCGAAATAGTAATGGCTTAGAAATAAGTGGGCATGCAACCAGGCTTATCGTTTCAATTTCTTGCTGCGGGGCAGAGTTCGGATGGGGTTATGCTTCATGTGAGATCATATCAGGAAGACCTTATCGGTAGCAACTGGCGCAGTCACTCCATACTCCTCTGAAAGACTGAAGTAAATTATTTTCAATGAATTTTCCGTATCCACGAGTTCTAATACATTATTATGTAATGTATGCTTGACGCTGCTAATTATCATTATTATGTAGAAAGTTATATTAATATTTACTTCTAATATATTAGATACTAAAAATTATAGAAAAATAACAAATTTTCCTGGACCTTATTCCCAGTCCCTCCCTCATTTACGTCGTTATATGATACTCATGTCCCTTCATTCAACGGAGTGGATTTTTTTCTGTCATATGATCTGGTATTTTTGTGATTCTTGATGTTAATGAATTTGCATTTCAATCGACACCCACAGAGAGCGCAAAGTTGCGAAATGAATGATTCATTAATCTGCCTTGGCGAAAAAAAAATTAAAAAACAAATTTTTTTCATCAAATTTTCCAGTATTATAAACAATATGATTTTGACGTATTTATACTTCACATTTACCAGAGGCAAAGCATTTTAAATAATCAATAAGAGAAAGGCAGGTGTATTGGGACGCACAATTTGCGGACGCAAGTTTGACATCCAAACTCACACACACCTAAGAAAAGTTATGTTTTGTTTAACGTTTAGGGTAATCTGCCTCCGTCGGACTATTGCCGTCATTGACATGAAAGTTGGTCGCATACGTGCAATTCGTGCATCTTTTGAAATAACCTCCACTCGCGGTGCTGAAAGCAGTCATTCAAATAGAATAAGCAGTCATGAAATATCCTACCAATATATCTACTTCAGAAAAGAAAAGTATTACTCTAAAAAACTCGGCAAAATATATATATATATATATATATATATATATATTTATTTATTTATTTATATATATATATATATATTTCCTCTTACCTAGAAATGGGATCAGGACGTCATGTTAGAGAAGATAACGCTTATAACTGTTTTCGATTGAAAGAAATTTGGAATTGAGGAAAAGTTCCTTCCACATTCGATATAAATGTTACAGCACAATCCATTGAATTCTTTACCTTTCACAAATGAATAATCTTCTAATTTTGGTAAATTAGTGTTCACATAATGGAATTTTCTATCGGATTGAAAGCAAAATTAAAGTTATGTCATATCATCTCTCTGTTATGCCACTGGTGAACTGGATTTACTTTCACATTGTAAAATGGTTGTAGGAGAGAAGAATGAAGATCCTATGTAAATTTAAGAATTTCATCCTTCAGTGATATCAGAACACCCTCAGTGTTTAAGAATTGAAGCGATCACGCGGTATCTTGGAAATATGAGAAGCGAAATTACTTCAGTCAATTGATATCAGTAGGCTGGATGCCAAGAGATCAGACGAATTCTAATGTATAATCTCTATAAAGGAAATATCGAATAAATTACAGAAGCATATTGTTTGTCCCCTTATGATTGGACAACCCTGAATAAGAAAGAACTGAAATCTTGAAATCGACTCATAGTTCACCTCGAAGGAGAAAGCAAGTAGGTACGAAAGCAGAGGAAGGACGAATCAATGAGCGTTCAAATCATTCGGACACACCCATTTACGTGGGTATCTTTTGGGCGAAGGTTTCCCTGGCGACACCCAATCTGGTATCAACTGTTAAAACCAGCCCTCTGGAACATTAGGCAAACAACAAAAAACTTATCCGTAGTCTACGCGGTTTAATTTGATAGGGTGCAGCCTAAAAATACTGCAAGACCTGGGAGCATTCCCACCAACCAGAAGAGCTATTTTAGGTTAACAGTGTTAATACTGTAATAAATGGAACATATGTAAAATTAGGTAATTGATATCTAAAAAATATATTGATAGCGAAATCATAATGCCTAATATCATTAAAGGTTCGCCCTCTGAGAAGAGCTACGCCCCCCCACCAGCATATTCACCCACACAACGCCTCTGTGGCACCTCGTGTTTTTCGCTGGGAGAGACTGTATGGGAGGGCCTCCCTGCAAATGTTGCGAAACTTCGAAAGTCAAGATTTCAAGAACTATTAACAATATATATTTCCATATATAAATATACATACATATATATATATATATATTTATATTTATGGAGTCTGACCTGAAGAAGGCCTCGGAGTAGGCCGACAGCTCAAATAATCTACAGTGTGAGTGTCCTTTTACGTGTTATCTGTTTTATTCTGTGTTCTATTGTGCCGTCCAAAAGTTATACACAAAAAAAAATTATATATATATATATATATATATATGTGTGTAGAAAAAATATAATATATTTTTATATTAAAAATATATATATATGAATATTATATATATGTATATATATATATTAAACAAAATAATGTTAGAAGTTGTTGTTGAGTGTCAGTGTTGTATTTTTGTGGTTTTGTTTGCACTGTTTCATCAATGGATCATTAAATCAGTTAAACTTTCCTTAATACTTGCGTCCTTGCGTAAGATTTAGAAAGAACGAAAAAATTCGATCACGCCTTTAAAAAGGAAACTATTCAAGAGCATAATGACAGATCCGAGTAAATACGATGAAAGATATACCCATTGCACTGTACATTTATAAATCCGTTAAAAAAATCTGCTCAGTGCTCGAGAATTCCATTTCTCTTGTTAAAAAGATTTCATAGATTTAAGGAAATTTTGACATGGAGGTCCACTTAAAATATATCTTTTAAAAGCAATATAAAATTATGTAAATGATAAAAAATTTCTTGCAATGAACGCTAATTTTCAGCTGGTCAACATGTTAAGTTAATAAAAACGGTTAGGGCGCGCATGTTTTAGCGAAAAGGTGTAAGGAAAGAATTCTTTAAAAGCAACAATTCAAAAACATAACTGTCATTCGTTATGGCCGTTGAATGATTTAAAACACCTGTTAATGATGCATTTTAATGTGTATTAGCGAGTGGTTCCGTTAAATTTACTACTGCGGAATATCCCGCAATTCTTTGAATTAGAGAGAGAATTCTCGCTTCCCCCAAGCCTCATAACTTCTCTCACGACACAACATAGCCGTGACTCCGAGTCGACATCGACAATGGCCGACGGAAATATGCCCAGCACGTCGATCGTCGGCGAACTTGTAGTTACGGATTCCTCAGCACAAGTACCTATTGTACGAATTCTGTGTAACGATCGATATTCAGAAACCTGAAGGTAGGTACTGATTTAAATATTTTACTATGCCACTGCGAGAAATTTTGTGAATGTTTAGATCATATTTAACAAATTATAAATAAAAGTGTAAAATCCAGAATTTACCATAGCTATCCTGTTTTTTAATGACCATTCTTTCATTACAGCATGCAAAATGCCCACAAAGTCCACCAGCTACGTGATTAAACTAGGCAAAAGTTACATTTTGAACGAATTTTTGTTGGGAATGCATTTTAAATTGAAATATTTGATTCAAGTTTAGAAACATATGAGGCGCTTATACACAATATGCGGAAAATGATATATTTTACAAGCTGGCGTAAATGAAAACTTTTCACAGGCGGCAATTGCTCGTTACTTACATTAAAAACTCCAAACACGTTCCCCTTTTTGACCTGATATATATTCCGACAATTTTGGCTGTCGTTAACCCATTTTCATAGAACCGGCGATTCAAGTCCGAGCATACGCCGCTCATCGTTTTCGGAATGTGCGTCTTCTTCTAATCGATTCGGATCGCTTCAATGTTTGCGAGAAAAGTGACATGGGAATGAGGGGCGTGAGAAGTCGAAGGTTAGGCGGGGGAAAGGGAGGTTCACCCTCTCCCTCCCTAAAAGAACGATTCCGCAACACTCCCCTCCTCCACTTCTTCCCCTCTATCTTCTTTTGTTTCCACGTCAAAATCACTTCACCACCCCTAAATGCTTCACCAGTTTCCGAGGGAAAAAATCGCCCCCCTCATCCTCCATCCCGCCCCCACCCGACACATAAACATTTCTCCTCGCCTTCCGTCCCCATTCCCCTCCCTCCCCCACTCACCATCTCTTCCCCCCTCATATTCCCCTCGGATATACCCTCGGGTTCCTCCGCATTTTTTCTCCGGTCCCATTTCCTGCCAGCCCTCCCTCCAGCATCCCCCGAATTCTTTGCCCTTATCTCGGCGAGCGACACCAGCTCGCCTCTCGGCCCACTTATTTCCTCCCGCCCCTCCCTCTCACTCCACGTTACCCTCCCCCAAAACCCCCTCTCTCACCAGGCCATTCCCCGACAAGCCACCTCTCCCCCCTTTCCCACAATGAACCCATTCCACCTTTTCCTCCTCCCAAACCCTTCTTCTTCCTTCGTTCCCCTCCGTCCCAAAACACCTTCTCCCTTCTCGGAAACCACCACGTCTAAATTCGTTGTAATGCGGATCTCTCCCTTACCGTTGAGCAACGCTCGATCGATTAACAAAATAGTGCCTAATCTATGAAGCTCTCTCTTTTTTTTATCTCCCTAGATGGTAATCCACTGAGTTGCAATGCTACGTAAGTATGTGTGTAATGTCTAGACGTCCTTGGTGAAGGTTGTTGCAGCCATTTACTTCTTTTAGTTTATTCGGAGAAAACATTTCCTTTCCACATATTTATTTTGAATTAAACGAATAATCAAGCAATCTACTTCTCGGAATCTCTTTGGCAATTGAAAAAAACCTTTTAATGGCGTCACACATTAGTTTTCGTTTCCAATTCATGTTCATGATTTTATTAACGCTATCTATTTTGGAAGAACTCAAAAATATACATCGGCTAATTTGATTTCATTTTTATCGGTTTAAAATGAAAACAAAATATAAACACGATTGAATAAATTCAAATGATCGTAAATGATATCTAATACCGGCAATGAAATGTAACAGATTACATGTGTTTCAAAACGCGACAAGATGTAAAAACTCGGAGAGAAAAAAATGACACTCACCCTGCTGCAATAGAGATCCCGTGGTAGCATAGATATCTGTTGTCAGCCTCGAATCGAAAGAATAAATCGTCCCAGAGATAAGCGGAAGAAAGACCCAGGTGACATCGTGTTGCATTCTCAAGTGCAATAAGAATAACCGCGCAAAGCTTTCCCACGCACCTTTCAGACGTCTCCAGCCTCCTCCCTCCCACTCCCAACCCACTCCCACTTTCCTTCGCCTCAGCCTGCTTCGGTATCCTTCGGAATGGATTCCTTCCTTCGCTTATACTCTTCGTCTCTCCTTGACAAACCGTCCACGCCGGCCAACCAGTCAACGAAAAGAGTTAGATGGTAGGGGAGCCTCGGGCCCTATCCATCTTTTGTGGCAGGAATCGATCCAAGACCTGAGGCATAGCCGACAAGAGAGGTAAGAATACCCTATTTCACCGCCATTACCATGCTCAAACCAAATCTAAAGATATCCACAGTGTTCTAGATGGAGCTGTATCTTAATCTCCGTGGGTTTAAAGATGAATGCATTCAAAGCAAAATTTAAAGTCAAATGCGTTGTACTATAACGAATGAAGTAATATTTTTTCTAAATAAATACAAATTCTATCCATCTTAAATTACATACGATCACAATAAGTCATAAAGTTTGCTTCATCTTCAAATTGGTGACATGAAAACATTAATTCGACTGGTATATTTAAAATTTCTTTAACTGCACCTACCATAAGGGTCGCTCACAGTAATTGAAAGCCTACAAGCTTACATCTACGTATAATTACTCTGTCTCGGTATGTGCGACTGTGCAATCCAGATCCTACTAAATACTAAAGGGAATAAACCTTTTCTCACAGTTAACATATTTGAGTTTACTAATTCATGCACTGTAACTACGAACGCAGCTCCTCGGGGAAATCTCATAAAAGTTTGTCCTCGGATTTGTTTATGAACGCTGGACCTCTTTATTTCAAATTTACCATATTTAGGAAAATTTTCACAATCGAAATATCAGCGGAAATACAGTCATTGAATTTTTACTCTTTAGGATCATGACGTATGCATAAGTGTTCCTCTTCATAGTTGACGCTTTAAAATAGCGAAAAAAATTTATACTTACAAGTGCGTATCCTATTGGGTTGTCCCGTTGTAACAGAATTATTTCATTTGAACTTGGTGGCGAACACGATTTTCCATTCCCATATAATGAAGTGTGTCTGGATGGCGACAGCATATATTTTCGAGGCGAGATTCGAAGTGGAAATAATTGTTAGTGTCAGAGCACGCATTCTAACCCTCTTTTGGACTTAGATCGGGGCCCGTGATGATTATATCGGCATATTTGAATTCATGGGATGACTTGGGATTTTGAATTTTAATTTCAACTGAGAAAAATACATTTTTCAGATCTGATTGACATTACCTACCTTTGACTATCAAAAAGCTGGTGAAATAAAGATACTTCACTTGCTATCGAATAACAAATTATGAATCTGGTGAAATAAAGATACTTCACTTGCTATCGAATAACAAATTATGAATCTGGTAACATACAAATGAGGATCTGTCCGTGTTAACAAAAATATTGAATATTGAAATAATTAGTTATCTCAAATAAATACAATTTATTAGAATAAACCCAAATAACTTCAACGGAATTATACAATCCTTAATCAATCTCAACGATGAAATTAATTATTCCTCGCAATAAAAAATGAACGAATTGTCGATATCATTAGGTTATAACAGAGCACGGATAGCATCTTTTGGGAAGTAAAATATTTTGTGGTGGAAATGGATACATACTCATTTAACTTTAAAATCAGTTTCAATCACAAAGCGACGCCCATTTTGTTTCATTGTATCTCATATTATTTTTTAATTTTTTGTCATCATTTTAAGTAAGTTAATTGTTGAGGTAAATGAAACTATTAATTTTGAGTGGAGTGTTGATTATTTTAATGAAATTACGCAGTACATACAACAGATACAACAAATCTATCCGTAAAAAAATAAAAATCGCACCTAATACATGTTTTTATAACTTGAATGTTTCCACGTAAATATTCATCACAACCCCTCCCAATGGGTGTGGTATAAGATTAACTGGTTCAGGCTATTTAATTTTCAAATATTATAAAGTACTACTATTCTAGAAAAGTATTTTCAAATCTGTAGCTGATAGTGACAACGTAAATGGATCAGTTTAATTGAAAAATTCTCTGAAATGGCCAATTTTTAGGTGTCATCTCGTAATAGGTCAACTACGACAGTCTAAATATCATTCTCGAAAGTAATATATTTTACGTCAATGTGAAATTTACTTCATTTGTGGTAGATTTAAGAAACGACAAACATAGTGATTGAAAGTATTTATCTAATATTAAATAGAGAAAACATAAATAAGGGAGAGAATTTTAGATTACGGTATATTTCGTCAAGTTTATGCATTATATTGAATCCTCTTGTTTTACTCATTGTTTTAAAAAGACATTATAATCTTTCTTCTTAGTAAATAGTTCACACTGTCTATACATATTTAAAAGATTCTACTTCACTTAAAACAACATTTAGGCCATATTAGCCGTTGAATTGTTTGATTACCAGTTGATTACAAAACTGGGCTGAAAACAGATCAATATCCATAAAAGTATTTTTCCATTACCAAAAATATCAGCGAAAGACGATCTTCGGAATTAAAATCAAGTTTTTTGCTGATTTAAAAAAAATAAAAGTGGGAAATTTATTAATTCCGTTTGTATAGTCATGCGCTTGAAAACAAAGAACAACAAACGAACGGAGTTAGGCACCGGAGCGATCGATCCCTGTTACATACGTACATCCCTTAGCCGTTCTGCGACAACGCGCCTCCTTTCTTGCCTCGAAAAGGACTCCAGAAATATTTCACGACAGCGGAAAATTACATTTTGTCGTATCTTGAACTTACTACACCCATACGAGTCCTCAAATAAATTAATCAAAACGAGCGAAACAGCATCGTAATTGTTTCTATTTGTGCCTTTCTTTTAATTTCCCTGCGACGCCTGAATATAAATGCCCCGAGACAGCGCCGTATTGATTTTCATCGGAGACGAAAAAAGGTCGAAGGAGCAAAAAAAAGATGACGTAGAAAAAAAGAGAACGAGTCTACTCCTTTAAAAGAGTCGCTTTGGGCTTAAAAAAGAAAAAAAAAGAATAACAAATCAGGATAACTTTGAAAGAGTCCTTCATCATTCATACTTTTTCTCGACGACTGTTCCACACGACACGAATAAATAATAATAATCCTCACTCTTTCTTCTCCCTCTCTTCCCGCCGCATCAAGTATCGGGCCCCTCCTGCCCCCGCCCACAGCCAAGCCTCCTCTTCCCACCCTTCCCTCTCTCCCATCCCTTTCCAATCTTCCCGTGGGAGAGAGGGAGGCGAAGCGACCGGGTTTTGGGGTTCCACCTCAGGGAACGGTGAAGGCCGTCTCCATCAATAACTCTCTATAAATCCCCTCTCGAGAGTACCGGTGCCCAAGAAATAAACATTAAGAGCAAATATTAAAAAAACGAATGCGATTTTTCTCCTTGACGGAAATTTTTATGGTGTTCCCGTGTCCATAATCCAGGAACGGCAAATATTATGTATTTCTTTCGTCAAACTTCCTATTTATATTGCTGCGGAGGTCCCTGTGTTATCCAGAGTAGAGACGGAACGACTCTTGAAGGTCAGAGTGAAAAATGGGAGGAGAAGGGGGGGAGCGAGGGGCGGTAAAGACGAGAGATACGGGAGGAGCTAAGGAGAGAGGCAGGAAGTGAGGGGGAGAATAATATTTTACTGCGGTGAGTTTTGGGCGTGACTGCTTTCTTGAAGTGATCCCAGTTCCATCTTTTTCTATCCCGATACACTGAGGAAGGAGACGAAATACCATAATAATAGATTGGACTAAAATCCATTCACGACATGTCCATAAGGAAATATCGTAACCCAATATCGACCAGAATATTTAGGGGATCTCTCTGGAAATTCATCGAGAAATGAAATCTTCGCAAGATCAAATCTCTTTGCTGGGTTGCATCAATTAAAGGGCGGTCATATTGTTTGCTCGTTGGCCGTGAATTGTTGTTTGCATAGCTAATTTATAGTTTACTTCGCGTTGCTTCACGTAGGACACGAAATACGGAAGTTCTGTTACTTGAGATTACTAAGACTTTCTAAGATGTAATTTTTATATTAGCATCGAGAGAGTAACTATACTTACAGAATACATTTGTGTTTTCCATCGTTAACCCAGCCGTGGTAAACTATTAATTGAGATACTTGGGCTTTAAGGATACTATCGCAGAACTATGTGGGAAAAATTACCGAAAAACAGCAATTTTATAGAAATATGTATGACTGCTGAAAATACTGCACATCCCATTCACTCCTAGTCTTTCAAAACATAAACTTCTCTATTTTGCTAATAATATGTTTTAAAACACCTTATTGTTGTATATTTGAATAGTAACTCATTTCTTAATTGTGATGGTACTTAATACTCAAAAAAATTTTTTATTGATTTCTAGTATAATTTACTATATCAGTGAATACATTTTTAACTGCAATTCCATTTATAGATATTGCTTGTGATTTTTCTGAAATTAAATTCATGAGCTATTCATTCTATACCTTGAGTTTAAAAAATAATACTGCAGTAAAACATTCGTTGCCAGCAACATGAAAAACTACATTCTGAAACGATATTTCCAATAGATAACAAGATTACTGTCTTCACTTGTTTTTTCATGATATATTGCCACATTGTCTTTGTTTAAATTTGTATTTTCCTCTCAAAATGCCTTCTGATAAATATAAATACCTTGATATAAATAATATGCCAATTATATAAACATTTTATATATTTTATAACATTTGTATAGATATTTTATTGATACTTTTTGGCTTATTTAGAATGAAGATAGATTTTCTTGGGGCTACATAAAAATGGAACATTGATATTTCAGAATTCAAAATTCTTAATAATTCATATTTCTCCAGAACAAGGAACAATATATATCTTGTAACCACCTGTCGTCCTTGAAATGTGTATATTTATTTAAACTATTTTTACCGTAATATATACATAAAATATTTAACACCATAATTATTTCTAACCAAAAGTACTATTATCAAAATCATACCGCAGTTCGTGAGCCAAAATATACCTCGATTATTTGGTTGCTTTTTAAAACCTGCAGTTTTATATTTCATTGTCTGCTCAACACCTTTATGGATTGTTGAGTATACTGCGTTTTCCATAAAAAAATCATACGTATGCGAAAAATGTCGGCAACTACCGCAAACTACTTGTTTTTTCTCACGACTTTTTAAATGTAATATATATATATATATATGTTAACAATTTTACAAGTACTCTTTATATGGCGCATCATTATAAAAGTTTTTCTTCAAACTGTCTATATAAATTAAAAACTAAAAATTAAGAAAATTTTTTAAAGCCTTAATTATAGAAAACTTCAGTGAAACCTCCATAATTCACATCTCTAAATGGACCGATCAGTAGGTTATGGCTTTGCCCTAGTAACACGAAACCTAGATTTACTGCGGCAAAAGTTCATTGCTCTTGGAAAGTCAAGCCATATTGCGATTCGCAATGGAGAGACGGGAAAACACACATTAGTAGCAATTGGTACCACATTGTATTAAAATAATTTATTTGAAATAGATTTTTGATGAGTTATTATATTACTAGGTTAGATATTACTTTGCTACCACAGAAAAGTATTTCAAACTAGCAGTTGTTGAATTAGCCTTCACATAAAACGGTCCCACTTATAAAATGGAAACGTTTCCGCATTACGATTCTAAATCGTAGAAATATTAGTAGGTGTTCTGATCTAGACTTTTTGGGCAAGCCATTTGAATGTATATGGTCTACCACTCTGTTTGTACGTATATTTATTAAAACATAAGGTAATGAGGTCATCAAAAGGAACAATTATATGTGAGATACTTTTGATGCATCATGAAGGCCACGGAAATTATTATTAATTTGTTAAAATTAACCACTGAATGAACCAGGATAGAAACGAGTATGACACGTGCATAAAAAATGTATTCGGTCATTACTCAATGATGAAACTAACCATAGAAATATAAAAAGTATTTCAATCTCATGGTAAATATTTTTTGACTAAATCTCCTTTTTTTCTCATGAAAATCAATCCAAAATCTCTTTATTGACCATACTAGTGATACCATCTAATACCAAGACCGCCAGTTTGCACATTCATATATTATAGTAGATTCATAAGGGGAGACTTTTTTCGTTTCTTTAACGGTGCTTTTTATATTTTTACCGGACACCTGATAAATGATGATTGATACAAGAAACTTACCCAACAGGGGAGAAGATAAGGATGCCCGAAAGTATCTACTGGAATCAAATCTGTGCCCGACATTTAGTCGCTCCACTTAATGATCCACCAATCACTCATCTAAATATAAATGCTATTGTATTAATAGAAGTGCAATATTTTTCTAATTCATCCAATTTAAAAATAGTGGAAAAGATAGGACCACCAAAAATACGTATCATTTATTCTCATTACATTCCCCTCAAGTGACGAAAAAATAAAATTCACCCATATTTAGCAAACTAGACGAAGCATACAATCTATTTAAACTCTTTGCTACATATTCTAACTCCAAATATATATTTCCATCTGATAAATACGAATATCAATTAGCTGCTACCTGAATAAACATTTCGAAATATTATTTTATCCAAAGACTACATGAACCAATCCCTCGCACCTTCCAAATAGAATGGTCAAAACTCAAAGTTTCTTTAAATCATATTTTTTAAATAATTTAAAATATTTCCAACAACTCGCGGGTTATTCGCAAAGAAAATGTCTTAATTTACCAAAATGGTTAGAGAAATATTTTAAAAAATATTCCTGTCCCTTTAAGGAATACCGTCGCTGAGATTTTACTGAGAAGTAAGTAAATGAAACGTTAACAAATTTAAGCCAAATGGTAAGCCCTAATGAAATTAGAAAAGTACCAATCCCCAAAATGGAGAGCAGTAAATAGCACAAAAGCACAACACAACATCACTTTTTCACTGAAGTGGAAAGCTGGATAACATGCCTTTCAGGAAAATGAAAGTGAGATACTACCTTGATCTAAAATTTCCCGGAATAACCACCGTGTGGCGCTCCCATCGTTCCGATTTGAGTTCTGTTTTTTTGTTAAATTGGTACATCTGTTGTTGATATTCCCTTTAAATCTTAGTGTCATAACTTGACATTTGCAAAAGTTACGTAGCCAAGAGTACATCTATCTCTGTGTGTGTTGGCGATTTTTTACAATTGCAGAAATGGATTTAAATTTGCAACAACGAACTTGTATTAAATTTTGCGTAAAAAACGTATTTAGTGGCACACGGACGTTGGAAATGTCGGAAAAGTGTTTCGGCAACGATTCTCTAAAAAAAACGGTCGTTTACCAGTGGCACGAGCGGTTCAGAAGTGGTCGTGAGTCAATCGAAGATGATGAACGCAGTGGCAGACCATCGACATCGAAAGTCGGTGAAAAAATTGATAAAGTAAAAGAAATGTTGGTCAATAACCGCAAATTAACCATCAGAGAAATAGCGGAGGACTTGAACATTGCCTATGGATCCGCCCAAGACATTGTGGTTAATGATTTGGGTTTCCGTCGTGTAGCAGCAAAGTTGGTGCCAAAAGACCTCAATTTCATGCAAAAAAGAGACCGTGTTGACGTCGCAAAAGACATGATTTGCGAGGCTGAATCCGATCCCACATTCATCAAAAGGATCATTACTGGAGACGAGACGTGGGTTTATGAGTACGACACGCAATCCAGACATCAGGCAAGTGAATGGCGTTCACCAAATGAGCCGAGACCAAAAAAACCACGTCGTTTTCAGTCAAAAAAGAAGGCAATGCTGACGGTTTTCATGGATTACAACGGTGTAGTGCATCATGAATTTTTGCCAGAAGGCCAGACAGTAAACAAAGAGTATTATTTGGGCGTTATGAGACGTTTGCGTGAAGCAATTCGCCGAAAGAGACCAGAAATCGTCGCACAGTGCGTCGAGACCGTCGCACAGGGCTATCATTATTCGTAATTTTTTGACGAAAAATGCAACAAATACCATCCAACAGCCACCGAATTCACCTGATTTGGCTCCCTGTGACTTCTTTCTGTTCAATCGAGTTAAAAAACCATTACGGGGAACGCGTTTTAGCAGCCGAGAGGAAGTAATGGAAAAATCGCAGGAAGCACTGATGGACATACCGAAAACCGAATATAAAAAATGTTTCGAGGATTGGATCAAGCGCTGGCATAAGTGTGTTGCAGTCGATGGGGATTACTCTGAAGGGGACAATATAGATTTAGATGAATAAACTTGTATCTTTAATTTTCTGAATAAATTCCGGGAACTTTGTGATCAAGGTAGTATTAACACGTATTATTAAGAGGGAATATTACTATTCGAGAATAATACGGAGGTGTAACTCGCACGTAGATAAGAAGCAAGAATATTCACTTCCTTTAGCAGACACTAAACTTATGACGCTGATTGTCTTTAATCACCTAATTAGTGGTTCCAATATATGTTATAACAGAGTACATTTCATTCTTATTCTAGGAGCGGCCCCGGACCTGGGGTCGTGTGCAGGTCAATGTTCTGAAAGCTGAAGAAACTTATAGGGCAGAAGAAGGATGAGGCTCTATAACACGTCTCAGAAGACTCCAAATTAAGTTATTGTAGAGATTCCACTTAATATTTTGGTCCGAAAACCTTTCACAGACGTTGTTTTCAATTTGCATAAGTTCATTTAATCCTAATTGTATACTGAACCATATAAATGCACCGTGGACTGAATATAATTCATTAATTTAAGAAATTTAAATTACAGACTTTTGTAAGTTGAACGTAATTATATAATTTGGTGCTCCTTTACGTATTACATGTGGTATTTAGTGGTACATATAGGCAGCTTCTCCAAGAAAAATGTGCAGAAATGCCTTAAGGGTAGTTAATTTAATTTAAATAAGAGAATATTTTAAATCGATTCCTCCATTAGAGCAGTGTTTCTTTGACATATGAAAATACATAAAAAATTTCATTTCTCACATAACCTACCTAGACGACAACCAATTATGTCCAACAAGCAGTTCTCAATTCTTAAATAAGGTCGCCTCCATGAGTTTATAATTAAATTATAACACAGTAAATACACGAATGCATCTTAAATTGGTGGCAAATGATTATGATCATTACATCTGCTTATTATTATCAGTGTTTCAAGTCTTAGATTAGTTTTTGCAGTCTTCCATTCGTCTCTATTCCGTGTTAATTCCCTCACACCCTTTTCTGCTTTACGCCCCTCTTACTTTCTTCTACGACGTCCGTCCCAATACTATGAAAATAAATACTGTAAAAACAGGTATGTCAGATCAACGCTCAAATTACTAAAATTATTCAAAATAGCACCCTCTTGCATAGGCACACCAATGCCAGCGCCGCCTCTGCCAGTCGTGGTACGATTCATGGAAAGGGTCGACGGGAACCATGTTCTTGCACTTCTTCCCGGCCTCTTTGACGTTATCCAGCGTACGAAAATGTCGCTCAAGCTCCTTTTCATTCTTGGGGACAAAATGAAGTCCAATTGTGTTACATTGGGACTATGGGGCGACTGGAGCAGCGTTGCCACCTTGTGCACGACCTCCTCTCTACTCCACTCCCGAAACATCCTGTGCAAGAAGAAAACCATTCCTTGGGGCATTGCTTCATCTCCGTAAGCATTCTTAACCATTGATGGTCACCGAACCAGATTTACCGAGCTAAACACAAACACAAACGGCACCGCTCTAGTTTGCGTAAGGTAATAGGAGATATGATCGGAGCAAATATGAACCCCTTCAACCAATAAAGAATACAAATTCCAGGTGTGAGTAATTCCCACAATCGTCGTAAAACTGTTAGCTAATGATTACAAAACTGAGTCAACGACACACAAACATATATTAAATCTTGAAGGTAATTTACATATTGGAAGAGGAAACAACAATACGTGAGGTAAAAATACTAAACATTAATACCGTTGAGGTACATTTACACACACAATGTGCTTGCTAATGGGAATTCTAAATACACGATAGTGGTAACCGCAAGTCATAATCACAATAGTTTTTCTGTGGCAAGGTACCAGATTCCAGAATGACTTGTGGGGAAGACCACTACTAGTTGGGTAAATGTTACCTTTGGTGTTAACATTGTGACATTTGGTCACCCTTTAAACCAAAAGAGAGAATTTTGGTGCCTTTCTTGAATGAATAATTGATGTGCCTGCATATTATTGGGCAGCCCTCTGATCATCTTATCCGTAAATAGCCAAGCATGGATGAGGGTTTATTATTGTGCTATTGACTAGGTCTAACTATTGGCACCAAACAATTTTATGGCCATTGGATTTATTACTGAAGAATGGACTCAGTAACATACAACACATGAGAGTGATACTTTGCGATCTGCTACCAACTACGTACATTTGATGATTATGAATATTTTTTATATTTTTTATTGAGTCAAGACATCAACACATTTGATAAAATAAATGTGTCCGCTATCCCATCATATAAGATCAAATATCCATTGAATTAAGGGATCATACAGTTTCAAGGGCCAATATTTCCAAACAAACACAATATACCAATGTTAGTCTGATTTACTTTCTTTCTGCCGTCTTTCGAATTACCGATTTTATTCCTAATTTCACGGATAAAACTCTCAATTTATTCAATTTTGCGATTATGTACATTTTCAGCTATCCCATTTTGCTCTTGGCATGATTTCATGTTGAAAATTTGAGATAACATGAATGTATTTTCATATTTCCTCATCAACTTCTATTCTTGTTATTCACTACATCGATCTTATTCGATTTTACTCGAACTCTGTTACTTTTTCAAAGTCGTCGTCGAATTCTGAGCATTAATAGTCTCATAAATTGGTTGCCTAAAGCGTTTAAATGAAGCAATTTTTTATGGGAAAGAAAGTCTCGAATCTCTCGTGAAGAATAAGTAATTTTGTGTGTCCTTAAAAAATTTGCCTGAAAATGATAACGATACTCATGAAAAGATAAAACAAAAAATGTAGCATTAAATTTATTAAAAATTGTACTACATTTCCAATATTAGATTATTGATACGTTGAATACCCCCAGTTGTGATCAAACGTTTAAACATCGTGTCAATTTTCAGCTAGTTTTATTCACATACTGTGAATTACATTAAATGAAAATAATTTTTCCCGGCCGCTCCATTGCCTTCCCATTTTTTTTAGAGAACCGCTCCCCTCCGTCCATTTCAATGCCGGTGTCACCCCGGATGAGCACTTCAACTGCAAGGCCGCAGCTTTTAAACGGTTTAACACAGGTTGCTCGTTTCATTGCCGCCTACCGTTACGGGGATTAGTTTCAAAGCGATCTTATTTTGTGGAGTCCTTTGAAATGTTTATTTACCCACTACGGTTTGCGTTCGAATACTATTTCGCTAATGCACACAACACTCACCGCTTTAAATAGTGAATCTGCAGACTTGATGCAACGCGTTTTTATTTTAATGCTACGCAAATTTACGGAAATCGATACATTTCGGTAAACAAATACCACGCGTAATCTTATATGTTATGAGCGTAATTGTGTGAAGTGCAGTGATAAATTTCAAGTAAATTACTATTATATCAAATGAATTAAATGCATGATAAAAGGTGTGAAATTTAATTGTGCTAAATGCTAGTAAGCCTTGCAATTTTCCCTCGCATTAACGTCTGAGTAACACTGAAAGATGGTTTTAAAATAATACCGGCTTAATATACCGGCTAAAAATTATTCTACCGGCCCACGGTAGAAGAAACATAATAAGGATTCGACGACAAAGATACAAAACACTCTACTTGCCGTAAATTGCAACAGACGTTACTATACTATATACTGTCACCCCTGACACCTCAAAAATCAATACTGCTTAAACATCGGTGGGCAGGTTATTCGGGTGGGTTACACCCTAACCTACTAGTACAAGGATTATAGGTTAGAGTCCCGCCTCGGGCTTAAGTCATGGAACTCTGTTTGCTCGGTCTTTTGGGTCCAAAATGTTTCCAGGGGTGGAAGAACAAAAAATCAAACCAATGCAACATGAGAAACGTTCAAATTAGGAATAAGGTCCTAGAAATAAGCCCTCGGAAAACAGCCTTGAATTAAATATACATCTTAAATATTTATCACAGAATAACTAAGAGACGTGGAATGCGTGGTACTATTTATTACCAACAGTGCACTTCGTACTTAAAAATTATAGTATCGCAAACTATTTTAAGAATATCTTTACGAAACAAACCTGAAATCATCTGGCTTAATTTTGGCTAAATTGCTAAGAGCAATCTTCTCTGAATAGTTAACCCAATGGATAATTAATCAAAAATCTAACTAATAAACTCAAGCAGTGCCCTGAAATCAGTTTTCTGATAACTGTATTTGAACTAGCTTTATTTTTTTAAGCTTGTTTCATGTTAAATGTTTTTCAAGTCCATTCTGATTTCATTCCACGAGGTTAAGAAGTATTTTCTACCGTTCCGAATACATAAACAAAAAAAGAAATACAGGGCAAAAAAACCACTTACACTTACACCAAACCATAAATACTTATAAGTGGTCCTAATGTCGCGTTTAGCTATTCCAACACCTAAATAACGGTAAATGAATGTTCTTACAATGAAGATGACTAAATATACTAAATTCTTGCAAATACATAAAATGTAGCGATTAAGTTTTTAAGTAAATGACGCTTAATTTCAAGATATTATCTTGCTACTCAACAGTTCATGTTTTGTTTATTTTCAGAAGCAGCTCGAGTTTTATTAAGTCTCGAGTTAAATCTGCAACAAGCACTGTTTATTAGTTTTACGAGGTGCGGAACAATTTTACATACATCGCCTAAGTTGGATTAACTGGAAAGTCGAGATGGTCTTCCTGGTACACTTTTTCTATGTACTATCTCTTATTGCTATATCTTTCTCGATACTTCTATTTGCATGCGTTCTACGCTGAAATTGATCTATTTCTTTAATTCACAAAAGAACTAACGTTTCGCTAACAATATATAAGTTGCTTATATCCTTCATTGATAGGTTTTTTCTCCGCCAAGGCCAATGGAATCACTTCTTCATCCATGAAAACGGCAGATCTTTTCCATCAAGAGCCTTAGAAACTAAAAAGCATGAGCTGATTTGCATCTTTTTGGCATGATTATTTCCATATGTTGCTATGCTTTCCCGCGTTATAAGCCAATACTTATATTTGTTATTTATTTATACAAATCAAAATTTAAGTACACTAATTAGTATCCTATCATGAATGTTTTTCGACCAATGAATAGGATTCTCGAGCCAAAATAGGGTAGATAAAGCCCAAACCGTTAAAATACTTTAGGGAAGAAGATAAAAGTGAACAACCTACCCCATTTACTAAAGGTAAACTTGTGTTTCAGCGACACGAGTCAAGTACAAACAAGTGACAAATTAATTCAAGTGATACAGAACACATGTTACATTCAGTTCAACGAGGAACATGGAATTTTCAAATCGCCCTTTTGTATCCGGACTACAATGTTTTCCTTGCTATTTTTTTATCTTTTTGTGTAGGCACTTGGTTGCAAGGTTAATCAAATTAAACGAGAAGCGGCTTCGTGTCCACTTTTGTGCTCCTTATTCAGTTCTATGACAATATCGTAGTAAGTCTGAATTTTCATTGCGAGCTCTTAAAGAATATGGGCGTCATTAACTGTGATCATCTGTCGTTAATAACATTTCCCCCAATGAATTATCTCCCTGAATCCGGCACCTTGGTACAGTTAATTAAGTATTAAAAATACCCACGAATGACCTCAACAAATATAAATATGACCAGGATTTAATGCATATAAAACACTTAAAAAGAATCAAATTTCCCAAATATTTATGTGTTTCTTATTTTAGTCATTTAAACGGAAATTTTTAACAACACACCAATATTTTTCCATGCTAGGATCTTGTTTCTGTGAAATCAATCCTCGTTAAGAAAGAAATGTCATTCTCACTTCTAATTTACTTCAACACATCCATGCTGCTTTGGAAAAGTTTAACGAGAGATAAAACAAAATGTTTCATAATTAATTGCGTTGGATACAAAACATCTAATGAATGATATAGATGAAAAACCCCACAAAGTTGGAAGAAGAAATTCAAGAAAGTTGCTTACCGAATATTGTGTATAATAAAATATACTAGGAGCTAAAGCTCAAAAGTAAGTTGATTTTTGATTTTATTTTCACAGTCCCTATTTATTCTTTAACTTTAGAGGCTGAATCTCTGCGGAATGAAATTTTTTGTATTAACTCAAGCCTTGAAGAGAAAATGCAACTCGTTGTCGCCATAGGCGGTTCAAGTATTTCTTAAGATAGCCCGTTGAAATAATTCGCAGAGCTCAACGTTTGAATCAGTTGCAGATAGAACATACCGATGAAGTTTACTTGTAAAATTACGATAAATGATTTATTAATAATTTTTACCTCATTCCTTGACGTTAAATTGATATATCAATATGTAGTGTCAATTCAAATGCTGCTGAAGTCAATAATATCGACTACGGAACGCTTCAAACGGTTTTCTCTGTATCGTTTTATCAATGCTTAGTGAAAACATATTTTCTCTTGATGAAACCCTATTTCCTGCTCTTTAAAAGCTGTTATTTTTAAATCTTAAAAGATAGTTCTCAAGCCTCAAAGTACATATCAAATACGAGAATCGTAAATGAACTATTTTATATCTATGCACCTTTAGAGAGGCCTGGTTTCAACTCTAAGTTGACTTTTTGAACAAATAACCCAACTTATACACACTAATTTGATTTCTGTAAAGGAAATTATAAACTAAGGCTAAAACGAAGAAAATATAGAGATTGTTAATGAAATCAAATAGAAGAGGTGAATGATATCAAGTGTTTGTGAGAGAAAAACAGAAATACTACTAGCACAAAGACCCTTCAATAAAAATAGCTTTTTTGAACGAAACAATCATGATTTTTTCAATTAAAGACATGCATGAAAAGTTTTGCGTAAAGTGTGTCCCTTTAATGGATGCAAAACCTGCACCAAAGAGTAGGACAAAATATGAATTAATAAGGTAATGCCTTGAGAATGATTTTTATTTGGTAGTCTACCGTAAGGTAGGTTATCAATTGAAACGAATTGAACACGCCTAGGCAACATTATTCTAGCCTAACTGTGCACATCCTGACACCCCACACTATAATAAACTCTTCAACTCCGCATGTACTCAATTTTCCTTCATACTGTACAACATTATTTTCCTATCCCTAGCCCTTCCTCGCCTGCCAAATGGCTCGCCCTACATCATATTCTTCAACATCCCATCGCCAATGAAAACTCTCTTCAACTATCTTTTATGCCACCTTAGGATTTTTCCCAACAATCCCCTCTCTTCCCGCCCACCAAACTTAGGGATCCGTCGTTTGTTTTCCCTTTTTGTCCATTTCACCTTTCAAATTCTTCTGCGAGCCCAAGGTATTACATCTAGTCACTCGAAATCGACCCACCTATTTTTTCATAAGTTCCCCGAAAGGACAAGTTGAAATTTATTTTAGACTTTTTATTCATTTTTAATATCTTCTAAAATTTGCTGCCCTTTCCATCTATTATACTTTTTACAGCTCACTTTGCATGAATTTCATCACAGCAAATTACAGCTGTACAAAATGTGCATCACTTATTACAGATGCATAAAGACTTGCGCAATGAGTTATAAACTTAATGAAATAAAAAAACGGAACTTTTACATTAACATTAGAATTTTATGATTTAAACATAAAAAATTACCTTATCAATAAAAGTCTTTAGCATTATGTATCATAAATGGAATCATATATATATTATAAAAATAAATGCATGAACCTCACCAGGCTTAGAAAAAGTGGAATTTATACCATTCCTTCCCATTGTTTTGGAATAAAAAGATGCAGCTATAAACGAGAAATGTCAACCGCAAATGTGTTTCAATGATTGCAACGAAAAAACATCAGGGATAAGAACACGTTTTGACTCTGTAAAAGCAAAGCATTACCCAATATGCGCAAACGAGGATTCCTAACATAATTCCCATTGCATTCGTATCTCGAAATCACATATTTCAATGAAACGCTCGTATGAGAAATGCGTGCATTTGCGTACAAGCAATAGAAGTCATTCTGTGCGAGATGTGGAAGCTGCAGGGGAGACGTGAGAAGGTGTTTCGTGGTAATGCGGCGAAGGACAACGAACGTATGGGAGAAAGGATGACACGCGTGGATTGCGGAATGGGATTTCATTTAAAATGGTCGTACGTGGGTTAAGCGAAAGTTCAGAATTATGTTTGGAATGGCGTGGAAGGAACGCGATGGAAAAGAAACGCTCATGGAATCACTGGAATTCACAATTATTTTCATTCTTCGTAAATTTTATTGTTTGCAACTTTCTGTGCCTAGTATTGGGATAGTATCGATTTAAGAAAAAACTTCGACTTTATATTTTTAACGAGAATGCATTTGTCTTTTGAGACTATCTAAAGAGGATTAGATCATATTTGAATGTCTCTGCGAGAGTGGTTTTTTTATGGGCAGAATAGCATAACAATATTTTTTTATGAAATTTCATCATGAAATTTTTAGCAGAAGACCACAGAAAGATGTCACAATCGAATGAATTCATTAGATTTGGGCTAAAATCAAGCGATAAAAAGTGATCCTTTCGGCCATTTTCCAGCGTGATAACAGCAAGATGACTGGAAAACCGCTATTATTGCAAACAGTGCGGAATTCTTGCATATGAATCATTTTATTTTTACTCTAAATATGAAACATTGTCACTAATACTGTGGTACCTGAACCAGGACAAGGCTAATTTTCATGTTCACATTTATGGAATGCGAACATGAAAAATTTATAAAATATCGTTACCATGCGGATTTCAGTGTTTTTGTGTCTTTTGTCACCATAGAAACTCAACTGTCTCCGCCAGTTTATTGTTCTTTAGAATGCCGAATTCATTCCAACCCGGAAGGCACATCTGAGAAAACAAAACGTTCATGAACCAACTGTAAGAGGAGATGATTTAGAGAGGGGAAATCGAGAGTACACGCCTTTCGAATCAAAGAAGCGAGTCACCGCCAATTATTGCATATTATCTATATTGTTGGCCATAAAATGGAAGACCTTATGGTAATTTGCCTCATCAGATTTTTCATTTTCATTTCCCGCCTCCCATATCTGGGTTTTCATTGCGTCAGGTTATTACCAGAGTGGATTTTTCCTTTTGAAGAGGGTGGGGGGTGTATTTGTGTGGCGGGGAAGGAGGAGAGGGTCGGATGGAGTGTGCAAGTGGCAGGTGAGTGAGGCCGCTCGCCCCCTCGGGCGCGGGGGGCGGCGAGGGGGGCGTGTTGCCCCGGGCGGGGCTAAGGCGCCGAGGAAAGAAGGGCGGACGGGGAGAGGGAAGAGGAGAGGAGCGTATTGTTTGGCGAGCGGGGGCGAGGGAGGGCAGGGGTGGCTGCTGAGTTCAGGGGTGAGGTGGGAGTATTGGGAATCGCCCATAAAGGAAGGGTGAAGAGGGTGGTTTGGTGGGGAAGGTGAGAGAGGGAGGGAGGTTTTTGGAGACGCACGGTGGTGGGGGGGGCAAATGAATGGCCGCCCAGGGGTAAAGGCCCGCGGGGGTTGGAAACGGTAGAGGAGGGGATAACATTTGGGAAACAACGCCTATATCACGCGAATAACACCAGTTTCTATGAGCAACTCACGCAATATCGATCGAGGAGGAATTACGACTCCAAAACCCTCGAGCGCTCTTCACCCGCCGCTCCCCGCTTTACACCAATCACCGCCGTCCCTCCTTTCCTGACCACCCTCCACTCAGTTTTGCAACAATTTCGAACTGCGTTAAAATCAGAACGAGACTTTATCCATGAAAATGAGTTAATTTATGACAACTAAAGAAAAAACACAAAACAAAAGGGATGATTCAGGAGCATTTATACTAATACCAACGTTTGTGCCATTTTAACCCATATTTGAATGTTTCTAGTTCCCTACAATAAATAGTTTATACTATTAATTGTGTTTTATACATATATTAATATTAATCGGCTAATATATCGTTCCGGTTTTTGTGAAGCAATGGCTATGGTCTCCGCTGCTAAGCAAAAGTTCTATTGGTCCGATTCCCGCCTAAGCGATGTTTCCTAGGATTAAGACTTTGATTTCTGCTATCATCCTTGTTCCTAACTCAATCACATTTAATATTACAATGTCACGGATTTCCTTATCATTGGATATAAACACAGTGGTGCACACACAGTGAGCATAACCTTCACGTTCGACCGCACTTGTCGAGCCTTTTTCTGTCTTGGCGAGCCAGAATGCCTCCACTGGGACGATTGAACCTTGAACTAGACGTCATATCCATTAACCCATGTTTCCTCGCCTGTTATAATGTGTTTCAGTAATTCTGCATCGTCATTTACTTCATTTTAGTAACTCCTGAGCAACTTCCATTCGCCGCTGTTTTTGCTCAAAATTCAACAATTTTGGAACGAATTTTGCTGCCACGCGTTTCATACACAAAAAATTGGAAAAAAAGTCATAACATGATCGAATCGATATGCCAACATCATCAGCGACCTCTCTAATTGTAATTCGGCGATCGTTCATAACCATTTCTTTCATTTTTCCCATGTTTTCATCGATTGTTGATGTGCTGGGGCGTCCAGGGCGTTCATCATCTACAAAGTCTTCACGGCCTTCTTGGAAACGCTTATACCGCTAGTAAACTCTCGATTTACTCATAGCAGCCTCACCATAGGCCTTTGTTAACATTTTGCACACTTTTGTACGCTTTATTTCATTTTTTACGCAAAATTTGATACAAATACTGGTCCCCCTTATTACCCTGCTAATTTGTGAATTCCACACGCCGTCGGGTTGAACTGTGAACTGGGTGAACTCTATCATCACGTATCAAACCGACCTTCGGGTTGATAACTGTGTTTCTTATTTTTTTTCAAGCAATTTTTGATCTTGAAAAACTTCTCGATGTTTTACGATGATTGTTTCAGTCGGAAAATTAAGCGCAAGGAGGTCGCCTCGGCAGAAAAAATATGAAAACAACTTTTTTTGGGAGGAAGGAGGGCAACGCAGAGGGGGAAGGACCTAGGACGTTGGGAGGAAGCGGGAGCTCCATGAAATTAATTGGAAACGAGTTAGGGTTTCACAGCGGAGCGCAAACGGAGTGGAATGAGGAGGGGAGAGAAATGAGGAAGAAGAAGGGGGAGGGTGCTCAAACAGAGTGTGCGTGGGCGGGTGGAGAGGAGGGATGATAGGGTTGAAGGTAGATGCCAGATAAAGGGATGAGGAAAATGGAAGGGGATCAGAGAGAGCAGGAGGAGGAACAAAGGGATGCAGCGACGATCCGGACCATAATGACAACCCCGAAAGCAAAGAGATGATAGGGAGTCGGGTGGAAGGGAAGGACCGGTGTCCTTGGTATCCAAGGCAACACTATAACGCGTCACCTCCGCGATTCCCGAGAGAGGGGGAGGGAGGGGAGTGGAGGATTCGCACCTCCCTCCTTGCCCCACCCCCCGCACGCCGCCCTTAAATCCTCCTCCCCTCCTCCATATCTGTTCCCATTCAGCTGGCTCCCCAACCCCTACGCCGCCTCTTTTTTTCCGAGTCTCTCCCACACCCTCGATGCACGCGGCCGCCTCCCTCCCCTCGTCCAGAGAAAAAGGGCCCATCATCCTAAGACGGCGGCTCGTTTGCCTCCCAGCTTAGTCCTTCTCGTGTACCGGACAGGTTAGATGCGTCGTCGTCGTTAACATGTTCGACATGGGACCACGAGGGAATGCACGTATAGTATCTCCAAGCTATAGCTGGGCAGTAATATGCATCGAATTGTACCTTTTTTGATCGCGCTTCAAATTGAAACAAGGAACAAATATCAAGTGTTTGTCATGGTGAAAAAAACTTCGTTTTATGAGTTAATTGCTTCATATAGTATACATGGTTTGTCCAAAAGCATTGTAGAGTGATTTTATCCGCCGACGTAGAAGTGAGGGCCATTTTTGGCGAGATGGGTGGGTGGGATGGTGGTGGGAGGTCTTGGTAAAGCAATGCGACCCGCGTCATTTGTCTGTGGACCACTACAGTGTACTGATCACCGCAAAACCGGACCCCTGTTTGAGGCTCGCGTCACGAATTTACGATTCCACGTTTCATGGGGCAATGATAAGTATTAATATTGTTTTAAGCTCGGAAAATTGGTTTCAGGCGATACAGCAATGTCCCAAGTGATTGTTTTCTGCTGGCACAAGATGTCTCGCACATCCATCAACAGAACACAAATAAAGACGTTCAAACAGCGAGACAGGCTCAATTCTGATCAACCTTCAAGTGTCAGGATTTTAGCAGAAGAGTGCATTATTCAGAAAACTATTGCATTTTTAAAGAAGATTTAGCAATGAGAAAGGTGTGCCAAGATGGTCCCCAGGATTTGATCGGAAGACTGCTTGTGCGACAATCTTGTCTTGGACCTCTGGGACCACGGTGAAAGTGACCTAAATTCTTTAGAATAGGTGGCTACTTGTCACAAGACACAGGCCTTTGAGTGCAACCCAAATACAACCCCTTTGAATTCCCTTTTGAACCACTGGATTATGTCAAAGATGCCGTGACTAGGTGCCTGAATGAGGGCCCTGTTGATTCTCTTACAGGAAGCATGCCACAAATGGCGGAGCCACTGGCATTGGTGTATCGATACATTAAGGTGCTCTTATGGAGAATTGTAGTAATTCGTACTTTGATTTGAAATGAATTGTTGTCCCCATATTTATTCTGTTTATATTTGGGACAGGCGTTTTAGTTCCATATTTGGTTATTTTTAATAATATTCAGGAAATGTCAGAGAAAAGAAGAAATTAGTTATTTTCATTATTACAGAAAGGCAGCATGTATTACGGAAAAACCTAAGGCTTTATTGACGTCCCAAAATATCAAAAAGGCAATTAATTACTCGATTTTTCCGAATGGTGTTTCGTTGAAATTAACCGCAATTAGTACATACAAAATGCACGAGATAATTCCCGAAGTTAGAAGTTGCTTGATTGACCTTTAGGATGATACAGAATTGAAATTTAAAAAAACCATTAACACAGTAATCAACCCGAAGGTCAGTTTGGTAGGTGATGATAGAGTTCACCCAGTACTAAGCCCGACGGCGTGTGAATATTCACACATCAGGATAGGGGGGCCATTATTATTTCATTTTCCCTCCCAATTCACCTAACCGCATGCCCGACATCCTTCCCTTCCTCCAGCGGGAATGGGGTATCCACGTGAACATCCGAAAGAGTGTGCTGATTCCTACGACGACCCTCAAATACTTGAAAATCAATACAGTGACTATGACATTGAAACTCACAAAAGGTGCCTTGCAACGTATGAGATATATACTGGACGTGCTGAAACAAATCCGCGTGAGTGACATCCCAAAAGCAGCAGGATATTTATCGTGGTGCGTATACATACTCCGTCTTCCCTATTTTCTGAAATCAGAAACATTCCGTAGACAGACCAGGTGGTTCGAGGAATTATGGGGAGGCGGAGTATTGAAAAAGGAACGCCAGTTTTCGCCAGTGTCGATCACGGTGGAAGCGTATGCGGATGCTCTTCCGTTTCAGGTAGCGTGGGTGATTCCCGAATGGAAACATACTGAAATATGGGCGCTACACGAGGAAAGACCTATTGTAGAGGTGGAAGCATTAGCGGCCTTAATAGCCGCACACCACATTGCTGTCGTCTCACCCCCGAATTGTGATCTAATTGTTTATACGGATATTAAATCTGTCATGTTTTCTCTTAACAAGGGCCGTGGCCTAATAATGTACATAGAAGAGATTGAAATGTTTTTTGTAAGTTTAATAAAAAAATAGCTACGAAATGTAGCCTGGAGGTATGTCCCCACGCTGGATAATCCCGCCGACCGTCCGTCACGGACCGTCCTATCTCCCTATGCCATGTCGGTCTACGATTCGCCAGCGTCCGGCATGGTATATAGGTGGGACGACGCATGAGGCGGGCAGTTGTTCGAGAAATCCTGGAGCGTGTGGGACGTGCCTCCCCATGTGATAGCTGCTCTGCATTCCTGGCCACCTACTGTCTGAGCTGCAGCATCGCGTTGCGGATTTCCACCGCCCAGGAAGGAATGAAATCATCATGAATGAAATAGTGCCAAATATGGTTTCCAAGATCTGGTACCCGAAAAATCATATATAGCTTGAGTTGAGCTGCAAGTGCCCAAAGTGCCATGCCCGGGAATCGAACATGGGACCCTCAGGTTAATAATCAAACGCTCTACCCCCTGGACTACTGCGACCCAGAATTGAAATATGGAAGAGAATATAATTACTAGGCGTGCTTTCTAGAAAATACCATTAAGTGCATTGCGCACGAAAAAATCCTCAGAAGATGATTCAAAAGAATGATACGTTTGTTTTGACTGTGGCATAAACGGATGAAATAAAATAGCTGTGATAAAATTTGACATTATTTATGACCATTCAATAAAGTATGACAGCAATGATTTAATTTCCAGGTTTAGTTTAAATAAAATAATGCATATTTAATGCAATGAATATGAAAGCACTTCTTCGTAATAACGATATCATATGATTATTTGTACATTATTTCGTAGAAATATAAGTTTGAATTTTAACTACGATATAATATGGCAGGGTCGCGGTGGTCTAGCGGTTAGAGCGTTGGGCTACTGACCAGAGGGTCCCCGGTTCGATTCCCGGGCAAGACACTTTGGTCACCTGCAGCTCCACCCAAGCTAGTTGATTTTTCGGGTACTATATCTTCCTGGGAAACCATAACCGGCACAGGGAAAGGAACTGACCCCCTACCCTGATGTGTGAATATTCACACGCCGTCGGGCTTGGTACATAGGTGAGTAGGTGACCATCACCTACTAAACCGACCTTCCCGGAATACAATGTCAGAAATCGTCACAGTTGGAGTCATTGCAACGTGTGTCATGTAATGTTGCATTTAATGAAAATGCATATAGCCATCATTGTGTTCCACTTGAGCAGGGAGATGCAAGACAATACTACGAGCAGACCCTGTTAGAAGGGGTCTACAAGATTTCTTGTATTTAAAGTAGTTCTCTTGTATTTAAAGACTATTTATTTTCTGTTTTTGTCGATAGACATAAGTTTCCAAATAGAATTTTTCATAATTGCCAAATACTTATTTTAAATAAGTTGCTGCAGTGCCGTTTGTAAATTATATCCATATTATTCCTTTTTCGTAGAGGTTTCCGTAGAGGTCTTTTCTCTGTGATTGATCATTTAAATTTCTTAATTATTTATTTAATAATATGTTTGAAGCATTATTTGGTATTTAGGTACCTATTGCTGAACATTCTTATTCCAAATTTCAAGAAACTGTAACAGTAACTTTAACGGAGTCACCCGCTATGTGTGCATTATAATGCAACCATTTCAGAGAGTAAAAATCATTCGCCTTATTCCACTTGCTGCTTCCACTTGTTGTTTGCTTATTGCACTTGCTGTCGGCAAAAAACGCTATTACATCAAAAATAATTTTTATATTTCGACGTCGATGATATATTTTTATATTTCGACGTCGTTGACGATAATTTCTAAACATCCTTATGTCATATTTATGCATTTAGATACGTGACTAAATCCAAATTGTGCAATTTTCACAATACAAAATAAACTTATTCATCAATTTTTAGGTGAGATCATCCGCGTTTTTATTTTCGATTACACTTTCTTGAAATAATCCACCAAATAAACCATTTTATGAATACCTTCCTCGGTAAGGCTTGAAATCTTTTTCGAGTAATGAAAATAAAAATTAAATTATCGATTTCATCACTATTTCAGTATTTTACCGTGAGTAATGTAAGGGGGTTCTCATCCAAATGACTAAACATAAACTAGAATCATATTTTACGCTATTTTAGCAATTACTTGCCATCCAGAAAATTAAGGTTTAATGTTATCTGGAAAGATGAAACTCGTCCAGATGCACTGCAGAAAGGGCACTTTGCGTTAAAGTTGCGATTGGAAAGAAGGAGAGGAGCTGCTCTGCCATGAAATTATGCAACTCTCCTGAATGAACATGCCTAGCAATAACAATGGCAGATATTTCAATTAAGATTTGTCACCGTAGTGGTTAATAATTCTGGAATTACTAAATGTTGGACAGATGTAAATTTCATATAGATTAAATACGTCCCCATCAAATAAAGAATATGTACTCCTGTTTTTTAATTTCCATAATCGAATCCGTTGGGCGTCTTTCTCTACTCCTGTGTATACCATTATTCTTTTAAGTATTTCTACGCCCATCATCGCTCTCCTCCTGTTCTCTAAGGCCGCAATTTCTTCACTAGACGTAATGGCACGGAGGAACCACAGTGCTTTATTGCTTATCACCACATTATTTTCTTGAAACAAACGAGATACTCGACGGTCAAAAGCACAGTACAATACAAATGAAACAACTTGTGACAAGATAAATCTAAATATTGCTTGAAACTTGTGCAATATTTATTGCGAATGCCCGTAAACAAAACAAAATGTGATGTTTCGTAGCTCCTGTAGTAATGCTGAAATAATCATCCTCGAGTACTGGCCGCTGCATCATATTGCATATTACACATTAAGCACAGATGGATCCAAAACCCATTTCAAAGAGTGAATATTTGGAACTTATGCTGCAACTCATTAGTAACGTTTTACATCATTCGTGCAAAAATACTTTGATATCACATTTGTATCCATTTAATCTTTAATTTATATCTCTTCGTTCACGTATTCTAAGATGTGTATATCATACAGTAATTCGAGAGGATATAAAATAAAGAATAACACGTGTATATATCACGAGCAGGATACGTGGCAATCGCTGGCGAACTCAAGTATACTTTTTTGAGTTGCTGCCACCTTCTTATCAAACGCCTGGAACGGATGAAAATTGAATTACACTAAGTTAAAAGCACGGTGATTCCTGACATTCTACAGGCATAAGTGAAACATAAATTTAATACTGGATATGCGTGACTTTCACGAATGATATGTAATAACTTAATAAATGACGAGTTTATTTACATATTTTAATAGATACTTACGGTTATTTGACCGTACTTACGGTTATTGACCGTTGCCACCAGGACAATTGCCTAATTGCAACGAATATCCTCAAAAAAATAAATGCTGAATTTATATTTAAATCGAGAGTACGGTAATATTTTTCAGCGATTCATCGTTTAATTAATCTTTGACAAATTCCAAGAAACTGCGGGAGATGCCGCAGGAGCAGTAACTTTTAATGGAGTCATCCGCTAATATGTATTTGAATGCAACAATTTCAGAGTGAAAAAATCCTTCACCTTGACCAGGATTAGAACCCGGATTCCTAAATTTAATAATGAATTGTTTATTTTAGATGGTGTAATTGATCTAGTTTATCATTATTATGCCAAATTTTTGTATTTTTAAGATATAATTAATTATAATTATTAGGTAATCTAGCGTTTAAGGTAGGTCTTTGGATGGACTCAACTATCAAATAAACATTTTGTGACTCCCAAACTAGCAAACTAATCTATATCAGATCCCTCTTCATCTCGGTGTACTTCTTTCCTCCCTTCATCCCGTCCAACATCCCTATCCTGTTCCTGCCCTTAACTCGCTTGCCCAACAATCTACACTCTATTACCCTCTTCAACATTCCACTACCGCTCAATACGCCTTCCATCCATTTTTCCTGCCTCCATAGGATTTCTCTCAACAAACCCCTCTCCTCACCCACCATCTCCAGTACTTCCTCATTTGTTTTCCTTTTGGTCCATTTCACCTTCTCCATTCTTCTCCACACCCACATTTCAAAAGCCTCCAATCTACGTCTATCCTCCTGCTTCAGTTACCACGTTTCCGCGCCGTACATAGCTACGCTCCATATCAGAGTTTTTACGAGTCTTGTCTTAACATCCCTACTCAACGTTCCCGTCATCAACTCCCTCCTCCATGAGAAAGCCTCCTTGCCTAGCGCAATTCTTCTCCTTACGTCCCTACCACTTTGACCGTGTTGGTCCAAAACACTTCCGAGATATGTAAACTGTTCTACCTGCTCTATTTTTTCCCCGCCTATTTTAATATTTAGCTTAGCCTTTTTCTTTCTGGAAAATCGCATAATTATTTTTTTAATTTTAGTTTTATTATAAAGTTTTATTAATATTGATTCTCATCCCATATTTATCGCACTGAACCCCCAATTCACTCAGCAATGCTTGCAACCCCTTGGCTGACTGAGCAACTAATGCTTGGTCATCAGCAAACCTAACCGATTTTACGAATTCCCCTCCGACTTTCATTCCTACCTCCAGTTCTTCCCATGCTTCTTTAACCATTTCCTCCACATATACGTTGAACAGCACCGGTGACAATGGGCAGCCCTGCCTTACACCTCTTCCTAACACTGCCCATCCGGACTCTCCGTTCCCCACTCGCACCTGAGCAGTCTGAGACATGTACAGGTTGCGGATCAGTCTTCTGTCCCTCCAATCTATTCCTATTTTCTGCAATATAAGCATCAATTTTTTCCAATTCACTATATCAAACGCTTTTTCGAAATCTACCAAACAGACAAAAACGTCCTGGTTGTATTCTATATTCCTCTCAATTAGTGATCTCATTACTGCAATGGCATCACGCGTACCTCTTCCCTTCCTAAACCCAAACTGATCATCCCCTAAGTAATCATTTGCCTTACTCTCTATCCTTTTGTTGATGATCCTGAGAATAACTTTAGCTGCGTGAGATATTAAACTTATTGTTCTGTAATCCTCAAATAATATAGCCTTTGTTTTTTTTGGAATAGGAACTAACACCGAACTCACAAAATCTTCCGGCCAGATTCCTTCTTCAAACATACTACGAATCAGTCCATATAGGGCCTTTTTCCCACATTTTCCTAAACATTTCAACAGTTCTACAGGTATGTTGTCCACCCCCACGCCTTATTTGCTTTCATCTCCTTTAATGCCCTTTCTATTTCATCGTCGGGTATGCCTGGACCTAAGCTATCTTCTTCTACGTCATGTTCCTTTTCTATGTCTAACCTTGTCGGCCTAAGTTCTTTACCATACAGTGTTTCTAGAAATTCCTTCCATCTCTCTTGGATATATCCCGGTTCAACTACTATTTTACCCCACTTATCTTTCACTGTTAGCACAGATCTTGCCCTCCTACTTCCCGAAAATAACTTAACCTTGCTGAATATGGCACCAATTTCACCTTTCTTCTGTAAACTTTCCATATCCTCGCAATGCGTTTTCCATCATTCTTCTTTTGCTTTATTTGTGGCCCTCCTCAATTTATTGTTTAACTCTTTGTACTTCATTTTGCCTAACTCTGTGCTTACATTCTTCCATCTTCTTTTCTCATCCATCTTTGCAATCATCTCCTCCGTTACCCATGGTTTCCTTATCCTTTCCCCGTTAACGGTTCCTATAGTGTATTTTGCAGCACCCGATATCAGTTGCTTGATATATTCCCATTTTTCTTTGATAGTACTCAGGTATTCACCGTCATCCATCATTTTCTCTACAGCCTGCTGATACTCCTTCCTCGTTAATCATTTACTGCTTCTAAATTCCATTTCCTAACCCGCCGCCCTTGCCTTATCTTCTTGAAACGAACATTACATTTCATAACAACTAAATTGTGGTCAGAGTCCGCATCCGCTCCTGGGAAACTGTGCGAATTTATCACACTGTTCCTAAACATGTGCCTAACCATAATATAATCTAACTGATACCTTTCTGAGTCACCTGGCATTTTCCATGTATACCTACGCCTTTTGTGGTGTCTAAACCATGTGTTGGTGATGACTAACCCCTGTCTCCTGCAGAATTCAATTGCTTTCTCCCCGCGTTCATTCCTCGTGCCTAACCCATAGTCTCCCACTTCACCACCCTCTCTTCCTTCGCTTACCGTCGTATTCCAATCCCCCATCACTATCAAATGTTTCACTGCAGGAACACACGCGATTATATCCTCTAACTCATCGTACATCCTATCGACTTCTTCCTCCTTGTGGTTGCTCGGTGGCATGTATACCTGAACAATGACCAAGTTCGTCGGCTCTGCTTTAATCTCTTCGAGTAAAATTCTATCTGTTGCTTGCTCTATGTTGACTACGCTTCTTCCTACTCCTTTGTTTAATACTACAGCAACCCCTCGTTGGCTCTCGTCCCCGCCGCTGTATATCATTCTATAATTGTCACTCCAGTAATCCCCGCTATCCTTCCATCTCACCTCGCAGAGACCTAAAACATCTATATTACCTCTATATTACCTCTTTGCATCTCTATATAATTAATACTAACAGCTAAAAACAAAAAATATTCCATTTCACCTCGCAGAGACCTAAAACATCTATATTACCTCTATATTACCTCTTTCCATCTCTATATAAATAATACTAACAGCTAAAAACAAAAAATATTCTATTTGACATATTAATTTAATACCAACAGCCTCAGTTTCTACAGAGTTTCAGTATAAAGGTGTTTACGCATTGATGCAGTATTAAAAATATTGAAGCAGAGAAAAACAAACAGGGAATTGTTGGTTCAAAGGATTGGGAAACATCCAAATGCCACTCGAAACCGCCAGTACTCACAATGATTTCATTATTGAAAAAAGGCAAAAAATTGCCAGAAAAATTAACAATTAAAAATTGTCTTTCAGGTTGCTGGTGCTTGACATTAATGGGATTTTTGACATTATATAAAAATATTTAATATTTTATTGAAATAATTACTCTTTCAACTTAGCCGCCATCCCTCGTGATGATCATCACAATAGTCGATGGATACATTATCAACTCTTTTATCAGGTGAAGGAATACTGACGACAAAGATGCGATGTTAATATACAGGACTGTAAGACTGCCTTTCTCTTAGAAAATATACAAGAATTTAGTTGATTCAGGAAGTTCAGTTCTGAGATTATATCTGCGTAAATACTTTGAATATTTTTTTAATAAAGAGTCAATAAACACATTAATATTTATTAACAAATATAGTTTTCCAGATTTACGGTTGATTATGCCACGAATTCATCCTATTCTATTCCACAAGAGGGTTGTTTATCCGAATGTTTTAAACGCCATTTCCCATTCATCTCTTCAAAAACACTAAAATTGGTTTGAAAAATATGACGTCACTTGATAAATACAGAATAACTTCACTTCTTATCGGTGTGTTTCTGAAAAATGAGAATGACCCTTGACCGAAATAATCAATTTGAAACTCGAGGTCTGAAACACTCATGGCAAGTGACCGCTGAGGATTTTGATAATATATCCCAGCATTTTTAAATTTCGATAGAGCTCTTACGGCCGTGACACTTCGGAAAAGGAGGGGAAAGTATATTGACCGCAATAAATTACAAATTATGATCCCTTAGCGTTAAATATCATTGGTTGTTTTGTATTTTTGGTATAGAATATTCACAAGATAATTGAACGCAATTTGTGAACTATATCATTTTTTGTGTCTTTCTGCTCTATTAACAGCTGTACTGGCTTTAGAAAAATACGTGTAACTATTTTAGCCCGATCCAGTCACAAAAAAATGCAGTCCACAAGTAGCAGACCAAGACATAGCTCCAAAAACTTGGTGACCAGTACAGATCAACAGTTGAGGAGCGGTCGCACGTAGGAGGAGAGAATTCCCCGACTGTTAACCAACCGCTAGTTTCCATGAATACGATAATTTGATTTTCATTACGCTTAATTTAAACAGATTTTCACGTTCAACTTACCACGTAAATAAACACTTCTGCTAACAATGCCTTCTCTGTAATTTCAGGATCTTTGTTTGCAGAACGTGATAATGAACAAACTTTGGCACTCACGCATCGGGAATTTAAAATGAAAGTGTATGAATGCAATATTTAGCGCGTCGTGTTGCAAAACAGGCCAATTTCATTAGTAAAAAAGATATTTCCCGTAGCAACGCCACAGCTGGAGGTAGAGTAATAATGAGACCACCAATGTTCATCAGCTGTGCAGCTCCCATTGAACTAGCAACATGACTGATATTACGCCGCGTCCATTTCGCCCCGCTCCCTTCGATCTGTGAGTGAATCTTCACTTCATCCGCGCATTGCTCTTCTCAGTTAAAAGATTTAAAATGAGCGCCTTCGTAGTCACTGCCAATAGGACCTACCGAGGTGGACTATGGACCACCAGACGCTGTCTCTCCTCCCCCAAAAAGAGTAGTTCCCCCAACGCCTCTTCCTCGCTACTAAACAACTTATATTTGCACTGCACACCTGTCTACGCCTACCTGAGGGTACAGGCGTAAAGTCAAAAACTGAGAATACTATTGGGATGTTACTTCTCTGATGGTTTGAAACTCATAGACTTACCTTCCGTGTGTTAAAAATTCTGCTTGTTTATTCTTAGACATATTTGCATCTTAAATGGACCTGGTTAGCTTGTATACAGGGTTAGCCTGGTTAGCCTGTATAACATACAGCCTGTATGCATACGATTTTAAGTGTGACCAACTTTATTCTAATCACAAATCTCAGAAAAACTAGACCTCTAATAAGCGTTTTTTTACGTACTCTCCCAGACTCCGGATGTTAAGTTGTGCGAGAGCAGAGTATACCTCTGCAGTACCTCAGAGTACAGTACCTCTACAAAGGTCTCGCCAGAGATCTGGTGGGAAAATAAAAATAAAGGCAGACGCTACGCAACTACGTATCATCGTAAGGAATATTTTATAGGATACTTAACGTGCAAAAGTTCGACATTATTTCGATTTTACTACGCATTCCATATTTTGCCCAGCCTATTTCCCCATTTAAACTATATGAAAAGCAATTTGCTGTGCACGCGACAGTGCACAGCATTAGTTGATACTTCGTCATCCACCGAGTAGCGATCCGGTCTCATCTTTGACGAAGTCTCTTTGCAGATCCTACTTAGCACAAATGATCAATTTAGAGGATACTGCTAAACAGACAAGAAGCTGAGGACGAGGAGGTTTTGGCTCGATTTACACCGATGAGATGCAAGAGTAATTCTTATTGCACGTGCACGTTCGGAGCATTTCTATAAGCTCTATCGGTGAAGGTATTCTCTCCTTCATGAAACTTCTGCAATTCCATTTAACACGCTAACTTCGCTGGGGACAGACATTTTCAAAAGGAATGCCCTTCCCTATTCATGTGTGGGTCGAGAAAACATAAGAACACAGGGGCTTTTAACCACCTAGACCTCATGCCCGTTTGGCCAATGTAAATAGTACTAATTTTTCATGTTAGAATATTAAAATATGAGGCGCATAATTCACGTAATCAATTAATAAGATAATAGGTGTACATGAATGGCAATGGTTTCCCTGTGATTCGATGTAATTACTGCATTTTCTTCTGAAAGGAATGTGGTAGTCCAGTTTGTTAGGCGTGCGACCACTGACGGGAGCCAAGATTAGATTTCATGTGACACCTTTGGCTACCTTCATCTCTTTTTTCTGGTGCCGGAACTTTCTGTAGGCGGATTAAGATCCGGCTACATAATTATCCTCATAATGTGTGCCTATGGTGTGCCATACAAAGCCAAGCACGAGACGATCATTACCTTCGCCTATCAACCAGCTTTCGGGTTGATTAGGGGTCATTCTTCAAAACGCGAGAATTTAAGAGGATGGGGGGTGCACACCAGCTCATTGCTTCCTCTCAGGCGTAATGGGAAAAGGGTTCCGCAACAATTTTTCACAAGGCTTTCTTACCGCATTAAATCAGTTACTGTACACGAAGAATAATTTTTATTATCTTTTATCCCCTAACCAGACGTTGTGCAAATACCTACTAATTAAACTGGCCTTTCAGAATCATTAAAACATTATCCAACAATTAAAAAACTGTAACATGTTTATTTCATTTCACTGAATCACTTAAAATATCACTAAAGTAAAAACAAGCTAGTTGATTTTCAAGGTAGTGTACTTTTCTTGTACAAACAAAATATGGAGCTGATCAGTAATTGACGCGAAAACACCTTCGTCAAATGAATTTACGCTCTCCTCTTTCCTTTGTAAACAGTGCCTGTTTTGCAATATTGATAGCTCAAATAACTACGCAAGGGGGTGGGAAAAGGAATATATATATTTCTATTCACAGAGAGGTGATACCTGATAAATAGTTTCATGTAAATTATGAAGGGACCTTTGTATCAGTTTTTCTCAACTAAATTAAGCAAAATATATCTTTTCTTTTGTTAAATATAGGAAAATTCCAAAAATAGAATCGATTTTGTAACACGAGAGCGTTTGATTTTAATGCGGATTTTCTGAGAATCTTCAGTGGCGCAAAAGGTAAGAAACTCCTCCCAAATGGAGCCAATCTCGAGGCCCTTCTGTTGGGTTGCTTGCCACATGCGGGCGGGCCACGACCACTTCAAACGCCTTCATAGGAGTACTGCCAACCACGCACGTTGATACGGCCAAAACTGATAAGAATAGTTACATCACTGCTGCATCATATTTGCATGTGTTTGAGTGATTTTTTGTGATTTTCACAACTCCATATTTAAATGAAGCTGTGATCTGGGGTCAAGTGATATTCTGTAACAATTAATTTCAAAAATGGTCGTTTTACATCCTAATCAGCATTTCACCCTCTCATTAACATTGTTGTTAATGAGAGGATGAATTTGTCAAATCTATAAAGTAGTATATTATGAACATCAACAAGTAGGAAACTGAAATCCTTGTGAGTGGAAAAGAGAAGCTTAATTAAGATACCACAATTTGAGGGGTGATATTAGAGCAAGTGTAATCATTCATATACCTGGGCAGCAGCATAACATAGGATGGGAAAAGATCGACCGACATAAAGCGAAGAATAGCCCAAACTAAGAACGTATTCATGAAGAAGAGGCAATTACTATGTTCAAAGAACCTAAGGCTGGAACCAAGGAAGCAATTCGTCAAGACTTTCGTGTAAAGCATGTCGCTCTTTGGTTCCGAGGCTTGGAACATTGGAAAAGTGGACCAGCGAAGAATAAAAGCCTTTGAAACATGGTTCTGGAGGAGAATACTGAAGATTAAATGGACTGACAAAGTACGGACTTCACACCCTCTGCCCACACCTGCCCTGCACACCTGCACACCTGCCCTGCACACCCCCTGCCACACACCTTTTTGGTGGCTCGCAGGGTATTTATGTAAAAGTAGAAGTAGGAGGAACGAGGAAGTATGGAAGAGGAGAAGAGGATAGGACCATACGAAGAACTGTACAGCAAAGAAGAAATAGATGGATTGGATACACATCGTGTAATATTGATTGTATTTCTTGAGCATTCTTTGCACCAATTGACACGACGAATATCTTTTTGAGCTTTTGTCAAATTATGTGGGATCCAACTCGAATAAATGATTTTCAATGCTAAACGTTCATGCAATATCTTATTGATGCTCATCATACTAATTCCCAAGGATGCCTCAATCTCACGGCAAGTCACATGACGACCTTCCTTTACTAGTTCTTGCACAGCATCAATGTTCTGATGAAAGTTAGCATTAAAAGGGTCAAACTTTGTGTTGTCAAGACCATTAATATAAAGAGCAACCCTCCAAAGACCTCTTCTCCTTTCATTTTTCACCGTGAAGAAATAGGTGGCCGAGTTGAAACGTGGCCGTGAAAGCCTCCGAGATGAAGATCCATGTGAAGAACATACTTCAGTACAAATTAGCGGTAAACTAGAGTTTCACAATGAGAACAGGGATATATTTACTTTTCCAGGCGAAATAAATGAGAGTTGGATCCGCGGTGGAACAGAACGTCAAGAAGGAAAATAGCACGAAGTTTAGCAGAAAAAATAAGCCCATCGAAACCTTTGAGTAAGAAAGAATGAAATTGTTGGATGCCTCGTGATATATGAAGGATGGACGAAGAGAGAATTGGGAGGAAAACTGAAAAAAGGGAACTAAAGACGGAGACCATAGGTTTTAGAAATATGAATCCAATAGTTTAATTAATACGTAGAGACTGAATGATGAATTACTAGAGCTACTGATGATTAGATGAACTAATCTAGAGCATGGTTTTGAGAAGCCAAAAATTACAAGGTAGTGGACAGTAGACGAGACGGACGAATGATATACAGCAAATGTTACTAAACATTAACATTGATTAACCAGGACTATTGTTGGACGGTTTATGCTGAAGTGCACATGCTAACAAGCCCTCGACAACTTTCAATTCACACATTTGTAACAGAATATTAATAAGGGCGGCCAATGCCCCATTCCTAGTGAACTACTATGCGGTTTGTCACGAAGATCTAGAAGACTTGTAATTTATAACTCAGACAGGGTGAAGCTGAAGACGCCCTGAAGCGCCAACCGGATTCGTATCCGGGACCTGCAGTCGGTATCCTATCCACTGTACTACCAAGTTGACAGATTAACTTCTAACTAAGTGTATCAACATGTCATTCTGTTAAATGTGATCAAATAATCTAATACCCCACAAGAAAATTTTAATCGAGGGTTTTAGTAGATATCTTCGTATTTTCGACCACTAGCTTAATAAATTATGTAATCGTTATTTTTTACGAACACACAACCATTAAGTCATTTCCTTAATACCAAGAAGATGTAAATCTTACAAACTCATTTCATTAGCGATTTACAGAGTTCCCTAAAAATTAATTAATAACAGGGTATTAAAACACGCTCGAGAGTCACATTCCCGGCGGAGAGAGTTGAGAAGGGGGAAAGGGGAGGAGAAAGGAGGGGTCCCTGTGAGTCCCCCCTCACCTGATCCATCGGCCTTCCCCTACCCCACTTTCGTTTTCAACCCGCACACACCCCCCGTCCACACCCCTCCTGCTCCATTTCTCCCCTCCCCCACAACTCCCCCCCTCTCCGCCCCACCGTCTTTCGATCCGCTCTAAAAGACCCGAGAGGAGATTCCGATGGGAAAAAATCGGGCTGCGAGCGGCGCACCGCGCGGCAGCCGACAGATTCGCCAGGGAAGATGGGGCGAGGGAGCGGGGAAGGGATATCGGGTTTTCGCCCTCCCCACCGCGGGGTTCGCGCCGGCGGAGGGAGCAAGCGATACGGGCCGAAGAACGCCGAGGTGATGGAGTTTCAGGGTGGCCACCGAATTCTAGAACATTTGAAGCTTTTTCAGACCACAACATGCATCATTCCCAGGTGTTTTAATAACATTGGTGAACACTATAAAGGTGCCATCTTCACAAAATATATACAAATATCTTGTGTGTGTGTGTGTATATATTTTTATATAAATGTCGCAAGATATTTATTTGTTAGCTGTGTCCATCCAAAAACCTGCCTTAACCGGTAGATTACCTTATAATAATATAAAGAAGAATATATATTAGAATTTACGTATTTATACACACACACATATTTATATTTCTGTGTGTGCGTATAAATGTATGGATAAAAACTCATTTTTGCTCTTAGTAGTAATAGCTTTTATGGGAGGCATGGAATAGCTGAGGCCATTTGCGCCATTTGGGATGGATGGGAGAGGAAGGGTAGAGAGAAACCCGGCGACGGCATAGCCTACTCTTGTCAAAAGTCGCCAAGGGGTCCGCATTTTAACGTCCCTTCCGACGGATGTCGTGCTCACTCAAAGTTCTCCCCACAAAGCACCTCAAGTAGGTATCGGGATACCACTGAAAAATATTTGTTCTCTTCAGGATTTGATTCCCGGGCCTCGAAGGTGGGAAGTCGGTACGTTAGCCACCACGCCATCCCGATCCCCTTTTACTCTTATTTCAGAAAATATTCGGATCAAGTTTGTAATTCCAAAGCTCCTTACATACTTTCAAAATGTAGAAAATTTCCAGATGTTTGAGACATGTTTCCATCTCTCAAACCACGGCGTGCCTTCGTGTGTGAGATGGAAATGAATTCAAAATCCGCGTCTGTCGAGAATGCCCGTAAACCGCGATGGCAGAAGGGCAGTGGAAATGACTTATTTAACAAGATGCAAACGGTTTTGCGTAGTCCGACGCGGCATTAATGTATTGAAGTATTATTTCATTCGTGGTGAAAAAATATCAATGAAATAAAATTGGTTTCAATAGAAAATGAATTATCGTTTGAACATGAGCAGTGAGTGATTCAGATCCCTTTATGGGGTGGAAGGAGAGATACTCCGTATGAATCTGTTAGTTCATCATGCGCCACCGGAACGAGAAGAACTATGGAGGAGTGCGTATGATTTTCGAATTAGAGCTGAGAGGGAAGACGAGATGGATCTTAAAGAAAATAAAAAGTAAACGTAAATTATCTCGAATGAGATTGAAATGGAGAACGTACTAAAGCAAGAATTTATCAAAAATCAGAATGCCCAATGGTAATACGTAAATGACATGAAGTTGGATTTGAGTAACAGGCTGACCATTAGCATTTCGGAAGGAGGATTTGGATACATACAAAGGGAATATTTTTATCATTGTATGAACCAAAGCATATAAACGCCACTCATATATAGATTACCGCATGAGCATTCGGAGGTGTCACAAACATTTGAATGAACATTTATGAAGAATTATTTTAAATATAAGTATTAGATTAGTTTCCACGTTATTTAAAAGTCAAAACTAATGACGAAATAGGATATTTACACTTTCTTTCAGATCTTCAATGTTAAATGATTTGCTTAATGTAGACATATTTCTCAAAAAATAAGCATTGCCTTCTTTATTTTACAAGCTGGCTGATAACCTCCTTCGTAGGAAGAACGAAACAGCATAAAAGTCAATCCACAGTAAGCATATCTGAATATATCATATGGATTAAATCTTAATCGCCGCAAAATATTTAAACAAGGGCCATCACTCGTAATAAATTAAGTGCACTATATATAGTACTTCAAGTATGACATTAGCCAAAATTTTCATTCATCCATTGCATTCCCTTTCTTCCATGAGAAACTGATCCTGCCGATGCCACAGGGCTAACGTGATGGGGAGGCGGTTGTTAAATTGAAGCGGTTTGTCCCTTCCAAAGCGACGATTAATCCCGCAATAATTCCATAACTTGAGCTTTTAAGAGCCGGAGCCGCCCTGCCGGCAGCGCAGCTTCGCCAGGAGAGTTGGGGGAGAGTTCTTCAGGGGGTGGGGGGATTCACCAGGGGGTGGGAGGGTCCCGATCCTCCCAAGGGCGAACGCCCTCGGTTACTACAATTTCGTCTTAATCTCCTCTCAATCGCAAGAGAGGCAAGGTGACCCGCTGATATTCATCAATGTCTCTTTAAAAGGAAGAATTGTGGTAAGAGGTGTCTGTCCAAACTTCTTCAAGGAGCTTTCACGGAGATGTCAGGTTATTGCATTGAATGAAGAGAATAATAATAATATTGAAGAAGATCGTAAAACAGTGTCTTCCCGTGTTGGTTTTTAAATAAATGTTGTAAGCCTATTTGATGCATGGTCGTTATCGTCTTCTTGAGGCATTCGATTTCCGCAGTCGAAATCGAACCGTGACTGATAGAATGACATGTGAATGAGAGGAAGAGGATGGTGGGGAGGAGGGGGGATGAGAGTTCATTTTCAGGGCCTCCACTCTCTTCCTTGCCATTTTTCTAAATTTTCTAAAACCAAAACATTTCGGAACCCTTAAATACGAGTACTAAAGATGGCTTGTGTGGAGTAAATAAGAGAGAAAATCACAAGCTACTGAAATGGTGTCTTAAAACTGTCAAGAGCTGGATAAGAAATATGGCGATATAAATGGAGACGAGGGTTGGATTGGGTAAAATATTACCTATTCATTGAAATAAGCAAAGGGAAAAAATGTTGCGTGCTTGAAATACGAAGGTTAGGCAGAAGAACCTCAAATTTTGAAATACAAGTAGAATATGAACCAAATCAAGAAGTAGAGTTACAAAACAACCAAAATATCAATAGATATTTTGACAGACAACACTAACATAAACCATGATAATCAAAAAATTGAACTGTGCTAAATTCGACAAATTTTGTAGGAGATTGTTGCGGCGCTCTAGCCTCATCCTCACTCTCAATTAGAAGAGTGGTCTGGCTAAGTAAAGTGGTTAGAAGTGGTGGGGCTAAGGGGGGAAAGCAAACGATTATTTGATTTTTCATTGAAGCGAAGTAATGATCCAAGTTTAAGGATAAAATATCATTGTGAAGAGGTTAAAAAGGTAAATTGAAGCTGTTTCTTAGATAAAACACAAGAATTAATTAACGTAACAGATATATTTAAGAAAGGAAAAGGAAAAATGTGGAAAATGCATTGGATAAAGCCTATATTCCCCTCTAAAATATATGAGGTGGATTTCAAATACATATTGGCCCCCTTTCACTGGGTATTTGAAGATAAAAAATGTAAAGTTTATCCTCCAACTAATATCACCTAATGAAAACTTCGTTGCAATTTTCCACAGTATTTAACTGTGGAAAATTGCAACGAAGTTTTCATTATGTCTCGATTCCACAATATCACGCCTGATTCTTCACTTTTCGTAATATCACCTATTTTTAAGGAATAAATCCCCGTTACTCGAACACTTTTTACTAATTATGACATCCTCCGATGAACTCCAACGAATACTTTAGTTCGTTTCATATAAACAGTCTCGTATTTTTGCAGGGAAATAATTCGTCTTTCTATATGTTTGCTAATATCCTACTATATATCTGTACTAGTGATTGCAAAGTTATTTGAGTGTATCTAACACTAAAATGGTAATCCGTGAATTTGTTTAATCATAGAATACAACGTCTAAGGTTATACTACCTAGTGAAATTCCCAATACCTATGATATTAGCGAATTTCTTATTTCAATAATAGTCAAAAACTTAATTTCTTAATGATATACGAATAAATTAAGTGTTTTTATTCATACTCGTTATTTGAATCTATTTTGAAAAATAGAGCTGGATCTACTAAGAGAAGCACTTTAGCTTGAAACCCTCGACAAAAATGTAATTATACATGTGTCATTAAATTTTAAGGCACCAAGTGTTTTTTGTGCATGCTGCCAGAATCCAAATGTAATATTTAAAACACGGCAATTTATTCAAATTATTTGATAGAGGAAGTCAATCTACGGACATTTCAAAATTCACTCCCATATCCACCCACGACGGGGAAACATGAAGGGGTAATAGAAAGGGTTCACCGCAGCCAAAAGCAGAGAGAAGGGTCCTCGGGAAGAGAGAGAGAGAGAGATCAAATCCCGAACTGCGGAAACAAAGTAAAAACCTTGATTGAGAAACCTGGAATAAATTAACGGGAAGAAGGGGAACTGCAAAAATCCCAGGAAAAATCTCGGGAGGTTGGCTGGGAGGAAAAAGAAATGAAAAATAAGGCGAGGGGGATGAATGGGAAAGATAAGTAGGCTGGAAGGGGGGATGGAGGGGGAGCGGTGGACTGAGGGAAGGGATTAAGGAGAGGGGAGGGAAGGACGTGTTAGGTACGAGTCCGGGAAGATGAAAGTTGGGGTTGGAGGGAGAGTGAACGTAGAGGACGCGGAAAGGAAAGAGAACGCCAGGCAGAATGAAGAGAGAGAGGAGGGGTGGAGACGGGAGTTGGGAAGGGCGACGAGCGAGAGATGGCATGGAGGGAAGTTGGATTTGGAAGCCGCGAGTGAGGGGATGCGAGGGAAGACAGAGATGGCCTCCGATGGCTGCAGGTGAGAGAGAAATCTGGGTTTCCTTCATGGTATTCATTATTACGGCATCCAAGTAGAGTAAACTCCTAGCCTTAAAGCGATCGCTGAAATAACTCTTATTGCTGTAATTAGTCTGTATGGCGTCGGTCAATTGACATGAAAATCACCAATAGAGCTCAAAACAGTATCTCCTAAGGCTCGTGCCGTAAACTTAAAGAATTTCAGGCTTAACTAGGTGAATTTCCTTCGTGATGAGGGTAGAGAAAAAACTTTACTAATCCACAAAAATATTAATATAACAAAGGTTATGCGATTTTCCAAAAAGAAAAAGGCTAAGCTAAAGGAGGGAGTTGATGACGGGGACGTTGAGTAGGGAGGTTAAGTAAATACTCGTAAAAACTTTCATATGGAACGTAGCTATCTATTTCCGAATGCCGAATCTATATCTATACAGAAACGTGGTCACTGAAGCAGGAGGATAGACGGAGATTGGAGGTTTTTGAAATGTGGGTGTGGAGAAGAATGGAGAAAGTGAAATGGACCGAAAGGAAAACAAATGAGGAAGTACTGGGGATGGTGGGCGAGGAGAGGGATTATTTTGGAGAAATCCTATAGAGGCAGGAAAAATGGAAGAGGGGCGTATTGATTGGCAGTGGGATGTTGAAGACTGTAATAGAAGGGAAAATGTTGGGCAAACGAGGAAAAAGCATGAACAGGATAGGGATGCTGGACGGGATGAAGGGAGGAAGGAAGTACACAGAGATGAATAGGGACCTGATGTAGAGTAGGTTGCTGGATTGTACATCGTCAGGAGTCACAAAATATTTATTTGATGGTTGTGTCCATCCCAAAACCTACCTTTACCGGTACCTTATTACCTAATAATAATTTCACATAAAAAGGTTTAAATATTGCACGACCATGGTTTCAATGCTGAATATCACGAAGCATGCATGATGATGATGCGCGCCATTGAAACCATGGTCGTGCAATATACTAAACAATTTTATGTGGAAGAGCAAAGTTTTTTTCTACCCTCACCATGCTGTAAATATGTTCTATCATCCCTACGAGGATATTATGCACCATTCTACTTGTTATTTATTTCTATCATATTCATTGAAGTTGGTAACATGATGGGGGGAGGAGATTCTAAGATATATGACGACGGATGCCCAGCAGAAACTGTCGCTTTCGAAGAGACGCCACGAGCAGTATATCGACTTTCCATAACCCCAGGCGTCTCCATTTGCCCAGAGTTGCCAAAAAGTGCCACAAGTATGTGTAACTCGACAAAAAAGATGTTGCAATAATTTGTCGAACAAAATGCTCCGCCAAATGTCGATAGAGGCAAGGCTACTTACCTGATAAAAGACTTTTGTGTTTTTATATCGTGCTCAGTAAACTTTTTCGTATTTCACCATTCTTTTGAATTAACCGATTTATTTGGGTGTTTTCTGAGTAAATTAACATTATTGCATGAACCATACGGAATACACATCTTTAAAACATCTCGTTTTTCCTTTTGTATTTCAGTATATCTTAATAATTCCGCATGTGTATGTTTCTACAAGGTTTGCATAAAAGTATCGGTAACAAGTTTTTCCTAACGTGTGCGCGAAATGCTGAATTCAGACCGTCGGTTAAGCGTGCCCAAGATTACAGGTCGCACTTACATTGATAAGATGACCGCGCACACCATTATCTCTGAAAATTTGGCGATGCGAAAGATCTGTGCTTACCTCGTCCCGAAGGTCTCTATGGACGGCCAGAAGCAGAGTCGAGTGTATGCTTACGAAGACCTTCTGCAACGATATCGCCACGATTTCCCAGTCCCCTTATAGTCCCGATATGGCACCAGAAAACTATTTCCTATTCCCAAAACGGTAATTCCCCGAAAAGTACACCACCATGGGACCCTAAGTGTCGTCAAAGAAGCTTGCACGCGTACCTTTAAGAACCTTTAACCCACTATGGAGCCTTTGAGTCGTGAAAATGTCGAAAAGGTGAAAGTGTGTCGACGCTCTCAAGGGATGCACTGTGAAAAATTTTAAGACATTATAGCAATATCTGAAATAAACTTTTTATGCCAGCCATGAATGAATAATTTCATATATGCACACATATATACATCAAGAGAGACATTTTTACTTTCTTCCTTTCCCTGTTATTTTTCTAGGGGCTTCCATACAATTCGTAATTCAATATTGATCTAAAATTTCATCTCCATTTTTTTAAAAGGTTAATTGAATCAAAGAGAAACTGCAGAAATACCTCAAAAGAGAGCTCAAATGGATCATGTATCTATAATTTCCTCGTATTGTTATAAATTATGCAGGTGATAACACTTAGAGTGCTAATACGTTTAGTGCCAACTGAAAATAATTGTAAGTCATTCGCATTATTTAATTATCAAATTCACTTTTAAAGCTCTCAATGCATCTAATTCTGCAACACAAGTTACCACGCACACACATGACATATAAATATTTTTTAAATATTAAACATATTTACATGTATTTCATTTTCATTAAAATTATTTATTAAACATGAGAAATAATGAAACATTAAAATTATACATTAAACACAGTATTCAACCCGAAAGTCGGTTTCGTGGGTGATGGTCGAGCTCACCCATGTACCAAGCCCGACGGCGTGTGAAATTCACACATCAGGGTAGGGAGGCAGTTCCTTTCCCTGTGCCGGTTAAGGTTTTCCCGGAAAGATCTAGTACCCGAAAAATCGCATAGCTTGGGTTGAGCTGCAGTTGCTCAGAGTGCCTTGCCCGGGAATCGAGCCGGGGACCCTCCGGTCAATAGTCCAACGCTCTATCCCCTGGACTACCGTGACCCACTTTTTAAACATATCCAATGCTAAACATAATTAGGAGTACAGTCTTACGGTAGATTTTAGATAGATCCTGGAACTAAGGACTAGTCTACTCGTAAGTCCTAAATAATATAAAAAAACATTTCCATAAAACTCAGACTTCATATTACAATTAACTCATTCATAAATGCTGCATAGTTTCGATTTTCTTTAAATCCATCTAAAACTCCTATAAGCACCCTTCTTATACCTCAATTTCGCAGCATTATCTCCTCTATTACCGCATACAGCGGTATATTTCCACTCAGTATCTCATATAAATGATCTCAAATAATATCTACATTCAATATAAACCAAATTAATAATTGCAATGTTCAAAGCAAGTTCAGCACTAAAGTTGAACTTCAGAATGCGATGATAATATTCAATTAATTACAATGCAAAAACTTCACAGTGTATTAATTATTCGCCTTGATCGGGATCCGGGTTCGAATTCCGGGCAAGGAAAATGCTTTTTACGTTCTGAAATTCTTGCATTGTATTGGACACTTCGCGGATGACTCCGTTAAAAGTTACTGTTGCGACATCTCCCACAATTTCGTGGAATTATTCAATTAATTAATTCAAACAACGGCTCCAGTATTTTGTCACTGAAACAAGGAAGCTCGCGAACATTTAATGAGATTTGAGATTTATCACCGAAGGGGCTAGGTAAAAGTGAAATACGTTGGAAAAAATTTCTCTATTATTTTACAACTGACTCTTCGTCACCAGCAGCATATCAATCCTAGTATTGGATAACTGCAGCCCTCCATTCACTGTTATTTCCCTCCCCCTCTGAAAACTTTACTTCTCTCTCAAAAAAAACTCTACTTCACATCCTTCTTAATTTTTCCGTTTTACTTGTACCTTACTCTTTCCCGATTGTCGTACATTTCTTTGAAAATGTTTTCACTATAAATTCATACTTTCTACATCATTTATCAGGTACTCATTGCATAATTATAAAGATATTATTCCATAATAACGTTTAAAAGAACGTAATGTTTTCGGACTAGTAACCGAGATCAAAACTCAATGACACCAAAAGGGTTTGAATATATTTTAATTTCGACTACATCCTTTCTGATATTCCTTAAAGTATTTTCACTGAATCAATAAAGCTACAGTTTGAAAATTGAAGTTTGGCCTGTTTTGGCACACAGGAAACTCTTCTCTCGATGTATGGCACTGAAGTCGCCTCAGCGCAGGATATAAACTCCCACTTCGCATCCGTAGCGAATGAATTGTTTTGCCGTAAATAAAGTTAGCTTGATTGTATAAAAAACAACTTTGGTCATGAGGCAGGAAGAGCGGTGTATTTCATAAAATCTATCCTCCGCATTTTACGGTAGTTTTAATTGATATTCGTCAAAAGGAATGAGTTTCAAGTTCGAATTTCTGTGGCTGTCTCTAAAATTAAATTGATTCACAATGTGAATAAAAAAGACATTTGCACGGTTTTAAAACATGCGGATATCATTTTTAAAGATTCAAATTTCAGAAAAATTAAAACTATTAATAATTTTTATTAACTCAGTAGTCCTGAATCTGAAATGATCAGAGTATTTTAGGTTTTGCGAAATGTGAGGCAAATATTATTTTCGATTTGCCAGCATATTTTCATTTTTAGTCTTTTAGTTTTTCATCATCATATCATACTCAAGATATGACAGTTAAAACTATCATATCTTGAATCTACCAAGAGAGGGATATTTACGAGATAAAAATATTATCCGAGCAATACCAAAAGGAAAATACATTTTTATGCATGAACGTGTTGAACAATGTGTTGGCGGTAGATCAAGAACCATAGTATGACAAAATGGGACCAGCTATTGCAGTTTCATAAGATGGTGAGCCATCTAGAGCAGTTCGCCTACCCACTTCAAATATGGATGACATGGTTAGCTGTTTTAACTTCTGTGCGTTTACATTGCCATCTTAAAAATTATGGAATATGATTGCGCTACGTGCTATACATATCTCCCCACTTTCTCTGCAACGGTTGAACCATAGGTGTCAATGGATCCCTTTCATTAATCTGATTCCTTACTCCCTCGGTTGAAGAAGAGGGAATGGCTAAAATTGGCTTGAGTGGTATGGAGTGAGGGGAAGGATGAGCAACTGAATCTGAATTATCTACGCATCTGTCTCCACCCTTTTAAATACTTTCGATAAAATAGATAATATTATTAATAACTAGCAGACGGGTTTTGATATGTTTTTATTGAACCTTTCACTACACTATTGTAATTGCAGGTTCTAACTGACATCACAAAACAAATCCTTAAAACCCATAATACAAATAATAACGACTGATTAATTAGCTCTGCTTACTTTCTACCTCCCTTAGCTACAATTCTATTCCCACTCTCTCAACCTCGCTTCTCGAGCAATTCCCCTCCTATTATTGTTTCATGAGACTTCCATATATCTAGTTTCCCTGCCTTCGAATATTTCCCAGCATTCATATCTCTTCTCTATCACGCTTGGAACTTCATAATTGCTTATCCTTTTTGTTCATCTTATCTCTACATTTCTTTCTCACGTCTCAAAATCCTAAAATCTACGCCTATCCTGTTGTCTTAATTCCAAGTTTCCATTCATATTTATGTTTCCATACACATAAATTTACGCTCTAAATTAAGGTTTTATCAATGATTTTACATGCGATACATCATTGGTCAAGGTGTCTGGCATCAACTTCCCTACTTTATATACGCCCCCTTAACGAACCTAATTATTCTTTTAATGTCCCTACTAATTTCCTTAACCTCTTCCAAAATACTTTCCAAATACCTCTTCTACCAGTACTGATGTATGCCCATTACTTTAAATTTTACCTTAGTCTCTCTCTCTTTATTGAGAATCTGATTACCTTTGTTTTCTCATGATTAATTCTCATCCCATACCTCTCACAAATATTCTACAAATTGCTTAGTAATGATTATAACCCTGGGGACACTAACACTTAATGATTTGATAAAATGAGCTAATATTATCGATACCATGGTGAATCTAATGAAATACGTTCTCTGATCAATTCCCAATATGTATTAAATAAAAATATTTTCTGAACCTTCGGCTGCAGAGAAAATCATGTGTGAAAGAAAGTACCTGGATATCATCGAGATAAAAAGGGTTACCAAAAGTCTCAATAGAAGCTATAGGAAGTATTGATAAGATATATGATAAAGGCAAGGAAATAATGAATTACGGATGAGATGATTAGAAATTTAGACGAGAGAATGAAATGGAAAAATATAATTAAAAGTTAGGGGGAAGGAAGTATAAACAGTAAAATAATAAATACGGTAACAAATAGGGAACAATAAACGCAGGTAGAAGACGCAGTACAAAAATATGATACGTTTACAAAAAAAGGAGAAATTAGTAGGCTGTTCAGGAAGTATAGATTACTGCTTATAATGTGATTTGAATACGAAATTGAGTGCAGAGTCAAGGCATACAATTTAAACTCATTTTGACAATTAATTTATTTTATTTTATTAATTTTTATATGATGTGCTTAATGATGATGGCTAAAATGAATTATTCTTCTGAAAATAACTCTCCAGTAAACGTGTGGTAATTGAATCGTCAGCATGGCATCGGTGAATAATAGTTTTGAATTTGCTTCAGTAGTTTTTATAAAATAGCTGTCTCAATACTTAAATGCAACACATGGGAAATGTTTAAACTCATTGTATGATCTTCTCATCTCGTGCGTAAAACACTTCATTTCGCAATTGTTTATACCAGAATTTTATACGTTTGTTAGCATTAGTCCACGATTTGAAGTTTGGTTTTTGATTGAAGCAAAAGGCAATATTGCACTCTCTACGGTCTTCCTAACACTATAACCTTGAACCATTTTAAAAATATTACCGAAAAACCTTTTCTTTCTGTCCATGTTTTCTACACCCACTAATTCCATCCAAAGTGCCCAATCCCTCGCACCTCTCTTACCGAACATTATACCGTTTGTATTCAGGTTCCTATTGTTCCTATTCAGCATACCAATGACCCTTGGAATAATCTGCATCCACTTGATCTCTCTCCAAATGTCTCCCAACAACTACAATTAAATTATTCCCCTATAATGATCAGCTATTTATTTTCCTTGCAACCGACTGTAATTTTTTTCCATTCTCCTCCACAACTCATCTCATAAGCCTTTCATCTAGGCTTATTTTTACGGATTATAAGCGTTTGTATCTAATTGAATGACAAAAGTGAAGTAGAGTCCATCTAAACATAAGAATTTGTACAGGGACCATTCCATGAGATCACAGATCCTCCGTGCGAACGTAGCATGTACAGGCATGGCGACACACAGAAACCTCTTTTAAAAAGTTTTCCCACCCCTCTCCTTCACACTCGTCCCCTTATAAATACACGATAAGGCGCCAATTTTGAATGATGTGCCAAGGGGAGCGGCTGCCCCCCCTTTCCCCGGCCACGCCCCCGCCACCCCTACACACTCCGCACCCGCTTCCCTTCCACTTCAACCCACTGCTAACCCTTCCGCCCTCGTCCCCATCCACCCTCGGCCCGCACCTCCTAAAAAGATAGCAGGGGAGGGATGAAGGCAGGGAGAGGCGCAGGGGCCGTGCTGACAAATTGCCACGGGGGCAGACGTTTCTGCCACGGGATGCGAACGAAAGGAGGAAAAGGGGGTTTGGAGGAGAGAGGGAGGGGCGGAGGAGGAGGAAGTTGAGAGAGGAGCAAAGCCCGGTCCCGAGATTTTGGAAGGCTGAGGATTAGCAAAGACGGCAGCGGTCCCTGAGATGTGCGGGGTAGAGGGTGGGGCAGGAGGCGTAAAGTGCGCCCCCTATGGGGCTGAATGGTTGGGGAGGGGCGAGGGAAAGGGGAGAGTGCGAAAGGAAGGGGAGGGAGGGAAGGAGAATTGGAATGCGAAGGAGAAGATCCCGAAGTCGTAAAAGGTGCGAAGGCGAGAGAGAGGGTGGTGGGGCGCGGAGGAGGAGCCGCTCCCTGTGTCTGCATCTACATAAAACCGGGAAAGCCACAGCGGAGAAGTGTGAGGCAGGTGAAAGGACGCACTTTCAGGCTCCTAATGCAAAATTCAAAGATGCGAGTTGAGAAGGAAAAAGATGGGTGAAAGATGCAATAAAATTGGGAGTTTTTCTATTTTAACGGGAATGTGCACGTCAGTCTAAAATATCGGTATTTGGGTAGTGGAATATGGCAAGAAATTATTCGTTTCTGTCTTCGTGGCCAAAATTGGATCCGTAACCGAAAACCTACAATTTGTGAAGGCGAATTGAGATGGGATAGGTTTTTGGCTAAACATTACGAATAATGAGCGTAAAGGTCGAACGTCAACAGCTCCGAGTTTAACTTCATTTTCACCTCCAATTCTAAGAATATGGAATGAGTAAATATGTGGAAACCTATTTATACCTTTTTCCCATATATGACTGTGAAGGAATAGTATCTATTAATGAATGAATGTACTACGGAATCACATCGTAACTGCGTTTTGCTGACCCATGAGCAGGTATCGACCCTAGGTTGGTATTCGTGTTTGTGTCTGGGAGTTTAGACTCTTAGATACGTCCAAAATATTCAAATAAATAATACAATTACTCAATATATACACAATATATTCAACGTATGAGTACAGAAGAACTAATACTATTTCCGCCGATATTGACCCCCTGGTAGGGATTCTAAGTTATGACTATTGTTTGTATAATATTTTTCAATTAAAACGTATTACAAAAAACTTTTTCATCAGATATATTACTGACTCATTTTTAAGAGTTTTTTGAAGCCATTGAAGAGTGAAATAAATTTCCAACAATAATCCATTCTAAAAAATCTCCTTCACTCTAATTTACAAGGATATTTTCGTTCACTGGGCACTTCCATTTTAATTAATTACTTAAGTACATCAAAAAGTAACCAATTAACAAAATAACATTTGATAAAACCTGGCCACATGACGAATTATATTTGACTATGAACTTAAAGATTAGCAATGGAATTCAACCACCGACTAAGAGCATATCGATCATACTGAGGTAGCGAATGAATAATTTTTCCTTATTTATTATAGCTCAGATTAGATAATTGAGATGTACTTAAAATAAGAAAGAGTTTCATTTTTATTTGATTTATCCTGCTTGATTTTTTAAAATTAGGGTGCAAGCTATGAAATATTTCGACGTTAAGGTATAAAAATTTGACTTTACGACATGGCACCAAATGACTGTCCTACCTTGCGACGATAAACTCCTATAATTCAAAGCAGGATAAAATATAAACGATTAAAATACACGGATATGTAGATAAGCATATCGTGGTTACTTTCCCTAAAAAAACAAACACAAGGTGAAATCTCAACGAATATCTTTTCCTTAAACATCTATTTTCTACAATCATTTACTAAAAATTTCCCAAGTCCATAATTAAGAACGATATATGTAAATACTATGGTAAAGCTGTAGACACGAAGGAAAGCCTTTATGGGGCTGGTGAATGCAAAATAACAAAAAACGAATAAGAAAGTACCTTTTCAAGGATTCAAGGCGTTATTCTTATTGTTATTGTTGTTATTTGAATATTTTTCTTCGGTTACACTCAGAATTACGTAAGTGGGAGTCATCAAGAACTTCAAATGAAGTTATTATCTTCTATTTCAAAACGGACTGCAGAAGAAAATACGTTCAACCACTTCCATCATATTGAAATAACGCTCCAAAGTTCGCCAAGTCACAAAAAATTTATGAATTTGAAAAAAAGGGGCTCTTAGGGAACACAGACAAGTTAATCAAAAAGTAACCAGATTTTAACTTTTCAGTTAGTTACCTTCTTTGCCTATTTGGAGCATTTGCAAAATACATGGGTTAGCAAATATCTAAGACTTATTGAAATGAAGGCATTTTCATGAATTTCAGAAAGTATTTTTAATTTTTTTCAATTTTTAGTTTTCAGTAAGTATTTTTTTCGTCTTTTTTGGCACTAGAATCTCGAGAACTTGTTGAATTTATTCTAGAAAAAATGCAACAATTTTAGAGAGTAAAAATCATTCGCCTTGACCGGGATTCGAACCCGGATCCCTTGATATCCGGCCGAGTGCTTTAACCACTTAAGCTACCGAGACTCACTGAATGATTTTTACTCTCTGAAATTGTTGCATTATAATGCACACATAGCGGGTGACATAAACACAAAGTTACTGTTACAGCATAAAGTTGTAAAGTGACAACATAAAGTTACTGTTACAGTTTCTTGAAATTTGCTCATTTTCAGCAATATGAACGCTCCACCGCAAAATCTTGGATTCAATAAGTTTCTCGTTCAAATTTAGTGTTTATATATGTAATTGACATTTTTTTCCTCATTTTCGTGTTTATGTTTCCATTTTCTTCGTTCATCCATCCTAGTAAGGTTCCCAGCCGTGATCGATAGAATCTTAATTCTTTCCTCCCCCACCATTCTTATCGTTTCATTTGCTGATCTCTCTGCCCCGTTGTCTTTAATCATATTCACGGGGCTCAATCAAAGGGTTGGAGGAAGAGAGAGGTCTCTATACTGAAATGCGATAGTTCGTTATCATCTAATGATTCGTGATAAGGTAGCTGTTTCATGATTCAAAGAGATATGGAGTCAGTATATGATTTCAGACGCCTTAAGGTGAAGTCATAGAGCCTTTTGAGAAGAGAAAGGTCACTACTAAACCCGCCAGGTGGAAAGTGGTCGTACCCGATCATCGTGGGTAAGCGGAGGTTTATAACTAATCGTACATGAACATTGACGTTAAGCCACGACGTGAAAAACCAAACCGGTGACAACGCAGACATCTCGAAACAAGGTTCCATTGCTGAAGACGATTGCCCTCTCTCGCGCCGCGAACTCCTCCCTCTACGCTCAACCAGCCAACAAAAGGAAAAGCACCAAATGTTTTCGTTACGTCCATGGCAGTGATTGTCCCACTCTCATCTCGGAAACATAATACAACTCGACACCACTGCTGAGAATTTGTTTGGGAAATAAATTCGTTCGCATTATCACTCTGGGGTAAAATGAACATATGTTTATTAAGACTTGTACATGGTTTTATAAAAAATATCGGGAGAATTTTCGAAAAATTATATTTATTCCCCATATTGCTACAAGGGCCAAAATTCTTCTAAGACATTCCTTGAGCATCGACACACTTTTTCCAGAGGCATTTCAACGACTCTAAGGTTCCCTGTTGAGCGGATTCCGGAAGGTCGTTAAAGGTACGCGTACAAGATTTTTATTAGTAGTAGTAGTTTTAGGAGGGTGACCGACAGCAAAGGCAATTTTCGCCATTAGTGATGGATGGAAAAGGAAGGGTGGAGAGAAATCTGGCACGCCGGGTTTCTCTCCACCCTTCCTTTCTTCACGCCGCGGCGTCGGCGTTAGCCTGCTCTTATCGAAAAGCGCCAAGTGGTCCGCAGTTTAACGTCCCATCCGACGGACCTCGTACTCATTCAAAGTGCTCTCCACAAAGCACCTCAAATGCGGATCAGGATACCACTAAAAAATATCTACCGCCTCCGGGATTGGAACCCAAGCCCTCTCGGCGGGAATTCTGTACGTTAGCCACCGCACCATCCCGATCCCCCCCCAAGCTTCTTTGACTGCACTTAGTGTACCATGGTGGTGTAATTTCCGGGGTATTTCCGTTTTGGGAATAAGAAATAGTTTGTTGGTGCCATGTCGGTACTCTAAGGGGGCTGGGAAATCGTGGCGATGTCGTTGCAGAAGATTTTTGTAAGCAGACGCTTGACTCTGCTCCTGGTCGTCCATAGAGACCTTCGGGACGAGTTTAGCGCAGATCTTTCGCATCGTTAAATATTCAGTGATAATGGTGTGCACTGTCATTTTATCAATGTTGATACGACCTGCAATCTTACGCACACATAACCAACCGTCTGAATGCAGCTTTTCACGCACATGATAACAAAAAATTATTACCAATTCTTTTTATACAAACCTTGTAGACGTTATTTTTATGAAACGCATTTGGAAAATCTCCCTCTCCAGACTATGCAAGTGGGTGAGATTCCCGTCTCTAGAACTCCTCCTACCTCTTTAAGTTCTCTAAACGTGTGCTTATCGGCAGACGAGTAGACAAGATACTATCAAAGAATGGATAACAGGGAGGAAGGAAAGGGAGGCAAGGAAGCACGTAGTGTCCAAAGTAATTAGCAGAGGTCTTGAGCATACATCTAGACAACGCGTACTAATCAAGAGAAAGCTCACCAACGCAATATTTATTATTAATTTTCAAGAAAATCATAAGAAAAGATTGAGAAATAAAACGAGAAATTGACATTTCATCCCGAAAATGTTCACAAATTCTTTTTAATATATCAGCCTTGATTTAAAAAGAAACAATAGAAATAGTGCCAGATAAACGTTGCAGATAAAAAAGATAACTAGCACATGCCTTCCTTAGGTACTTTTGCCGCAATCTGCTTTGTTATACATTCTTAAAACCATACCCAATCACACAGAATTCCTCCCCAGTAAATTATCCAATCACTAAATTTCGTCCTTCTTCCCAATGCGTACTAAAACCACTTAAATTCAAACACAAAGTTGATACATTCATTACCCCCATCCTATAATTTCTGGCTACACGTTTCTCTAATCCTTTAACCCGTCATTTAACCTCTTTCGTACCTAATCAATGCTCTCCACAAGTTAAGATCGAACAACAACATCGTAATTGCAATGGCAGACAAGAGCTTCATCGTTGTTGTACTCAACAAAAGCGATTACACTTCTGAAGCACTGAGCCAACTTAACGATCCATCCTGCTACACTCCAATTCCGCATGACCCTAAGCCACTATTCCAGCACGACTATTCCAATCCTCAAATGTATACGGACTGAGTGAAGGCCTCTATCTGACTGACATTGCCATTCTTTCCCCTCGAAATCCCCAGACCCTACATTTTTACTTATTGTTTAAAATCCGCTAGACTAACATCCACTGCAGCCATAATATTCCCAACACCAAATCTCCAAAAGAACGGATTTCCTCATTCGCAGACCATGAACTTTAATTTAGAGTCATGTCCCTCCCCTCCTTTATTATAGCTTCATACTACCTCCTCAACTATCTACATTCAAACAAAATTCCTCTTCAAACCAAGGTAACAATTACCACTATATGAGATGGTACTTCTCATTATTCAGCCGTGCCTCTCAAAGTAGGTCTTGATGCCTGAAAGAGAATCCCTTTCCAAACGCCGCGTGCCTCAAATTCCCTCCTCCAACTTCCTTGTTCAATTGGCAGAAATCGTCCTTGACCAAAAAGTTTTTACTTTAAACAACACTTTCCTACCAGATGATAAAATAAGATTCTATAGCCGGCGACTGGAAGTTACCTCACCCAACATCCCTCCACAAAGACGGCGATAGGGAGGACTCTAGTATTTCAGAGCAAAGAGCGTCGTTTTGAGCGTCAATATTCTGATAATTTTTTTTAATGTTGGTCATGTGACTTTTTAGACAGTAGGGACGTGCTCTACCAAAATCAGCACGGTATTATGGTAATTATTATCGGTAATCCACCGGCTAAGGTAGGTTTTGGATGCATACAACGATATATTTATCTCTTTCTCCCAACAAAATATAACTTGACATTCGATACCACATCCAAGTGACTCTTCAATTAAGCATAATTTCGCCATCCCTTCAACAACATACGTATCATATTCCTCCCCCTTCCTCGCTTGTTCAAACCCCCCCTATATCACTCCCCTATATCACGATCTTCAACATCCCATTTCTAATCTTAACGCTCTGAATCCGTCATTCCTACCTCCTTTGGATTTCTCCCATCAATCCTGCCCGACCATATCACTTCCTCGATTGTTTTCATTTCGGTCCATTTCAATTTTTTCCATCCTTCTCCACACCCATATTCCAAAAGTCTACAATCCAAGTCTAACCATCTACCTTCAATGGCCATGTTTTCTCGTACAAAACCTTGCTCCTTATCCAGATTTTACGAGCTGTATCTTGACATTGTTATTCAATAATTCATACACACACACACACACACACACATATATATATATATATATATATATATATATATATATATATATATATATATATATATATATATATATATATATATATATATATATATATATATATTATAATGACTTTTCAAAATAATCGTCAAAGTCTTTTCTATCGGAATAGTTATCCGCTGCCTCGTCGCCTTCTCTTTTAACTCGTCAACCTCAAGAATTTCGTGCTGCAGTGACAGGGGAATTGCTCCAAGCTGCAAACGATGACCCAGGTGTTCTAAAAGAGGTCATAACTGGCGATGAGCTATGGGTCTACGGCTTTGACCCTGTAACAAAGGTCCAGTCTTCCCAAATTCGGTTGACGAGATAAAGAAGAATGGGACGAGACAGCGGATGACAACTCCGAAAAAGGACTTTGTCGATTGTTTTGGAAACTGGAAGAGACGCTGGGATAAGTGCATAAGATCCCAAGGGGAGAATTTCGAAGGGATTACCTCATTTTTATAAGTAGGTCATTTTTCTCAAAATAATGCATGGCTGCCTAGTTTCCGGGCAGACTTTGTATATGTCTAATATAGACATATACAGAGCGACTGGGAACTCCGAAATGTTAACGTGAGTTTGTTTAATTTTTATCAGTCATTTAAAAAAATAACATTTTATACATATGAGTATATATATATATATATATATATATCTTTATTTATGTATATATATATATATATATATGTATATTTAATATGATTTCTTCGAAGTAACACGGAATTGTTAAATAAAAAACTTAGCAACACACAACATGAGAACACATAAAAGGAACACTCACACGTAATGTCTTGATAATTTCGACGGACTCGAACTCCGTCTTTTTCAGAAGATTAGTTAGGACTGACTAGTCAGAGGTATGAGGGACAGAGAGAGAAGGGGACGGGGGGGAGGAGAACAGGTGGTGGGGGAGGGGTGGAAGAAGGGGTTGTGGAGAGGGAAAGGGAGAAGGGAGGCCAGAGGGGAGTGGAGATGGGATAGGAATGAGCGAGAGGATGTGGAAATAGTTCCAAGCGACACAGAAAACTGATAATTCACCCACAGATACTACAACATCTACGACCCAGGTGTCAACTCGAAATATATACAAAAAAATACATTCAAACACGAAATCCCGCCATACGGTGAAAAAATATTCATTCACATAGAAATAGATATAAGGAAAGGGGATAGGAACACACATGAAGGACGAACACAGGAGAGGTGGGGAAGGCGGAATCAAGCAGACCACGAATGTAAAAATATTTCCTCGACCGGCACTTGAAAACCGGATCTTTCCACTTACCGGGCGGATGCCCTAACCACCTGAGCTGTCGAGAAAATCTAATTTAGATAGAGATCTGCGATCTTACAAATATCCCAAGTGGTCCGATTCCTTGGTCAAGAGATGGCGTTAGGGAGCTTTTTCACCCAACAATTGAGGAATAGACGACACAAATAAGAGGAAAGGACTACAAGAAATATTTATTAATTTTTTGTATGTATGTGTGTGTAGAATGCAATGTTATCGTGTTACACAGTATCTTGTAAGAGGTATTTATGCACACACACAAATTACTTATCGACTGGCTGCCCGGGTACTATTTCTATTTAGCTTCAGATGAGGACAAAGTGATCAAGCGACCTGCACGACCAGCCTCAATGGAATAAACGGCGATTGTTTGAGAGAGAGAGAGAGAGGGGAGGGGGGAGGGGTTGTCGGTTGGGGGTTGAAGGCTTTCGCTATTCAAAGGGCGGGTATGCCATTGGGCAGGCGCTGCTTCGCCGGCCGGGAAGTGGGGGAGGCGGCGATGTGCCACCCCGTGGGGGTTGCAGGCGAAGGGCAGAGGAGGGGCAGATGGTTGAGTCGTGCCCTGCTTCACGTCTTCCTCCTCCTCCCCGCCCCGCTGAGCACAGACTAAAGGGGATGTGTCGATTGCGGCGGCGAGCACTTTGGCACGGAGGGAGGCCGATGACATCTGCTGGAGAGGAGCATGAATTACAATGAAGCAGTGTTTTTCCGACTACGGAATTTGAGGTTGGTGGAAAGTATTTCCCACCAAGCGAGTTACTCTTCCCTACCCCCCTCCCCTCCTATGCTCTTCTTTTAAAATTCTTTAACAGCGAATTACTTTTATTGCGACTCTTCAAGTATTTACATTCCATTTGTAAAATATAACCTGATTTTATCTCATGATTTGAGCATGTGGTGTGCTATATTTTCGTCATTTATGCCATCTTTGAAATAGATTTGGTCGAAATGACTACTCTGAATATCATTATGGCTATGCATTCACCTAATTTTGGTTATGTACTATCGAAGAACCTTGATTCGTGATTTTTACCATTCAATTAATTGTGTTATTACGCTTAAGAAGGTTTTTAATGTGCCTAGAGACGAAGCTCCTCTAATTCGATCCTTTTAGGAAGCTAAAAATCCACAGCACACATTGATATAAACCATTTTTTGAATTTAAACCAGTTCAAGCTTAATTCAACCCGTCTCAAATGCCTTATTTTTTTCTGTCTCCTACTCGATTGCCAGCCATTCTATGGTGGTTTTCATCATTACGCTGAGAGTAAATATAATTAATTACCTCCACTCCCCTTTGCTGGCTTCTTTTACTTCCTCACTACAACCTATTCTCTCCCTTCACAAAATTAGACTTTCTTTTGCTTTTTTCTCCCCCGTCCTTTTTATTTTTCCATTCTCTTGCTTCTCCATTTTCTATGAAATCTCTGCCGTAGTACTCTTATACTCTCCTCTACCTTTTTCTCTAACTCAATCCTCCTACAGACACAGTGGTTACTAAGACCATTTTTCTCCAAATGTTTTTTGAAACTGTTTAAGTTACTTGCACTAATGTTATCTCAAACTTCAATATTCAACTTGACTTTCCTACTTCTGGAGGAGTGTATGGTGATAAATGTATATGTGAACACGAAGATAGGTTTCGCATTCTCGTCTTTCGGGTAAACACATTCATCTTTCCTTTGAGTCTAATTTCGGAGGAACTTACCAATGACGATTCCGAAGGCTTTTTATCACCCGCGATTGTAGCCAATTGCCTAGGAGCGACAAATTCACTGAATACTGAATTTTACTGAATACCCTCCTACACTTTATTACTGACGCCCCGAAGCTGAAACATTTTTGAACTACTCAGAATGAACACATATGGCGAAGTGGTATATCAAATTGGTCACAGCACCTACGAGTACAGGCAGGAGAAGGAGGACTCGCTGCGAGTGTGCGTCAACCGCTTAGAACGATGAAAGGGGAATTTGCGGGGGAGGGAAGGGGGGAGATGTGGTGGGCGGAGCGTTGAAAAGTGTTGGAAGGAGGAGGCGAAACGAGAGGGGAACTGTGGAGAAGAGATACCGTCGTCGGGAGGAAGGCCGAGTTGTCAAGGGGCGGGAAGGGTGTGAGGAATTGGGAGGAGGGGGGGTTGACCAGGAATGGGAGCAGGGGGGGCTCTGCGGCCTTGTGCAAAGGAGATGGTTCTGCAACTGCTGGCGGGGTGGGGGATAGGCAGGGGCTTACGAAGGTCGCGATGATAAATCTCGGAGGGGGAAGGACAGAAGGGAAGTGGACAGGGGTTATATGTTCCATTAGAAAAGGGGTGTGATATCCATTACCATGCGTAGGGAATATCAATGAATCCCAAAGGGAAACGGTAGTTTACTTCAGAATGTGTACAAAGAATTAATAAATAAATTATGCGATTGAAACTTTTCCATTTTACTTCCATTTAAAAATTTTTATGTTTGTTTTGATTACAAAAAGATGGCGAGGTAAATTTTGATGATATTATGTATTGTTGTTCTTCACGGTGGCAGGCGAGATATACTGGAAGATACACATTTTCAGGATAAATTAATTTTCAACTTTCTGCTTTTACATAAAGATAAATAAAGATCAATTTGGAGTACAGAAGGGTAAAGACACGTTCTTAAAGTTCTAAATATTACTCGCAATCAGGAGTACGATATTGTTTAAATTGCGAGACATGATCAGCCATAAACAATGGGTTTACCAACTATAAATTATAAAAGCTATAATTTGTAATTGATAATTTTCATAAGGAATAATAAACAATATTTCAATTCATGAAGAATAAACGGAGATGAGATAGAAATATGGCACAAAAATTATCATCTATCAATTAAGGAGAACTCCGCAACAGGGTAGGGTGGAGATGTATTGATTGTGATTGTGCATGCATGGCTGGCGACCTAACACCTCCCCCGCCACACGCCCTTGCAGCAGCTTGCGGGAAATTATGTACATGTAGACGTAGGATATCTACTACTACCACAACTTACCACTACTGCATTTGTAGAACAATCACGATGCCCAAAAATTTCAAAATCCCACAGAATTACACAGGATATCAATAAAATTAGCAAGCTAATGCTGCGAAAGTAGTTAAAAGATTACTGTCCGTATTTTGTCACATTAATTTATGTCAAACAATAATATTTGATAAATTAATGAAGCCGTCTCACTAAAACTGTTTTTTGAAGCAAAGAAGAAATTATTTATCTAATCGTATTAAACATTCTAGTTAGTCGGATACTCGCTCCGAATTACTGATAATTGCCTATTACCTACTTTTTCCCCTCACTCATATTTCAACCGCTAAAACGAAAACACGACGAGGGTGCAATTTTTCGAGCCTATCCGAGTGGCAGAATTAGGTAATATTAATATTTCATACCAATCCACTAACAACTAATTATCTAACAGTTCAACTTCAACACAACATTTTTGTCACATCCAGGTGTCCGGTGACATCTGAAGGTAATGATATCAGTGCAAAATATTATGTTGAATCTTGGTTGTGGGGCATTTGATTGGTTTGGTGGCTAGTCCCACTCAATGAACCCAGATTTGAACCCTGGTGGTGTTTCTTTTCAGTGAAATCCCGATCCCTTTTTGCGAGTCAAATAGAGAGAGCACTTCCTGTGGATTGAGCCGCCGATCGAATGGATCGTTACATTTAGTAGTCCCTTTCGTAATGAGTAGACCAATGATGACGCTAGGTTTCCTCCAACCTTCGCCCGTTTTCTGCAAGTCATTTCTCTATAGTAACCCCACCTATCCTTAATGGCGAAAATGACGTCGGTGGTCAGTTGTCTCCCTCAGTAACTAATATTACTACCGGGTTGTGTCATAAAGGTAAGTAAATCCATATATCCTAGGTTGAGAATATTACAAATTGTCCATTGTCAAATCGCCATAGCCAATTTAATATTGCCACAAAAATAATTTACTCATTAAATAATCCGAAAACTAACGTGTGCTCTTGTTTGAAAGCCAGCTTCTAATTGGTGAACGGTACATGACTTCAACTATACGCTTGTCGTGGATGCATGGTGTGGAGGTCCCCTCTGCCATACACCTTTCCCGTGGAAATCAGGTTATCATGATGCGGAAGTAGAAGGCACCAGTTTCGAAGCACCATCCGTTGCCAGTTGGGAGATGCGGTAAAGGGTTACGTAAAAAGGTCGGGAGGGAGGAGGCATATTGGTTTCCGACATGAGGCGAGAAAGGCTGGGAGAAGAAGCCTGCTGGCGTGGAACGTGACGGTAAAGTATGCGTTCCTAGGCTTGAGTTTTGGCACAGTATCGCAAAGTTTGCTATTCCTAATGCCTGATTCATCATTCATGATTTCCTCCCGGGGTTAGGGAATGCAGAGTCTTTCACATGCATCTAGTTCGTAATTGATGAGTGAAGGCAAGGTTATTAGATTATGAAAATGGGAGATTAAGAAAATTGTGGTTCTAATGGAGAGACCCAAGACGACATCGGGGAGGAAGAGCGAACGGGGTGCAGGGGGTCTGGAGTGGAGGTCGCAAGTGCTGCCAAGGACAACTACATGCAAATGGTATGCAGCTGACCTGCTGCCACCCTGAGAGTAGACCGGGTCACTCAATGTAAGCTGTCGAATGAGGCGAGATCCTCGCGAAGGGTCGCGAAAACGCCAAGGTCGCTCTGGGTTTTGCACACAAAGTCGGGAAATAGGGAACAAATGGGATGGTCCCGTGGATCTCCCGTCAGGGACGTTGCCAGGAACACTATCATGGTACGTTCACCCTCCCCGCACATCCAGTTCTAGATGATGGAGGATGGGGGTAAGAGACTCGAAGAGCGTGGGGGAGGGGGGAGGATAAAGGAGGGTAGAGACCTCACCGAGGTTGGCAAGGAGACTGCCAATTCCATCCCTTTGTCCTAGGAAGGTCGGGTTCGCATCCTGTAGATTCTGTATCTATCTGTATAGGCACATTAAGAGAGTTCGTATGCATGGATACATGTCAAAAATTGATTAGCATACTTTTTAAAGACACAGGATGTTGAAATATGGCAAACCATAACATTACGTCAAATCGGACAGAAATATTTCCTTAGGGGAAAAAAAGAGTACATGTGCAATAATTCGTGAGAAATGCTGAAATGTGAAAGTTCTAAACAGATATTCTCTAATTTAATCAATAAAATATGAAAATATGAGATTTATATTTTATTAAAAATATTTCATTCTTTAAAAATAAAATGATAAACTATTCAACAAAATAATGCACACATGTAGATTTTGATGTGTAAATCTAAGGATTAAATTCCACTTCAATTTAATACATCATAATCCACTTTTTACGTCTATGCGAGGTCAGATCGTACAGCAAAGAAGGCGAGGGATTCCCATTATTATGAATAGGGAAGGAGGAAACGAAGTTAATATAAAGTAAACAATAGATGGGGATTGGAATGCGACGGTAGGCGAAGGAAGATATGGTGATGAGTGGAAGAATACGGTTTAGTCACGAGGAATGACCGCAGGGAGAAAGCAATTGAATTCTGCAGGAGACAGGGGTTGTCATCACCAACACTTGGTTTAGAAACCACAAAAGACGTAGGTATACATAAAAAAAGCAAGGTGCCTCAGAAAGGTATCAGATAGATTATATTCTGGTTAGGCACAGGTTTAGAAACAGTGTGATCAATTGAGACTGCCTCCCGGGAGTGAATTCGGACTATGACCATAATTTAGTTGTTATGAAATGAAGCGTCCATTTTAAAAAGCTAGGGTAGGGGCGGTAGGTTAGGAAATGGAATGTAGAAGCAATAAATGGATTAACAAGGAAGGAGTATCAGCAGGTTGTAGAGAAAAGCATGGGTGACAGTATATGTGCTGAGTACTGTTGAAGAAAATTGGTATATATCAAAAGCACAAAAGAAACTATAGGCACTGTTGATGGGAAAAAGACAATGAAACCATGGATCACGGATGAGATGATTAGAAAAATAGATGACAGAAAAATTGAAAAATGTAAACACAGAGTTAGGCAGAAGAAAGTCCAAAGAACTAAATAATAAATTGAGACGAGCCACAAATAAAGAAAAAGAAGCGTGGTGGAAAACGCAGTGCGAGGATATGGAAAGTTGACAGAGGAAGGATGAAATTGGTGCGTTCTACAGCAAGGTGAAATCAATATCGTGAAGTAAGAAGGGAAGATCTGGCTAATAGTTAAAGATAAGAGGGGTAAGATACTAGTTGACACAGAAAAGATCCAAGATAGATGGAAATCATAAAAAGAAGCACACTATGGCAAAGAAATAAAATCGTTGCATGATATACACGGCTGTGTTTTTGCTCGAGTATTTTTGTGTATTAAATAATATATATTAAAATTCACGTGTAAACTAATAATTTACGCAAATGGCTGATGTTCTGACACCCTCTGCCTCAAGCCCTATGCATGTAGATGGGAATCGGACAAGAACAAAGAACCCATGGATTATAGGCGAGATGATTCGGAAATAGATAAGAAAAAGGGAAATAAAAGACTGAAAACTCAGCGTTAAGGAAAAGTGAATACTGTCGCCGAGCAAAGCCCAAAACCAGCGACATGACGTGAAGCGGGCGCCAGCCAGCACTGTCAAATATTAGTCACCCGACCTTCCCAATCAACTCCCGCCGCCAATGCCCTACTCCGTCATTCGGGCAATGACCATGGCTGTCCTTTGCACCCGGGCAGCCCTTATAAGCTCGCGGGTCTGAGTGTCAGTATCCTGTCCTTCTCCCGCCTTACTCGCGCTCTCTCCGGTCTCCCTCAGAGAACAGAAGCACCTCCCGGTCCTTACCTTTGCCTTCCCCGCGCTCTCTTCGGTCTCCCTTGTACGAGACCAGAAACGCCTTTCCTGACCATACCCTTGCATTCCTCGCGTTTCTCCGGTCTCCCTCGTAGGAGACCAGAAGCGCCTACCCTATCCTTCTCCTTCCTTACCCGCACTCTCTCCGATCCTTCTCTTAGGGGACCAGAAGCGCCACCCTTGTTCTCCCCTTCTCTCCCTGCGTCCGCACCGGTCGCTCTCGAAAGAGTCCAGGTACCTATCCTACCTGCCCTCTGACCTCATGGACAGGCCCGCTCGATTTGTAAGTCACCCATGTAATTCCCATATCCACGGTCGTCTTCTGCTCATAAGAATAGATTTAAAGAGCTATTTATTGAAGAATACTAACAGGAGATTAACTTGAGAAAAACCCATAGTTTTTGCTTAGGAATAACCAACAGTGTTAAATTGCTCACCTTGACCAAGATTCGAACTCGAATACCTCAATACTCAGCCGAGGTCTTTAACTAATTTATATACCGCGGCATTCTCTTCGAATGTGGATCTCGGTGTCTTTATTGTTTGAATAACTTAGCCAAGCATCGTGGTATCCAGGTTCTAACCCTGGACAAGACGAAGGATTTTTACTCTTTGGATTCATCACTGCACATTAGTGGATGATCTCGTCGAAATAAATGTCACGGCTTCTCCCGCATTTCTCTGAACACGCTTGTTGTTTTTGATAGGTGAGATTTCGCCTCGCCACAACCAAGCCAAGGACAACGGCGGGTGAAATGTACGCACCACTACGGCTCTCAAAGGTCACCCCAACCAGCAAGGGCGTACAACGGGGGGTGTTAGGGCACCTGCCATGCTCGCACAAATGGCTGCCTATGTAGACTGTTACTCGGAATATCTCATACTAAGTTGGGATTAGGCAGCGGTTTCATGAGTACCCACCCGGAATTGATTCCAGGACATTCCGTTCGGAAGCCGTACACTCCTCTTACGACAAACACACCCACACTACGAGATACCTCGCGACAGACACGTGGCTCAGGAATCAGACGATAAATCAATGTTGACAAAGAGAGTGTCCAGCTGAACGGCCCAGGGGAATCAACCATCCCTCACTATTTCAGCTACACTTGATGAAAGGGCATTTGCCAGACTGATTAAATTAGATCCTTTACTTTCTCTCGGTATCATCATCCAGTTCCGTTGATTAGTTTCCTAATTGAAATTGATATTCGCTATCCGTTCACAACTTCATTACGAGTGAAATCGTTCACCAATCTGTCGGCGCAGCCTAAATATAAATGCGAGAGTCTCGCATTTCTAAAATCTCGCACTAAGTGACTCATCCCACAGTGAATAAATATGAGTTCATATTTTCTTCGCTTTTAGGTTTCCAAACACATCCAGAGAACGAGATACCGACGCGGCCGAGGGCGGGACATGATGCCAAGGCGTTTACGGTGAGGAGGAGATTAAAAAAATGGGGGAAATGAAGGGTTGGGGAGAGAAACACTGAAGCATTATTTGCAAACAAACACCCAATAATCGAGTGATCGATCAGACGAGCAATAAAGCACATTCTAATCTCCCTCCACCCCGACTTCCTCCCACTTCCCCGGTTCTCTCTTTAAAGCGAAGGCAAATCAACCCGTAGATTATGACGTACGCTAAAAGCAAAAGGTGGACGGAAGACACGAGAGGGGGAGAATGAAGAGAGAGAGAGAGGACGGGGACAAAAAAGAGGCGAGCGGTATCCGGAATGATGGTCTGAGGGCGAAAGGGGCGGTCGTCTTTTTCCTCCTACGGAGAGAGAGAGAGGAATTCTACTGGAAGGGCAGGGGAGCGTAGTGGCAGACGCGGTAGTAGGGAACACGAACTACTGCTCAGCATCACTGGCAGAAGAGAGGTGGTGGAGGGTGAGTAGCAAGGACGCCGATTCGATTCTTCTGAAAATCGATTCTTTCCATCCTATGTTTTATTTACTCTGCAGATCGTCTTTTACAGCAAATCCGGATCCTGAGGTGTCCGCACTTAATGATTCCTTCCGATTCAGTTTGAATCGATATTAACATGAATTCCAGTATTGAAGGAAAGCCAATTCTAACACATCACTTTCTAAAGAAAGGATCGGAAACACTGGCATTGGAACAGTGCGTTTTGTTGCACGTGTGTGTATACATATATATATATATATATATATATATATATATATATATATATATATATATATATATATATATATATATATATATATATATATATATATATATAATGCATATGTATATACCATTGTGGCGTTTTACACATATCATGCCGTTCCTTTTTATCTCAACCATTTTCTGCATCACAAAAATATGCTTGCAGAAAGAGATAAAACTAAATCTCGTTCTCCTACACATATTTTACCAGTAAATTAATTGAAGTGGTGATGCAGGGCTCTATGTTACCACAAGGAAATTTGAACCAGATAAGGTTTCCATTCAGATTGATAAATATTAGTATTTAAGCTCACGTCATGAATTATTTAGAGGAAGGAAAACTAAAAGCCAAACAGGAGAAAGTATAAATCGAATTAATCAACTCGCCTCCTTCCTACCAGGCTTCGACGAATTTTAAATGGACTCATTTTTATAAAATTGCTCCGCATGCTTTAAATATTCCCTGTTATTGAACATTTTGGCATAAAGTTGGTTATTTTGCGTAAATAACTTGGTTCGATTTCATGATCGAACAAATATCTGTGTGGAGATGTAATGATCGCGCATTCATGGTTAGTGACTTTACACCTTCCGCTACACGCCCTTGCGGCGGATTCCGGGGTATTATGTACATGTAATCTGAAAATTTATCATGGCATCTGTATTCCTACTCAAGATAAACTGTATCGACAGTTTTAACTAAACATATCGATTGGGTTCCTTAATTAGAAGATAGTACAGATATTTTTAATTACAAATCCTCATACACTCGTATTTGATGATCCAAAATATAATAGAGTGCTATCTCAATAATGCCTTAAGTTATTAGCGTTTGAATCCTCACACAGTGCCGTGAGTAATCTCTAAGTCGAGAAGAGTAACACACTGATTTTATCGCTGTCCACATCCGTTTTAGACCAGAGCGAAAGAACAGCTCTGCAGAACTGCGGCGTCTCGAATCGTGACTAACCGCAGAGTCAGCCGCTCCACATCGTGTGCACTGCCATAGATGTTTGTTCATGGATAATGAATTTAAACCCTTGAACGACAATGACGATTTGGCTGTTTCGCGGAGTGTCTTCACCATCAATATCAACCACGCCCGACGAGGATTTCAAGCCATCGTAATGCGTGGGCTGGCTTACAAAAGAAAATCACTCGAAATGAAACATCTAGTTCATCAGCCGTTCATCAGACGTCGAATTTGCCGTTTCTACGGCAACAACAAAATTGGGAGTGACGAAAACAACGTTGATAAAACTGTACTTATAGATGTACTTTTGACAACAAAATGAAATTTTTTAATCCAATGAACTCCACAGATTGGTGCTTTATGTTCACGCCAATGGGTCTCAGCTTACCATCTCACTCCGAAAGAGAAACATTTTAATCTTCCTGGGAAACCCCAGTCGGTGTACTGTTAAGGATTGACTAGTCTTCCACACACTAATCTGTAAATTTCAAACTCCGATTAGGACATACCACTAAGTGCGCTCTATCCTTCCTATCAAGCCAACATTCTGGTTGAATACTGTTGTTTAAACTCCATTAGCTTGATTGCATCTACAGTTATATTTACTATTGTAGGTCGCGAGATAGTGAGACAGATTTCATTTGATAACCAACCGTTTAAATGGTTGCGAAATTTCTATAGAAATTAATGCCAATTTTGATTGTAGATTTTCCTTAGACTTTCCTTTCCGGGAAGTTCTAATAATAACCTATTATTTTCTATTGCTTATTGTGTCCGCCCGATTATTTTGCAAAACGCATGATTTGGGGAAATTATCACATGCTTGTTATTACCAACCGAGAAATAGTTTGTACCTAAAACGTCATCCATTAAGGAGTTCATTGTATTAATTTTGGCTGAGGGTCCGGGCACCTACGTATTAGGACTAATGATGTACCTTTTATAAATTATATAAATGATATATTTTCCGATCATTGATCAATAAGTTTTCGGCACTTATTTGATTGGAACAACGTAAAAAGGTACGCCTGCCGTCATTTAATCCAATTCATAGCTATTGAATACTTAATGAGATTGAGTTAATACTTAAAGAACAGACGGAGTTCTTCAAAAATTAAGCCAAATCACTAAGTTAAAACCTCACACGATGTCTGTATCGATATGACGATGTTTTTCGTTGAAGTCTCCCCACTCAAAGCATCGAAGCATCGCACGAACCGGCTGGCACGGAGGGAGGAGAAGGCAGAGAGGGAGGGGCGGGCGACAGAAGGTCGATGGGAAGGGTGGAGGAGTGTGGTTTCGGGAGAAGGGACTGCGCAACCTGTCAGGAGAGAGAGCGGAAGGCTTAGCGGGAAGAACGGGAGAGCGGGGGGAGGGAAGGGGAGGGAGAATAGGGGATAAAAGGGAGAGAGATGAAAGTAGGCGAGGGGTTCGGGGGGTAGGCGGTGGAAATGGCCCCTTCACCCGACTCCCCTTTTGAAAGCGCACGGCGGTTGGACGACAGAGAGAGAGAGAGTACGGGAGGGCGGGCGCCGGGGGAGGGGGGAAAGGGGAAGGAGGTTGGCGCCGGGGCAGGGGGAGGAGAGAGAGAGGGAGAATGAGGGTGGAGTGGGAAATTCGTGCGAGAGAGGGAGAGACGGAAGAGTTCGAAGCGTTTGCCGAGACATTAACACGAGATGGGAAACAAAGAATGATACTGGAAGAGATATGTACCTAAAACCTCCCTCACCCCGTCCATTACAATGCGTAGGTAGTGGAGTCATTTTGTGTAGGCCCCTAAAAAGCCGTAAAATATCCATAAAAATGCCAGATAAGTGCCTGAGATATGTTTCAAAGTAACTGAGCACCTACTCTGAGGGTCGATTATTTGAGCTCATAGTTATGCGTGTTAACGCTGAACTTTAACGCGGAAGTAAGCGACCGGTACCATATTAACTTCAAAGCCGAAAAAGAGCTTAATTATCGCAGAGTGGAATCCTAATCCAATATTTTTTGTTCCTTTAAGGTCTCTCTTATATAAGCATGCCCATTAGCCGGAGAAACACATATTTGGATAATTTCCTTCCGTGCGACTAACTGCCTTCTGAGACTTGATTTTTTAAATTGCTTTCATTTAATTAACCAAATTCTTTTTGCTAGACCGATATTCCATATATTCGACACATGCAATTTTTAATAAAATATTTTCATAGTAATATTTGATATAGAGTCTGACAGTTCAGAATGCTTGTGTTTAAGTTACCTGAACAGGCGCCTCTACGCCTTAATCATAATTGAAATGAAATTTGTTCCATCCTTATCAAGACTGCATGAAACTTAATTTTTCTAAATTAAAATTAAAAATAAATGCATATAGATATGTGCATATATTTGTGTGTATATATATATATATATATATATATATATATATATATATATATATATATATATATGCATCTCACAAAACAATAGATATTTAACCATCCGCCGCCTTCACAGTTACATATGTGAGTACCCTTTCAGAAATATACATATTATATGTAGATGATTTAAGCTTACAGTGTGAGTGTCCTTTTACGTGTTATCTGCTTTATTCTGTTCTATTGTGCCGTCCAAAAGTTATATTGCTCTCGTGAGTACTTCCGCATAATCGATATATATATATATATATATATATATATATATATATATATATATAACTTAGACAGTAACACACAGCACGAGAACATATGAACATATGACTCATATCTTATCTTCCGAAGAAGACGGAGCTCAAGTCCGTCGAAATTATCAAGATATTATCGTGAGTGTTCTTTTTATGTGTTCTCGTGCTGTGTGTTACTGTCTAAGTTTTTTATTCAACACTTCCGTGTTACTTCGAAGAAATCATATATATATATAATAGAGAAATATATATATATATATATATATATATATATATATATATATAATAGAGAAATATATATATATATATATATAATAGAGAAATATATATATATATATATATATATTTTTTATTATAAAAAGATATATAAATAAATGCGGGTCGCGGTGGTCTAGTTGGTAGAGCGTTGAACTACTGACCGGAGGGTCCCGGATTCGATTCCCGGGCAAGGCACTTTGGGAACCTGCAGGTCCACCCAAGCTAGTTGATTTTTCGGGTACCAGATCTTCCTGGGAAACCATAACCGGCACAGGGAAAGAAACTGGCCCCTGATTATATATATAAAAAGTGACCGTGACAATATATGTATATATATATACTATATATAGTATATATATATATACTATATAAATATATATATATATATATATATATATATTCAGAAACTGGAACTGGAATATATATATATATATAATATATTAAATGAAATTTTAAACTATTAGATCGAGAATTAACTACAAAAAAATATTTGTAAAGTTTTTTTTAATGAATAAGGGCATTATTAATACAGAAAATTCAGTCGAAGTAGTTAATATAAATAAAAAATGCCAATTATAGTCATAAATTCAAGGACACATATTTTTAATAATAAATATGTATTGTTTATATTTATTTCATGTATTTATTTTTATTAAAGACTCCGTGGAAGATAATTTTGCCGCATCTCCCGCAGTTATTTGAATTTCCATATGATTCTTCTTAAAGTTCTCTAAGCTTTGTCTGTAGTTTCCGTTGGAATTGAGTTTCGCTGCAGATTTCACAATGTTTCGCTGCGGAATCAACAATGTTTCGTTAACAAATCACTACCGCAATTTCTTCTTCTGGACATTTACACGCTTTTCTTATTTGACTACGATCGGTGAAACGCACTGAATGTCTACATTCAACAAAGTATAAGCAATAGATTACGAAAAGACAATCTCTGAACAAACTCTAAAAATATCTACTTATAATTCCTTTGAATTGTAACTAGTTTGGACACATTTTCGCTTGATCTATATCAGATTAATTTGAAGCACAGGTTTTAATTGGCGCGGATTTTCATTACCGTTTCATTACAAGTATGTGCCTCTTGAATTCAATATTTTCCATCAACGGCATTGCAACGACGAATCTAGCTAGAAACACGAAGTAAAAATACTGGAAACCTTAGTCATTTGCGGCATCTAATTGAAAGATTTTAATTTAGTCGATATAAAATGGCCTATTTTGACCAACCAAGAACCGGTGGAAGTTAGAATCAATCACGAAATAAACCATTTGACTCTAAAATCCGTAGATTGCCTTTTCCTTGATTTTTTTCGGCTACACATGTAAAAACTTACTTTCCACCTCTTTCTCTCCTCCAAATCTTCCTCGCACTTTAAGGAAAGGAGCGTATGGTCAACCCATTATTTTCTGCCTCCACGGAAGTACAATAATTCAAGGATGTTTGTTGGAATATGTGTATTGGTGTGTGTGTGTAAATCAGGGAGTGTGAGAGGGAGAGAGGGAGGGGGGACAAAGAGAGAGAGGGAGGGTGGGAAAGGGAGAGAGGCAGGGAAGGAGGCAAGTACTCGAGAAAACCCCACTTTGCGGAAAACGCTCCATCAGACGGAGAAGGAAAGAGGGGCGGGCGAGGTGGGGAGGCGGGGAGGGGTCGGAGGCGCATGCGAAAGTAGGAGTGAAGCTGGAAGGGAGTTTGGGGAGGGGAGCCCGAAGAAGAGGAGGCAAAGAGAGGGGCGAGGAGGGTGCGAGAAGAGAGAGGGGAGGGAGAGGAGGAGGGAGGACCTGCGGGGGCCACAGAGGGAGTGTGGAGAGTGTGAGGACCGTGACAGGTAGCTGTGAGGGGACCGGAGTAAAGGAACACAAGCGCACGCATTCATGCCACAGGATTGTCAGTCTTTTCTTGGCCTCAAGTTTTGGCAGGTGACTAATGCACACTAATTTTTAAAATGCATGTGCAGATGGCGGGGGAGGAGATAATGCATGGTTTGCACAAAAAGTATTCGGAAAAGTTTCGAAAAAATGGTTTTATTCCAGTTATTGCTGCAATTCCGCACATTTTTTCTTGCATACCTTGAGCGTAGACATACTCTTGCCAGTGGCTTTTCTAGAACTCCAAGGCTCTCTGGTTGGCGGATTCCGAAAGGAGGCCCATAAGGATATGCATGCAAGATTCTTTGACGGCCCTTAGGGTCCCATAGTGGTTGTCTTTGAGGAAGGATTTCACTTTGGGGAATAGAATAATAGTCTGCTGGTACCATGTAGGGACTGTAGGGGGGTTGGGGAATCGTCACGATGTCGTAGGTCTTGGCAAGCAGGCACTAAACTCTGCTCTGGATCTTCCGTCCCAAGAGCTTCGAGAGGTCTTAGTGCAGCTCTTTCGCATCTCCATAATGTAAAGATAATGGTGCGTGCACCGTCATCTTAGCAATGTCAATACACCATCTGCGATCATGCACACACTTAACCGACGGTCTGAATTCAGTACCTCACGCACATCACAAGAAAAAATTATTACCAATACTTTGTATACAAAACTTATATTGCTGAAAGAAATACAAGGGTGGAATGAGTGAGTACAGGGCATGTTGAATGGTAGTGGAATGTCGATGATTGTAATATAGCATGTAGAGTTAGTGAATAAGTAACTTAGAAGTGTTGTTTGAGGGTATTTAATGTCACGTTTACCGAGGATCACAAATGTAACAGTACAGAGCCCTTTGGCCCATCATAATCTTATCTTTAACAGGTTGTTGTAAATTAAAATTAAAGAGATAAGTCTAGTTCTCGCAGTGATGGAAGTGACCAGAAACCACTTCAATGATTTCCTCTTAAAATTAAACTCTCTCATAAACATGAATAATCATGACAACACAAATGGAACTCAGTCCAAGGGGGGGGGGGTGAGAGGCATGAAACAGCGGAGATCCTGATTCCCCCTAGATCATAATATCTGCAACTCTTGGGAAACCTATTTGGTAGATTTTAAATAAGAAGAATCATATTGGGATTTCATAATAAAGCTAACCAATTCATTATTTAACACCATTCTGGATACCGCAAGGGAGATAGAACATTTTAGATAAGTTTTTACTTTAATGAATCTATTCCTGCATGGGCCATTGTAGACCTCTCATTGTATCCACTGTAATAATGGATTGAATAGTAAATATACGTATATATATATATATATATATATATATATATATATATACAAAAATATATAATATAACAAAAAGGTCACTGTGGTCTTCATGGATTCTAAGATGGCGTTCGACAATGTAGAATGGATAATAAAAATAACTGTAGTGCAAAAAAATAAATTGGACTGGAGATAATGCCAAATTAATCGAAGCTTAATTTAGAATCAGACCGCAAAGACATATATAGCGGATAAATAATTGGGATGGATGATGATCATGTATGTGCACGAGTGAGAAAAGGGTGAGCATTGTATACAACCCTGTTTGACAAATACATATGCTGAGGAAACGCCTTGAGTGGCACGGGAGTGATTTGAGGTGGAGATAAAAGTGAACGGCACGGTGATAAATGCGAATCTGCAGGCAGGCAGGATGTGAATATATAGTACATTCATAGTACACAATCGAGCATTATTCAGTCATAGAGCCAAGTGATTGCTTTATTGTTAAATAAGAACAGGGCGTGAGTAAAAATTTACCTTGAATAAATAAAAGATGATGTGAGCCTCAAGAAGTTATAACGACAAGCTGAATGAAAGCCTTTAGGCAAACCACAGAAGGCATAGGGAAAGCATGCCGTTATGATAAACATGTCACTTGCCACGAGAACTTTACCAATTGCAGTGAGTTGTTGAAAGATATCCTTACAAAAAAATCTTCCCGCTAATTATTATTATTCTTGGCATTCTACTGGTTAAGGCAGGATGTGAATATACTCGTACATACACAGTATACAACGGCATAAAGAAACATTACTTTGCTTTTCCTAGCAAAACACAACCTGACATAAAAAACTATAGTAAACCCTATACATGAAAATTAATGATACGTAAATACAGGGAAATTCTTAAGTGTGAATTCCACACGACTTTGGGGTTAGTATTGGGTGAACCTTCGATTCAGTGTGATAGGTGATGGTAGAACTGTATTGATGGATTTTTTTTACTATGCGAATAACTGTAAGTGAGCTTTATCAAATATAGATTCAAATTTGGTGGAACCGTTCTTTAATAACAAAAACGATTACCAATTTAAGTTAAGTTTTCCACTCACGTAGTTTTATACCCGAATGATTAAGATGAACTACGCCCATTTCACCGAAAGTTTTTATGTTCCCACCAAAATACGTGCGTTCGAAGCAGGAGATTGGTGGTACGAAAGTTAAGGATCAGACGGGTCGGAGGTGTAACAGAGACCAGTGAGCCGGAGCACCGAAATCTGATTTCCTTAGCGGCTTATCATAAAAACCCGTGAAACAGAGGTCCACTGCTACTACTGTGAATGGTCCACGCGTGTGCGTCGTTCGTGACGTCAAGTGTATCTTCGTGTTTTATTTTATTGCTTGTAATTAATAGTCATTGGCCTTCATTTAATTTTTCATTAGTAAAACCGGAGTGTTCCATTCGATTCCACATGGAGAAATAGATCTGAAAGGGGAATATATAAGAAAAGGGTGTAAATACTCTGAAAGATAAATGTAGCGCTTTAATCTAGAAGTAGCTTTCATCCAGTGAAAGCCCTCAATGCTATACTATTCAATGAGAAAGCTTATCAGAAAAATTTTACACCATAAGTAAGCACAGAACATTTGAAACTAAACGTGGAAAAACCAAAATCCTTGATTCAGCGGGGAACGGTGTATCAATGCTTGGAAGTTTTCCCCATCATCAATTTGAAGGAGTTTTTTTCTCTTTTACAAAACGGAGCTGCAAAAATTAAAGTAAAATGTATTGATTTCAAAGGTGTTACTAAATTGGTAGAATATTTCGTGACCCACAGTCAGCCACAAACGACCTCCCTTCTACGAAATAATCGAGCATTCCCATTGCAAACAATAAGTATTCTCAAGTAGTGGCGACATCCGCGGTGGTAGCAAGTGAAACGTTTTCCTCTTGGTGACGGATTTTAGAAACTTTTATAAAATTTCATAGAATTTTATCGAGTAAGCACCTATATTATTCAGAAAGTTTAGACCGAAAGATCTTCCACGATAAGGTAGAAAATTGAGAAGAAATATTAGGAATATTTCTTGTAAAAATGTGGTAAAAGTGAAAATAGATGGCCAGATATTCATGGAAGGCAAAATCGAGTTAGAAAAAGAAGAAATTGCAGCAGAATGGAAAATGATCTTCAATTTGAATGAAAAATTTTTTTATGTCCTAAATTAAAAGTAATCATACCAAACGTCCGGTCTTACCCTGCAGTTGGACTGTTTCATAGATACAAGTGAATTTTGAAATCACTCAAAGCGTACAAAAAAATTTAAAAATCCGTTTCTGAGTAAGGAAATCTGTTTACCTTCAACGTAAGGTAATAAAGACACCACTCTAAGAATTGGTCGACAAGTCCGGGATGTAAACAGGGAAATGCAGGAAAGACATCATGAGTGTAAAAAAAGGGGTCTCTCGAGCACAAAGAAGCTATTAGTCCCCGCTACAATATTAATGAAAAGTTCTCCCCGCAAAAGGAAACTTAGGCTTTCAGGAATGTAGAACAGAACACCTGAGTACTCTTGTGGAACTGAGGGCATTATTAGAGCCTTATATTTAATTAGATATCCAACCGCAGAGATAAAATGAGAGAGATTTAGATATCTTCGACGGCACGTTCAAATATTAGTTGATCGTCACAAATACGCAAACATAGCTAAATAGAGCGCAAGCACCCGTATATAATTACATTAAGGCCATACAGTAATAATTTAATCACACTAATTTTTGCGTGATATGCCTCAGCATGCATGCGTATACATGCGTATACATGCGTATACATATACCTGTATATGTAAGTAAGTTTATAAAATGAGAAAGTTTATGTCCAAATGTGCGTATAAACTGATATTTGTGAATCTGCGGCTGACACCCTAACAGCCCTACTACAGGCGCATGCGGACGCTTGCTGGAAATGTTGATGAGGATGTTAAATAAATAAATATTAATTAATTTATTTATTCATTGGAGTGAGTTTAAGACTTCATAGTTCCTCCTTCCACCTAACCCCTGTACATTACAGTGGAGAGTATAAATACAGTAATGTGAAACCCTTAAACTTTGTGACAAATTTTGATGGTCTTGTACAAGGCTCAGCAAAGGTTCATTTGCCAAAAAAGCATCCTTCTTAATTTTTGTCATACACTCCTCAGACGGAACTTCATCGAAATAAAAAAATTAATACCAAAGCAAACTTAAATCGGCCATCAAAAGTATATTGTTTTTCTAACGACGTTGCATTATTTCGCCATTTCGCATTGAAAAGGTCCCACCGACGTCCTAGAAGATGCAGTACGTAGGAGTCCGCAGCTGATTTTAAAAATATATACGCAGTCTGAAGCACCTGGTCTAGAATCAACAGTAACGGGGCCAACACATAAATACATGCCTACATTTTCAAACATGTGATTAGTTGAACCAGAAAAAATCCAAGAGAGATGGAAGGAATATATAGAAACACTGTATGGTAGAGAACTTAGGCCGACAAGGTTAGACATAGAAAAGGAGCATGACGTAGAAGAAGATAGCTTAGGTCTAGGCATACTCGACGATGAAATAGAAAGGACATTAAAGGAGATGAAAGCAAAAAGGTCTGTGGGGATAGACAACATTCCTGTGGAACTGTTGAAATGTTTAGGAAAACGTGGGAAGTAGGCCTAATGGACTAATTCGTACTATCTATGAGGAAAGAATCTGGCCGGAAGATTTTGTGAGATCAGCGTTAGTTCCAATTCCAAAAAAGAAAAGGCTATATCATGTGAAGATTATCGAACAATAAGCTTGATATCCCACGCAGCTAAAGTTATTCCCAGGATCATGAACAAAAGGATAGAGAGTAAGGCAAATGATCACTCGGGATGATCATATTGGGTTTAGGAAAGGAAGAGGTACGCGCGATGCCATGCCGGGACAGGAGACTGATCCGCAACCTGTACATGTCTCAGACTGCTCAGGAGCGAGTGGGGAACGGAGAGTCCAGATGGGCAGTGTTGGGAAGAGGGGTAACGCAGGGTTGCCCATTGTCACCGGTGCTGTTCAACGTATATGTAGAGGAAATGATTAAAGAGGCATGGAAAGAACTGGAAGGTACTATCTGGGTGGTGAAAAACACCTTAGAATGAATGTCGGAGGGGAATTCATAAAATCGGTTAAGTTTGCTGATGACCAAGCATTAGTTGCTCAGTCAGCCAAGGGGTTGCAAGCATTGCTGAGTGAATTGGAGTTTAAGTGTGATAGATATGGGAGGTGAGAATAAATATTAATAAAACAAAGATTATGCGATTTTCCAGAAAGAAAAAGGCTAAGCAAAACATTAAAATAGGAGGGGAAAAAATAGAGCAGGTAGAACAGTTTACGTATCTCGGAAGTGTTTTGGACCAATACGGTCAAAATAGTAGGGACGTAAGGAGAAGAATTGCGCTAGGCAAGGAGGCTTTCTCAAGGAGGAGGGAGTTGATGACGGGGACATTGAGTAGGGAGGTTAAGACAGGACTCGTAAAAACTCTGATATGGAGCGTAGCTATGTACGGCGCGGAAACGTGGTCGCTGAAACAGGAGGATAAACGTAGATTAGAGGCTTTTGAAATGTGGGTGTGGAGAAGAATGGAAAAGGTGAAATGGACCGAAAGGAAAACAAATGAGGAAGTACTAGAAATGGTGGGTGAGGAGAGGGTGTTTTTGGAGAAATCCTATAGAGGCAGGAAAAATGGATGAGGGGCGTATTGATTGGCAGTGGGATGTTGAAGACTGCAATAGAAGGGAAAATGTTGGGCAAGCGAGGAAAGGGCAGGAACAGGATAGGGATGTTACACAGCATAAAGGGAGGAAAGATGTACACAGAGATGAATAGGGACCTGATGTAGATTAGGTGGCTAGATTGGGTTTTGCTTGGAGTTACAAAATGTTTATTTGATAGTTATGTCCATAGAAAAACCTACCTTAACCGGTAGATTACCTAATAATAATATTTGAAAGAATCCTCGTATAATCAACTCATGAGCGCGAAGCATATTTAATATTTTTTAAGAATGTAGGCTGCAAAAAAAAACTAAATTAAACCTATTCCATATTTTAACTTCAAATGGTTTAAAATAATAGTTATTTTTAGTGCCCTTTGAACAAAAATGAACATATCTGTTACTATACGTTGTAGTTCACTGAGCCATCCTTAAGATACAGGTAATTCTGAAATAAACTTTGTTATAGTCTAGCATCAAAAGGTGGTTCCGAGGTATGAAGTTCGCTACGTGATAAATCTTCTTATTTCTTACTTAAGGGGTGACGTGATAATGCCGGGGGTAGAGCGTTTGACTACTTGCCAGAGAACCTGGGGTCGAATCCTGGACACGTCTCTGGATACCCTCAGCTTTGCCCAAACCGTTAGATATATTGGGTAACAGAACTTCCTGGGGAACTATAAGCGGCACAGAGAAAGCACTGCCCCCCCTACCCTGATGAATGAATTTCACACGCCGTATAGGGCGTAGAACTAGGTGAACTCTAAAATCAGCTATCTAAATCATTTGATATTAAAACGATTCCCCTATCTCTATTTAAGAGTGGTTACCGGACAACTTATGGAAATGGTGCCAAACATCTCCGGGTCGAATTTACGTGCAAAAAACCCAAACACACGTTGATGCAAACCATCACGAGAGTATAAATCCACGTTCATAATTTGCGGCAGGAGAGTTCATTGCACGGCGTGGGAGGGATGAAAGGCAAGGTGAAAATTGAAGTCACGTAGAGAGAGAGTGAGAGAGGTGGAGGGGCGAGGAAGAGCGGAGGGAGAGGGAGGGGGAGAGGAGGCGGGGGTTTACGGCGAGTGCGGAGCATATGAAGGGGGTAGCGAAGAGCAGGGGGCAAGAATGGAAGAGGTGGGGCAAACGGCACCCACATCCTCAAGGAGGAAATCCATGCAGATTCAAAAGCAAGGCTGGAGGAGGACGTATGTTTGATGAACATGCCTTGCTAATAAAAGCGCCCTCCTCAACATTCACCTGCAGCTCTCCGCGGGGATTGAGGGAAAAACCGAAGGAATCGATAGGTCTCAGTGGTCCACCCCGCCCTTGCCGCCTCTATCCCCACCACACCAACCCCTCCCGTGCACTCCCTCCCTCTCCCGCACCTCCACATACGCGCCCGCCTGTTATGTGCCTGGAAAATAACGGACGCCGGAAGTGAGGAGGCTAATATTAGGTCCCTTTCCTGTCGCCCGTCACAAAAGCCCGCGGCAGAAAATGTATGGTCAGAGAAAATTTTGACACTGGCGTATTAAATGATAAAAAAGTAATTTTGTCAACTTCTATGACTAATTTTGAAACGCGAAATGTTTATTTTTAACCTTTTACAAACTGGGATGAAAATGTCCGTAAAAACTGGACTGTCTTCGCATACCCCTCCTTTCACTGCTCAGCACCATGCAAAAGATAATTTCCTCATTTTTTCTCAGATACCTTGGAAATTTCTTTGATGCCAGTTCTGAATCCTGAATCTCACCCGGAGTTTTTTTGTCTATTTTTTCCCGTCCACTTTTTCTTTCGCAACTATCTCTCTACAAGTCATTCTGCTACAATAACTGCCCGACTCCGTCATCCTCCTCCATTTCAGAGATGTCATCGCACTGATATCTTACTCATCCCATTCGTTGTAAAATGTATTTTTAAGTCATGGGTTCGTGCATTGAGCTTTGTGTTTTTCCTGTGGCAGCATATTCTAATACCTCTAATCTATTAACCCACATACGGTAATTCCACCCTTTCTATGACGCCTTTTGTGGGAACTTCAATTTTTAGCCACGGTGTTGACATTTGGCTCGAAATTAGATCTTTGGTCAAAACTGATAAAAAGTCAATTTTTTAATTGTGTTTCAATCCATTTTTTTACCTGGATTTCAAAATTTTTGTTCCAGAAGAAAAATAAACAGTACACAAATTCAATATTTTTTCTTTGATAAATTATCTACTTTCATTATAAATTTAAGATATTTTCACTATTCAAAAGGCTTAGATTTTATAGATAACCCAAATTCTGCCAATTTCCTGTCCTTCAAGGTTGCATTCCATTAAATTAAAGGTGACCGTATTGAGTTAGCCAAACAATTTATTAACTTCAAGGACTCCTTTTTTTTTAGAATAAATTTATACTAATGCTCCATTTCTGCCAACATGTGGCCTCTACATATTTTATTAGAGGGAAATCAGATGAAACATTGAAGTATGGCAGCAAAACGAAATGAATCCATGAAACTTTTATTCATACCTGTGAGCAAAACATTGAATTCGCATGTTTAAAGTTAATTGCCTAATTTAATTGTGTGAGACAAAAGCCTTTTAAGATCTATGAAGGTCAAATTTCCAGAGCAATAATTAGTTCAGAATAATTGATTTACCAGAGTCACCCACTTAGTCTTTCAGATTACTCTTGACAACCAAAATGTCTAATAATTGTGAAATAAGCTCAGGTGACATAATATGGATCTCTTATGTTTCACATTTGTTTTGTTTTGCCCGGGTTTATTCGACATATTATGGGATATGCATACGACTGAGTTCAGTTTCGGCATATTCCATAATGGTATTCTGCAGAGATAAATCATGCGTGATTATCATTACAGTTAAATGACAATATCTAGGGGCAGTAAAAAATATATTTAAACATTTTCAGGTGACTTATAAGTGAAAATCTAAAATTTTGAAAAACGGCTGAACGGATTTCATTTATATGGAAAAATATTACAGCTTAAATAAATAACTGGCGCAAAAGTCGGAATCACATACAACATCATTTATAAATAATAAGTGAAGGTAATATTTGTCTAACATCAGTGGAGACTTCGTGAATAACATTGAATTTAAATCAAATAACACTATAAAACACAACATGGACATCGCAAGCCCTATGGTATCTAGTATACGCATGTGATCAGAGATCTGTGTATTAGCAACCGAATTACGAGATATATCGTACGCCTTCCCGCATTCGCAATGTCATATGGATATGTTGATAATTCCAGCTAAGGAAAGATTGGCTCAATCCACAAGAGACCCGCTAATGTAATGAGAATCATCATCAATTACGGGGAACATTAAGTGGGCATCGGAAGGCATTTAAAGAACATAATTGGGTTATGCGAAACTTAAGAGGAAGTAGTGTAGCCACTAAATAAAAAGCGTATAAGGTAGACCTATCCTACAATACTCGCCCATAGTATGGGATCCATATGAGGAGAGACATATTAAAAAGATAGAAAGAGTTCAAAGAAAGGCAGCCAGATATGTACTAGGAAGGTACAAAAGAACAGAGAGTGTCACGGAAATGTTGGATGCACAGAAATGGGAGAGTTTGAAAAATAGAAGAAAACGAAGTAGGTTAGGCGCAATGTATAGAATTGTTAAAAATTACGAAGCGTGGGAAAATTTAAGGAAAGAGATAGAAAAATCAAACTTTAAGGAAAAGCCACAGTCTTAAAATAAAAATAAGAGCGCAAAAGACAAACAAGAAAAAATACTCCTTTTTAAACAGAACTATTGTTGACTGGAATCAGCTGCCCGGAGGTTTGTTTGAGCCCTTTCCATCCAATTTTAGGAGTTTTAAGAATAAGTGTAAAGCAGTCACTGGGTGATAATCGATATTGATCAGTGATTATTATACTAATGTACTTATTAAAATATTGTTTTCATGTGATATGGGCGGAGTGAGGATTTTCATTGCGAAAGTGAATGATGTGTTAACGGTGAGTGATTTTGAACGGTATATGAAATTGAAGAATGGGTGATTATAGACGGAGTGGGGCGATGGTTGGTGTGTAGTATACTATATACTCGTATGGTGTAAACTGAATCTTTGTGTGATGGTAAAAGAGCAGTTGATAATCTAAAAGTGACATTGTATATAACAGCATTTTATGTCATATCTGTTCTTTCAGTGTCTGTTCTCTTGTATGTATTTGCTTTGTAAGAGTGACCAGTGATCAGAATGATCCGTTGCCATCAGGACAAATGCCTGATTGCAACGCGGTTTATAGTCAATAATAATAGTCAGTTTGTAAATAATTGGGTATTTTGTGTTTAAAAGAATCATTTCCATTGTACTTTTACTTGATAAGCTAAATACTTACTTTTAAAGACAATTCAATTATTTAAGTTGGAAGTTTTTATATTTGGGAAATGATATGTAAGTTCTTCATGATTTATTTTGATGCACGTAATCTGAGCATAAAGTCTGGCACATCATGGCTGCCTGCAGTTTGCTTTGGATCACCAGAGATTTGATTCTCTAGCAACTAACATGACAAACGAAGGGTTACCGTCAAATCGTGGTCATAGGAATATGTTTTTTACGAAATTGACGTTTAAACGGTTGTTATATCGAATATTTTGTGCAACACATGTGAAACGCATGCAGCGTATTAGGAACGTTGTCCTATCTTTGTCTCGTGTGTAAACCACTGCCATTTCCTAACTTGCTAACCAAAAAGAGTTGTTTCATCCCGATTAGCTATTATATAGACATTACGAAACGGAAAAAAATACGAAGGTATATTACCACCAACAACCATAAGACCTTCCTTCTAAGGATGAAGAGCTATGATGATGCCATTCAGACAGAATTCTCACTTATTCGCGCGGTTGAGTATCTTTAAACAGTGCCCGCAGTGGTCAGGCATAGCAAAGAATGGGGGAAAACGTATAAAGATTAGTCGCTGCATTCAACGGTCAATTGAAACAAGTAACTCCAGTAAGAGGGGGGCATAAGAACAAGGCGGTGTAAGCAAAAATAATCATTCCTCTCTCGGAAGACTCTCTCTGCAACGCGAGGGAAATATTTGAGTCACAAAACACTTCACGAGTTACAACTTCGAGGTCAGCTAACGAATACTCACGAATCTTCGCTTCGTACGGCAAAATATGGGGGTGTCCCGAGTGTCCAGAGGAAAAAGGGAGCAGGGATGAAGGGGAGACAGGAAGGGATAGTTGCCCCGTCCGGTCCGTAAATGGGCGAGCCGATTATGGAATGTGGTCGCCTGTGTGTGAAAGGAAGGCGTGGTGGAGAGAGGGGCGGGGGAACGAGGAAACAATTTCAGCGAGAGCGGGGGAGTCGCCGCCGCCTATTCGTATTTTTATTATTCCCCCTTTACGCGCGCGCTCGAGTTTAAAGGGGAGAGGCTCGAGAGAAAGGGGTCGAAAACCCTGGAAAAAAATGAAAAATGAGGAAACCTTTCCCACAAAACCCTCTCCCTCTCCAGATGGGCCCATCCGTCCCTCTCTTCTCCTCCCACCCCCCTCCGTGGGGTACATCGCTTCCCCTCTTCCCGCCCGCCCCCAAGGGTTGGTGGACCTGGACGGCGCATGCTTCGCTCAGGGGAAAGGGGGGGGGCGCCCCCCGCAAGTCAGGGGAACGGTGAGTGCGGGCATCGTCGGTGGGGGGTGAGAGGGAAGGGGGTGGCCGTCGCGGAATATGCTCTCGAGAACGGAAATATTTCCCACAATCTCCGCGGCGCTTTTGCCTCCCAGGCGCCGTAACCATCATGCGAAAATTAATCCTTTCGGGCGAAATCGTATTTTTGCGTAATCGAGTCGAGTCGGTCGAGAGAATGATTAACTCTTCGCCTTAAATATTTACTCCGTGATATAAAAACCAATCAACGACTCGCGGATAATGGAATTCTGCACGACTCTTTCCGTCACGTCCGAGCCATTCGCATAAAACTGACTACACATAAAAACTGCTTTAAATCATCCCTCGTGTTATATTCGCAACATTATTCAATAATTCGATGATGCATCGGTGAAGATCACGACTATTTATGCGATCATTGGTAAGAATATTTTTAATATCAAAGAAGCATTAATACTTTGCCCTCGACAGGTGACCAGTGGTTGGCCATTGAAACGTAGTTTTTTCATTACTTCAGGATAAATAATTGCATTCGTTTATTTATATTGTATTCAACGTTCACCGCTGGCTTACGGGATCATTAGACACCTGCTGCTACTCGGAAGAAAGCATACCGTTATTTATGTTTTTCAAATATATCTAAGCGAGTCAAATTGAATATATTTTCTATTAGCCTGTCCGAAAATTTAGCATGCATCAGAACACTACTTAGTAGTTTTAAAGTTTTGAAACAACTTACTAAATTGAATTTTGTAGATTCACCGTTTTAAGTTATGAAGTCAAAAGAAATAAATACATCTCGTATCGTCCAACTATTCGCTCCCAGGAGAGAGACTTGCAATATAATGTAATGCAATGAAACAATAAGATAATATTATTAGAAGTCAATCAACGAGTTAATTACGTAAATACTTCTTCACACGCCGTAGGGACTAGGGATGCTATACTATGATGAGCGTAGTAATGTTACATACTGTTTCTAGTAGGTACACCTGCGCCAAACCAAATGATGTTCTTGATTTAATGTATCTAATGCTAGTGGAGAGAATGACATAAACCTTGGTCGCCGATAAATGCACAAGGTTGATATGAAGAGTATCGGTAACAATTTTTTCCTGACGTGTGCCTGATGCGCTGAACTCAGCTCGTCGCTTAAGAGTGCGCTGATCGCATATTGGCATTGATAAGATGACAATGCACACGATTATATCTGAAAATTTGGGGAATGCGAAATATCTTCGCTAAACTCTTTTTATGGGCGGACGCCCAAGAGCAGAGCGAGTGTTTCTGAACGTGAAGACCTTCTGTAACGCATTGAAGAAGAACCCGACTTTTTTAATTCTGCCGACTTGGCTCCAGCAAACTTTTTCCTATTCCCAAAAGTTAAATCCTCCCTTCCTCAAAGGACACCAACTAAGCGCCGTCAAATAAAAAAGTACACGTACCCTTAAGGACCTTCCGAAATCCACCTACCAGGGAGCTTTCGAGTCACGGAAAAGTCGCTGCAAAAAGTGTGTCAACGCTCGTAAGGGATGAATTTTGAAGACTTTTGAGGCATTGTAGGAATATGGTAGCTAGAATAAATCAAATTTTTCAAAATCTTTCACGACTATACAAAACATTTATCGTTGTGATAAAGGAATAATGTCATCATATTGTAAAACTTGTCGCTCCAACTACGGTTTCAATTTCTCCAGGGGTATAGCAGAGCAGAACACAAGATCAGTAGCAGAACAGCTACACTTTTAGGAACCGAGGAGTAGATATGAGAGTATAAAACATTGCACGAGTGTTGCTATATATATATATATATATATATAAACTTGGAAAAGACGCTCTCTGGCGACGCACAAACACACAAACACTAACACAAAAAACACCACACACATAGAAACATAAAAGAAGGACACTTACATTGGATATTTACGTTTCGACGGCACGGCCGTCGTCATCAGAATCTGATGACGACGGCCGTGCCGTCGAAACGTAAATATCCAATGTAAGTGTCCTTCTTTTATGTTTCTATGTGTGTGGTGTTTTTTGTGTTAGTGTTTGTGTATATATATATATATATATATATACATATATATATATATATAACTTTTGGACGGCACAATAGAACACAGAATAAAACAGATAACACGTAAAGTCTGACCTGAAGAAGGCCTCGGAGTAGGCCGAGAGCTTAAATCATCTACAGTGTGAGTGTCCTTTTACGTGTTATCTGTTTTATTCTGTGTTATATTGTGCCGTCCAAAAGTTATATTGCTCTCGTGAGTACTTCCGCATCATCTATATATATATATATATATATATATATATATATATATATATATATATGTGTGTGTGTGTGTGTGTGTGTGTGTGTGTGTGTGTGTGTGTGTGTGTGTGTGTGTGTGTGTGTGTGTGTGTGGGTGTGTGGGTGTGTGTGTTTTTAATAAAGAGTTCCGGGGAAATGCGTTATGCACTGACAGACAGGGGACCTGAATTAGGTTTCCTGTCCCTCGTGTCGGACTCCCACCGACTAAAACCCCTCGTCTCTTCTCCTGTGGTCTTGATGTTTCTCCCGCGGTACTGCTGGTGGCTATTACTTCGCGAGAGAGACCCTTAGCCGTAGCTGTTCCCCTATGGTTAACCTTCCGTTTCCACGATTGCGCTCCTGGCGCGCTCTTCTCGGCGCAGTTCCTTCATGATGGTGGTGATGAAGTCGCAGATCCCGCTCCAGGTCTTCTCTGATGCCAGCATTTGCTCCACCAGGTTTTCCGGCGTAAGTCGAGTGTGTATCCTCGAAACAAGGGCGTCTCGCGATGCACGGAATCGTGAGTACTCAAATATCACGTGCTCAGCATTCTCCTCCACTCCTGGGCACGTTGGGCAGTACGGTGCATTATCATGATTGTATTTATGGAGGTACGCCCTAAAGCATCCATGACCCGATAGAGCTTGCGTCAGGTAGTAACTTAGGTCCCCGTGTGAGCGGTTTACCCATTTCGCTATGCTTGGAATTAGCCGGTGTGTCCACCTTCCTTAGTTGAGGTGTCCCACACTCTCTGCCACTCCTTGACACTTCCTTTTCTCATTTCTTCCTTGGTCTCATCTGAGTTCTCCCGCTCATACCACTTTTTCCTCTCATTTGCCAAAAGCTCCACTGGCACCATACCGGAAATAACGTTTATGGCATCCTCGGACACTGTCCGGAATGCACTTGCCACACGCAAAGCACTTATCCGGTAAGGTGCTGCTACTTTCCTTCGGCATCCCTTCTTCCCCAGTGCATCAGCCCATATGGGTATCCCATAGGTGAGCACTGAGGCAGTTACTGATGCCAGCAGTTGCCTTCTTTTCTGCTTGGGGCCACCAACATTGGGCATTAGCCGTTGCAGTGTAATCGCCACTACAGAGGCTTTGCCGCTGACTTGTTCCACCTGCTTCTTGAAATTTAACCTGGCGTCAAGAGTCACGCCAAGGTACCGAATGAACGGCCGCGATATGATCTCGGCATCACCGGCGTAAAGGGTCCCTTTCTCGGTCTGCTTTATGCTGGAAACGAGGAGCGCTTCTGTTTTATGTTCTGCCACATGCAGTCCGACAGAAGACATCCATTTCCTGATCTCAGAGAAAACCTCCCCGAATATGGCGATTACTTGCTCCACAAGTTTAGCGGTAATTACCACCGCCAAGTCATCTGCGAACGCCACGAGGCGCACCTCACGAGGGAGTCTCAGCAGTAGTAACGAATTGTAGAGGATGTTCCACAGAAGTGGCCCCAATACTGAGTCCTGAGAAACCCCTCTAGTCACTCTATATGTCTTCGGGCCTTCATCCGTGTTGTACACTAGAAACCTGTCACTCAGGTAACTCGCCACCATCCTCCGAAGACACCATGGGACATTTAACTCTTTGAGAGCATCCATGACACAGTTCCATTTCGCCGAATTGAAGGAATTTTTTTATATCAAGAGTGGCGATCAAGCAGTACTGCTTGGAGCCTCTTGTGTATCTTTTTCCTGATATTGCATCTTTTGCTGTATTGACTACCTGACTTATCACATCCAACGTAGAACGCGATTTTCTGAAGCCATACTGGGTTTCTGCCAGCAGAGGATCCACGACCTCCTCGATCCTGTTGTAGATTATCCGTTCGAAGACTTTTCCGGCTGTGTCCAACATACAGAGCGGACGATAGGATGAAGGTTCGTCCGGAGGTTTTTTCCCTTTGGGTAGCAGAACTAATCTCTGCCATTTCCATTTATCCGGTAATGTCCCGTCCTTGAGAAATGTGTTATACATATCTAGGAACATTGCCGGTGCAACCTTGACAGTTGTCTTCAACGCAACGTTCGGGATCCCGTCGATGCCGGGGGCTTTGTTGTTTCCCACCCTTGATGTTGCAGTGAGCATCTCCTCTTCCGTGATTACTGGGATATCCTCGTCCGTCTTCTCCTCGATGCCGTAACTCTTCTCTTTCTGTTCAGGGAAGAGAGTTGATACAATTCTCTTGAGCAGCAATGGACAGATTGGCGGTGGCATGGACTGACTCTTCAGCCGACTCATGACGATCTTGTACGGCCTGCCCCACGGGTCACTATCGGCCTCACTGAGAAGCTCTTTCCAACTTTCGATTTTAGCTTCCTTGATGGCCTTTTTAAGTTCCCTTCTGGCATCTTTGAACTTTTCTTCCATTACGGTGAACATGGACTTTCCTCGAGCCCGTTGAGCTAGTCTACGGGCCCGGTGACACTTACTTCGAAGACTTGCTATCCCCTCGCTCCACCAGTATACCGGGGGTCGACGGTCATTACTTGTCTTCCGTGGCATAGTGACGTCACATGCTTCAGTTACTCTTTGCATGACCTCCTCCACTTTTCCATCGAGTCCTGATAGTTCACAGGGCGAGTGTCCAATGCCTCGCAAAAGAGACCAGCTTCGAACAGTTTGGCCCTCCAACCCCTCGAGTTCGATCTTGGCGGTTTGGCCCCTCGCTTCGCGTCCCCATAACAGTATGGCCTGATGATCATTGTGAGTGTAAATGCCCTGCACCTTCCACGAGGAACGGTGTCCTCTTACTAGGCTGCTACTCACAAAGGTGAGGTCCACAATGGATGAGGACTCTCCCTTGACGAAGGTAGGCTTGCTGCCTGTGTTGAGCAGGACCACATCTAGTGTGGACGCGGCCTCAAGCAGGGCTTGCCCCCTCGCATTCGTCCTCCTGCTGCCCCAGTCCACCGCCCATGCGTTAAAGTCGCCAGCAATGGCTACTGGGAAGCGTTCCTTCGCATCTGAAGCCAGCCTGGTAAGGAAATCCTGGAGCTCATCCAGAGCCCAACTGGGTGGTGCATAGCAGCTGTAATAATGTATGTCCTGGATCTTTACTCTCACAAAGCCCAGATCTGTCTGGCAGGCGGTATCCTGAAATGGGTACCTCCCGCAGGACCAGATCACAGCCTTCCCACTTCCATCAGACACCCAAGGTTGGGTATCCGGATGTCTGTAGGGTTCCGAGAGTATGGCCAGGTCCGGCTTCCGCTCCCGCACCGTCTGCATGAGCATATCCTGTGCTGCCTCACAATGTTGGAGGTTGAGCTGTAGTACCTTCATTTTCTGAGCTTAACGGCCACCTGGAGTGCCCGCACATACACCGGGCATCGAAAACTGCCTACTATATGGCCAGCAAGCTCCATGTCACATTTGCCATTACATAGTGCACAGTGCGCGTCCACCTTGCACTCCGCGATTTTGTGACCTTCTTTGCCGCATTTGATGCAGCACTTTGACCTGTCTACTTCACTTTTACAGTTCCTAGACAGGTGACAAAGCCCCAGCACTTGAAGCATTTCAGGGGCCTCACGATCTCTCTTATGCGGCAAGAGGTCCATCCAATGCGGATGTGCTCACGCTGCAAGAGCTTCTTAGCCACCGGTGCTGGCAGTCTTACGACTGCAGTCTGGGTTCTGTCGTACGTAAACCTCAAGGGCTTGATCGATGACAGCGTTATGCCACTCTCTTCGCCAAGGTCACGCTGGATGGCTTCCACCACTTCTTCCTTAGTAGTTATTTCATCGATGTCTTTGATTTCTAACTCAAATTGTTGGACCATACACTTGATGGTGGCATTCTCACCCAGTGCCTTCTCCATGACCGAACACAATTCGGGCGCCTTGTCGGTGCTCTCCTTCGTGAGGACGAAGAGCAAACCGCCGGCCTTCGTCCTGCGAATTCTATTGACTGAGGTGCTCACTTCATTTAGGGCCTGATCTTTCTTTATATGGCTAAGGATTTCGGCATAACTCATCTCGGCTTTCGCCTCAACAACAAGTGCATTGGGCATAACTCTTCTACCCTGCTTGATAGGCCGCTGCGGAATATTGAGCTCGGCCTTCTTTTAAGGCCTCCTTTTCTTCCTCTGCACCTGCCATTCGCCTCTTTCCTCCGGTTCAACAAGCTGAGGATACTCCTCTGTCTGTTTTTTCCTCTTTTGCACTTGGTCCACCGACTGCGGCATCTGTTGGGTTTTTCTGCTCTTCGCCGTACCTATTTCCCGCCGTTTCGTCTCCATTGTCACAGGGTTATTTTCCCGCGCATCCTGTTCTTTGCGCTGTGTCTGCGTACAGGTGGTACGTGTAGACACCAAACTTTTAGTATTCCGATCAGCAGCCATCATTATTCCACCAAGCTCCGCCATCCGATGCCAACTGGATGACAGGCTTGCAACCTTACTGTGAATGGCCTTGTGTACAATGTTCTTCCCTTTTAAGAACTCCGAGAGTTCTTGCAGCAAGCCGCCATGCAGTTCCACTAGGCTCTGCAGCTGCTGCTGTTTCTTCTCCTCCTCACTTGTTGTGTTCAGGGCCAAGTGTTCCACCCGTTCAAGTGAAGTTTGGTTCACTTTTTTGTCACTTGTAGCATTAGATGATACAGAGGCCGAGTGACCAACCCCTGCAGCACTGCGGTCGTTGGATGACGACGCCTGGGAGCTCGCTTGCTCACCCCCTAACGGCGCCGGTACTGGGGTATCCCTCCCCTGCACCGTAACTGCTTCCCTCTGCTCAACTATCATAATTGGTTTATTTTCGGGGTTCCTTCCCCTATTTGGCTTTTTTGTCCACCCTAGGTATTTTAATTGCCCAGTACCCTCTACATCTAGCGAGCATTCCCCTATCCGCAACCTGGGGAGGCGCCGGATGGGAGAAGCCAACGAAACTCCACACCGGTGTGTGTGTGTGTTTGTGTGTGTGTTTGTGTATTTGTGTGTTTGTGTGTGTGTGGGCGCGCGTGCGTGTGTGTGTGGGTCGCGGTAGTCCAGGGGCAGGGGGTTGGACTAATGACAGGAGGGTCCCGGGTTCGATTGCCGGGCAAGGCACTATGGACACCTGCAGCTCCCCCAAGCTATGTGATTTTTCGAGTACCAGATCTTCCTGGGAAACAGGGAAAGGACTGGCCCCCCTACCCTGATATGTGAATATTCACACGCCGTCGGGCTTAGTACTGGGTGAACTACCATATCCTACCACACCGACCTTCGGGTTTTCAGAATCTGATGACGATGGCCGGACCGCCGAAACGTCAAAACATACTCTGAGTGTCCTTCCTTTATGTTCTGTGTGTTAAATATTTTGTATCCGTGTGTTTGTTTGTGCGTCGCCGGTGAGCGTCAATTTCAAAGATATCGACGCACAAACACACAGGCACTCGGATAACAAATATTCCACACACAGAAACATAAATAAAGGACACTTACAGTAGATATTGACGTTTCGACGGCACCGCCGTCGTCATCAGAATCTGATCTGATGACGACGGCGGTGCCGTCGAAACGTCAATATCTACTGTGTCCTTCATTTATATGTTTCTGTGTGTGGAATATTTGTTATCCGAGTGTTTATATAATATATATATATATATATATATATATATATATATATGATTTCGTCAAAGTAATACGGAAGTGTTGACCATAAAACTTAAGTAGATAGTAGTGCTGTTACACAAATTCGTATTCCCCCCTCTCCCCTCTGTATTGTATGCTTTCGTGCATGTCTTAGCTGAATGTGTTTTAGTCTTTACCTCCGATATAATCGAAAAACACTGAAACGAATCATACAATTGAATTTTTGTGGAATTGTTCCTTTACAAAAGATGCAAAAAGTTTTTTTTTTCCTCGTCTGAACGTTTTGTTTTCTTTTGCCTTCAAGGGAGCTTCTTCCCTCCGTTCTCCATTCTAACGCTTCTGCCTGTGTTTGATTTCTTTGTTTGGCTGACATGAGCGGATGAAACGATTTCCGCAGTTTAATCTTTTTTTCGAGAACGACGCGTGGAATTGGAGTAACTAATCAGTTAACTAACTAACTTAGTTTCCGACACCCTTTATAGCCGGGGTATTTTTATACCGACCAAACTGAACTAATTTGTTTACCTGTTTGAAGCAACTAGGTAATTTGCTTGTGGCAAATAATGCGCTGAAATAATATCAATGCTATGATTATTATAAATGTAAGGGGTAATCGTCTGTGTATATTAATATAACTCAAACATAGAGCACATAATATGTCAGAAGGAAATTTTTTGACGAACATAAGCTTGCCAACCGTTGAACTGTTTTGGGATGCAAATAAAAAATATTTCAAGCCATGAATTTCATATATCATTAAAATGATAAAAAAACAAAGATTTTATCAGAGTAGTGAACTGATTTTCGACTCGCACCAAAGGTGCAATGCTACAGGTGATTTGCCAAATGACAGCCGAGTTTGAATACGAAATAAGTAGAAGTTTGAAGTGAAAAGGCAGACCGATAGAAGAGTAGCAGTGGCTAGAAAAACAAATATATCCCATTTTCTCAATGGAATTCATATTTTGGGTTAAAAATTCGTAAATGTTTTCGCATGAAATGCCATTTTTTACTTTTAAAATGAGTAATCAGGGCCTTCTTTAATGTGTATTTTTCAAGCCGTTAGTTTATTTAAGGTCCGATGCTGAGGGAAGGTAATAAAAAGTTGAATCCTCATATACAAATTCAGAGACATAATTTTGCTATTTAAGTATGCTTTTCGCGAGTTATCCGTGTTTGAAAAAATAACGTCTCGTCATTGCCATGAGATATAAAATTAATTAACGCGATACACATTCCTGAAATCCCATATCGTTGGGATATCGAAAAAAGATCCAGAGCGAGTAGCGGCATTCATCATCGCAGTGGTGAATAATGTCACTGTTTGGTTTCCACGTTTCGCCCCCGTGTTATTTTTCCCTTTTTTATTGCTCTTGGAAAGCACAGATAAAATATTTATCAATTAAAAGTAAAAATTTCTGGTGCAGCGGCGTGGGGTATCTCATTTTCACGTCCCGCCCGCCACAGGACCGCAAAAGAGCCAGCTTGTATTTTTTTCCCCCTCGGAACAAATCGACGCGAGGGGCGGAGAATGAATAAACTTGTTTGCCAGTTGCTCAAACTGCGCTGAGTGTTGGACGGGAGAGCTGTTATTTGGATTTACTCAATTCAATGAAAATTTTATCCACCCACGAACAACAGCAGCTCCAAAGTACCTTTCATCCTATGTCTCTAGTTGGCTGTTAATGTGGGTACTTTTAATTAACGAATATTAGGTTAGCCTAACGGGTTCATGAGGATCCACGGGCAAAACTGTGACCTAACTAAAGTTACTGAAATGATGTGTATTTTTTTGCAAAAGCATGTCGTTTAGGCGCAGACAAACTAGTTTCATGAATTTTTCCCTAACGCATACATTTCCGACACGTGTATACAATACATGCCTTTGTTGATTGCTGTGAAGTAGTTTCTTTGTAAAGATCTATAAACTATGTTTTTTTTTCATTTAAATAACATATTTACTCGGTGAATCCGAATAATGAAAAGATTATTCGTGATACTAATGACGGTATGAATTGCAATTTTAGCATGGGTATGCTAAAAAATTCTTGCGAATCTGGTTACATCCGTGCAAAATAATGCTTTCTTCTTCTTCATTTATCCAATTATTATAAATTTATTTCATTTTATTATTTAATTTTAATTTTTATTTTATTTTGTAATATTTAGCAAGTAAATCGGTTTTAATTATTTTCTGAATCTAAACAAAAATACTATCTACTGATCACTCTCAATGTTCAGATTTTGCTAATTTTAGTCACCTTATTTAAGACCATTACACCGTCAAATCTGGAACTCGTTTATCTGAACCTTATATTGCGTAATGCTGTAAGTCACATGCTGAGTACCGGTGTAGAGTGTATTTTCCCTTATTTTCGTGCAGTGGATAATATATAAATAATATAATGTGTGGAGCAGTTTTGTTACGATTTTTACCAAGATTATCTAAGCTTTTTTGCGTTATTTGTTAAAGGTTAATCAGGTCTTCATAAATAAGGAAAAATACATTTCCTATTTAAATAAAAGTCATTAATGATTCGCAAATTTTCCACTGACTATTACAATTTCCTCAGCGACAGCAGTGGGGAAAATGTTTATTCACGCTGATTGTTATTGTGAATAAACCATAAAAAACCGAATTTCATGACTATGACCTGACTTTTGTTGAGGAAATTCCATGGAAAGGGTTCAAATTAATTATATTGTAGTCAGAGCACCCTCGTCGCTGCCTTTGCGAATCAGAGGAAACATGCACGGTGGGAAGGATTACCATTAGTCACGAGACGATATAGAGGAGTCGTCAGCATGGAAGTGGAGTGCCTCAGGCCTAACTGTGAGATTGAAGGAGGTCCACGTATTCAATGGATGGAAATAATCAGTGAATTTTTAGGTGACTGCAACTCAAACCTCTAACGCAGATATTATATTTAATTACACTTGCGTGAAGATAATATTTTTAAGGAATCTAAAGCAGTTACAGTTATTGTCTATTTTGTATTTTTTCATTCTGAATGATCTACTATGAGCTCTGTTCATTAGATGCATCCTTTATCTTATTTTATTTCCTTCGATATCTCCTTTGTTCTACATGTTGACGTTCATCTCTCCTCGCCTCAGTCCACGCGACAGTTTTCAATAGTACGTATTTTGTTTGTGAATATCCAGTGGAATAATTAGGAATTTTGGAATACTGACGTGCTATATTTATAGATTCTCTTTATTATTCGCGTGCTGTCCATTATCCACTTTGACAGTTAAAAGGCCTTCACTACCGAGACATTTATTCCCTGTAAGAGTCCACAAAATCTATTTTTGCGTTCTTATTAAAGCGTCTGTATTTTCTCATTATGTTCATGAAAACTATTGCAAAAGCATCTTCCGTATGAATCTATATCTTAAATCCATCATTATATTGCCCATGATGCTTGTATTTCAGTGATTTATAGTTCTTTTTTCATCAGTTTCTTATTCTGTGGAAGGCACTACATTGCTTAGAGTGCTTCTGGGTATACTGCTGCTGAGTTATCTAATTTGAACATTATTTAATATTGATTTGGTTATTGTATGCATGCATGGTTAAATGATCAGCTGTTTCCATCTCTTCATTCTCGATTTCAAAGATTATTCTTATGAGATCAGTTCATTTAACTTATTTTACCTTGCTGTTTAAATTACTGTCTCTAAAATGTTTAGCTTTAATTAAGGTATTATTTTCTTAGGGGCTCTCTAAAAATCTGCTCGAAGTTTTGTTTTTCAATTAATAATATGACACTCGTTTTAAACTTTTTTCTTTCAGTAATTTCGGTTCAATAGTTTTGGCCCAAGCAATTGATAGGCTTTCCGCCTTTGTAGCGTCCACCATGTCGTCTGCACAGAGGTAAATGTCAACCCCTTCTAATGCTCTTTCCTCTTTGTGTTGGCCGGTAAGCATTTCCGGTACTTACCCAGAACACAATATGTGGTACTCGAGCTTTTTCGTTCCAATCATGTAAATATTAGTGCGTCCAAAAAAAGGAAAAATTTATCAGACAGAGCACTATTTATCAATCTTCGATCGCTTCTTGGTCCACTTGTTGAACCACGATTTCAACGGTCTGGATTCCGGACCTGCCCAGCCCAGCGGAGTCCTCTTCACCACGTACATTTATTCAGCCTTCCTCGGCTATTCCTTCTTGAAATCTCCACACCATTGTCTAACCTTTTCTTCACTCATTACAGTAGGTTCAGAAACTCGGCACAACTTCCAATGCATTTGGGCAACTGATGATCCTTTAGGACATAAAAATCGAGTCACTGTACGCACTTTGGCATATAACAGGAGCAACGATTTTCGCGGACATTGTTATCTGTCATTCACCGACGGGCAAACGACTACTAAATTTTAGCAGTAGCTAGAGCCGCTTCGGAAACGACCGTTAGATGGCGATGCATGTGTATGACATTGTTCTTACCCATTAATGTTTGAATATTTGAAAACGGCCGTTCCTTTTGAAACTGCTCTTGAACGACGAAGGCCAAAATCTTCAGAATCATTTTCCGTCCAAGTTATTTAGAAATGTAACGCGCTGGAATGCAAACCCTAAGTTCGCCGTGTAGAGTCTCACATGGAAAACCTGATGGCAAGTAAAGCAACGATCGCGACCTCAATAGGTGAACATGCCACGTACTGAGAGCCAATCTGAGAAATAAAAAAATCCCGTCCGTGGGAAATGTTACCTAGTTGTAATAGGAAATTTCAACACAACACTTTTGGAATACTTTAGTTCAATCAATAATATTGCAAATTTTCCATTTAGTAGCAAGAGCGAGTAGAAAATTTCTCTTCGTAAAGTACACCAACGGTATTAATATTCAACAGAATCCTAGAACCTTTTGATACACATTTAACAAAATAGTATTCCCTTTAATAAAAAACTTCATGTTTGCGGTTTTTGTAAATTTTAGGTTTTTATGACGAAATAAACATTGCCAATTCATTCGCCTATATCATCCGAATGTAGGTAAAACCATTAATAATGTGTTCATCAGGCGTCACATGTGGAGAAACACCGATGACTGGTCGGAAAGTTTTCCGTAAGGAATTTTCAAATAATTAATTCGTTAACTGAATTAAAATAACGCCTAATATTGTTGCAGAATTAAACTCGGAAGCATAATAATCCTTGGAACAGCATCTAGTCTAAGTGAGCCTGAGGATCAAATTACCTTTGTTAGATGCATGGCAATAAATATATATATTTGTATGTACCACTCACACTGCTTCCCACAACCATTATTTCGATGACTGATTCTCTGTTTCGGTGATTGAAACCCTTTCCAAATGTAGAAGTATCAGAGAGATGAGAACCAGCGAGATTGCGCGTCTCGGGGTGACCCAGTCGTTTAAACCTCTCGGGCTGAACCAAGCCCACTGAATCCATCCAATAGCCGCCTACATATCCCTTCTCACCCCCTTGTCCTTTCCCTATTCGTCCTTTACCTCTCCCCCCTCTCCCTTCCACACACATATTCTCTCCGCTCTTCCCCTAGAATGTCATTCTGATGACCAGGGTCGGGCCGTCGAAACATCAAAACTACATACGTATGTTAGTGTTCCTTCTTTGTTTATATGCTTTAAAAATCTGCATATGTGTTTTTATACGATGTAGTGGTGCGTCGAAGAAGAGCGTTCCTTTTCAAAGATATTATATGTATATATATATATATATATATATATATATATATATATATATTTATATATATATATATATAATATATATTATACATATATATTAAGAAATTTATATATATTATAATGTTTTCTATCCATGCTTTAACTATCTCATTTGGTTCTCTTTAATATGCCTGTCTGCAATAAAAGGAATGCTACTGCAATGAGTAGGTGCAGGTGCAAATTAGTTTACAACAATAACCGGAGCATTCCCAAAGATTGTATTTCTCTTCAAAGCTTTCTAATATGCGTAGCTACCACAACATCTGATGTTGATAAAGAGAAAATACTCCAATTTTATAACTTTAAAAATGTACCTGGTCATTGTAGTCTGCGTGGATCTCTTCGAGAATGATATCCTTAGTGTGACACACAGGTACATGTTCCTCGAGAAGTTGGGGCTTTAGCCATTATATAGCCTCCAAGTTATGCATTCATAAGCAACGACATGGCCTATGCCTGAAATTTTATTAGCAAAATATGCTTCCTAAAAATGGGTCACATACTCGTATATTTATTGATAAATAGGAACTTTCATACTCCTTCCCCATCATTTAAAAGCATTTTTGAATATACTTCTCAAGAAAAATTCGTAGGTAGCTATTTAATATAATTACACTGTAAATAAGATATCTTTTTAAAGTTCTTGCTTTTATTTATTTTGTATTAGTCCGAAAACAGCACTTCGGCCTTTATATCGGACTTTGAACATTGATATAACACTTGGACAATTACATACACCCAAGCCCTAGGTGGAGGCAAAACCACCTTGGTGGGAACTGAGCCTGCGACCTCAGGGTTGGCGGACGAGAACGTAATCCTTTCGCCGGGGGGGGCGGCAAAAATGTTCGCCCGGACAGGGAATTTTAAATTGAAAATTTCAGTTAAAATATAATTAATTAAATTTGATTAAAAATCTAAGTACAGTTATAAAATTTGAATAATCAGGATGCATTTATGTTGGTTGTCAACGTAATATAATATAATATTATACCTGTAGCATATTTTTCTTGCTAAGTGTAGTACAGAAATGGGACGACGTTAGGAAATACTAAGCTTGCAGAAATGACTCGGTACGCTATTATTTATCTGAATTATAGAAGTATATCCTCTGGCAATGGTCCTGTATGAAGGAGTAAAGGGCATTAAGTGAGGTAAGATCTTCCTGGCATTCTCCTACAGTGTTCTAACATCATAAAATCACATTGGCTGGATGGGGTTATCCAAAGGTATATCCTGAGTTGGCATCCACAAACCTCAGCACAGAGGGCGATCCCTACAACCACTACCTTACCCCACTGCGGCTCTGCAAACGTGTCGACACGTCTTCCATTCTGTGGAATATGCAGCCCGCAAGTCAGGAGGAGGCTGCTTGGATCTCCCTCCCAGTTGGCAGACTGCCTGGAGCCGAACCGCTGGCGAGCATTAGTGCCTACCGGACGCTCGCGATCACTCGGCATTTAAATAATCTCCGAACCACTGCACTTATTTGGCCACTGTCCATTAGAGTAACTATTGGTTTTTATCATGGAAGATCAATATGCAATATTTCAGAGAGATTCTAATGGCCGTGCATATTATTTCCAATTATTTTAATCGCGGTAGAATGTCCCGCTATTCGGCGGCCGGATTATCTCAGCTGCAATGTTCGCTCTCTCCTGATGAATGTAGTGCATGTTTGGCGTTATTAATACTGTCAGCATTTAACTAATGAGATTGATATTTCTTCAGCAGACTGAGTAGTGAATGCTTCTTCTTTCCAGGAGTCCCTACGCTAAGAAGCAAATGTTAACGTAAGCTTATGGACTAATATACTGAAAGAGATATTAGTGGATTTAGAAACCATGGACGACGACCATAAACGATACAAATTACAGGGGGCGTGTGATGACCGGGGTGCGTGGCTTGAGGGCGGGGAGACGAAGAGAATCCGGAGTGGGGGAAACTGGGGGTTAAAGCATGTACCGGAAGAAGAGGGGTCGCGAAGAGCTGGGGGTAAAAGTTGGAGGACCAGGCGTGGTTGAAGTGGGAGGAAAGCGAAGGCAGAGGAGGATTATGATGAGGAGGCAGGCAGTGGAGAGAGTTTTGAGGTCCGGGGCGGAGGAAGAGAATGGAGAGAAGAGGGGGAGGCAACCGCAGAGAAGGAGTGGGTGTAGTTGGGAAGACTATAGGTAAAGGGGCAAAGAGGGTGCGAGGGAGATGACAAAGAAAGACGTCCACTGCTTGCCTGCTGTTTGTGCGTGTTTGGGAAAGACAGTAGGAGTGGGGGTGGAGAAAGGCGGGTTTGCGAGGCAAGGGAGATGAGAGTGTCTACGACGGGGAAGTCATTTGGGGGAGATTTGACGCACAAGAGATGAGGAAACAGAGAAGATCCGGGGCATTTTTTCGTCGATAACATTAAATACTAACCAGAAAAAAGCTGGATTCTTTAAATATTTACAGAAATAAATATATACAGAAATAAATATATAGATATATATACATATAAATATATATATATATATATATATATATATATATATACATATAAAATAAGGTAATCTACCGATTAAGGTAGGTTTTTGGATGGACACAGCTATCAAATTAATATCTTGTGACTCCAAGAAAACACAAACGAGCAGCATACTCTACATCAGGTCCCTCTTCATCTCTGTGTACTTCCTCTCCCGCCCAACACCCATATCCTCTTCCTGCCCTTTTCTCGTTTTCCAAATATTTTCCCCTCTATTACCGTCTTCAACATCCCACTGCCGCTCAATACACCTTTCATCCATTTTTCCTGCCTCCATAGGATTTCTTTCAACAAACCCCTCTCCTCGCCCACCATCCCTAGTACTTCCTCATTTATTTTACTTTCTTTCCATTATTAACATGGAATGAAATGGAACGCTCTTCGGCGACGTACACTATATAAAAACACATGTAGATTTTTTTAACATAGAAACTTAAAGATAGGACACTCACATCTGCAGTTTTCACGTTTCTACGGCATGACCGTCGTCATCAGAATGGCGTTCTCGGGAAAGAGCGGAGAGGATATGCGCTGGGGAAGGGTAAGGGGAAGAGAGGACCAATTGGAAAGAGACAAAGGGGGTGGGAGGGGATATGTAGGCAGCTATTGGATGCATTCAGTGGGTCTGGCTCAGTCCAGGGGGATTAAGTGACTGGAGCACCCAGATATGCGCCATCTCGCCAGTTCTCACCTCTATGCCACTTGCAAATTTTGGAAGGGTTTCAATCACCGAAGCAGAGAAGCAATAACCTAAAGATTGGTTGTGGGAAGCAGTGTGAGTAGGGATTGCATAATTAAGGAAGGTGGGAGATTTGGTGGAATAGCGGTGGTTATTCATGCGGAGGGAAAGGGTGGTCGTGCATTCGCCCACGTATAAGACAGGACAGAAGTTACAGGAGAGGCGATATATATTGTTTTTTTGAGGTGCAGATGGCTTTGGGTTGGAAGTTAATACAGGGCATTGACCGAGAGTATTCGCGTCGCCCAAGGGTACAAGATAACAGTCCACCTCGGTGCCATCATCGTTGGCGCCCTCGGATCCTGGGACAGCAAAAACGACGCAATTTTGTCCCGCCTCGGCGTCCAGAAGGGCAGGGCTCGTGGACTGGGCATAAAAATGGGTTCGGCGGCCGTCAGGATGTCCACGGATATATATAGGCCTGTATATAGGAAGCATATAACATTGAGGTACCGGTAGTACCCTCCAGTACGTGTGTTTACAGTTGTTTTCTTGTGGACTTGTTGGAGATATATGGACTTGTAGGGATACATCCAACACCTTTGGTGTATGGATAACTCTATCTATTGTAACACTAAGTATGTTGAATAAAAAGGGAGGTGGAGGTTCTTAGAAGATGGCAGCATTTGCAGCTTGGGCGGTTGCATGGTGCGGACAGGGGTGCTCGCAGGTGGTTTTGTCAACCTGAAGATATCTCACAAGTTCGACGGGCGTTTAAACGAAACGGAGGGACAATGTGCGAATAAAAGTGATGTTTGTTGACTGTTATTAATAATTAGGAAGAGTTCACGTACCATATTTTTAATTTTGTAGGTTTCGGGGAAGGAAGTAGTTTTTAAGGGTACCCACATTTTCCAAGTGAGTCATGTAGCCGATACATGTACTTCTGCTTGGAGGGGGTGTTGTTGCAGAGACAGAGGTCACAGACTGAGAGTGAGAAGGAGATGGAGCGTTTTGCGTGTGATTGGTGAAAGCTATTGAAATGGAGGCATTGTTGTTTGTTGATCGGCTTAATGTGGACTGAGATGTTAAACTTATTTATGGAGAGAATTTCGATATCTAGGAAAGTGATATTAGAATATAGATGAAGTGAAAGATACCGAGAAGGAGGAGTTGGAGGATAAAGATTCGCGTCCACAGGAGGAAAATGTCATCAATTTAGCGGGCCCAGAAGAGTGGTTTGAGGGTTTCTTGTTAGACAAAGTTACAATCTTACCCATAAAAAGATGGGAGTATGCAGGAGACATACGCTTTTTGTTTGAAAAAATATTTGTTGCGTTGGATCCCGCATAATTTGGCAAATTATCAAAAATATGCTCATGTCAATTGGTGCAAAGTAATGCTCAAGAAATATAATCGCGGTGCATCAAAAGCTGTACGTTAAATCTACACAGGTGACAAACCTTGGATGCATGCGTATTAACCCGAAACAGAACAGCAATCCACTGTATGGGTCTTCCAAGATGAGCCATATCCGACAAAAGTAATTTGTGTACGAAGCACATCGTAGCAAATGATCGCCTGTCTTCGGAATAACTGAGCATGTGGCAACCGTACCTTTAGGGCAACGTGGAACCGTGATTTCTAAGTGGTACACGAGCATTTGTTTGCCAGAAGTGCTTGGTGAAATACGAAAAAAGAAGTGGGAAGGAAGGACCATTCTTCATCATGACAATGCAAGCTCTCACAGATCGGTTGAAACAACTACCTATTTGAATAGCCAAAACGCAAGAGCTGGGGTGGAGGAGACGCAAGGTATGCTGGGAGTATGAGGATGAAAGCGGTAAGGATCTAGTGGTGACGGTTGAGCCGAGGATATTCAAAAGAGGGGAATGCTAGTATCTATACGGATTCGCGAGCTCTCATATCTGTATTGGTAGCTTAATCGGGGAAGGATTCTGGGTTGGCTATGGAGACACATTGATCGAAGGAAAGGTTGTGAGAATTTGCGTAGCTCTTGATTCGTAGCTTTGTGATTCTTAATAGCACATGTAGGAGTTTTGTGTTAATGAATGAACCAGTCATATCCAGAAATTGCCTTACGTTTCAGCTTAGTGTGTCGGTGGGTAGGTTAGAACCACCAGTTTGGTGGTTCTATTTGGCTATATGTCCCCACATTTAAGGCTTTATCTTTCGTTACGTAATACAAGGTTTTTCTTGACGACAAGTATGCTGTGAAAGGTGTTCAAGCGTTTCGCAGTTTGGTAGGTGACATAGGATGAACCGACCACCGAAGACATACAGGGACATACATACTGTACATACAACATAGGGATAGAAGGGACCAGTTGTGGATATTCTGAGTGAAAAAACTCCGGAGTGGGTGACAGGAGACATGTCATCAGTGATAAGCAAGGAAAAATGAGGGAGGGAATAAATATTTGGATGAAGTCACCTGATGAAGTCTGAGGAAGGGAAATAGAAATAAATTTGACCATTCAGGAACATATGTTTATTGATCCTTTTGAAATGGTATTTGATTTAAAATAAAATTTTCTAAGGCCTATCGATACTTTGTAGATCCCTATGAATAAATGACGAAGGCAGAATTGCATTTTATTTGCCTGAATATATTTTTTAAATCAACAATTTGATCCTGCAAGCGTCATCTTGGTGCATGGCTTTGTATGTGATTGAAAATGATATCAATATGAGGAATCAGAAAGGGCTTCAAGAGTTTGAATCTGAATCTGATCGGAAGATTAGAGTTATCATAATATTTTGCCAGGAAATAAGGTTCCCATATTCTTTTTAATTCGGGTACCTTTTTCTTTGATATTGTATCCCCCTTCCTTAACCTATTTCTATGTTTGAATGAATATTTGTGCGCCGGGATTTCGTATTTGAATGCTGATTGAATGAATCGGCTGATGGTCAATTCAATCGTGGTCATTCGCGCTTATATTAAGCAAATGAAATGAAATTAGCTTTTGAAAGCTGAATAAACTCCTAGGCTAATAAGTTCTAGTAATATTCGAGTTTTATTTTCACGAGAGCAAAACATAGGTTCCCAATAGTTACGCACCGTGGATCAACATTCACGGAACATAACTCCAGTACTTCGCGAAATTTTATCCTCCACAATTTCCTTTGTTTTTTGTTAACTAAGTGCTTGCGGAATGTAATCACCCCTTTCCACTATCATAAAATAGAAAACTTTGACTACTTGAGTGTTCTCATCGTTTCACATGGGATAATTTAATAAAGGTTAATAATTTCATAAGGGACCTCTCCCCCACCCGTTGCCCTCAATTTCGCCCCCCGAATAAAGATGTTCCTCCGCCTCTACATTCTCTTCGTTCCGTCTCTCCCAACCCACCCCCTCGTCACTCTTTCCACCCTTCAGCCCCTCCCTCTCGCCTCACTCCCTCACAACCACGCTCAGTCCGTCCATAACCTCTCCTCCCTCTCTTTCCCTCTATCCTCTCCCTCCCAACTCTCTCCGACCCTCCTCCGCGACCGGCAAACCGGCCTCCACGAGTATTGATTTTAATTTGCAGTAAAAGCCGGTGGTGGAGGCGGCACAGAGAGGCAACGCGGCCCGTTTAAATGTTTTATAAGAGGGAGGGAGGGGAGCGAGTTGACGGGGTAGGCGGGAAAGAGGTTGGAGGGGGGATGACGGAAGAGGGGACGGTGGGAAAGTTTTGTTCGGGGTGAGGGGATGATGATGAGAAGGGATAGAAAAGAAGGACGGAAGGGAGGGAGAGAGAGTGGGGGAGGGGGAGGAAAGGGAGACAATGAGTGCCCGACATACAGGGAGATTCACGACGATATGGCATAGCCTTTGGAGTCGATTTCCGAGGACAGTGCGAATATAAATATTTGCATGAATGCGCGTCAATCTACTGCGAATATTTCACCTGATGATGTGATTTGAAATTTGATCTTGTAATAGACTAAAAATTAATATTAATTTTTATCTGTAACCAATCATATTCATTTCCTAGCAAAAATGCCATTCTTTGCCTTTATTAAATGCATATGATAAAGATGGCCGAGATATTATAAGCTTTCCTCCCGCAAGCATTTCTTTTGAGTTTTCATTTTAAAAAAACTAATACTCATGCTGGATTAGTGGACTTCATCTTAAAAAAATAAGATCGGCAATTATTATTAACTAGTATATACTCATCAAGAATTTAACTCGCTGGACATCAGATTCAATCAAACGTGAGTTTTACAGATTATTTCGCTAAGCAATGTTCTGTCAGCTTTCACTGGGCAAAAAATCGCTCTCTGTCCGAATAATAATTGAATAAATAGGTGAAAAAAGTATAAGTTATAATAATGTGACGAAATGTATTGTCTGTAGAAGTCGAATCTTGCGTAAATAAATACGAAATAATCTTGTATCTGTTTAATTCCTATCTAGTTATAGTTCCCAAAAACACGCAGGGTAAATAAATTAAAACTAATAGAATATTTACGAGAACAAAAAAAATTATATGTGAGGGCTACGCACTTACTTATTATTATTTAAACGGACTAAACTATGATTTCTAAGGACAGCACTTCGTTGAAAATAATACCACACTCGATACGCACGGATGAACTCAAAAAAGGTATAGAGATTTATATTTGAGTGCTAATAACGTTAAAGGTTGTCTTATTATTACATTTAAAAAACATTTTAGAACCAATTTAGAACATACTGAACATTTTAATTTGGTAACAACTACAAATGTTATAGTTTAATGTGATTTTGGGATGTTATATTCTGACCTCGACAGAAAGTGCAATTGTTAGAGAAGAATTTTTCACATGGTTACAGAAAAATGGATTAGAAAACACTTGAAAAGAATTTAGGGAAGAATCCCTCCTCTTCTTAAATAAATACATGGCCACTGTTTTAAGAAATGTCTTCAAGAAATAGGTATGATCGAGATTTTTTGTGTTTTAGGTCTCTGCAACTTATTTAATGAATTTTAAGAACAACATGCAAAAACGTCTGAAAAATATGTAAATGTTTAGCTTACAAAATTACATCTAAATCTTCATGAACACAATACCCCATAAGCCGTAGCAAGAACGTGTGGGAGGGGCTGGTAGATCACCAGCAATTCTACAAATATTCTCATTAGTGATACAATTAGAGTATTTACACCAGCTAGTTTTTAGTAATTAAAAGTCTGGGGCTAAAAATTCAAAAAGAATGAAGGACAGGTTTGATTTGCCCACTATTTGAAAAGGGTCAGATTAATTAATTATTTCTAATTTAAATGCTCCAATTAAACTAATTCTGCTTCCATGAACAGTACTTTTTCTAACTTATGAAACTTGTAGCTTTCAAATGGTTCAAACATAATGGGACATAAATTAAAAATAAAATATTTTATCCCACTCCACCATCATATTCTCCGTAATCATTTGAGGTTTATTTTTCTAAATGACATTAATAAACATTCCTACGTACCACATAATATACTATTATGAATTTAGTTCGTTAAATATTATGATAACAAGGCTAATGGGAACGTAGGAACAAGGGAATGGGAGTCAACACAATCGAGATTGGAGGGCGTTCCTTTGGGAAGGAAGAAACTCTTTTAAGGGAAGGAGACGAGGGTCCGAGGAGAAAAACCGGGGAAAAGGGAAAATTTCCGAAATCAAATTATCGGAAAATCATCAAACTTCATTATTTGTTTTAGAATTGCGAAACTGGAGGCGGGTGGAGGAGAAAGAGCACGGAAAACTGCTTATTCCCGGTTACAAGAACTGAACTACAGTTATCAACCCTAAAAAACCAGTTAGATAGATGAGAGGAGAGTTCACCTAGTACTAAGCACCATGGAGTGTGAAATCAACAGATTGGCGCGGTAAGAAGGTCGCATACTGTCCTGGTGTCGTCTGTACTCTCCTAGGAAAACTTAAAACCCGAAAAAATCACATACGTTGGTTAAATCTGTGAGTACATTAGACGCGTCAATCGTAATCGAACCCGGATCTTCCGACCAATAGCCGAGTACTATCCACTGGACTATTACGTCCATCTGTTATGAACAAAACATTGTCCGACAAAATGTTACTACCGAACGTCATTTGAAAAACACATGGCTAATCAAAACTGGGTCTTCAAAAGTAATCTTCGGTTCGTCCCAGAGCTTCTATGACAAAAAATATTATACCACAGAGGACCTACCAGAGGCACTCTAGATTCTAAACAATTGGGAATGGAAACAGATACAGGGAGAGGTAAAACAATAAGAAGGAGGAGGATTTCAAAATGAAATGAAGTGCAGCGAATTTCTTGCTCCTGAAGCCAGAGTAATGCTCACACAACAAGCCATATATTATTTACTCTTGGAAACCATAAAACGTGGCATCGCTTCCAGAAGGTTACTGCGATAACGCATTAAGGACTTCGACGGTGCGAGAGAGAGCAGAAAGAGTTTCCAGGTTTTTCCCCCCGCTTCCTAAAGTGCGGCAGATCACTTTTCCACGACAAATAAATGATCTGTAAAATAACATTTTCAAAATCGGGTTCATTTTCCGATACGAATATGTTTTTTGCTTTATGATTTAACATTGAATATTTAAAAATCATTCCAAATTAATTAAAACAGTTGGTCCTGAATCCATTATTTTGCGCGTACAAAAGGAAAGGGTCTTTGACGAAACATTATGATTATTAAGTGATATTTTTATGTAGAACACCGCTTTCTGTTTTAATCGTAAAAACTTATCGCAGAATTATTATGCATACTTATATTATTTTATGATATCAACATCTTTCCTTATGGTGATTACTAATAAAAATCGTTATTCAATGTTGATAAACGTTTACAAGCGCATTTTGAGAATATGAAGGGATGTTGATTTGTGTATGGTCATTAATTTTTGCTTGCCTTAATGGCTGAGGTTATTCGCTTTCTATTGTGTCCACATTTAGAAAAAGGCCTGCCATGAAAAAGAGCTGACTGTTCTAATTGAATTTGTCAGTTCTCATGCACGCTAATATTCTCTAGTCCACCGCAAAAAGCATTGCACAAGCCAGAATAGGTTGCTTTACTTCAAAAACAACATCATATGCTACAGCTAGTGATACTTGCTTCAGGGTTATGACCAATGGTAATTTTGAGATATCTCCTAATACTTAGAGATTCGCGCACTAACTGGAATTATTTACATATGATCAGAAAGTGACGAATAGTTAGAATGGAATTGCAGACCTCGAACAAAGATTTGCCTTTCTTCTCAGTAAAGAGGGACGCTTGAGGCACTTGTGTCAACACAGATTGCGACTGAAAATGTGATATAAACATAGAAATACGTTAAGGAAAGGGGATAGGAAAACACATAAAAGGCGAACACCGGACATGTGGGGAAGGCGGATTTTGAGCAGATCACAAATGTAAAAATAATTCCTTAACCGGAATCCCGGTTAAGGAAATATTTTTACATGTTCGCCTTTTATGTGTTTTCCTATCCCCCTTCCTTAACCTATTATATATATATATATATATATATATATATATATATATATATATATACATTCCAATACGAAATCCCGGCGCACAAATATTCATTCAAACATAGAAATAGGTTATATATATATATATATATATATATATATATATATATATACATATAATATATATATATATATTCACATGGAAGTAGATATGAGGAAAAGAAGTAGAAACATATATAAAGGGTGAACACATGAGAGGTGGGAAAGGCGGAATTGAGCAGATCACTAGGGCAATAATATTTTCTTGAACAAGACTTGAACACCAGATCTTTCGACTTGCCGGACCGATGCTCTAATCACTTGAGCTATTGAGAAAATGCAATTTGCACTGAGATCTTAGGGTATTTTAAGCAACCACGTACCCCGATTCTTTGGCCAAGAGAAGGTGTTGGGGAGCTGTTTCACCAACAAAAGGAGAAATAGGCAACACATAAGAGGAAAGGACAGTAGGTTAGCAATCATGCAACATCATAAACGATAGGAACAGTTCGTTTCGTGATGCGCAAAGCCAGATGAAGGATGAGCAATGATGATTGCTCCTGGTAGGGTCACCCATGCCCCACATAGGTCGAAGGTCAGGAGTCAGACGAAAGATTGTCCGCAGACTGTCTGTTCCTCAATGAAGTTGCTGCAAAAGTGTCTGACCCCAGTGGGCGGCCTTTGTGTGAATGTGTCACGTTAAAACACTACTGAGAAAGAGGACGGGAAACCATCCCAATTATTATTCTCAAGAACTCTTTGATGGACAGTATAGAATATGAGTCCTGGCAACTACGGGACTCGGCCCAAGCAGCCGTATGTCGTACCCGGCAGCGGGAGAGGTAAGGCCTCCAGGGTCGTCATTTCATGAAACCCTTGCAAAGGGAAACCGACATCAGCAGGAGAAAGAGAAAATCATTAGTTAGGGAAAAGTGCTGAGTACTAAAGAGGAAAAATGGCAATGTATTAAGAAAGGATATCGAAAGTCGCAAAAGAAACTACAGGAACAGTTAGTGGGAGAAGTACAAGGAAACCATGAATCACGGATGTAATGATTACAAAGATAACTGAGATAAAAAAAATGGAAGAATATAAACACAGAGTTAGACAAAATGAAGTACAAAGAGCTAAATAATAAATTTAAACGGGTACCAAATAAAGTAAAAGTAGCATGATGGAAGACACAGTGCGAGGATATGGAAAGTTTACAGAGGAAGGGGGAAATTGGGGCGCTATACAAGCAAGGTTAAATCACTATCGGGAAGTAAGAAGGGAAGATCTGTGCTAACAGTCAGAGATTAGTGGGGTAAGATAATAGTTGACAAAAAAAGATCCAAGAGAGATAGAAGGAATATAAAAAAGAACTGTATGGTAGAGAACTTAGGCCGACAAGGTTAGACATAGACAAGGAACATGACGTACATGAAAATAGCTTAGGTCCAGGCATACTCAACGATGAGATAATAAAGGGTTTAAGGGAGATGAAATCAAATAAGACCGTGGGGTTAGACAACATGCCGGCGGATCTACTAAAAAGGTACAGGAACATGTGGGAGGAAGAGTGTATGTGGACTGATTCGTAGCATCTATGAGATAGGAACCTGGCCGGAAGACTTTGTGACGTCAGTATTAGTTCATATTCCGAAAAAGGTAAAGGCTACATCACGTGAGGACTACCGAACAAAAAGTTTGATTTCCCACGCAGCTAAAGTTATTCTCAGGATCATCAAAAAAAGGATAGAGAGTAAGGCAAATGATTACTTAGGGATTGGTCAGTTTACAATTAGTAGTAATGAGATCACTAATCGGAAGGAATATAGTATGAGATCAGGACTTATTTGCCTGTTTCGTAGATTTTGGAAAAGCGTTTGATAGAGTGAATTGGGAAAACTAATGCGTATTTAGAAGATAATAGGAAAAGATTAGGAATAGAATCCGCAACCTGTACATGTTTCAGACTGCTCAGGTGCGAGTGGGGAAGGGAGAGTCCGGATGGGCAATGTTAGGAAGAGGTGTAAGGCAGGGTTGCCCATCATCACGGGTGCTGCTAAACGTATGTGTGGTGTAAATGATTAAAGAAGCATATAAGGTTGTACGATTTAGCAGAAAGAAAAAGTCAGAGCTAAATATTAAAATAGTAAGGCAAAAACTAAAGCAGGTAGAACAGGAAGTGTTTTAGGACGAAATGGTCCAAGTAGTAGGAACGTAAGGAGAAGAATTACGCCAGGCATAGAGGCTTTGACAAGGAGGGAGTTGATGACAGGAACGTGGAGTAAGAATGTTAAGAAAAGGCTCGTCAAAATTCAAATGTGTGTATATATATATATATATATATATATATATATATATATATATATATATATATATATATGTATATATATATAGATTAGGGAAATATATTTACGTTTGTGATCTCAAATCCGCCTTCCCCACCTTTCTTGTGTTCGTCTTTTATGTGTTTCCTATCCCCTTTCCTTATATCTATTTCTAGATGTGAAGTAATATTTGTTCGCCGTATGGCTGGATTTCGTGTTATAATTATACATGTATATGTAATATATAGCATGGGATCGGGACGTTGTGGTGGCTATCGTACTGACTTTCGACCCAGAGAGCCTGGGTTTGAATCCCAGCGACGGCAGATACTTTTGTCAGTGGTATCCCGATCCCTACTTGAGGTGGCTTTTGGAGAGAACTTTGAGTGATTACTCTTTCTGTCGGGACGTTAAACTCCGGACACCTTGGCACCTTTCCTTAACAATAGGCTAATACCGACACCGGGTTTCTCACCTCTCTTTGTATTTTCTCATCCATCCCTTACGGCGTAGATGATCTGAACTGTCGGTCATCTCCCCTACTTCTACTATAGAACGTATACTCAAGAGGAGGTTGATCCTGAGTTGCCTATAGTAAATCCGTATTGTTTTGGAAAGGTCACTGACCTCAAATAGGAGTCTCTATCCAACATATAAACGAAACTGAAAAAGTCAAGTATAGACTAAACCAACGATCTATATGATGCCAGTATCAAGGTACAGTCAGCAATCCATAAGACGTGGCTCATCGGGAATTGTGCCCATCGGGAATTTTGGGCGTTGAAATCACATATGAATTACGAAGGAGTTTTTAGCTCTGCATGTAGTTCTCAGTTTCGATGAGGCGTGTATCATCATGCAGTTTATTGGCAGAATTTTTTCCCCCTTAACAGCAGCAGATGAAAAAATCCTTGAAAATAAGGAATGGAGTCTCCTTCTAAAGTACCTTGCCCACCCTCTGGCACCTAATCAATCGGAACCGTTAGCATTCAACATTTTAATCATCTCTCTCGCCCTTTTTAGAGAAAATGCTAATGAGATTCCTTCGAAGGATGGTTTTCTTCACATATGACATATTAAAATTCGGCCTGTTTAAAATCGTCATGTTTAAAATTAAGGCAGAGCTGACAATGCGAAAAAGGTACCAGGTGATTTGAAGTTGGCCGAGTCCATTCAGTTGGGCATGGTTTGTTATTTTCAGTTTCCAAGCTGAATAATGAACTTCGGAAAACAGTTGGTTCTCAAGGAAAAATTTTTTTCCTTTTATGTAACTTGTTCACCAAATAATCTCAAAGCAATGTTTGTTTTTACTGTAGTACGTTTAGTTTCTTAAATCGATTTTTTTCAAGGTTAGAGTAATTTCCAAAGTGTCATTGCCTCAAAGCATCAATTATGCAAGCTATAATGTACCGTACACGACAAATTTGTAAGCTGTATAATGATCCAGAGAGTTTACGAGGTTACGAGACTTTTTGTTTTCAATAGCAGTATAATCACTTCATAATTATTTGCATACAATTAGGTGCAGCATGAATTATTTTTCCTTCTCCTATTTCTATCCTTTGTCCAGATTTTTCTACTAAATTTTCTTGTTCTCATCGCAACCATGGAAGTTAAAATTGACGGAAGTTCACCAATTTCAATAAATTAATATGCTTCTCAGGCTTAAATCTGCTTGAAATTAAAAGGTAATTCGAGTTTTCCTGTTGCAGACACATTGGCTTTTATCATATGTAGATGGAATGTAATTCTAAAAAATAACAGTCTAAGATATATGTATAGAGCAGTGAGCACTCCGAATCCTGGGTCCTACTCCGAAAACTCACTTTCCCCTTCAGCTTTCGCTTCATGGTTGGTTACTACTGGCCGGAATAGCGGTCTGTGGCAAAACCGTTTCTCCTCCCAAATCGTCCTTTTCTGGGAGGAGGAGAAATGGAAGAAGTTGGGGGTTTATCAAGGGAGAGAAAGACGGAGTTATGGTGAGCAAAGAATGGAAAAGATGGGAAATCCGGGTGGAAAAGAGAAAACGGAATAAGGGACGAAAGAAAAACAGCGGGTAAAGACGAGAGGAGCTGGAGGAAGGGAGAATACTCCCAAGTCGATGAATGGAGGAGGGGGTGGACTTGGGGCGGCTTGGGTGAGGAGGAAAAAAGTTTGCAAGGAAGGAGTGAGACAGCAAGGGGGTTCTGAAGTTTCGAGAGGTGGGGTGGAGGAGGGAGATAAAAGGATAACGTGGATGGGAGCGGAGGATTGCTGCAAGGGCCCAGGAAAGCTGAAAAAAGAGAAGGGGGAACCCGCAAGGCACGACACGAAGATGGCAGCGCTCAAGTTGGCGCGGACTTCCTCCGGCTCGCGCGACTGCGAGCCCCGAACACTCCCGAGAGCAAGCGGAAGACTACGAAAGTTAATTAGCCTCCCTCTCGGAAATAAGAGCCGTGAAAGATCTCGGCGTGATGCCGAGGCGGCTCTCTCAGCCTGGGCCCTCTTTTCGCTCGGCGGGACAATCATCTCACTTTCAGGCGAAGCGAACTCTCTGGGAAATGCCCACTCCCTCTCGCTGCTTTGATTAGGGCTCAAAACTGAAACACGGCGAGCCATATTCCACATCACTGGAAATACACTGCCCAATCTTTTTTCATGAAACACCTCTCCCCCTTTTCCAAAAATTTCAAGCACCACCAATACAGCTCACTCATTCTCACGGCCATTTATACCCAAGGTGGTGGCATTTGGCCTTGTAAACAGTCAGCCTTCCATTTCTTCTGGTATCTACCTTCTCCCTCACCGAGTCCTGCCCATGTTCAATTTCACCTACTTCTTTTGAAGCAGTTGTATTCTTATCCCGTGACCCTACTTTCTCAGCCTTCATACTTCCGTTACTTTGTCTGGTGTTCTAAGCAGATTCCTTTATTCTCTGGGGTACTACATTATCCAAGTGCTACCTTGAATTGCTGGTCGAAATACCTTTCACGAGACTTAATTTTTCCCCGAGTTATTTCTTTTTTTCTGCACTTTTCTCCGTAATCTGTTCCAGTTCCATACAAATGTCTGGCCTGATGATATTTCTGTAGACTTACGAGTTCAGACTGGTATAATAATAACTCTCATGTTAATAACCGGTCCAGGAGATACACTTTTGCATGGGGCCATTATTATATTGTATCTTAGAATGTTTTGTACTTTGCGACCTTATATAAATCTCATGATATTTGTAAACTTCATCTTTTAATATCCCTTTTGAAATTAACTATTGTCTACCGTTCATCATTATTGCTGCGTTCTAAATACATAATTATTTGTGTCATTGATTAATCGTCCTGCTTACTAGTATTTTAATTAGTGATTTTTCATTTCTTTTAGTACTCCTTTGGCTTCCGTCAATATTATCACGACATCTGGCAAGAACTGTTACTTTCTGTCCAAAATCCATTAGAAAGTCAGTTTTCTTCCTGTTCTTTTCTTAATATAATAACAAGAAGTAATGAATAAAACTGTCTTTCTGTCTTACTGCAGTTTTTGCTTCAATATGTAAAAAATATTTGCTTTCAAATGTATATAAAATCTTTCACGTGGCATCCGTAACTGTTACTTTGCCTTTTTTATTGTTTCTTCTTAGTTTTTCATGCATTATATTTTTTCCGCATTTATTTCCTGACATCCCTGTCATAATAGGCTTTCGCAAAATCCCCATACGGCTATAAAACTTCAAGAATTTTTATATAGGATGTTTGATGATTTGTATTTTGTCTTTTGTAGACCGCTCTGCCATGCACCATGAACACTAGTAATGGATATCGAGACTCAGGGTCAAATGGTGTAATCTAGACTAAATTTGGTGAAAAAGTATACCTATATACCTCAAGCTTTAAAAATACATTCCCAAAGGAACGATTCCAAAAATATTTCTAATGAATTCTCTGTAATGAGTCCAATGGATAAGTGTAGTATCCTCTGGTCGTCATTATGGTGATTCCATTTAAAGATTTCTCCATTAAGTAATTTCATGTAATTATGCGTGAGTATCTAGAAGACATTAACTTTCGGATAAAATTTATTTTAGGTGATCCTCGAAGAATTAACACAAATTTGTGTGACGGACACCAAGTCTACTTGCCTATACTCTGTGGTTGATGTTTATGTAACTTTAGTAACAAACAAAACAAATGCATTTCTAATCGGATGCTTCAGCTTGAAATTATAAACAAAACCTTTGATATCAGCTTCAGTTTTGATAAACGTACATCCCGAGTTGATTTGAACCCTTTTCATCAAATAGCAAAATCTGTTTACGAGTGGGCATTCTTAACGCCCTCATTGTATACTACGAAACCAAACCGCAAAGCACCTCCGATGGTATACGTACAAACGAATAAAAAAACCACCACAATAAAGCTTAAGCCATAAATTATAAATAACTCTATTTCAAAATATTCTTGTCCTTTCAGGACCGTACGCCCTTATTTACCAGAGTCAAAATCATGCCTGCTCTGCTTTTTAAAACCCTGTATTATCATACTGGGGAATACTGAGAATTAATCATTGAAAATAAATGCTATTAGAATATCAAATATAAATACGAGGGTCATCCGGAATGTAGTACCCGTTCGTGAAATAAAGACACAAAAGTAAATATTAACAAACATAAAAAATTTTATTTGAAAGAGGATACTTTAAACTACTTCTCAACATAATCTCCAAGCAAATTAAGGCATTTGTCATAACGTGTGACAAGTTTCTGTATTCCTGCTGCATAGTCCTTCGCCGCCAGCTCATAATGCATAATGCAGATGGTGTTTAACAATTTCATGAACAATTGTTCGAGAAACATTGGGAAAATGCTCACAGATGTCATCAATTGTGACGCGCCGATCCTTCCTCACGAATTCGTCAACTGAGCTCACCAGTTGGTCTGTAATGACAGACGGTCTCCCCGAACGCTCATCGTCGTGTGTGTTCCCCCTCCCCATGTTGAAGTTGCGACACCACCGCCGAACAGACGACTCGTCCATTACATTGTCTCCATACACCTCCTTTAATTGGCGATGAATATCACATGGGCGAACGTTTCTTGCATTGAGGAATTTAATCACTGCCCTCACTTCACAACTGGCGGCGTTCTCAATTTTTTTAAACATTGTAAGCAATCACAGAAACAACACAGGCAATGCTAGCGTCACGCAACTTGGCTCAGAGAAGGCAGACAAGCCACTGAAGCTATCTGACCTCGTCCAGCGGCTACTCGCGTCGTCAGCACTTCATGCGGCACGAACGGGTACTACTTTCCGGATGACCCTCGTAATAGATTTTCTCTAAGGTGGCTAACATGTAACAGCAGTTGTTATAAGGGAAGGTGACTAGATGAGAGACCATTAGGCAACTAAAATAATAGGTGGGAAATTAGGTAGGGGTATAATACTCAGTGAGCGAAGGGAGGGTGGAGTGAAACGGGGTTCGCATAAGCCTACTCTCGAGGAAGGTGCCAAGGGGATCACAATTTAACGAACTCACTGAAAGTGATCCCTACGAAGCAAACCAAGTAGGGATCAGGATACGAATGAAAGATTCGGCCACCACCTGGATTTGAACCCAGGCCCTTGGGATGGGAAGCCATTATCTTAATCACTGCACGATCTTGATTTCCGCGTCCACCATGCTACCACTCAAATCATAATTTGGCACAGATATAAGAGATGTCATAGTTGTTATCAAAATAACCAAGAATATTTGTTTCAAAACAATCAATTCTCCCCTAAGAAACTATTTAATAATATATATGGCCAATTTTGTCCAGGGTTTTCCATTGTGGCTAAGACATGCCCCTCCAAAGCCCCTTTGAACAGTCGAGCGGGCCGATGGAAGCAAATGAAACCTTGTTCAAAAACTCTCCATTGAATGAACACAAACATATTTTGCGGCGAACGCGTAAAATGACTTCCATGTGCGAAAATTCTCGTTTTGCATGCGCAATGAACATACGTAAAACATCTGAGAATATCACGCTACAGTCCAGAGGGCACAACTACGCCGAGATACGCCTCATTGGTCCCAGTGCCATATTTCTGGATATTCGGAGCTAGCCTCATACTTATCCCTTGCTACCATCTCTAAATTAGAAGTTCATTTAAGTTTAATTTTGACCACTAACACCGAGTCGATCGGTCAGTATGTTCACATTGCTCAAATTAAATTTCCAACTTAAAAAGTCACTCTGAGACGATGCAATTTACAAATTTTGAGTTTTTGTAACCAACTGGCATATTAAAAACGATTTTTATGGACGTTTATCAGCTCTATGAAGTAAACCACACTATAAGTAACTCATGAGCTGGCAGGTCTCTCCACTTGGAAAAAGCTAGTTATCATGTCTGTCAACCATGAATATCCTTTAGATCAGCCTATCAACACGCGATTGAAGCAAAATAATAAACGCTCAATGGTCAAAAACATTTCTTTCTTAAAGAAGCGACAAAAATTAGCGAGGTTGTAGTTTCGTCTAAGTCCGGCTTAGGCTAAAAAACGCATTTGTGCGAAACTGAAACCTTGATTAATCTTCTCTCTCTCTTAAATCTTTCCTGGGGACTGAATAAACGGGAAGAAGCGGGATAGGGGAGCGGGGAAGAATAAAGACAGGAATCAGCGGACAATGGGCAAGGCAGGAGGGACGGAAGAAGGGAGGAAGGAACGACGGAGCGGGAAAAGGAATAATGAGGGCCGCCCTCGGAGAGCGGAGGGGGATGGGGAAAGGGGTGGGGGGCCGGGGAGAGGATGGAAAAGGAGGTGGGGTGCTGAGGGGAAAAGTTTTGCCTCTCGGTCAATCGAACGGAAATAGAGCGCGGCTGACGGACAGGTGGGCGACTGACAAAAGAAAGCAGACAAAGCGCTCATTCCCCCACAACCACCAACGAGATGGCTCCTGTTTGCTTGCCCTTATTACTAACCAATGATATAACTCTTCTTGCGGTCATTATGTTACATTTTCGAACTGGTTCCCTCAAGAAATAGTGCAATTTTATTATTTAAGTTGTCAGATTCTCGATTGAAGAAACTTTTACGGAAAGCCATATTCCGTATTTTACCAATTACGATGAATGACGACCATTTTCCACCACATATGTAACACGTCATAAACAAAGACCTTTTTTCGCCATATTCAAATGCTAGTCTTCGTGATGTTAAAGGTGAAGGAAAATGGATTTCGTAAATAAGTTATTTCCAAAGAGCGGAAAATTCAGTTTATTGATACGTAAGCCCGTTCCTCAATCTCAATTAAAGGGGAAGCATTTTACTTCGTATACAAAGAATGTGCATGGCAGACAGTTTTTTGGTGTAATTTGACTCTTTGTGCTTCACGAGGGATTCCAAAATGCCTCTTACAGGTGAGTCCAGCAAACATAAACACTTATTACATTCCAATTACCCAAAGTTACTTTAAAATGCTCAAATTAGTATTACAGGAATACAATAAGCCGAATATTATTCGAAAAAGAATTAAAACAGAAAGAATAAAATTGTACGTCGTACACTGGCGAAAATTTAAAAACTTTCGTATTTAAAAAGAATTTTATTTTATAATTATCATAGCATGTTCTCTTTCTAAGTATCTTTGTAATACATATGTGAAAATAAGTTATAATTACTTAAATTAGCCAGTCCCTGCTAGCCGTACTGTAGTAATCATACATTAAGGTCCTTAAAATAAAAGGGATCGATCTTTTAATTAATTTAGTTAAATACAATTTCACAATAATAATTTTTGGGCACGTTACACATGGGGTATTCGAGTATTAATTTCTCTTATAGCACTCATAACTCATTTTCACTTATCCATAAGTGGAATTCAATAATTATAAGTATCAAAGTGAAACTAATAAAATAAAAGAACAACAAAAAGCACCAGTAAGTCCCTTGGCACCATCATTGAACCATAAGCTTCATCATTGAAGCGAGGAATCTTTCACAATTTTGTTTTCTCTCTTTCCCATTCAAAAAATACAAATAAAGGACGCATTTATTCCAGAGTTGATGACCAAGTTCTGTCATCGTTGGAAGCTGCCAAAATAAAGTTAGGTACGCATCAGAAGTAACCACAAACCTTTGACAGCACGAGCGTAATACGCGCAACGACACCACCAATTTCATTCTCTCTGTACCTCAACAATGAAAGAGGGACACACACGAACACTGCAAACGAAGCAAACAATGCCCATTTGCATGTAAAATTGGACAAAGGACAGTCAGTCAAACGGCGCACGTGTATACGCACCACGTGTGCACTCACTGCCTCTCTCTCGGCCTACCCTTTGAACCTGGCCATTCCCCTCCAGAAGCACTCGACCTTCTCCCTGCGATCGAGGACCACGAGTCCTACCTCATTATTCTGAGGCCGCCCAGTGGAAAACTATCATGTTTTCCACTGGGCCAAGACTTCTTACCTGGGAAAGATGATTCCCCCCTTTCTTTAGTTCCTCCCTCTGTGGCCCTCCATTCCTCCCCTCCCCTCGCCTCTCATCATCTCCAAGAGACACGCGGGCGGCTTGGCTGCGACAGAATCTTTCTTAAGAGGCAGGCAATCTATCCATATGGTGACCTCCGAAATAGAATTAATTGCCATAAATGTTTTCCACGATAAATCTTCTGGGGTTTCTCTTCAATACGATGAGGAACAACCTGGAAGATTAGAGCATGATTCGTTAATACCTCCCTCTCTCTTAGCTTCGGGTGAGCCATTCGAAAAATCCGTTGAACCACTTCTCTCAACAGAGAATGTTGTGAGTTGTAAGAATGCTCAAGCTGTTAGCATTTTTGAAACTGAAACAATCCAAAGATGTTAGTTGCAAACGACAGGAGAAGCAGCATCGGTAGCAATACAGTGTCTATTAACCCAATACTGATATATTGTGAAATCGTGGTATGAGGGACACACGTTGCATCTGACATAAATATTTCCTCACGATTCCGATGAGAAGTTTACTGTGAACGAGAATTTTCTTTGACAGTAATGAAGTGCATTGCACTTCATAGTAGTCAAGCGAAAGCGAGATCACGATTATGCACGACTACGCTGCACTATCAATGATATCAAAATTATCAATGCAATAAATATAACGTATGGCTTTAGGAGATGAACCCTTTTGGACCGGGGATTGAATGCAAAAATAAAGAAAGAAGATGGTAGAGTTCAGCCGAAAACCCTGCTTGCCAAATTTGAGGTGAAATATATATAGAGAGAGAGAGAGTTCAGGAATTTCAAGGTCATATATGTACTTGTATTAATGCACGCTAGCCCTCTTAAGAACGGTTGAATAAGAAATAATTGCATAGTTCTGGATAAAATCCATTATGGTTATCAATAATTACCTTCGAGTATTTAATCATTTCTCAGAAGTATCGCAAAATACTGTCTGCGTAGTAAAAGAAACCTTCCCTTTCACAGCAATAGATGGCATGCAAGCGTGGACATAGGTACGACTGTGCCATGGAGATATTAAAAGGTACGCGAGTGCATACTTGAAAAAAGAGAAATAGGGACTATTTTTCGTCGAGTTATTTAAGAGATGTATCCATTTACTAATAAAATTTGCTGCATTGCTCAACGAAAGTCTTAATGAGCATATTTTTAAGCAACAAAATATTATGCATCATTTAAAACGGCCTTCGGTAACAGTCAACTCCGCGCTCTTCTGATTATAAATTTGTCTAAATGTATATTTGACCAGAAGTTTTGCCTACGACTCTTAGTTCACCCAATCCTCGAAATGTGGCCCCTTCACTGTTCTCAATTCAGGCACCAATAACGCTGGCCTCAATGATAAAATGGAAAATTTTCCATATCTCCCTGAAATTCCTCTGACCAAAGACAAGCAGGCCTCTCCTGCAGGAAGCGGTCTATTTGAGGACCAGAAACAAACGACCTGCAGCCTGTTGCGCCTCACTCTTGCATGATGCCGTAGTGCGGATACCACTCCCATGGAGAAGACACAGACACATGGTTCCATCCTCGAACCCCCGGACTGCCAATAAGAGACAAGCATCTTTGTTCTCTATTCATAAAATAAGAAAAGGACCGCCACGGCTGTCTTTAATAAGTACACACCCGTTCTTCAGGATACAGGAACTTACGTAACAGGGTATTCAGTTAGCATGGAGGACGTGTCCATTGATATTTTCCAGCTGCATCCACTCAAGGTCTTTAACAGAACTAAAGCAACTGGCATCAAGTAATCTCGGTAACCTGGCCTACTCATTAATGAGGCCAGAGATCATGTTGGCTTTCCTCAACTTACCCACCGTTCTGTTCAGGGTCATTTCTTGACACCATGAATCCAAATCTTCACGAATCCAAGTTAAAACTCCCTGGGAATGTGGACCTGAATTAGACTGCCATCTAGCCTGGAACCGAGCTGCCAACTGGTGTGCTATGGATGTGAGGACAAACTACTAATTCATCCTACAACTAACTACCAAGTAATACCCTTATCTTCTGGTGAGGACCTGGATCTGCTGGACATCTCCGTGGTCTACGTACATCCCGAATACCAGTGTTTATTTTTCCAACTGTCGTCCAGGTCCAAGTTCATCCTGAGTACCCCATATGTGCTGCTAATGCTCCCAATATGTTAATTCTTCTGCATATCGTACTATGGTGTCGCAATGCTACAAAATGCTCCAGGTTCCACCATGGTAATACTTCCCCGAAGCCGAGCGTATCAACACCGTAAGGTGCAGCTGTGCATGCACCTCACCCGGCCTCTACTGGACATTGGATCAGGGTAGAACCAGCTGTTCGCGAAGGCGATAAGGACCAAAGACTGTCGATAAAGTCAACAACTTATCCGGCTACCTCACAGAGACCCTCCTAACGCACAGTGGGCACCCAGAACACCTGGGAACCCAGTGCATTCACGCCCACGAAAGGAAAAGGAGGTCGTAGCATGGGCCTACCATGGGAAAACACCGATTATCCTGCTATTCTGGGCTAAAACCTGGCCTAATATAAATGGCGGAAGGCTTTTGTATTCCGAAATCGTTGGTGAATCTGAATAAGTCGTCATTGTGGGCTTGTTTACAATTTATCGAAGCTAAATATTTTAACGAGTAGCGTGAGGGAGATAGTTCAAATCATTTAGAAACTGAAAACATCACACAGAGAGATTTTAAACGATCTTCCCTTCTCATCCCTATTATCTTGGGAACCTACTACATAGTCGCCCCTATTCACGTCTAGGCGACCTTCGTTCTACCAGACGCGGGCAGCGTCAAGTGCACACCACCACCCACAAATACTGCGACTTTGCGACTTCATCATCAGCTACTTCAGTTTCAGTCGCGCGGCAGAAAACTTCTTCAACGTGAGGGAGGAGCTTAAACGTACAGCGGCATGCTACTGAAATTGAAAATAAATTACATTCCGCGGTGGACACACATACTCCTTCGCTCCTATCAGGAAAACAGAACTTTTGACGTGTCTTGAGGACAGAAAAATTGAAACTACGGGTTCTATTACCGCCGATATCTCTATAATTTTCGTTACCGTCCTGTTCTGACCCATTTTTCCAACATTTTTACCTTGGATAACCAGTAAGACATCCAGAGAAACGTGGTTACTATCTTTGCAGATGATAGCACAATCCATTTTCAGTCCAGAGAGCTTTGATGGCGGCCAAGCACCTGCAAATAGCAGTGGACTTCGTATATACATGGCGCGCGCAATGTCGTAGCCGTAGCATCAATGTACCTAAGTCGTAGGGTATTGTGTTTGTGCCGGAAGAGAGGCACGAATAAAATGGAACACTCGTCGGCAGCAAAGAGCTACTGTGGGTCATTTATCTTGGTCTTCTTCTAGTCAGCATGCACTGCACGCCGCCCAGGAGATGAGGGGGAAACAGCAGCAGCTCTTACAGCTCCTCCACTCTCCTCACCTTTCGATTTTGATGAAGGAGGAAGATGCACCTCAAAATTCTTTGTCCGACGCTAACCAAGGCCTCTCTCGCTCGAAGTGGGCGACTGTCTCATCCAACCATCGAAGGCCGAGGAGAGCTCCTCTTCGCGACTCACCTCGACCTTGGCCGAAATTTTCCTTTGAGATCTCCCATGCCTTTACATCTGTTCTTCCACCGGCAGAGATTCTGCAGGACTATGATGAAGGTTCCTTTGATGTAATTCTTCAAAAGAACCTATTAAGTCTTATAAACTCGCCCTCTTCCATGGGAAAGGAACAAGGGGTCACGAGCAGTGATGCACGGTGAAGTGAATCAACTTCCAGTAAAGAGTAGGCGGTTGAGTGAACGAAACCACTACATTTTCGATGATAAATATGTCGCCCGTTTCTAAGAAAGCTTTGACGTTGTAGAGCATCCCACGGTTATTAACAGAAGGCCTTACAGGGCACGATATGAACAACTTTTTATAAATACTACGGTGTACTTTAGTCTGAACTGAAACCGGAAGCAAGTCCATCCACATCGCTGCTCTCAAAAATTCTCCTGCAAGTTAGAAAAGAATGACCACTACACCACATATTTGATTCTCATATTTACTGATTTTATTTTCAATTGGGTACTTGTGAATGCTCAATTTTACGCAAAGATAAAACTTCTACAAGTAAGCGCCACTAATATTACCTACCTCTACGAAAAACATTTCGGTTAATAGCTAAACTAGATGCCAGTAATTAATGATAGTTCCAGTCGTCTAATTTTATTTGACTGTATCATATAAACAGAGAAATTACAAAAGTGTGCGTTACGTCATCGTAATAGAGCCATTTGTTGCTGAAAAATTTAGCAGTCACTTGGATACTTAAACGGCATTATACACATGTATGTGTGTAATGCCGTTTAAGTGCCGCTGGTGTATCACTCGGTGGCATAACATAAAGTAATCGGAATGAAGGACTTTTTCGAGACACAAAACTCAATCGGGAATTAAAATTCAAAATCAAACAAAATATTCTTTGAGACTTTCTAACTGCATTAACTACACAGATTCAAGGCAATAAAGTGAACCATAAGAGCTAAATGATTAACCTTGGCGGAACATTTCAATGCTGCCAATTTTTCAGAATGAAAAAGTATTATATAAATTTAAAATCAACTGTTTTCTAAAGCAAAGGTGGCACCTGAATGTTAATGGGGAGGTTTATAAATTGAGATGAGTGAAATCAATAATTACTATTTTCAATTGCGCATACATCGAGGGCAATTAGCAACAGCTAAGCCATCAAAGGAACCCAAGATATCAAGAAAATGAAATGCCGCTGCCCTTAATAAGATAGAGATGCAAGTAAATGTTCTTTTTTATCCAATGGCATTCAATAACATTGAAATGCCTTGCCGCCCTATGAGGGAAATTTCATAGAGGAGGTAGTTCTTTTTGGCAATTCAAAGGACACACAACCCAACTAGACAGTTCGACAAATTCAAAGGCGTTTTGGTCGAATGTTCTTAAGGAATACAAGGAAAGTTCAAGTATTTATATACTTCTTCTCAGTATATACAGACTCTAAAACACCTCCGACGTCGAGTTTGTCGTGTTAAAGGCAGCCTGGTACCAATAATCTTGTAACATGACAACGATCGTCCACACACCTAGCGTGCAACTGGAGAGGCTCTGAGAAACCTGAAATTTGAACCGATTCTACACCCTCCTCATTCCCCCGATCTTGCGCCTTGCAATTTTTATTTTTTTCTCAACTCAAGAGACACCACAAGGGTAATCATTACACCTCGGACGATGAAGTGAAGGCAGCTGTCAAGTCCTGGATTCGAGAAAAGTCGGAATTTTTTCAGTGACAGAATGAAACGACTCGTTACACGTGGGAGAAATGTGTTAGCCTTAACCATGACTGTGTGAAAAAATAAATATATGATTTTCAAACTTAAGAGTTCTACTTCATTGCAATTTTCGCCCGATCTTGCTATTTATTTTTGTTCGTGCTCTACAAGCATGGGTGCATTACTTTTCAGCCTACCCTCGTATTACGATATACTGTCATAATTTGTGCCTTAAAGTGTAAAAACTACGATATTAGCGTAACCCTTCATTACAGCCAGAATTCTCTGTCAATGTAGCTGCGGCCAAAATGATTGAATAAAAAACTGATTCAAGATACTTCCCTTGGGAGAAAATGTTAAAGATTATTATCTGTATTTTAGCACATTGTGGCTAAGATACTTGATGGTGCTTGGAGCGGCCTTTGGCAGGAACCCCAAGCATATGGACACTTTCTTCAAATGCTCCAACCCCATGGCTGTCAACCTGGCAGCCACAGGAAGACAGTGGACAAGAACAGGTACGGGGCCCCGTCTACGTACAAAATTGCTTAATTTCGGTGATCTGAGGGGAACAGGTGCGTCAGAGTAGCCAATAACCTTTCCTTGTTAAAAGCATTAAGTGATGAGATGGCGGTGTCGAAAAGAGTCTGAAATCGAAGCGATTGAAGCATTTCGTTAACGCTGCTCACAGAACGGCACCATTTTATCGATCTAGCTCTTCCCGTTTGTTAGGCTACATGATGATGGACTGGCGATGGAAATTATTTTTAAGATGAAGAGTAAATGACATATATAGGGGTGTCCGAAAACTATCTGACTAGTGTTCATATCTCCGAATTGGTGCTATTCTTCGTCATATTTTATCTGTGTTATGCACATACAATTACTTGTACTTTCGTACCCAAAGGCCTTCTGTATCATTTGAAATGTCTCCGTACAACGCTTGTCTTGATTGAATCAAAACCTGACTCAAAACACACGCTGCGCGCAACCCAAGGCGTCCGGAAGGTAACTACGGCATTCAAGGACTACTGGTTACGCTCATACCCCGCAGAAGCAGCACGAGCGCTCTGGTGCGAAGATATAAACGCAGATCGGATACTTTTCGGACACATCTCGAAAACGGAGAGAAAACAGTTATGTGAACGTGAATGCAGTAGGCAGAGAGCTAAGCCATTGATGCACGACTCTCTTGTGCGTTGGCGTTTGTCAGTGTGGCTTAACAAAGAGTGTGCGGGAGTAAACATCCAATTAGAAAGCGAGCAAATTTCATAAATACTGTGCATCAGTTGTTTGAAAAATATTTTTGAATGAATCTAATTTACCAATTGATTACAGCTATACTAAAACTTAGCTTTCTTCGTAATATGAATATCTAAAATTCTAAAACTCTCGTAAGGTTCACTCTTTCCCACACGAAGTTTTAGGAGAAGTAAACAGCAAAGTGATCAAACCGAAAATTAAAGGTTTTCTGTACCAGTTTATGGTATTTAAACACCAGATTTCAATACACATTACAACGCCCCTCTATGAGTAGCAAAAATGTCCGAAAAAATTCCCAAACCACATTTCCTTTCTACAATCAATGCCAAATTCGGCAATGAAATGTCTCGCGGAGTCTCTGAAAGCCAATTAATTCCTGAAAAAGATTCTGTAAATATACATTTCAGTTCATCAGATATTCTTCAGCACCTGCAGCCAATTTCTCTTCCCCTCATCACTACTTCCCCTTTCACTCGCAGGTCTAATGAAGACTTCTTTCCTCTCATCCTCCACTTGAATTAATAACCGTGAGACACATTCTTGTCGCCTTGGGATCCTTAAGGTTAAGGGATGCTTGGGAACCTGTCATCCAAATCGTGGAGCTGTCAGTGCTTTTGGAGAAGCATGCGAGCCAATGAAATGGCCGTGGGCAAAGTTGCACCACTGTATACGTATATTTCAAAAAGACCAGAACATAATTCGTTCGTTTCTATACGAGTATGAAATCCATGTCAAGAAATGACTCTTTTATTCGTTTAAGTTGGCATCTGTCAAACTCTGCTTTTACGTTTTTGATTTCAGATTGATCCCTCAGAAAGATAAGGAGATCCAAAATACTAAATTATATTTTTTTTTACTTTTTAAAGCCCATTTAAAAGAGAGAGAAAACGTATTTCTCGAGATTAATACTTTTAAAATTCATCGATTCCAACATTTTTTTCAACCAAGATGACGACAAATTATGGACAACGTTTGCTCTCGTATGTAATCGCCAAAAACTGAAGAGCACATTCATAGGGGTAAAGTCGCAGTCTTTATATCGGCTATGAACTGCCACCCACCAATCCCGACTCCTCCCCCACCCCACTAGGTACCTATCCGTCCCCCCACTCCTCCACCAACATGGGTGGACACGGAGATGGGGCTCGCATTCAAGCTGAAGAATGGAAGTAGAAAATATCCGATTTAAGAGTTGGGAGTAAATAAATTTTCTTTTTAATTTCTTCAAACAAATGAATATAGTAGCAATAGTGAAAAAAGACTTTGTAAAGGTTTATTAATTGTGACATAATTTAAAAAGAAATTCTATCCGCAAGAATATTTTTGATATTATCGGCAGGCATCTCGTATTTCAAGGGGTTACCACTTGATAAAATTTTAAATTAATGTTCCTTGATGCTGCCGTAAACATTTCTGCTCTTCACTCCCTTTCTAGCATAAATCATTATTTTATGTCGATATTATTTAATAGATGGCATTTAAATAAGCGATTCAACAGAAAGCATTTATCAAAAATACATGTAATTTAGGAAAAAATGTTTTGTACCCCGCATGCATTTGGTTTTTGACCTCAGGGTCGAGGTTCTTACTTCTAAAATCCTGCATCTTCTCCCGCCCATCCCAACCCCTAATGCTTACCTTCGGTGCCTCCCTCCGCCGCGCTAAGCCACTCACCCACCCCGCCCACCTACACGCTCTCGGCTGCCTTCCCCGCTTTGCCTAGGACCCCCATCCCCTCATCCTCCCATCCCCTTAGGGCCTGCCTCCCTCCGCTCCGGCATCCGCTCTCCACTAATGACGTGCTCCAAAGTCTTCCCGGCACTCGTGCAAGGGTGTGGGTGGCGAAGGATTGCCGGGCGAAGAAGAGGCAGGGCAGCGGGAGGGAGTGAAGGCAAGGGCGGGACGGCCGAAAGCGGAGAAAGTCAAAAGGGAAGAGAGCAAGGACAAGGAGTCTTCAAGGAAACGAATGATACGACCGCTTGCGAGACGGAACAAAATTTAAAAGAAAGCTGACCTGGATATTGATAAAATGCCGCAATAGGGCACGAAGCATCATCGTTCAGGATAAGCTGGCGAAACACTCGGCAGCCCACTGCGCAGGTGGGTCTAGTCCACCTCGGATAATAGGGGAGGCGACACACACAATCGGAGCGGAGAGAGTTTTCGCTGAGAGAGAAGCTAGGAATAGGTGACAGAAAATTATCTTTCATTCGGGGCAGATGGATATTTTATAGTTCCCACACCCACCTGGCCAAAACGCGGGAGGTGGGCCAGCTTTCTCTTCTACTGACGAGAGTACGGGTTCATTTAGTGCACCCGCTTAGACTAGTGCAAAATAAATGCTCTCCCCTCGACGGACAACCACCCAGACTTGGACTCGCTCAAACCGACGATCAGCCACTGCGGACGTGACGTCAGGCACGTGTGCGCACTCCCCGTCAAACTCACCTTTTCTCCCTCACCCCCCCGTTTCCCGTGACATCATCGTACAGGTTATGGCAATTAGACTGTTCTGTGCAGTTCAGGACTTGTTTCCTTCGAAATTGGAAGAACCGCACCTCTAAAAAGAAGTCAGTCGCCATTATTTTGCGTACGAAAACTTTTAAGCATTGCTGTGAATGATTCTCTAACTCCGCATGCTTATTTCCTATCTCCCTTCATTCCTAGCTTTTTTCTTTTCAGCCCCTTCGTGAATTATCCTAGATTAGTCTCAATATTTTTTAAATGTATCCTTCTACCACAATATTCAACATTCCATTGCCACTCAATATACTCTGCGTTCAATTTTTTCTGCCTCTTTTGCTGAATTTTCCCCAACAGTTTCATCTCTTAATTTACAATGCCTAACTTCCTCCTTTGTTTCCCATTCCATCCATTTTACTATCACCTTAGTCCTTCTGCGCAAAAAAGGCCAAATTTCCAAGACTAACAACAGCATGCTCTGTTAAACGTTTTCGGTAATCCTCTTACTTCTTTTTATTTCGTCTGAAAGACTTCACAAATTGATGACCCTCTCCCAGTGATGATTTGAATTACTCGGCAATATTTCCAGTCCCTTGGCCGGCTGGCCCCGTAAAGTGTGATCATCCCAATGTCCAAATGACCTTATGGATTCCCTGCGCACATTACTATTTTCTCCGCGCGTACATGGCCCCATCACGGATGGTAATGGACGATCTTGGCATTATCCTCAAACTTAACACTGACGATCCTGACTTTTCATTCATTATCGCCATTGCATCATCAAGCATTGGATCACCATTATGGACGGTATTTGATTAATATGAAGTATATTTAAAAAGTAAAAGCCGTTTTCTTATGTTTAAATATTAGTGGATCAGAACAAAGTCATTCGCATGCACCGCCATATATTGGTTGTTTCCGAAGCTGCTCAAGTTACTGCTTAATTTAGTAGTCGTTTGCCCGTCGGTGAACGACGTATAACAATGTCCAAGAAAATGGTTGCTCTTGTTAGATACCAAAGTGCGTTCTGTGATTCGACTTTTGTGGGCGAAAGCATCATCAGCTGCCCAAATTCATCGAGAGTTGTGCCAAGTTTCTGGACATTACAATAATGAGAGATGAAAAGGTTAGGCAATGGTGTCAAGACTTCAATAATGGCAGCATAAATGTGGATGATGAAGAATAAAGGTTGTGGAAGGACAAGGATCCAGATCGATGAAATCTTTCAATAAAGGATTAAAGATTGCAATCTGATCAACGATTGACAATTTGGCTGATCAATTTTCTCTTTTTGAACGCACCACTATTTACATGATTGTTAATTTTTATTGAATGTGTTAATTTTGCATGTGGTTTAGTTCTCTTTGATGGGTTGTGACCTAACTCCCCCCGCCTTACGCTCTTGTGGAGGTGTGCAGGGTATTGTGTAAATGTAGATTGTTACGAAAAAGTTTGGATGCCACAAATCGTGTTCCACGTGGTTACCGAAAATACTTACCGACCAACTCAAAGAGGAAAGAATATTATTGAATAGACGAGTGTTTCGGGGTCTCTATCGAGAAGACGGCCTTGTGACTATTTCCTCTGCCTGCATTTGACAGTGGCATTGTGTGGCAAATACGCATGGTGATGAACGGAGTGGTACTCCGTTCATCACCATGCGTTATAAAAAATACTTAGAAGTAAATGGCGATTATGCAAAAAAAGAGAAATAGGTTTGTAGGAAACTAAAATCGTTAATAAACACCCTTTCTAATTAGTATACTATACTTCTTAGGACCAAGTTGCCCTAACTCTTCGAATGTGCTTCATAGTTCATTTCTGAGAACATATTCCTCTATACATAAATTCAAGTTCTAGTGATTCTTGCATTTTAGCACTATCTCCTAAAATTGGAAACTTATGAGGTCACTATGAGAATGAGTGCTCGTCTATGCACTCGCCTCATTGACCAACGACAACTTGTTAATTTCTCTCCTCTTTGATTACAACCTTGGTACACTACAAAATCGTCAGCTCCCGTAGTTTTCTCTAGGGCACCTCTTAGCTCAAATTTTAGTCAAATTAAGTTTACTAGGAGAAATGTAATGGCTATGCTTCACAGCGCAGAAGCTTACATTCTTATGAGAATACGCACAAGACAAAAGTCAAATATGTTATTTTTCATGAATGTAAGGATATCATGGTATTGACAAGGTTATTGTTTAACTTATTCGGTTGACCAACTGAATGACACAGCCTTATCGAATTTAGGAAAGGCTATTTCTAGTTGAAAACTTAATCCGTGTATACTATAAAACTTTGTATTAAATGGTAAATATTTGTTAACCGTTAATTTTAGAACGATAATCATGAGATAAGGATGCTTAGTTCTAGATAAAGAGCTAAGCATTTTAAACTTAAAGAGATTTTCCTTAAAAGAAATGGGCAAACGATTTGGATACTTGAAAGATACGTTCATTTTCAAATTTGTCGAGGTCCTTTTATTAAAGCAACATGCCACGTCCAGGTCCATATTATCCGATTTTGACATGGGCGCATTTCATTGAGGAACGAAATACAAAGCCAGGTCAGAAATTATTGGTGAAGTTTGAATAATGCCCATTCAAAGGACGAAAAAGGAAACATCGTGGAAGTCTTGTCCACCTCTCGCTCCCTCCCCAATGAATACGAGTAGAATGCATCGTAACGGCTCACAAAGATGGAAGAAATCGTTTGGTAACAGTGATTACATTCACGTCTCCGGCTATTTACACGGATTTAATCACCTAGAATTAAAGGAACATACCTTTAATAGTAACTGAATTAAATTCCATAACTCATTGCAAACTCTAAATTCCCCACAAACATCATTAAAATATGAAAAGAGATGAAAACGGGTAAAATACAGCGATGATTTCACGATTTAGTTGCCACAAACTGGAGAATAAAATGTTTACTAAAATGTCATATTTTACCATGTAACTTTTCAATTGATGGTGCGATTTAGTAAATTTGTACATCAACGCACAAAATTTAATGAATCCCACGTCACAACGTAAATCATCAATTTCTAGCAAATGTCTACAGGTAAAAGTATATGTGTGGAAGAGGCAGATGAAAGGCTCCGGAGATATTGAATTATGAATTCAAGGGACAATTTCAATCAAGATGGAATAGGAGATAATGCCCAGATGAAAATCATTAGCACAGACCAAATTTCGAACCCGGATTCCTCGATTTACGACCATCTCATTCACTATAACAGCAAATTATACCACCGAGGAATCCTATTTTAAAAACAAAAGTGAATTATTCAATCGGATTTTTGCAAAAGAAATAAGACCTTCAGACAAATTTACGCACTATACCTTTCCACTGGGTAAATTTAGTCTTGCACTTTGCGCTCAGTTCACAAGGTTAAAGTCAACACTGATGTACAGACATCTGCATCGATTTAAAGTTGTGTGTTTGAACGTAGTAACTCATTTTTTCCAGTCATGGGGACACAAGTTGGTGACTCCGTAAAATCTTTTCTGTAGCATTCTCACAGTTCCTTTGAATTTTTTTCAATGGAGAGGTTATCATTAATGTTTATTAACTATTCATTATATATATTTATTACATTACATTTATTACATTACATATATATTTATTAATCATTAATATTAATTAACTATTTTATGTTAATAATCTACTAGAAATGTTCATGAATTCGTCATTTTAGATTGCCACTCTAAAATATGTTTTCTTAAGAAGCTCTAGTGCCATAATACTAAACTTTTCAATGTCATAACAATATTCTTGATGCCGGGTTTTTACGGTAATATTGGCTCTTATATGTAAAATAATAACCATGATTACTTAAAAAGGCCAATCATTACCAAGATGCAACGCAGAAACTGTAAACTATTATTCACTTTTGAAGTAGAATTGTTGTGCTGGTGATAGTCAAATCTCAAGATGGACGTGACGACGGAAAACGTGGAGAATTTGCCTTCAATTACGCTATTGCATGCACCGTTCCTAGCCCCTAGTATACTAAAAAGTTAAAATTCATTGAACTCAGTTGTCAAACTTCAGTCCAGGAACACAATACGAGCTTTCCTATAATTTGCTTTCGGTTAGGGCCCAGAGGTAAGCCGAGTGTTCCACTCGTCCATTCCGTTCCCTATTTCCTAACGGATGTCTCCGCAATCAAATATGTCCCCTTCGATGTTGTGACACGCAGTACACATGAAATTCCGATCTGCGGTTGCTTAGATTTCTGATGAGACGAACGAAAACCGGATGCCGCAGCAGAATACTGTTTCACTGCGCCAACCTCTACTTTGCTTGCGATAAAGAGTAAGCTGCTATTGTCGCTATTTTGTGGTAAGTTATCCATATACCTTGATTTTCATCATTTCGGTTTTTAACGCTTTCAAAACATTGAGTGTATGATCTATTTCCTTTTCATTAATATTACAATAAATTATTTTTTTAGTTTTGACCTCTCTATCTTGTTGATATTATGCCATCATACTTATTCCAAAATTATATACCCAAAAAAACATTTTTATTAATAGCCTTTATGGATAGCATGCGACGGTAGGCTGAAAACTAATGCACACATGCTTGTATACCACAAACGAAATGACATTCAGAAGCACTCTTGGTGATATATGGAATTAACATTCCCCCTCAATACGCATGCGCAAGTTTGAGATCGTAACATTCATCCAGCGTATTTTGAAAAGGGGAAGTGTGGAGACATGTAATAGTGCAATGTCAACGCGAGTTAATCGCTCGTATTTTTCGTGCTAACTTGATTAACAATTCCGCCGTTTTATTTATGAGAATAACAAAAAGAGAATTACGCTGAAATGAGAAACTTCTTTGTTGCAATACATTTGTTCTCTCCGACAACCGTAGTATGATACTTGTACGAAGACCAAAAAAGCTCCTCCGTGCACTGACGATCACCCGACTTTTTTACCGGAAATTCCATTTTCTAATACTTAACTAATACGAACGACAACTTTTAATTAAGCAAATCAAAAACTTAAAAAGCATTACTGCAGTAAATTCATACAAGGAAATGGGTTGATTGTGGCACAGCATTAATTATTCATCCCGCTGCGTTGTGGAGAATGAAACACAGCTGTGTGACATACATTCATTCTTAAATCTTTACCTTTGAAATATATCTACCAATGGTCGTCGTTGATAACGTGTGGTTTCAAATGCCAGGATGATCAATGGTTCCCAGAAGAATAAGAAGAGACGTCCGAGGTGATTTTCGAACAAAGCACTCGAAACGAGTAGGGTCGCTGAAATTTAGTGAATTTGGGCGATTTTAAAGAGAAATGATTGAAGATACGCGAGCAACGAATATCCGTGACATGATCACACAAAGGCTCCCGAGTTATGGTGCCGTTATTACAATCGATATTAGCTTATCGATAAATTTTAACAAATAAATGTTTCCGTTTTCTGGTCCCTTAGGTGATTGAAATGCAAGCCCATGGTTCAATTAATAAACTCATTTAAAGATTTCCAGCTTCTGGACATTGATAAATGACTGAGTGCAACTGCCACAAACAATACGCCAATGAAAGGTTAAACAGATTCATCGGCTATTTAATAAATTATAAAAATATTTTTCGACCCTATTTCATTCACTGTTAACAAAATTATATGCACACTCATCCAATTTTGTTTTTGGTTTGCAACTTGTGGCTATTTCTCTTTCCTTAAATGTGGACAAATCGGACATTTTCCTTATGAATTATGATTGAGTGAGAAAATAAATCTTTTTGTGAAGGATGCTGAAGGATTGGATATTATCAAAACGAGTACAAATGCGGCAACTCACATTAGTTCTGTAGATTGGGCATTGCTCGGATATTTGTTGGGTGACACTGTTTTCTCAGTTTGATTTCGTTGGTAAGGCGAAAGGTTTCTTTGTCGGGTGGGTTTGCAGCATTAGGATGGATAAAACCGCGAATTTAAAATCATGGAATATCATCAAATCTGTAGGAGAAATTTTTTTTAATTATTGTTCAAGAAAGCAGTAAATTTAGATCAAAATAGCCTTTAGTAAGAACATAAAATTAATATTAGATATTTTTAATAAGGGGTAAACATGTTATTTCAGTAAAAGTATGCTGGGATCGACATAATATTTACCTAATCGAGTAAAACAAGATTTCTATAATCCCTGCATTATTTGAGAAATAAATACTTATAGTTATTACTTCGGGATTAGGTAATTAGTTTTTCGGAGAATAGAGGCTATACGGAAATGGAATTTCTAGCTTGGGTTTTGTTGGTTTACATGAATTAAAAGTATTCGATTTTTCCCAATATTGGCTGAAACAAGCCGCTTCGAAAATGGCTCATATTAAGAACAAGAGAGTGGATTAGAAGATTAGTAGATTAGACTTTTTCAGATTAGAAGTCACTAATGTGAAATATTTAAGATGAAATTTTAGGAGATTTAATCCAAGTAAACTCTTAAAAATCATCATTTTGACAATTCTTTCAGAATAATGAAGATGGTTTTCACATCAGACAATTGATCTTTGACGAGAAATTGACATGATATCTATTCAAGTATAATTCTCAAGGTAAGATTACTTTCCATAAAAAAATGGTAGATAATATTTCAATTTCGCAAATAAATTCGTACAGTGATATTTCGCATGAGCTGTCTCTCTTTTTTAAGAAAACGTTTCGATGAATATGTATCAAGTTGTGAAAAATTGTTGGACCTTTTACTACGACTAATAGTACTCCTTACTTACGCATTTGACTAATCCCCTTGCAAATATACCAAAAAGATGGTATTTTGATTTAATTGTATACGATAAAATGAAAAATATACTAAATTATCCCAAAATGTATCTTAAGCATTCGAATATTTCAATAGCTATGCTTTTCATGCAATATTCTACATGATCTATCCTTTAAAATCCCTTATATAATCAGTACATCTTTAACAAATTATATGTAAACTTTAATTTGACAGATAAACTTAATTATTGATGAAAAGGTCTTTATATCCACGAAGCATCGAATCATAAACCAACTTAAGGGCTGTAGAACTTTCAAAGGCAATTAAAAGACGATCCTCAGCCCAAATATTTGTAATTACTTTATTTTCGGTACACCTATCTTTGGTTAAACGATTATTTTGGTTTAAAATTTAACGATAACACAAATAAAGAAAGAACTCACGATCAGTATTTCTACGAATGATGATCATTCTCAGATGAATTTGGTTCACATTCGTAGCAAAACCTGCTATTTTAGTTGCACTGTTAAAGTTTATATTAACTTTATTATTGGTATAAAATCTCATTATGTTTTCAAAGAGCAGATGGCATTTATTCTTGGTTACACGGCTGATGAAAAGCGACACATTCGTTTCCATTTCAAAGACTGTGTGGGCTTTTTCGGCCAAATAAACAATCGTCTTCTATATTTCGAAGATAGAGGAAAACAACGCACGACGAACTATTGAAAGATGATGTGGGGCTGTGTGAAAAAACGATTGACTGATAATCCTCCGATGACATCGCTGAATGAAGATGGAGCGAGGCTGATGGACGGATGGCGCCGGAAATTCGAAGAATTCGTCGAGGGGTTTTGAGGGGTGCGAGGGGCGAAAGGAAATCGGCGAAGCGACGCGACATTGACGGAACACGATAAGGAAAGAAAGGAGCCGGGGAGAAGGTCACGCGGAGGCAATAAAAGGGAGATCCTTCATCCCCAAAAGACAAATGATAAGGATGAAGCATATAGAGAGAGACAGGAGACTGATCAAAAGGATTTGGAGAGAGAGAGATAGAAACTTTGGCAGAGAGGCGGGTGAGGAGAGAATAGAGGCGAGAGTGAGCAATTGGCAGGGGAAGTGGCGAAAGGAGGCGGCGTCAGAATAAAGGTCTTATTTCGGCTGGAGATACGACGCGAGGAACGAGGATGGGGCAGGGTCGGGACGCGGTGGAGGAGGAGAGGGGGGAGGGAGGGGAATGAAGCCGCGTCCCTAGCAGCGAACAGTCGGGTCGAAAGGGGAGAGGAGGTAGAATGGGACCGGCGGAAGAAGAGTTAAATGGGGTGCGACGGTAGCAACTTAATTACCGGGAGATCTGGTCGCGCCTCGGACTGAATTATGCATACGAAGATTGCTCCAGGCGAGCGGGACTGCGGCGAGGACGTGACGCCGGTGTCGATGAGAGAAAAAGAGGAATAAAATATGAACTCGGGGAGGGATTGATGCAAATTTCGACGATTCGAGTCGCAACCGAATATGTACTTAACGTAAAGTGCGGCGGCGAGAAAACGCAAACCTCGGCAAAACAAACAGTATCACATTAATTTTTCGCAAATCTACAAATTTAAATTCTCTCAAAAATCTCAAAATTATTAACTGGGATATGAAGTAACGGCGATCGCGTTAAATAAATGTTCAAATCTGACGCAGATAGCTGTTAATTTCTCTCGAACATATAATCAGTTTGTTATTCAGGAGGGCACTGCAAAATTAAAAAAGTGTAAGAGTGACAAGCAATTAAGAAACGCAGGTATATTTATGTATTCGAAATAATATCAAGCACGGGAACCACAGTTAATAAGTATATACCATAAAATAAAAACCACAGTAATCTTTAAAAAGTACGATAAAATATAGGATAGGTACTTAATTATGATAACGACGTGGGTCGTTCAAAAATTCCTTAGAAACTCAAAGGGATGGTCCTCGTAGTGACGGAAAATGTTTGTTTCTAGCAAGGCACATCTCTCACTCGACCGATGTTAAGGTTTCAGCTACACGTCGTTTCTTCTCCATATTCGATTGAAGTACAGGCCTGTAAGAGGCTTTTGTTCATTTATAAAAGTAGAAAATCATGATATTTGTGCGTTGAATAAATATTTCTATTTGGCTAAAGACAACATTGCTAGAGATCAAAGGCGAGTTAGATACAGTTTATGGCACATCTACTCTGGTGCTTGCGACTGTCTCCGATTTGGTTAATGACGTCGTAAATCCACAAATGATGAACATCGTTCGAGAGGTCCGGTGAGAATTAATCCCTTAAAAATGAGTGAAAAAATTCACGATATGATTTTGAGTGCTCGATGAATCAAAGTTTGCGAAATAGCCACAGCCATATGACAAGGTGCAGTGTTTTTAATTTTGAACGGAAAATTGGGTGTGGAAAAATCTCGGCAAGATTGGTGAGTATCGCGACTGCTCTATGTGGAGAATATGGAATCGTGGAATTGAGTGGAATATGGAATGGAGAAAACAGAATCGTGTGGTCGATTCTGAGGCTTGTTTGTACATTTTCTGTTGCAATCCTAAATAATCGATACATAACTGCGGATGAACCATTGACACGCTAACATACTCCAAAGAAACAGTGGAAAGATTTGAGTAACTAAATGCAGTCCGGCTCCCAAGAAGGCGAAGACGATGAAATTGGCAAACAGGATGATGGCCACGGTTTTTTGGAATGCACGCGGAATCATCTAAATTCATTGCTTGGGAAAAGGACAAACGATAAAAAGGGAGTAGTTTGCTATGTTATTGAACCAGTTGAGCGGGGAAATCAAGAAAAAAGTATATTAAATGAAAGAATTTCTCTTCCGTCAGGCAATGCATCGGTGGTAACCTTTGCTGATGGAAATTCTGGAATAAAACTTTTCACTATTACAACATCTACTGTATTCACCAGATTTGCCCCCAACAAATTTTGATTTTTTCCAAACATTAAAAAAATGGTTCGGCAAGATACGATTCACTAGTCGAACGAGAAGGGCATCGCCAACACGGATACCTATTTTGAATACCTTCTGAAATCCTACTTTTTAGTCGGTTTCGGTTTATAACGTCGGTGAAAGGCTTGGGAAAAGTATATCGAGCTACAAGAGAAAATTTACTTTTCTAAATATTTTATTTTTCCACTCACTCACACTTTTGTTTTTCAAGGATTTATTGGACGACCCACATAAATTGCAATTTTGAATTAAATAATTCCCGATTTCGAAATACGAGTCGTACTTACATGAGATAAGATGAGGTATGAGATATGATACGATAATGAGGTATGATTTATCTGTTTTGAAAAATGTAAACGCCTGTTTCATTCCCCGAGTAAATAAATGCAAATATAAGATGTAAACGGTATTTTTTAGAGAGCTAAGTCATGTAGCTAAGTGAAACTACCCTCACTACTAAGTTTACCCTCAAGTATCATTGAGGGTAAAAGCAATAAAACCATTGACGTTTTAACATTAAATTAATGAATGCTATAAAGGCTAATATGAACCTGAGACATTATTAATCACATTTTATGCAGAACGTTTAACTGAAAAGTAATCCATCTGCCGATCAATATTTATAAGTTTCTAAGTAGTGCTTTGATAATAGTTTTTGTATGACAATAAATATTTTCAATAATATCACATAGAGCTTAGATATCACTAAAACATTTGAATAAATCTTAAATATCTGGCGGCACGCATTACTGGCATGGGATATTACTGGGTATTGTGATTGGATTACACATTCCAAGCCTGAAAAAAGTGAATTTATAAAAAGATATCAAAATAGGATGAGCAGCTTAGAGTAGGGTTCCTCCATAGAACGGTGTCACTTGCAAACAGATAACCGTATTGAAAAATTGAAAGAAATTTCAGGATGTAAGATGATGCCTGGCGAATGATTTTTACACTGAAATTGTTGCATTTGTAAACCACATTGATATTCAAATTATTTCAATGCGAGTTAAAATCCAATTTATACTGAAATATTCTTACGACCTTGGAAAATGAGTAAGTGCCACAATAATATTTGTTTAATACGGCGTCTCGTCAAACAGTATCGTCGAACAATTTATCTACTTCATCTCTAAACGTAGATGTTTTTAGGGAATAACAATAACTGTGCTATGGGCACGATGTTTCCTGAAATGTATGCTAGAAATAATATTTTTTTATGAACGACGTTGGTAAATACAGTTAAAATATATAAAATTTAAAATGTCATGGATTGTCTTTTTATTTAACTTAACTTTAGAGAAGTATCGTAACCTTTTTGTTTTTGTAAAAAACCAAGTACGAGTTCCCGTGTCACCTTGGTTGGTATCATCAATTCAAGCACAAAACATTTCCCACGTGGAATACATCTTCCCAAGCCAACTTATCACGGGACACCTGAGTTTATAAGGCGGCCAAACCTGACGGTGATTTTGTGGGATTCCCTCCGCCTGTGGGCCAATGCTCGCCTCTCCCGACGAATGTACGTATGTCAACCATTTCTGCAATGGCTACTTTTTCTGAGGCACCTTTTTTCCATCCTGACCCCGAAGATGTATTTACTTTTAAGGTGGAATATCCGATTCATTGTTGTTTATTAATATTTTATGCCGCTGTCACAGTTATTCCTCTGCGCCTGTTACAATTCTGTTACCTTTTGAATTGAAACTGAACTGGGAGACACGTGTTCCGTCACTAGTGCCACTTGGTAGCGTAATTATATCTGCTTTATCCCATCTCGAAGAGGATCTTGTTCTACAATTAGTATTTAGGTTATTTTTGTTGCTGTCTTTAAAAGTTTATATTTATCCTCGTTTATTATAGCATGAGGAAATAATACCTTTAAAACGTAAAACGGGGGCAACTGAAGACGATGCACGAGTGGAGCATTGAAACGTCGACAAAAACGGAGACTCATATGGGGTGGAAGATTCGAAAGGAATTTCAACACGTAATTAGGTCGGAAAAACATGAGATCCTGCTTAAAACTTCCCGTCTTTCTAAGGAAAAAATGACGCCTTGGCGAGACAATGTTCGAAGATATTTTATGCTTTTCTCGGTTTCAAGATGAAGAGTTCTCTTGAGGTTTTTAGCTGCTCTCCACAACGCATTTCTATGATTTAATGTGGCAATATTTACAATTTTTAGTACTAACGATTGTAATGTATATTTAAAATATAATTTTGTCATTTTCTAAAGAATCTAGTGGAGTACATGAAGATACTGCTTAGTTATTTTCATACTTTTACGCAGACTCATCAATGACACTCGAAGTATCGTATTGCCTGTAATTTTTCAATGGGTAATACGTACTGTTGTTAAACATGGAGGAATACTTCAGGAGTCAACTAACATTACTCACAAATCCCGAGAATCTCTGCAAAATAAAATACGACTAGTCACTGATTTGTAAAAATGTGACATTTTATGTTCCAAACAACATTGAGTCAAGTGTTACGATAGGACTTCAATTTGATCGTAAATCACTAATTATTTTCAGCGATATAAGTTAAGTTTGTCATAAATAAACGCAGTATTTCATCGCAAAGTTTTTTTAAATCAATAAATATTTCATCTACTCAAGGTGCGCTGAAAGAGCGCTATAGACATGAGTCACAAGAAATCATAATAAAGGCGTAAACAGTATAAACCAATCATGCCTTAAGCGCTTTAAGCATATGCTAGCTGGGAGTAGTCGTTGATGGGTCCGTTGATGGGTCCTGTCCGTATCCCAAAGTATTTCAAGTGTTTACTTATATTTATGACATTTTCAGGTACTTTAATTTGCCAATACAACCATTCAACCTATAAGTGCTATGTTTTGCCATAAAAGGAATCTTTATAAAAGAGGTAAAGGAAAAACGAAAAGGATATTCTTTATGAATTGGTCTAATTTATAATGCGTTCTGCCAGTCCACTTATCATTTCATTTCCCAGCCGATGCCTGTGCATTCAAAGAGTAGACAATTGAAAGAGGATGGAGAGACAGATCTCTCATAACTCACAGAATCAATATCTACATCTACATAATACCCCGCAAGCCGTCGTGAGGACGTATGGCACAGGGTGGTAGTTCAATAGCCATTATACATATATATAGGGTGCGTTCCGAAAGTAATTCAACAATTATTTTTAAGTAATTTATTGAATAAATATGCACAAACGCTTGATGTTCTTCAAAGTACTGTCCTTGGGTATCTATATTTTTTCCACCGATTCTGTCAAGACCAGTACGCGCTCTGGAAGGCGTCTTCGAGAACCTCTTCCAGGGTCTTTGTCACGGCTGATTGCATCTCTTCCATGGATGAAAAACGGTTTCCTTTCAGGACTGCTTTAATCCGAGGGAACAAAAAAGGGGCAGTGTTGGCACCTGGTATTTAGCGAACTCGCGGACTCGTAGCGCGTTGTGGCAAGCTCCTTGGGTACGGAAAATTCATTTGCATTACGTTCGGAACGCAACCTGTATGCCATCTATTTCCTCATGCACCTGGCACACCGCGACCCACAAAACCCGAATGGGAAGGGGACGACCGAACACCAATCATGCAACATGCTTACACATAATACCCCTACTGTATGGTTAGCAACCATCCTTATGCCTACAAAAAGAGGATAAGAAAATACTTTTAAATAGGGCAGGCACATCTGAAATTCAGACACTTATTATCGGTTAGTATTTTACGTATTCCGGATTGACAATTCACAAATGCAACCGACTTTATATACATTCACCTACACCCCACCTGGAACATGGATGCAGGGGGCATTAGGACGCCAGACTTAGAGAGTTGTTTTGTGAGAATTTAATCTTGTGATCCTTTTATTGATGTCTCGAATAGTGCGCAGGAAAAAACAATGCTTGAATCTATCAGTTCTACCATCTAACTCTCTAATTTTGTGGCAATTGTTGGCTCTTCCAATGTAATAAGGGTGCCTAATTATATCTCCAATTCCGGATGCAAAGCCACACGCTTTAAATCTTTGTAATAAGTTTAATCTAGCCCTGAGTCTTCGCATATCTCAAGGTTCCCACCCCAGATTCTGTATTAAATTTGTGACGCTTGTGTCCTTTGGTAAGAGTTTTTCACGAATATAGCGGCTTTTCTCTGTGCCCTCTTCAAATTTGCAATTAACTTTTTTTCAAATAGATCCCAAACGCTCTCCGCATACTCAATGTGAGACCTTACGAAAGGTAAATAGCACGTACCCTTTACTTTTCGTCCCTACACCTTCCGTCAACACGTTCGACGAACGCCGGCTTTTATAGCGCTCCCCCACACATCGTGTGTATATATTTTTCCCAAGAAAGATCCGATGCAACGGTGACCCCAAAGTATTTTATTTCATCCACGACCCTCACCCGAATACATCTGTGTAAGTTTGAAATGTTTCGTTGTTTTATATTGTTTAAGAAATGCATGACGATACTTTTTTTCGTATTTAATTCAAGCTCCCATCCTTCACACTATTTTTGAACGCTGTCTGAGTCAGTTTGTAGTAATTCACCATCTGGGTCATTCGATTTCCCGATAGATTACGGTATCGTCAGCAAAGAGTCTTTTGCTGCTTTTTGTTTTGTTGGTGATGTCATTAATATAGATAAGAAATACTGTAGTAGTGGTCTAATGACGCAACCCTGCGGGACGCCGGATGTTACTTTCACATAAATAGAGTTTGGGCCATCTATCACTACCATTTGTTTGTGATCAGTAAGGAACTCCCGTATCCAGTGTATTGCTTTATCATTTATTCCATACCATTGCAACTTGTGATCATTTTAGCGTGAGACACTTTATCAAAGGCCTTTTTGAAATCCAAGAATATCGCATAAGTTTACGGTCCCGGTATTTTTTGTTTACATTGATTCACGACCGTAGCTACGTTCCTTGTATATTTAAATCGCATATACTTGTTTGTTTCTTTCTCTATATTGTAGGAGGTCGTGTCAAAAAGACCCTAAACTACTGCGATGTCATGTGCGAACCTGAGCACGTTAATTTATTCACCATTCACCATTACTCCTATAATGATCAATTCTTGTACTGTTTTCATTGTCACGTGTACATATAATATCTGTAGAATAGTCCTAGCGAGAGGTTGCATTCCTGTCTACCTTCTTTATTTATTTTTGCTTTCACATTATTTCCGTTTTTCTTTCGATGGTTATTATCTGATTTTTGCAGATACTATGAATTATTCTCACTTCATATTAGTCAATTACAATCGTTTCTAACATCTTCAGCATCTTGTTCCACCCAACGCTATTGAAGACCTGTAAGTCCACAAATGGCAAACATAATGGCTTGTTTACATGTATCATTTTTTCAAGTTTTCCCTCTAGCTGAGCATTCCCTCTCTTTTTTTGCCTTTATCCTGGATCCAAATTGTTTTTTGATTAAGCTTTATTCTCTCTTTTCTTCTCTTACTCGGCCGAGTATATATTTTTGATGCGTGAGGCACCAGGCTTAATTTCTGTGTTTTTCCCATTTATCTGTTCTTCGTTTCCCTGGTATTGCAATCATCACACTCTTCTTGAAGCCCACTGTTAATTTTTCGCAGTCATAACTATCTTTGATTATTTCAAAGATGGTATCCCACGCCTTGATCTCGAGTGCTTTAATCATTTATTCGTTCATCTTATCAACTCTGGATTCCTTTTTGCTCTTCAGGTCTTAAGCATTACTGCCAAATGCGCTTCCAAGTACCTCCGGGCCAAGTTCTTCTTTTTCTATCACAATTCATTATTAAGTAAAATCATCTTTGAGTGCCTTGGGATTTAGTTAGTTTTATAACGTATTCCTTCCTTTTCTTCTCAGTTTCTTGTCTCCCAACAAGTTTATAAGCAGTTTCGCTGTTTTCATTCTTCATCCTTGCAATGACTCATTCGCAGATAATTTAAATCTATTCTTCCTTAAACTCCTCGCACGCTGGTATTACTTGGTTCCACTCCTTTTTTGAAAAGGGCATCCTCACTTTCATTTTTTTTGGTTGTAAGTTCTCTCATTTCAAGTGATTTCCAAAGCCACTTACCTTTAGCCGCTTAATTCCCAAGTAGTCAATCAGTTACTTCAATTATCATATTATTTTTCTTCCCGCCGTTTTTCCTTGCTGGTCTTATTTATTCCTTGTATTTTTTTTGTCGATGAAATCGGTGAAACTCCCACTGTCTTGGTTTATTCTTTCAGTATCTTTATGTTCTATCTGGGTTCCTGAGCCACTCTGTTCATCTTTCAGTATTTCTTCCTGACTATAACCAAGCCAATTTAGTATCTTACCCAGCCCGAGACATCTTCAATGTGTATTTTCTACTCCTCTATTGCTTGAATGGGATGTTTGTCAACCTTTTTTTGTCGTTTAAGAATTCTATCTGTCGCCCGCGGGGTGTCATTTTCCAAATCCAAACTCTCCCTTGTTACTACCCTGTCGTTTCCTTTCGACCACCACGGTCTAGTCTCCCATCACGATTAGATCGCCCTCCCTCTTCATTGTTGCACAAACGTCTTCCCTTTGTTCGCATACTTTTTCTATTTATTTCCCTGAATGGTTGGACGCTGGTATATTCACCTGTTATAGCATTGTGTCCGTGGGCTTTCCCCTTACATTATCATCAGAAGTGTTTCACCTCATTGCTAGGATGATTCAACTCTTCTTTCCCATTCCTTCTTGTGTATGATTTTCACTCTTGTGACATTCTAGTCGTCTCCTGACTATGTCACCCTGTCCGTTCTCCGTCGCTCCAGAAATAGTCAGCCCCAGAACATTTAATCTTACCCATTCCCAAACTGGCTATCTCCATCTTAGCATTTTCCAACTTTCTGCACACTCACGTGTTTCATCATTGGTAAATGTTGGTTTAAGGTCCACTCTTCTCGTTGCCTTGTCTCAGAAAAATCAGAATGTACAATTTTTTTAAAGCTTAAAAACTTTGGCACATCTGGGAATTGAACTGGCGACTTGGCCGAAGACTTGGGGTATAACGTTACATAAACATATCGTGGTCAGTTTCAGTGTTGAATACATTGCTTAGATTACGAAATTGATGGAAGCATCGGAAAGTCAATGGCCCGTTTTTATATTCCCAGTTAAATAAACTTTTTCCCTTTACAAAGCACACCCATCTACCTTGCCAACTGTCCTCGAGATTTTCTTTTATGGGTGTTTCTTACACAGAGTCAGAGGGCAGACGCGTTACGTATGCCATAGAAAAAATCTTTTGCATTAAAACAGACCAGTGAAAACTCTTTGCCTTTCTCAGGAAAAAATCAAGAGCACGAAAACAAAGAGAAAAACTCTCAAGAGAATTAGAATTGATTTTTGGTGCCATTGCATCAAAATAAATGCTTTTTAAAAAAGAAAGACGACACGCACTACAACATAGTCCTAAAATTTGGCTGCTAGTAATCGCTTACACGCAATACTCAGGTAATTCGTATTCTCGGGAACTTGCAATAATTACCCACCGCATTTCTATGGACCCGTTTGAGTTTTATGCTGTGGAGAATTCAATAACTAAGCTGTCATCCACCACTATTTCGCTTCCCCAAGAAGAGCGTATAAAAAGTCAAAGACACAAGGTTGGCGTCGAATTAATTATCACCCAGTAGAGAGAGCTTCAAGAGGGAGACGGCATCTCCGGCCAGCAGAGAATGATTCTCATCACTCCGGCCGGCTCTTTGGAGAGGGCGCTTAACCCGGCCATTTGCAGCACGCGAGATTTGTTCGTCGCCCCCCCTCCCTCCCACCAAGGCTTCCGCACCCCCTCTCCAGGCCCCAACGACGTCTCGTTCTCCTCCGCTAAAGGGGGATGAAAGGCTGGGAGGTGGGGTGGGTGAGTTGGGGGAGTTAAAATCGAGAATTCCGTGGGCCCTGGTAATCCGGGGAGGAAATCCCAAGTTGAGAGGACGCATCTGGGCCACCGGCTCGACGGATTCAGCGCTTGCCTACCAAGAAGTGGAGAAGTGAGGGGCGCCCGGAGACGGGAAGGGGGAGGGAGGCGGAAGGGAAAAAGGACGGAGTGAAAGGAGAGAGAGAGAGAAAGGAACGACCGTGAGAGAAAGCGGTTGAAAGGAAACTTCGACCGAGATCCTGGTCCCTCGAAGTTGATTGCGGGGAATTCGTCATGAAAAAATGGATCCAGACAAGAACACGACGGCGCACACAGGTCTATGACGATCTCGCACTCCGTTCTTCATGGCTTTCCAGACAATCTCTTCAAAAACCTTAACTAGCCGTCATCCGTGAAACACCACGGGGCTCCAGAATTACCGCTTTTTGAAAGGAAGACATTCAAGGGTTTGTACCACATTTCCGGGTTTTTACTCCCACCAAGTAAGCGGTGGAAATTTATTAATTCGTGGGTGATAAAAATAAATAAACAGCGAATGGCGACTGTGTGGCTAATTGAACATTTAAAGCCCGATGAATGTTGAACATTCATCCCGCTCTCCGCATGTACTCCTTCACTTTGTCATTTGTTACCGTTCAAAAAATATGAATCTCCAGGAGTTTTACCAGGTTTTCCTTTTTCTACAGTCACCATCAAAGAAAAAATTCATACATCGATATTTAGAACAAGTTAGCAGCGTGTTGCTAAATAGTGGCTGCACAAACTCTCAAAATCGCATAAAATTTTAACTATTCTCAAATGTGTTCCCCAAACTTATTCACATTGAATTTGTTTTACGGAGATTTCCTAGGCCTGATAATGGACTTAAGTCCAAAATCTAAAAAGTCTAAAGACTAAAAATAAAAAGACTAGGGAAATTATCAATTAATTAGTAAAAAAGAATGAAATGAAGTAAGAAACACTCATAGTTTGCCGAAACATTTTGCCTCATATTTTAAACGTGAACCTTTCTGGGTGTCAAAAACTCGTGACTAACAGGAAAAACATTAATAGGAATAAACGCCAGACGAATACCAGGAATTGTTAACAATGTGTTTTAAATAAACTGATATATGGACAGAATGAAAACTTAAATCTTAAAAGACACAATTAAATGTCCTTCACTAAGTTTAAGAGAAGATAACGAGAAATACTTTATTACAAAATATTTTCCACAAATTAAAATTGCGAAATATTTCTGCAGTCGCTGCCCCACTGAGGACAGAGAGAAATTAATAGGTATTAAGGGCCTCAATAGGTATTCGGTCAGGCAGATTGTTCACTTACTAGGACGAGGACATCTTTCTTTTGATATGTGCATCGAAATGACCAGAATCGTGAGAAAATGTATATATAATAGGGAATCCATTGATTGAAACCTCAAAAAATTTTTCGTCACCAATAATAGTCTACCGATAGTATTATATTAAGGATTTAGACGACTACAAAATCTATTATAAATTCGACTTCATCAGTGCTAAGTGCTTGCCTAAATCTCATGAGATTACAATTTAATTTCTCTTACTAAAATTGATATAATTGTTAAAATGTATATGAACTAACCTGATTCTTCAATTATCTTCAAAATCAGTGTCATTGTTAAAATAAAATTGACAGTAAAAGGCACCAAATTCGTTTATTGAGATTGGAGTGCATATTTCGCACACCGAAGATTAAACACAATTTTAACTTGAATTCAGAATATACATTCAATTTTCAATTTCATTGATGAATAATTCCAGATTGTCTGAAAAATATTTTTTTGTCCTATTAAACGCGTTGAGTTTTCACTCAATCGGCGAGAAATTTAATGAAGATATTAAATCAATCATTTGTACCCGCTAAAATAATGGCTTACGAAAAGTTAAGATTTTATATCGGTACTTCCGCAGTGGAATCAAAAGAAGAATCGATTTCTGCAGTCGCTGTGAACTGCGGTTACCCTAATCACATTTTATTTATCCACTTACGACTAATAAAGCATGTGCGAATACATATTTGCAAAACAATCAGTCGCAGAAGACAGCGAGGAGTACCCGGGTGAGAGGAGAGGCCAGAGTGACGGGAGAATGGAAAAGTAGATGTGAGGGAACCGAAAGAGGAGCCGGAGGAAGAAGAGGAGGGGATGTAGGCAGAAGACGAGCGCTGAGAAAATCTGGGGCGAGGCGAAGGAGTGGGAGAGAGGAAAGGCGTTCACAGAAGGAAGGGTGGCTTGTGGACGTGAACGGGGGATGTCGGAGGGTCTGAGGGGGGAGAGAGGGCTGGCAAAGGCTTTTGGAAGGAGGGGAGGAAGCGGACCCAAAGATGAAAGAGTCGGTCCGCGTAGAGGGGCCGAAGGGTGGGGGGGGATGGGGCGGGGGATCGTCGGAGAGAGCGACCCCCCCTCTCCTCCCCCCTAAGTTTCGGATAACAACTTAATGAGGAATCAGGAGAAGGGAAGAAAGGTCGAGGGAAAAGTGAAGAATCAAATTAATGAACGAACGGAAGTGTTTCCATTCGGAGAGGTTAGGTATCTAAATAATACCCACCGTGGGGAAAAAAGTTCTACCATGTTTGTTAGAAGTAATAATTGCGTGAATTTTGCCCAACTATCCCATTAACTGAGTGGAAGTAAGAAGATCGGGTGGGGAGGAAAAAGGAAAGGTGGTTGGGTGAGGAATCGAAATGACCACCCGTGAATTCCGAAAAACGACCTTTGTAGCAAATATTCTCATAGTTACTTTGAAAGCACGTTTTATGTGACCTATTAGACTAGGTTATCCATTTAAGGCAACAGATAGTTATTGACAATAGGAAATCCCGCACATTCAAATACATTGTAGTAATTTTCCCTATTTTCAATATGTGTTTTTACTCTAAAAATTTTAATTTTCAAATATTGCTAATTATGGCTTTGTTCGCATTTCCAATTTTAATAATCTATGGAACACAAATGGAAAAAGTTAACACACAATCAATCAACTTTTGCGCCAATTCAAAATTAAAAGCTTCAGCCAATCTTTTGTTTTATTTTTTATTTGGTTATCACTGAAACAGCTGTTTTAAGTTTATAATATAGTGAGAAAAAGGGAAATTTAGACTTCAAAATTTCAACTTCCAAATGCAGGAATAACAGAAATTAATATATTAAGATTGGTTATTAATGATTGATTGTTCATTGATAATAAATCTGTGATGTGCTTTTCAAGTTCATGGGAACTCGCTATTTGTAAATACTTGAAATGGCAAAAATACTCCAAATCACGACACTAATTACCTAGACGGCGTCTCTACTCACCTCTTTCGCAGGAATTAGCTTGGCAAAATTAGTGATTATTCTGTGAACTCCTCTTAAAAATTAATATAAATCCTCTAAGAAACCTTCTTCAAGAACCAATGCTTTTGCTGGATTCTTTTTTCATTTATAGTGACTAAAGCGATACAACTATAGAGTGTCTGAAGATTAAAAGGCGGAGAACGGAATAAAACTTGTTTATTTCCAGATATCCATTTATACAAATTTTAAACCAGATACTTATACATAAGTGACAGGCATTTTCTAAACAAAATATTAAGGAAAATTTTGTCAAAACTGAGCCTATGTATTCACTTGTACAAGCTATTGTAGCATGGCGATATCCACTTAAAAGATACCATCTGCGAAAAATGGCAAATACACTCATTGAGACCATTATTGTGACATTAATTTCACACGTCAACAGATATGACCAAATACAAAGAGAATGATGAAAAATGTCATCTGATAAAATATATAAAGCTGAGAAATTTTAAAGGTAAGATTTTTTTAACTATGGGAAAGATCCCAAAACTAAGTGTGATAAATTCGGAGAAAAACTTTTTTTTCAAAACAAAGTACAAATTATTAACATTCTTCAAAATAGCACCCCTGTGCATCGACACACCGATGCCAACGCCTCTACCAGTTTTGCAACGCTTCCTGGAACGCGTCAATGGAAACGATCTAATGGCCTCTTTGACGTCATCCAATGTTCCAAAATGGTTTCCTTCAGAGCTATTTTTTACTTTTTGGAACAAAATAAATTCCGGCGGTGCCAAATTAGCAATATAGGGCAGTTGGGGCAGCGTTACCAGCTTGTGCTTGGTCTAGATCACTAGGAAGACTGTGTGGCATGGCGAGTTGTCGAGGTATAGTTAGCTCCAGTTGACAAAGATCTCCTTAATGACGCGTTGCACTCTTTTTCTCAGCCTTTTGAGGACTTTCATGTAAAACGTACTGTTCATTGTTAGTCCCTGAGGCATAAAACCTTATTATAAACTCGATGGTTTCAGGCTTCACTTTGTGGAAATCCATTCTAATAAATCAAAAGAGAGATGGTACTTTTTTCCACACTTTATTATTTAAAGTCCTTTAAAGACTTTAAATAATGAAGTGTGGAAAAACGTACCATCTCTCTTTTGATTTATTATAAAACCTTATTGGCTAACGTCGTTTGAGCCAAAAAAGACGCTGAGCTTAGTCTTTACCTAAAACCTGCTCATCCTTGCTTCTTTCGGGCGCGGGGAAGACTTCGTGTATTACTCTGCACTTTGTCTTTTTTACTCGGAGTCGTACTAGAATACCCATGTCTCATTATCAATAACTGCGTTATCTAAAAATTTATTTCACTTTCACTGCGGCCCATGAGATCAAGAGAGATTTTTACACTAGTATCCTTCAGATCATCCAACACCACCATGAGGACTATCTTTGCACAAACATATATCCTAGCTAAATCTTCTGTATACTGTAACGGCCCGCAGAGAACTGACGTGAGCCGCGTTGCTTTCTCAATAACTTTCATAGAATTTCCTGCCAAATATCATTCCACTTCAGCCGTCCACGCTGGTGGGAAAAAATAATTCTATTTATTCGTAGGACACACCTTATGGCATACTGAATATTATTTAGTTTAGGAAGTCATGAAAAGGTTGAACATTTAAAGGTGGAATACCAATTTTAATTTCCTTCTACTAAATTCAATATTAATTACCCTTCTACTCCTCCTCAATTCAATTATTATCCAATCCCTTGAAGTGACGTGAACCGAGGCAAGCGAGGACATTTTTTCCAGGCCAACCTAGATGAACTAAGGATTATCGACATACCTATTCAGAAACACAAGGCAATTTGCCTTTTTCGTCTTAAAATCCCTGATTCTCATCTGATGGGAGTCCTTTACATTGAACAAATACAACATTATACCTTTAATAGGTAAAAACTTTCAGCAGTAAAGTGCAGAAATACTGGTAAGTTTATATGAAAATAGAATTACAATAAATGAAACTAAGTGGCATATATTTATGTGTCCAGCATTAAAAAACTTTAAAATAGGGAAAGAATTATATTATATAAAATATATTATTTACCTAATGAAGTTAATAATATTCTGTTAGCGAGTTGTTATGGTTTTATTACTGCAAAGTATTTTAAATATGCAAGAAACGTAGCTACGGTCGTGAATCAATGTAAACAAAAAATACCGGGACTGTAAACTTGAATGACACTAAATAATAATAAAAATTAAAATAATAATAATAAATAATAATAAATAAATAAAATAATAATTATTATTATTATGAATTTAAATAAATAAATAAATAATAATAATAATAAAAATTTTATAAAACACCACACGCAAACAAAAATTCGAAACAAATAATTAAAAAATAAAATAATAATAATAAATAAATAAAAAATAATAAAACAAACTTACAACCACTCGATCACTAGGGTGAGTTACGAAATAACTTTCACTCTCGTGAATCACATTCACACACACATTCAGGGTTTGCAAGGATCCCTCCTATGTCAGTGACCCGTCAATCACACAAATAAATGAAAATTATTAAAGGATGTAAAGAAACAAAACAACTTACGTGAATACACAGTCACTCAATCACTCAGGTATGCTCGAAAACATTGGCCTTTGTGATTCACATATACTCACACGTTCAGGGTTTACCAGGATTCCTCCTAGGCCAGGGACCCGCCAATCACACGAAAATAACTAAACGGAAATAAGGAATAATAATTTATTTTATAATTATTTTCATTTATTATTATTTAGTGCCATTCAAGTTTACGGTCCCGGTATTTTTTTGTATGCACTGCAAAGTATGTGGCATATTATCAGTCAAAAATGAAATAGCATGTTTGCATAAAATTTACAAGTACATATTTTCTAATTTTAAGCATCTCCAAGATTCTGGAAAGAGGAAAAAAGATCCATGCTCTGAAAAAACTCCTGTTTGCAAAAGATGCAACCCGCATGTTACTTATGCCAAACCGGCACTCTACCCTTCAGGAAACCATGTTCAACACCAAACTGCTGACTCCAACAAGAAATGACATTTCACGTAATTCACCAAAACGGAGCAACGAAGAGTACGAAATGAGATTTAGGACACATCAAAGGTTAAACACTTAGTGAAGGTGGAAAAATGGCATTGAACTCGAACAGCATTTTAAAATTCAGTTTTCTTCTTTTTATGATGCATGCTAGAAATGGCTAAAGGGAATTCATAACCATGACTGTGTGATAGTGTTTTTTTCGAAAGTTTTAAAAGTTTTCAGGTAAAATTATTGATATAATCAAAGGGAAAATCAGGCTTCTATGCTTAAGTCGAATTAAAAATGGAAAGACGATAGCCTAATTGTCGCTCACTGATTGAAATCACTTAGGAGTAATTTTTAAAACGTCCTATTACTACACCCCAAAATGATATCACAACACGCCTGATTCCAGTTTGTGTGTGTTCCTTAAATCTAAAGGTTTTTTAACGAATTCTCCTGGATTTCTTCAATGCCCCCACAACAGTTTTACTTATGAAAGGCTGCCTAGTGGACAACTTTGTCGAAGTATGAGTATTAACTCTGCAAGAAGAAGTAGGAAGCAGAGGCCCCTCCCACCAGGAAGAAGGTTCATTACCTTGTCGCAGGGCAAAGTCTTGAGTATAGGGAAAGTTTCAGCGCTGGGCTCTGAACAGCTGAAGTATGTTACCGTCGGCAATAATGTGTTCTCAGGCTCTGGAAACCTGGTGCAAGTCATGCCGAAAAAAAATTCCATCAACTGTATCCAGTGCATCGTACGTTTGAACTCAATGTTATTCTATATCACCGTTTAAGTCATCAGCCACTTTCGATGGGGTAAAGTTTTAATTATTACTAAGAAATAACCGAGATATATGTGTATAATTTATTCTCCAAATTTATTGATTTTTATTTAATTGTGGTTGCTAATTACAGCCATTAACCTGGAACAACGGTTTTTTACGCAACCTACTGAGTTTCACAGAGATGATTGTTGAAATATCAGGGAAGGTTGGGGAAATGTATAACTCTAGATAGTGACTCTGTGGAGAAGTCTTAAAAACAACAAATATAAGTTTCTTACTTGATTATATTTAGTAATAATTAAATCTTAATGATACACCTTCCTATACATTATGCCTTACTATTATTTGCATATTGATACAGTGAGAAGAGCGTCCGTACAGAAACCATAGTGCCCTGGTTTCAAATCTTGTCAACACACCTTCTTTCCAAGTATAAACATCATTCTGAAATGTTCTTGGTCTCATATCTTACTGAACATGATATTCGTGGTCTCTTATATGTTGTTTTGGGACGTTGAGCATAATGAAATGGGACTTTAAGTGAACCTTTATTCTAAGATAGAAGTAACTGGTGTAATAGGTGACTGTAGCATACGCATTTGAGAATGCAAACGTATTTTATTATTAGGCGCTGTCCTTGAAATACGTAAGGCATTTAGGGGAAGTTAAAATGTAAACGGCCAGTTGAGAATTATGCAAAAAATTATCCATCTAAAAAGAAGAGTTACAAAATACTGGTCCTATTTCCCTGCATGTTCTCAAGTATTACTGAAGCAGTATTTCAAAACAAACAGTTACAAAGATAGTTAAATTTTTCCGTATAAATATGTAGTTTTGCAGTATTGAATAACGCATTCATCAAACCTAAAAGCACATTTTTGTTCACGTGTTATTGTATATTTTCACAGCCTTCCACACTGTCACTACCCGGAAGGAATACTAATATTGGAGAAACGCTGGACCAAATATTTTGCAGTCAAGGGAGATAATGTAGAAAAATAAAATCATTATTTAACTGAAAATTGCAGCCTAATTGTCAGGCCGAGAAATTTTCACCTAATATATCTGCCTCGTTTACACCATCATCAGTATTTCAATCCTGATATTGGTTTACTGCAGCCCTACATTCTACTCTATTCAATGTCAATTCCCTCAATCCCTGGTACCTTTTCAGTTTTATGACCTTAATTTGTCCTATGTACATTTCTCTTGATCTTTCTCGTTGAATCTTCCCTTCTATTTTTCATTCTATTATATTCCTAATCAATCCATTGTGCCTCAATGTGTGTCCAATCCATCTATTTATTCCTTACCGTAGATTTCTCCATATGGTTCTATCCTCTTCTGTTCTTCTATATACTTCTTCCTCGTTCGTTACTTTGTCTGCCCATTTAATCTTCAGCATTCTCCTCCGGCACCATGTTTCAAAGGCTTCTATTCTTCGTTGGTCCACTTTTCTAATGTTCCAAGTCTCGGAAGCGCCATGCTCACAGGAAATTCTTGACAATAATTAGCATAAATTACATCAACTATTGGTGGCTTCCCTTATTAAGGCTGCCCAATAATTAGGCACTCATGGCAATATTAAGATCGCATCTTCGAACAAATTCCCTAGTAGATTTACACGTCGCGCCAACATAGATAAGGTCAGGATATTTTGGAACATCCACCATGGAAAATAGGAGAAAAATTCTTCCGGCCAAAACATAATTGTCCTAATGGAAAATGTTTCCAAGAGTCTCTAATGAATGCATTACATCTAAATTGAATTTTACCAAAGAAAGAGTCTAATTGTTTATCCCATATAGAGTCAATTAAAATTTAATTTATTCTCTTTTGCAATTGCATCCATGGTTGCAAAAATGAAAGATTTGTCAAGGAGACGGCGTACACGACGTTCGAATTTCCCGAACCAGACACGGTGTAATGGCACACACTACTATTTCACATGGTAGTCAACGCTCAATTACCTAAACCTTCTCCGCGTTGGAATGCTACACTATTTCATTGCACCGCGGAGATTTATCACCATACATTTGTTAAATTAAATTCTAGACCCTTTATAAAAAAAACTCGTGAATACTTCGAAAATAGTTGCAAATTACTAGCAGTATGCATGTTATTTCTTCCATGAATCACGAAATTGTCTTAAAATATTATAATTTATTTTTTTCATAGACCCAACACAATTTCACAGTTTCTAACGCAAAATATACTGTTATATAGTATATCACATGGACTTCAATCACTCACTGACTGGATTACATATGTCTTTAAAATATTTCTAGAGGGGCTAAATATTTGAAAATTATATGACTTATAGAATCATATCATAAACCACCAGGAAAAGTAATGGCTTTCAATTTCAATGTTTCAAATTCCCTGATGTATTTTTTCAGCCTATTGCTAAAAACTTAGGAGATGGATTTGAAAAATCCAGTCTGACAATTTGTCATCGGTAATTTATTAAAATATTCAGAGGTAGACACATTTTCTGACTCCAAGACACGTTGAAACAAACTCGGAGTTTGACAGAGCCATTTCAATAATGTATTCCATTGTGTTAACATGTCCTATATTTACCATCAAAATTTCAATTATTCTAATTTTTTCAACGTTTCCTTACGTTTCGTTTATGATTTTATATAAAATTGAAGGTTATGAACAGGCAACTCAATACTGAAAAATGGTGTTCCGGTTTTCTTAATACCCTATCCCATTCGGTAATACACGAGTATTTCTCCATTTAAGAAGTGTTACAAACTTTCATTCTTACACATATATTCCTCAATGTCTTCCTCTTAAACGCTCAAAAAAGTCGAAAAATTACTCGTACATGATAAGAAAGCAAGTAGTAAATGTTATCTCTAAACTTTTTCAAAAATTCACCACCAAGAGCACAAATATTTTGCGCTCAAATGAGCAAACAGATTTTATTCACCTAACAGAATTATTTGTCAGTTAACGCAAATTATCCGCTATTACAAGATGCATAATTCGTAGGGATATGCCACACATTTCTTTCGCAAAGTCCACCGTTCAATTTGGCATCCAAGCGACTGATTCAAGGTCAATCGCGCGACAGAGATGCTAGATCACATTCGTGCTTGAAAGAGTATCATGACGCGTCAAAGGTAATTTCAACCTGACCAGTGGTGAGAAGAGAGAGAGAGAGAGCAGTTTCATTACCGCTGCAGTCATAAAGGACGTCCTATTTGGGTGCTACTTCAAGTGAGTCGATTCACTCGAATGGCTGACGTAGGAGCGGCGCATAAACTCCGTCCCGGAGTTTATTCGCTCGCAAGTCGCGTCATTTCAATCCCGTCTCGCACCGTCTGGAAATTCGCTGTTACAAACCATCTGAGACTACGATCCCGGAGATGAACATACGTATACTCGTATACTACCTAAAGATATTATTCACCTTTGAGTCTTTCCTATGTCTTTTAATTTTAATTTTCTTCATAGCATTAAGCCCCTTCACGGACCGACGGATCTCTTCCTCCGTCCTCCATGTTATTTTAGTATTGTTTTATCCACTTCACGGTCTTGCTACCACCCTCTTCTCTTTACTCAAATGTAATTGTAAGAAATGGGCGCTTTTTGCCTCCGTTTCCTTTTTGTACCGTTCTATGCTTATATTGCGCCGGTGGGCAGTTAATGCTGTTGCTGAAGTTTTTATTTGTACTTGTTTGTAGAAAGCCTTTCCTTGTCAGCTTTTCTTTCTTGTTGAGTTAATATTTCATAGGTGATTCCTAGTTTTAAGTTTCTCCTTCTCGCAAACCACACTTCTACTTCAGCTATGTTAGTTTCTTTCTCGTAATGCCATGCGTGTCTTATGTACAATAAACTGGTAAGGGTGAGGCATCACTCACCGGGACGGTTTATAGTATATTTGTCCGCTCGGGTAGTCGATGAAAATTTCGGCGAAGCGCCCGAAGGAGTGCGAAACTGTGCCAAAGGAATCAGGGCGCTTGACTTCTAGAGCACACGGCATCTGCCCGACTGCCGACGGATTATTCCACGACAGCAAGGGAAGAGCAGAGAGAAGTCGATCCCTAATCCCGCGCGGAATAATGCCAAACGACGTGTGAAAGCACGAATAAGTTCGTGAACAGTCCGGAGTGAAAGAGAAGTATTTAACGGGAAAAAAAGAACGAGCAACGGCGACCGCTGACAATTACCCGAAGGGAGGACAAACGATTTTTGCGTGCCAGAAAGATTCACCATTTAAAGGACTTCATTTCCGCGGAGTGAATAGTGGGCGCCAGCATACCTCCCCATAAATCTTTGCGAGTTAAGGGGAGCTCACCCCAGGACCCTCTCTCCCCGTTATCCTCCCTCGGCCCCGCCCTGCTCCCCTCCTTCCGCCTCGCCCACCTCAAATCGACCGCCACTGCGCCCCCGTCTCCGCTCCCCTGGCCCTCTGCTTCCCCGTCTCCGCTCCCCTGGCTCTCAACCCGCAAACCCTCCCTCGTACACTCATATTATTATTACTACCCGACCTCAACACGGACCCTAACGGCCGACGGGCATTCACATGCCGTCGCCGCCGCGGGAGACACCTCCGTCGCCGCCGCTTCTACATCCGCCTCTCCCACAAACTGCCACCGAAGCGTCTGGCGGAGAATTTCACCTCTCCGATCGTTAGGGAAGCCTGCAATTCCACAAAGAAATATTAAATTTAATTATAAAATGTCTAGTCTATACGATGAGTTCAAAATTCTGTTTGTATCACTAAATATATTTCTTCTTCTTTTCCAAAACCAACTATGTGGTTTACAACATGATCTCTCTGATCTGCCCCTTATCTTGTCACCCTTGAAATCACCCGTTCAACTCTTGCGAATTTTCATATCCACTGAATTTTTAATTATTTATTATTTACTTTTATCATCTTATGATGGTTACTTAAAAATCACACGTTTAGAGGCGAGGGGTGTCCTAGTTGGTAGAGCGCCGAACTACTGAGCGAAGGGTCCGCATTTGATTTCTCTGTGCATTCTCAATTCACCCCAAGGTGTAAGCAATTTTTTCGTCGACTGCATATCTTGCAGGAAACCACAAGTGGTATGGAAAATTGCCACACCCGTCTTATTGCCCAACTAACGTACGAAGTTACACGCCTTTTACGGATGTAGTGTAATACTATGAGCTCCATCCTCGCACATTAAACCAGCCTTCCGGTCGGTTGATTGCAGTGTTGCGGAGATTAGAAGTGTGAGGGTGTCATAACTTACTTATTTTAATTTTAATTCTAATGACATAATGCGAGGGCGGATACTAGTCCTTCAGCGTTCTTGTGGTGCATACACAATTTGTGCAACAGTAGGTTGACTGCCGACTGGCGATCTCAGTGTCTCGAGCGGGTCCAAACCGTATGACCTTGGTGCTATCGAGTGAAGGTCTCCGTGCCTGCAGAATAATTTACAATGAAGAGGGCACCTTTCCTGCATGATTCCCCGGATTCAAGAATAATACCTTCATTTTTTTATTCCAATACCTGAATCATAGATACATGAGCAAGATAATTACGAACAACCACGAAATCATAAAATTCTTCAAGCTTCCTAGCTGAATATTTCCTCACTACTCTGAGCCTAGCTTCCTAAGGAGACCTCCACAAATTATTTAAATCTAAGAGGCACGCTGATATGTGGCAGGGGGATACTCTCAAATCTGCGTGAAACATGGAAATTTAATTCTAATTGTTTAACGTTAACACTGATGGAGAAGATAAAGAATTGAATAATAGAACTTTTTAGGACATATTATATATGCATATTGGCATGTAAGCCTAAAATACTTATTTTTGCAGAGATACGAGTGCGGAATGGGTTAGAGTAAAATCAAAGGTCAGGGCAAATATTTGTTGAACATGTTTTGGATAAAATAAGGGTTAAAAACTATTTTTGGATATTTGGTTTTTTAAATTGTTCCTTGGTCGGTGAACGGCAAGTGTACTGTTATTTTATCATTTTAGGAAAAATGTACATTTAAAAGCTATCAGTTAAACCATCATTCCCACTACGTTCTCAATTACAAATACATAGCCGATATGATTTCACTGGAATGTAGTTTTTCAAAAAGTAACACCCTGCATCATCTGCATGGGCTCAGTGTAAATAATATCTTCTTCCCAGTTATGCTTCGTGAAAATGCAGCTAGAAGCGACAGATGTTATGAAATATTTCTATGAATCCAGGTATATGTTTACAAATATGAAATATGTTTTATGAAGATAGCAAAGTACTGTAAGTTCCACATTTCCCAGTCGGGGAGTGAAGCACTACGCTAAGGTATGCCAAGTTACGGTCAAAAGGGTCTTTTCTACGGAATGGGTAATAATGCCTGCGACTCCTCCACTAAGCCGCTTGATTTTTACTTGAACTTTCCAAACAGCGGGTCCGGTAAACCACTGCCACGAAAAAAGGCATCCGTCGTTTGTCCAGTGAAGTGACGCATTTTCCAGACGTAAAATGTGTATTCCAAAATTTTCATACATATCGGACGTCCACAAGTGGGTTTTTTACGATTGCAACCACGTGAGTTGGTGAAGTAACTTCTGAAATTCTGAAATATTACAAAAAAATTGGGGGCATCTGTTTCATGGCCCATAAAATAAAATTCAGCGCGAAAGGAACCTAGATGTTTTAGATTGGATGGAGAGAGCTGTGGCTAACGAAATGGCTTTCCACCTCAAACACCCGGGTTTGAATGCCATAATTGGCAGGTTTTTGTCAGCAGTGTCCCAATCCCTTTTTGGGATGCAATATGGGAAACATTTCAGTTAGAGTAGCCCTTCCATCGGATGGGACAGTGGACTCCCATCTATTGAAAAAAGTAGGCTAATTCCGGCATCGTTTTCTCTCCACTCTCTCCTTTCCCGAGTAAAAATTTTGGTAGTATTTGCTAAAGGGAGTCCATTTGGAAAAGAATTGCCAAACCAATTCCACACCACTCCTATGAGGAAAGGTCCTTTTCCAGTCCCTCACTAGGATTAACTCTCTGAACACTCCTAGCCAACTTTGCTAACTCTTTCGATTTATACTCCCTTGGTTATAGCACTTGGTCTTTGTAATTGTTTCGTACAATCTTTTGGCTCCAATTTTCTCTCTTTTCATTCAACATAAGTAAAAACCAAGAAAAAGCTAGGAGTAATTTAGAAAGTTTATAATAATACCATTGGAAATTAGAGATTGGAATTTTCATCGCACGAGATTATGAGTATGATATACTACCACTTTCCATGGTTTTCCCTTCAAAGTTGAGAGCAGGGGTACACCCATTGCCCTTCATTTTCAGCCAAACGTTTCTTTTTTTTCCAAACGGAGCATAGCCACTTGCACTGCCAAACCAACTTGAACCGAGGCGGATCGCACGGATAGGGTTTGCGTGATCTCAATATTCTCGTCTTCATAGAGACTCGTCCGTTTCATGCCACAACCACCAGGATAAACACACATTTGATTAATGGCCAAAAAGAATGAACAACACTGTTCCAGGCGTGCCATCTGATTTGGTGTTTCATAAAGGAATAACGCGTTTATACTATTTTACACGTAGATATATATGTTAATGTTGACTGGTTTCAATGTTTATACATAATTATAAACCCTAACACTCAGTAATTGGCAATAATACGGACAAATGCAAACTTGTCTAGTTAAATATTCTCTAAGAATAAGATTATATAATATATTGGTTGAGGTATATTTTTGCTGGATCCCATTCCTTCGTTATCATACGCTTCTAATCAACACGCCACATCTGACAGAAAACTGAATGTAAATGAACAACCGAAAACCTGCGTTAGAATAAACCATTTTTCAAACCACACTCTATCTGTCCCCCCCTTTTATTTCGATCAAAACGTTTATTATTTTCCTGCATACACATCTTTTACCCAGTATTCTAACTTCTTCCACAGTCTTCAACGGTCAATCCATTGCCACTCAATATACCCAATATGTGGCCATTTATACTGCCTTCTTTGAATTTATCTTCTAGAACTTCGTCATTCTTTTCTTTCCGTCAATTTTCTTTTCCATTCACCTCCACTCTTGCGTCCCAAAAGCTTCCCATTTACGCTATACTTCTTCCCGTAACGAACAAGTTTCCGTGCCGCACAAGAATATTTCCATGTGGCAAATTTTATCACAGCAATTAGCCGACATTCCTTCCCTGACTGGTGAGCCAAGGATTGATCATCCGCAAATCAACTTATTTGATGGATTCTCTGCCCAATTTCAATCCTCTCTGCGGTCCCTCACTTGCCTTTCTTGCGTTTTCCTTCGCGTATAAAAAATCACGGTGGGATAATTAACATCTCTGTCTTAACCCTCTTCATAACACTGCTCACTCTAACCGTTCTTTACCCACGCCTGCTGAAGCTGAGACTTACTCAGGTTTATGATAATTCACCACTCGCGCCGGTATATCACTATCTACTGTGATTTTTTCCTTTCTATCCCAATTGACTGTCTCACGCATTCTCAAAATATAATAAATAATGAATACTGTTTTTTGTAGTATCCCGTTTATCTACAGTGACCTCACTGTTACTGCTTCGCGTCATGTACTCCTCCCATTTCTAAGCCCAAACTGATTTCCCCCTGAGTAATCACATCCCTTCCTCTTCCTTCTGTTGTATTTTATGTAATGGACCATATTATCTGCGTGTGAAATTAAAATATGGTCAAATGCTCCTCTTGCCCTGTTAATTTTCTCCCTTGGTCTTCTCCAGCGTGTCAAACTCGATCTGCTAGGTGCTTTAAATTTTAAACGAGCAAATTGGTACAAAAATATACATGAATATTTTTTTTGTAATTAGTTATTTTAATTTGTAATTTTTCACAGGTTTACAAACATGAATTTTGATGTAATTAAATAATTTAAACATAACAAATGATTCTGATGTTTTTTAATTTGCACATTAGCATTTTCTAATTCAATCGGAGACATCAATGTTTTTATGATTTTTGCCTCAATCGTCCTCCTTCCGATGAATAAGTATCAACATAGCTGCGTACGAAATCAAACTTATGGCCCTGTAGTTCTCGCACTTTGCTGATTTTCCATTTTTTTGAGATGGTATTGATATTGTAAATACCTTTGACTGTTCCGATCCTTTTGCAGCCGAAGCTGTGAAGGCAGCTACAAAGACGCCCCTCGTGGTCATTTCAGTGATGGTTCCACGTAAAAAACACTTTCGGGGAAGGCAGCGGGAAGCCCTCTCAAGAATATATCTCCCAAACAACTGTGTTGGAAATATTTCCGGAGTAAGTGGTGAAATGCAGCAACGGAGGAATAGGCTTTGGATTCTAGCCTACTGAATAGGTTTTTTTTCATCCTCCCTCGGGGTGAATCCACACCCATTTACGACCTCCTATGAAAAACGTGCGAGCGAATTCGTGCTACATCCTCGGTGACACTTCTCTCGAAAAATCGTCGGCACAGCTGTTTTGGGGCTGCATTAAAAAAACCGAGGCCGCATAAATGACATTCTTTTTTTTCTGGTTCCGTAAAGGCAACAACTTGGGGAAGTTACATTCATTTTCACTTAAGCTCGGGTAACGTGACACAACCACATCGTCGGCTGACTCTGTAAAACTACATTTACTACGGAACAACCGCATATTTTTACATCATAGAATCATCATGTTTTTCCAGTTTGAAAATTTTTTTAGTTTGCGTACCAGACGTAAAAACTTGGCGACAAACGTTCTCTTGAGGAAGTTGGTTGGTTAAAGGTGGGCAATTGCTCACCGCCCACTGGATTGAACACGTATTTCGCTGGAGTGAAGCAGGATTATCGAAGGACCCTTTCCTTCTCGCTAACTACTCATTTCTAGGCGAGATGAAGTGAGTCAATAACTCCTCCTGGCCTATCGCTCCCCCTTCTACCAGCCTACCTTACAGTACGCCTCCACCCGTCCTCCGAATCCTCCCTCCCTCCCGAAAGTGGCGGCAGATGCAGGGCTTTCGTGGAGAGAAGAGGCGCACCCCAGCGGCGTAATACACGGAATATATTGGTCAATTTGCTATAATGAGTTTTAGATAAATACTGCCCGACTCCCAAAGTTATTACATTTAATTAATATCTTTAAAACAATTTTCACCAGGAAATTAGGGAAAGTGAAGATATGATTAAGGGAACATTTTACCAGGATAATTAAGAAATATATCAATGTGTAATCATGAATTTGAAAGAAGGGTTCAAGGGAGAATCGCGCGTCTACCGGGGGCTTCCCAAAAGTAATGCAATTATATTTTTTAAGTAATTCATTGAACAGATATTCACAAACACTTAAAATTCTTCAAAATGCTGTCCTCGGGCCTCTACATATTTTTTCAGCGACTCTGTCATGACCGTTACGTGCACTGGAAGGCGTCTTCGAGGACCTCTCGCAAGGTCTTCGACACTACGTCACTGATTGCATCTCTTCCATGGACAAAGAATGGATTCCTTGCAGGGTTGCCTTAATCCGAGGGAACAACAAGAAGTCTGCTGAGGCGACGTTAGGACTATAGGGAGGATGGGGCATCGTTGGCACCTGGTGTTTGACCAGGAACTCGCGGACTCGTAGCGCGTTGTGGCAAGGCGCGGGGTCGTGATGTAGTTGCCAAGTAGCGAGAATGTCTTTTCTCGTCCTGATTACTATTTTTCGGAATCTTTCCAGCACATCCAGTTAGTAAGCAGTGTTAACTGTCTATCTTGCGGAAAAAACTACTTATGGACCACTGCTTGCTGTCGAAAACGACAATGATCATTGTTTTCTTTTTTGATTTGCCCATAATTTTTTAGTTTTTGTTGAGGATGCGACCGACAGCAAAGGTCATTTGCGCCATTAGGGATGGGTGGGAAAGGAAGGGTGGAGATAAACCCGGTGTCGGTATTAGCCTACTCTTGTCGGAAGACGCCAAGGGGTCCGCAGTTTTACGTCCCATCCGATGGACGTCGTACTCACTCAAAGTGCTCTCCACAAACAAGTAGGGATCGGGATACTACAGAAAAATATTTGTTTTATCCAGAACTTGAACCCGGACCTTCGCGGTAGGACGCCTGTACGTTAGCCTCCGCACCATCCCGATCCCCGATTTGCCCATTTTTGCCTTTTTGGGCTTTGGCGACTGGTCGTTGTGCCAATCAAAGGTCTGGCGTTTTTTCTCTGGATCGTATTAAAAATCTAGATATCATCTCCAATAATGACGTTATCCAATGAATTAGATTAATTTTCTATACGTTGCAAAAGTTCACTTGAGCTTTCCACTCTGTTGGTCTTTTCTGACCCGGTCGGCACCCAGAGGTTTACAATAACCGATGTCTTACCGCTTAACAACTTGGAGAGCACTGAGACCCATTTGTGGCAAAGCTTTGCATCTCTCCCACGTACTTCAAGTAGTTCGATCCCACTCCGACCAAAAGGAGCGGCGCGGGAAATTCAGTTGCATTACTTTGGTAACATTGTGTTCAAATAAAATCAGTTTCATAAAACTGACGACACAGAAGTTACCTTTGAAAATTAAATGATACAAAAAACGTTGCTTAGGGAAACTAGTCCAGTGTGGAGCCTTTATGTAGGAGAAATGTGTTCATTCTGAAAAATTCTCTTTCTCCCGACGCGCGGAATAAAAATTTTAATTCCTGTAGTAGAAAAAAATCAAAAAATAAGTAACGCAGCAGCGAAACGAATTTTGGCCAAAATTTTTCTAATTGCAATTACGGAATTTCAATTTTCACTTAATCTCACCTCTAGGCGGCCAAAATAATTTAACGATAAGGGTGGACAAAATATAAAATCACCTTAAACATGGGAGAGAATAGAGATTTCTCCACCCACTCACTGAAGCGTTGAAATTTTTGAGATTGATAAAAACAGGATGAATTTTGCTGAAAGTGCTTGCGCCATTATGAAAATCCAGCAGATTATGTAAGTGGTTATTTACTGTGAACGATATGGCGTATTTAAAACCACTTTTTTACCGTAAGTAGGCGTAATGGTCCAGTAATGGTATATCACATTTAAAATTATGATGTGTTATAACAGATGATTTGTAGTTAACCCAAAAAAATTACTTTCTGCAACATACATTGTCTGAATGAAAAGTAACGGTAACAATATTTTCCTGACATGTGCGTGAATTGATGAATTCAGACTGTCGATTAAGAGTCAGAATGAACGCAGATCGTATTGGCATTGATAACATGACAGTGCATATTATTATCACTGAAAATTAGGCGATGCAAAAGATCTGCGATAGATTCGTCCCGAAGATCTCACGGATGGCTACCAAGAGCAGAGTCGAGTGAAATCTTGTGAAGACCTGCGGCAGCATCCCGACGATTCCCCAACCTTATTAAAGTTCCGACTTTGCACCAGCAGACTATTTCCTAACCCTAAAAATGAATCCTCCCTCCCTCAAAAGTGCCGTCAAAGAAGCTTGTACGCGAACCCTTCAGGACCTATCGAAAATCCACCTACCAGGGAGCCTTACGTATACGTATTTACGTGGTGGTCTGGAAAGTTTTCGACTAAGAAAATTTCAGAAAAAATGTCTTGTATCTTTGTTTGGTCGGAAACCTTTCAGACCGCCCTTGTATCATTGTCTTTTTCGAAAGTAAAGTAGTGGTCCATAAGTAGTTTTTTCTGCAAGATAGGCAGTTAACACTGCCTACTAACTGGATGTGCTGGAAAGATTCCGAAAAATAGTAATCAGGACGAGAAAAGACATTCTCGCTACTTGGCAACTACATCACGACCCCGCGCCTTGCCACAACGCGCTACGAGTCCGCGAGTTCCTGGTCAAACACCAGGTGCCAACGATGCCCCATCCTCCCTATAGTCCTAACGTCGCCTCAGCAGACTTCTTGTTGTTCCCTCGGATTAAGGCAACCCTGCAAGGAATCCATTCTTTGTCCATGGAAGAGATGCAATCAGTGGCGTAGTGTCGAAGACCTTGCGAGAGGTCCTCGAAGACGCCTTCCAGTGCACGTAACGGTCATGACAGAGTCGCTGAAAAAATATGTAGAGGCCCGAGGACAGCATTTTGAAGAATTTTAAGTGTTTGTGCATATCTGTTCAATGAATTACTTAAAAAATATAATTGCATTACTTTTGGGAAGCCCCCGGTAGACGCGCGATTCTCCCTTGAACCCTTCTTTCAAATTCATGATTACACATTGATATATTTCTTAATTATCCTGGTAAAATGTTCCCTTAATCATATCTTCACTTTCCCTAATTTCCTGGTGAAAATTGTTTTAAAGATATTAATTAAATGTAATAACTTTGGGAGTCGGGCAGTATTTATCTAAAACTCATTATAGCAAATTGACCAATATATTCCGTGTATTACGCCGCTGGAGTGCGCCTCTTCTCTCCACGAAAGCCCTGCATCTGCCGCCACTTTCGGGAAGGGGTTGGTTTCGGAGGGTGTGGGAATCCACATGATGACAGAAAATCTTTTCTCTAGCGAATGAATGTCTAAGGAGCAAAATGAAATATTTCCTTTACGTAACCATAATCACAAATGTGCAATCGCTAGGACAGAAATGAACATTACACTTGGAGGAAATACGTGTAATAAAGCATTCAGAAGAAAAATATATGCACTCATTTTCACTTCAGTTGTGAAACGCCGCCTTCATATATGCAATCTCAACGCGATCTCTTTCATTCAATTTTAAAGTTGAGTAAGTCGTGGAAGGAGGACAAAGGTGCCTCGGGTCATACTATTAGTGTCTCCAGAACGCACGCATTTAAAAGGAAGCGTGGATCTTTCCCGTGTTGAACGCATCATACCGATTTCTCCATAACACCCGACAATTACTCTGAGTTTTCCAGAAGAGAGAAATTCTCAGAGTTTTCCCAGTTCTTCAGGATTATTGGCAGCATTCACTACATAGACAAGTAACTTGCATTTTTGCCCTTTCAATTTTAAATTACTCGTTTTCCTCTTCCTTCCATCAGCGGGCGGGCGCGTCCCACGAGATCCCTACATTCACATTCGCCTATTTCTCTCACCGCATATATCTCGCCAACCCCGCCACCCTGGACCCCTAACGACTCAAAACCCCTATTTGCGCATCAACCGATTAGTCAATCCATTCCAGTGCAAAGAGCTTAACTATTAAATCATACCTCTGACGAATTAATCAGCTATAAAGTGTAAATGTAAGATTTTCTATATTTTATTCCTATATTTCCCAGTAATTGAACTCTAAAGCATGATTTAGTACATAAATACTGAGTGATTACAAGTATCTATACACGTATACATATAATGACCTTGAAATCGGGATAACAAGTGTGTAATATTACGTCAGAGAACGAGGGCAAACAAAAGCCGTTTTTGGTGCATTATCAGTAATGCACCAAATTAAAGGAATGACACCGAACATAAGGATAATACTTCAATGTGGAGAAAAGTGCCCTAAATGTGAGAGGTGAAGGAACGGGAGAGGTGAGGTTATAGAGACCTGGGGGTGGGCAAAACGGGGACGGAGGAACTTGTAAGCCAAGTCGGGTAACAACGGGGACGTGGATTTTTTACGGGCGATAAAAGGAGAGACTCATTCCTTCGTGCCCGTCCCCAAAAATACCCTCACCAGTACTAAAATGTTACGCCGAAACAACTGCGGCGTTAAAACGGGAAAATTGAAGAGGAAGAAAGGCGTTGGCGAATATACCACTTGATTCAGTTGTGAATCATAACGCAGTGGTAGAACCTATTCAGTTTCCATCTATCGGCTAAGAAATTAGGATTCAGAGTAAATAGACACAAACATTAAGAAAATGAATCAAAGGGAAAAAAAGAGAATGAACAAAAAAGTGTTATAGTTGGTGTTATAGGGAATCATGTCTGGGTGATAATATTTAGGTAGAAGGGCATCATCAAAGAATATAGTTCGCTGGGTGAACACCCAAGTGGGTACAATCAATGATGAACCAAAAATTGCATTGTATAAATCAACTCACGATTAACAGTTACAGTCTTCGCCAACATATCTCAACATACAAGGGGAAACTCCTGACGCAAAGTCATCATCCCAGTTATAAGCGTATTTTATTTTTTAAATATAACACCGAGTATAATTTCAAAAAGATAAATGATGTGGAGTACCTCAAAATTCAAGAAATAATGATATTTTATTTATATATCAGGTTTTACGTAGGAGTAAAAATATTAAAAATATTTATAATTAGCAGCCGCATAAAAGTCCTTAAAAAAGTTATTTTGATTTTACACTGGACCATTCCCTTTTAGGAGAGTGATAGTCCAATAAGTCGAAAGTTTAGCTATTGAACACAAGGCATTAACTTGAACATCATCAGATTTTTGGTGACCGATTTGGATTTCAATTTTGGGAGACCAAAATCTAACTACCAGCTACCCTCAACCTCACGAGTGGTTTTTCATTTATCAGATCTTCCTTGGAACTTGCCATTGGCAAGGGTACTAGGCCTCCTATCCTGATGAAGGAATTAAATGCGGCAAAAAAGACACTTATTAGCAAGTGAGCTTTACTTTTCTCTATTAGAGTAATCTCGTTTGGTACTCTATCAGGGGAGGAATTAACCGAGAAAAGATGAAATTATGTGATTCCCAAACAAAAATGTCTTTGAGTTTACAAAGAGCTATCCTTTGGCAATATCTCGCGAAAAACTCAACAAATAGAAAATAAAGTCATCGAAAATGAAATCCTTTCCGGGATCGTATTAAGAAGTAACCATTGTGGATGTTTCTGTGCCCCATATCTGATGGAGAATCATAACTATCTCACGATTAGACATACCATCCAGTTATTTTGAGTCGGTTCCTATGTTTCTGTTGTCATGTCCCTTATGATTTATTGAAAAGATAAATCAAAGGTATCATATGCTTGTAAGTATGTGTTTGAGACTACACCACGCGTCCTTATGCTCCTCTGAATCCTGGTGACCCTACTGATTAAAGGATTAGGCAACGATCTTTTCACTCATTTATTTCACTATGATCGCAGCCGATAGATCAAGGAAAATCAAAACACATTTTAGTGATTCTCCGGACGAATCAAATATCAGTAATTATTTTCTAGCACACAAGGAATATTTTCCTCATTAAGGAAGATGTTTTTCCCAAAAATATGTCATAATTTCCAGTGTAAAGTCTATATGCTGCCTAAGTCAGAGATTTAAAAAATTAGAACGCAATACTTAATAAGTATATATGAAACTAAAATACTTAATAATATCCAAGAACAGACGTTTTTGGCTAAAGAAGAAATAGGATACAACTGAAAATATATTAAAATCAATAAATTTGTAAATGATCAACGTAAGTACAGGAACAAAAACGTAAACAGAATACAATCTCCACAAACTGACAAAAAGAAACTTCCATAAAGAGGAAAAAAGAGAAAAGCAACACCGTCCAAGAAATAGATTAACATGCACGGTTGGTGCGAAAATAAGCTCGATTAAAAACACTGAAAGCCTACCATTAAGAAGAAAGCAATAAGGTGGATATTAAGGAATATATCAATCTCTATTGAGTGAATATATCTTAGCATTAAATTGCTTAGTCTTATCGATGTGTAAAATGTCAAAAATATTGAGACGACCCTAAATTTAATAATTAATCATTCTGAATTAATTGCCGGGGATATGAGGAAGCAGGAGGGATTCTCTCTTCAATTAGCAATCCAATCGCATTAAAAACTGCAATACAGCCAACTTTCGATCCGATCAAAACGCATACATTTCATGTTCAGCAGTAATAACTTGTTTTTACTGAGGGAGAATTTATAAAATTTTTAAGTAGTCGCCTCGTAATTTTTTTCAGGACCTCCATAATAATTCCTTTCACTTTCACACGCAGACTTTTATTCCGCCAGTTCCTTCTCTTGTCCTTTCCCCGACTCCTCCACTCGTTCCATTTACTCCACCCATTCCCTTTCTACTTTTCCCCTCTCCCACTCACGCACACATTCAGACACTCACATATTTTATTATCGCTTGCATTAAACAGACCTTACATGCATATTGTCCTCTCCTATAATTCTTCCACCTCCTCTCCCCTTCCTTCAGCTCTCTCTCTCACCCTCTCCTTCATATCCCTCCAATCCTCCATTCTCATTTTCTTTTACGTATCTAAAGCACGGAGCGAATCTTTTCCATTTCCCATGAATACGAAATGATTCTCCCCTCTCCCCCTGCCACCCATCCCTCCCCCTCAAACCCTCGACGACTCCAGGGAAAGTAATAAACCCTGCAAAGGTGGGGAATAGGTTATTCCGGAACGGAACTAATAAACGGATCCCGACACTTCAAAATAGGTGACTATTTCTTTTATCGGCGATGATTACGTCAATCTTTTATGTCAATTCAGATCTCCTGGATTATGAACTTGGAATATCTTTCCTCTAGCATCACATCAAACCAGATACATCCCTCACTTAATTTTCTTGTCAGAACGAAATGAAGGAATTAGAAAGAGACAAACTGGGAACAAGAATTTTAGCAAAAAAGATTCGAGTAATCTGAACCCTTGCTTAACTTGCCAAATTTTATCTTCCTAGGATAGTTGTCTCTCTTGGTCTCAAAAGTGTTAACAAAAAAACCGATAAAGGCAGCCTTTTATAATAGACGCAACTTTCAAAACATCCTCGCAAATAATAAAGAACAAATCCCAAAATCTGAAAGGAGCGGAGTGTATAAGCTAACTTGTGAATGCTCCACCGTCTACGTAGGCCAGACGGGAAGGAAGTTCCGAGAACGAGTGAAGGAGCACTAGGCCTGCCTGAAGAACGGAAATGGAAAATCTCAATTTGCCAAGCATTTAATTGACCAGAACCATAAAAGTGATTTTATCGTGGAGTTTCTACATTTCGAAAGAAAAGGCCCCCGGTTGGACATTTTGGAACATATGGAGATATTGGAAAGAGAAAATTCTAACTGTAATATAGTGAATGACGTTACACGAAACTCCCGGTCACCCCTCCTCAACCTAAAACTCCCAAACTCATTGTGCTATCTCCACAAGCCCAAGGTGGACCCACGCCAGGCAATCCTTTCCCTACCATACTTCCTTAACCTTCCCTCCCGGAGGTTCTGAGAAGAGAGGACCTAACCTTGACTCCTCCTTCACAGTAATACCCCAATCCCCGCTCTTTCCCTCCCCCACCATCTCCTCTTCCTTTCTTACATCCATACACCCACCCCACCTCCCCATTCCTTCTAGTATATAAAGAAAGATTTTGGCTTGTATTTCACCTGATGATGACGCTGAGCGTCGAAACCTAGGTAGTGTTTAAATAATATTATGTGGAAAAACCAAGTGTTTCTTTTGCTAGCAGTGTTTCCGTTCTAGCATCCCTTCCCCCATCCGAGAGCCTTATAAAGTTAAAAACGATAGAAATGGCATTTATATGGCTGTGCAAAGCCTATCAACATCCGGGTCTCAATGTCGTTCACTAATTATGGAGGGCTGAAGTGGATACGTGTGGATTTTTTTTCATGGGAGATAGTGGGACATTTTGTTCATCCGCATATATTTTGTCATTCTTGGCCTCGGTTTTGACTTGTCGAGGCCTGATGATGACTGTGAGTTGACACCTAGGTCGTAGATGTTGTAGTATCTATGGGTGAATTATTAGTTTTCTGTGTCGCTTGGAACTATTTTCACATCCTCTCGCTCATTCCTATCCCATCTCCGCTCCCCTCTGGCCTCCCTTCTCCCTTTCCCTCTCCACAACCCCTTCTTCCACCCCTCCCCCACCACCTGTTCTCCCCTCCCCCGTCCCCTTCTCCCCATCCACAACCCCCTCCTTCACCCCTCCCCCACCATCTGTTCTCCCCCTCCCTCGTCCCCTTCTCTCTCTGTCACACATACCTCTTACTATACAAGTCAGTCCTAAATAATCTTCCGAAGAAGACGGAGTTCGAGTCCGTCGAAATGATCAAGATATTATTTTCAGTGTTCTTTTTATGAGTTCTCGTTCTGTGTGTTGCTGTCTAAGTTTTTTATTCTACACTTCCGTGTTACTTCGAAGAAATCAGAAAAAAAAATATATATATATATATATAGTCACTTTCTCGGAAAACCCACGAACGTGCACAAGTTCTGTTCCTAACTCCTCTTACAAGTACTGTTCCTAATTCCTCTTGAGAAAGGTGGTTGCACCACCGAAAATTCGAGAACTAGTGAGTCCCTCTTTTATATGTTTTAGTTTCTGTGTTTGCTATGACTATTTAGTGAATTTAAATTATATATATATATGTATCTATATATATGTATTTATACATATATATAGATACATATATATAAATTTACATATTCCTTCAATCGGATATTGAAAAAGTACAGAAGAAACATAGAAAAGACAAACACAGGAATGGAGGGGAAGAGTCAAATTCCTAAAAATGGCAGCCAGATAATCACAAAATTTCTCTATTTTTCAACCATTCCGTTTTCTCGAACAAATGCGCAAACTAATCAGAAAACAAAATCGCGGTAGTCGAGATTTCGTGAAATACACAAATCCATACTTGAAATTATATACAAAGTTTAAGCCCGAAAGACCAACAATAAAAGCGAATCTTGGAGTCACTTGGGAGAAAAAACAAGTTAGTCTTACGCTCAAATCTTCTTCCGGCCCAGATAACGTACCATTTAAGAATTCATGGATTTCCTCCCTTTTTTCTTGAACTTTTCACCTCTTGCCTCGCCTCCAATTATTATCCTACGATCTGGCAAACCAAACCTTAGCCATTCCAAGAATGTTTGCCTCAATTCTATCACATGTTTTCTCTCCTAAATTACATGAATAAGTCATACAAATACGCTTTAAAACCCAGTTCTCTCCTCTACAAGTCACGGAGCAATTAGACTTCACTTCTAAAACTTAAACTACTAACCAGCTATGTCACATTATAAGAAGTGACGTTTTAGCGGTCGTCCCACCTTTGCCGCTTATTTTGACTCACGGAAATCCTTTGTTTAGATGTGATACGATGTTTCAGAAGTATACCTATCAACATTCCACAAAACTCAATACAAGTTATTTGCGTTATTTTTGGATAAACCAGTCGTGAATAAATATATTTTTTAATTAGTTAGATATTGTATTTCATATACTTCAGTCATTCATAATGTACACATTTTATTCTTGGTCTTCACCAACTTTAATAAAGGGTTAAAAATTTGCTGCCACAGTATACTCTAAAATTGATAAAAGCCACCCTCCTGGAGAGCCATCCCATTGATTTCCCTGCACGTTTACGCTATCATATTGATACGGCAGGTCACTCATTATTTAACTGAAATAAAATCGGTTGAGTCGGATATTTGCCATTTTTTCGTAATTAAATGAATAATGACACAGTACGAGAGGAGAGGGGATTGCTGGTATAAAATTAAAGGGCAAGAAAGAAAGATACTGAGCATTATGATGGGATGTTGAAGACTGCAATAGAGGTGAGAACTTCAGGCATTCTAAAATAGGCCAGTGATAGGACAGGAATGTTGGATGGGTAGATAGGCAGAAGGTACGTGGAATTGAAGATTAGTTTAATGCAGATTGGGGTGTCATAAGGTATTGGTAGATGGAGATTATTACTAATATCACTATAATTATTATCAAAAGGCACATGTGCAGAAAGACAATATCAGGTGGCGCACAATTCCCAAGTGTTTAAATCAATTTTGCCTTGAAAAAATAACATGAAAACTCAAATCCAATCAATACCACAAAAGATAATAAATAAAATCAGTCAGGAAAAAAATACACTTAAACGAACCTTCCAAACACTAATCAATAGCACAAAAAAGACAGAATCCCCATTTCACTAACATCAGTTTCCTAATCATCAAGAACAAAATCAAAACAAAGCTATTACATACAATTTTACACAACACATCAAATTATTAATAAATATATAAAAAATAATATTATTTCTCATGCTAATTATTACTCATAACATCTCCCTTGTACACTATATCTCTCGTATTTCCCTGACGCATAATCAATATAATTTTAGATTATGTTCTAAGTGTTCGCATAACGTTTTGATATCCAAATTAAGTGCTCTTTTGGGATCCTCATTGAAGTTTCGTCAATTTTTCTTGCTACATTTTAGCTAGGAAGTGAATAGCTCAACCGGATGCTGTATAGTTTCTCCCCGAGAGAAAAACAACAGGCATAACCATATTCTACGATGCAACTTAATGTAAAATAGTTTTGCACATTTACGATCACCTTAATTAAAAATAAGTTTTATTAATTTCATCTTCTCCTCTTTCACGTGTGTAATTGCTGAATTAAAGAACTGCGTTGTCGCCGGGTGGGCGATATTTGTGATGCCCGCCGCGGCAAATTCGGCCTTCTCCTTCCGCGCTGACTCTCTCTTCTGCAAACCAGCCTTTTATTCCTTCTTCTCCTCGCGTTTTCTATGGCACCCTCTCTCTGCCTCTTCAGGAGATCAGCTTCACGGCGCCTTCCTACCTATGGTACCTTGCCCTCGCAACGCCCGCCACAAGCCGTGCCACGTCTAGTTGGTGAGCTTTCCGATGTGACATCTATGGCAATAAATCTCGATCATGAAATTTCACTCAATAGACCTATCTCGTGTAGTCCGGCGGTATTATCTGAGCCATCAAACGTCTTTTAAGGATCTTCCAAGTTCGTAGGGTGGGATCACGTCTCCCTACTCAAAAAGTGATTTGCTTGGCTCAGTCAAGTAAAGCACCTATAAGCATGGCGCCGACAACAGTGCCAGGGAATTTGACCTCGGGATCCTAAGGTCAGCCGGTTAGCATGATATCTACTCAATTAATCAAATACAATAAGTAATTGTACGATTCTGGCGAGAATTACGCTCTTCAGCAGTCATTGTAATTCAAACTGACGCATGTCTGAACATTTTTAGTGAAACAAGCATTCTTAGGTCCCATAAATTTATCAAGTTCATTAATTGGCTCAATGTCCGTGGTGAATAAGGAAACACTGATGGTCGTCCGCTGTTGGCAGCAGCAAAGTAATGAGAACATTTTACACGCATGTAATGGCAAATACTATCATCTAACAAATAATTGCACCTCATGATACAGTATAAAATCCATCCAACAACGCACAAGCCAGAATATGAAAAGTAAGAAGGGTAAATTCCACTACCACAAGAACATGCAACATAAAACAACTTCCTCTCCAAGGGCACAGGTAGGGAATTTGACCCAAGTAGAATTTTTGCGATTATTTCGTGGTCGCTATATAATGAATTGAGGAACAAATTGGCGTATATTTAATTTCAAATATGACATTTTATGAGAGAGCGACATACGAATACTATGAATGGAACAGAAATGTATGAAGAGCATCTAGAAATTAGACACGGAGTGTACGTGAAAGATTTAGCCGAGCGAAAAGGTTGTGGATAGCGTTGGATAGAATTGTTAAAGAGAGAAGCAGTTGTAGGATACTATTACTCAGGATAGTAATATTTTTCCTACTGCTCATAGTAGAAAACGGAAAGAGAAAATGAATGCACTATGGCCTAGACTCAAAGGCTCACCGTAGGTACCCCGGAGGAAATGGTCAAATGAGAAAGCAATATTGGATGAAGGAAATAATCAGATGGCGGACAAAATCAGGGTAGATGAGAAATACGTATGTTGGGTTGAAATAGAGGAGGGCAGCACTGGGCAGCGGGCCGCCGTGAGAATACCTGTTTATGTGACGGAACGCTTAAAAGCCATTATTTGGAAAAAAAAAATATACGCTAGTAGAGAATCCTGAATGAGGAATTAGTTCTCTCAAACCAAGCGCTCAAGTTAACGATATAATCACACCAATTCACGCCCTCTTTTGGCTTAAATTGCAGTGCTGGTAAGTTATATTGTTGCCAATTAATATCTGGTCAAAATAGTTGTTTGGTTGTTCAAAATTAAGGTTCGAATTAATTCTATATAAAGTGCATTCAAAGTATTTTACCCTTCGCAAATAACTTCAACGCTCAATAAGGGTCCAATTAACACGATCAACGATTGGTGAAGTTCATAGAGAGAGATACTTCTCTTTTTCGATGCTCTAAACTTTCCCTAGACCTTCAAAAATACTCGTGTTTATTTTTGCCAGCGGATAAATCTAAGGGCGGACGGGTGAATGGTCCAGCCTCAACAACAATACGCCCCTTGACGCGGTTAAATCGTAACGCAAGGCTCAAACAGCTAAGAAATCCCTGAGAGGAAAAAGGCAAACCTCCATTCAACAATGCCATTTCTCAACCTTCGTGGAAAATGCCTCCTGACCCTTTCCTGCACCCTCCTCACGTGCCCTCCACCTCCCAACCCCCTCCACCCCCTGGTCCCCGCTCCCATTCTCGCCCCTCCTTTCCCCCCTCCGAGATGCCCGTCTCCCAACATCATTACGACTCCCCTCGGACCATAGCCTCTTTCCGCCGGCCACCACTCACCAGCCAACCCCCGTTCCCCTCCTCACCCCTCACTCTATCCAGGCTTACCAACTACAGCAAGTGGATTTCACAAGAAACGCAGGCCACAATTAAAACAGAAAACGAGTTGATCTTTTCGCACGGATAGATGAGTTTTTACATGATGAGAGAGTGAACGAAATCATTCATTCCACTTGTTTTTATTCCTTCACAACTTACGGTGTCTTTTGTCTCTTTAATCAATACGCGGCCTACAGTGTGAAAAGCAGATTTTTAGCTTCACTAGGGAATTTTAAATGCTGGACTAAATATTCTTTAATACAAGTCAGAAATAATTACAAGAAAGCTCATGCTTTCGTGGGTTAGAAAAGGATTTTAATGCAATCTTTGTTCATCCTACTAATTAGTAGAGGGTTAAGTGTTATTTTAGTTTCTGTACAAATTATCAGTATCCAAAGATATCCGGATTACCATCATCGTCAAGTGCTTGTGTACTTCTTTTTTAAACTGATTGCATCCATACTAAACTCTGACAAGGATGTATAATTAGGGAGTGTGTGGGTGTGTATATGTGGCACAATGAACGATAGTAGTAGGAGAGAGTAATAAGAGTAAAATTCTATTCTTAATACATATACGAGTATATATGTCAACATATATTTTTAAAATTATGTATGATTTTGTGTGCGGGTAAGTGCGTACGCGTGTGTTTGTGTGTATGTATATTAAAATGTTTATTGATATATACACACGTACCCACTCACATGCACACAAAATCACACATAATTATAAACATGTATAATGAAAAGAGAAACTTTATAATTTTTCATTATGTTAAATCGATTCCATGAAGTCACGCCCGAGACAACGAATTATAAACATGTATATTGACATATAAACGTACTTGTATTTATAACGAATAGTATATTACTCTCATTAATTGCTTCATACATGATCTTCTGTTTATAAGAGTCTTAATAACATTTCATTGAGGGTATTTTCATCAACTTTCATTTTATTGCACTAGCAGTATTACTCTTCCACCCAAACTATCCTCTGTCTTCTGTGAGGAAAAGGGGTTTCTTAGAAGACATAAGTGAACACGGTTCAAAAGTCCAATTCAAAATATGTTGGTATCCTTGCTTTTCTCTGCGAAGTAATGATTTTAAAATATAACACGAACTAACACTGATTAGTAACTGCTGAAACCAATAAAAGACATAGAAAATTGATACTAATTAAATTGTGAGCATTTCACTTTTCAAATCACCGGCACCGAGTTACACTTGAAAAAATTACTAGCGTAATCCTATAATTAAAAATAAAAATAAAATTCCGAGGAATCACAAAGTTATATTTTTTCATTATAAAATAAATGTATTCCATTGAGTTACGTCTCAACAAAATTAATAATATTTATGTTGTTCTATCGAGAAAATTTTCACTATTTTTCGTGATATTCTGGAACTTAAATTTATACGTGCCAATGGTGTACCAAATAATGCTCCCTCCGCTATACAGGGTTCGTCCGGAATATAAGTTTATGATGCTCATTGTCTTTTTTGATAAAAGGGAAGTCGTCCACTACGAATTTGTACCTGAACGACAAACTATAAATGCTGTATTTTACGTCCAAGTGCTCGACAGGCTTCGAAAACGAGTCGCCCGCGTCCGGCCGGCGATCAAAAACATCTGGCGGCTGCATCATGACAATGCGCCGTCTCACACCGCACTTGTCGTGTCGGACTTCTTGGCCAAGCACGGCGTGGCAACGCTGCCGCACCCGCCCTACAGCCCGGACTTGGCACCACCGGACTTCTTTCTGTTCCCGAAGATAAAGAGGAGTTTGAAAGGAACGCGATACGGGACTTTGGACGCCGTCAAAGAGGCCGTGACGACGTGTCTTCGAGAGGTTCCCGATGATGCCTTCGCGGGAGCGTTCCAGGAATGGGAACGCCGCTGGAACAAGTGTATCGACTCACAAGGGTCCTATTTTGAGGAATATTAGCTTAAGATGTGTAAAAGTGTAATAAATTTTTTTTCGTGAGCTCAGTACACTTATTTTCCGGACGAACCCTGTAGACTCTGAAGACAATCTACTCCCATTTTCTAAATTCGGCCTTAGTCTAGAGTACCTACACAATGAAATTAAAGGTAAAAGATGATCTTAGTTCTGCATGTAGTCAGTTTAACAGCATTTTTAGCTAAGCCTCCAAATATTACTATTTGGCATCCTATCGTTTAAGGAAGATTTTGAGTGATGCAGAGCCGATGAGAAACCGATCTGTATGAGCATTACACCAGTCACTTCAGCATTAATATGCATTAATACATGCAAAAGTAATAATGTGCATTTGAAAATATATATAAACACTAAAACATAAACTTGAATGCATATTTCTACCATGATAACTGTTAATGAAATGCAGGGAGTCAATTTGGGATCCTTAAATTATATTCGAAGTAGAGAAACTCAGGGAGAACTGATAGTCCTTACAAGAGAGGTACGCGAGGCAGAGACCATGCCGGCTCGGCAGATGCCGGCTCGATAGAAAACACACGCGTCAATCCCCACTTTATCCCGCGCATAATCGCCGACATTCGAGTCACTTCCACCTAACATCGCGATGAATATCTTAAACACAATAGTTTTATCTAATTGCATGTCTCAGTTAAAGAACCAAATGCCCATGTGGCTTGAAGATATCCCGAAAATACTACTGAAAAAGTAAAGGTAATAATTGTACATTCAATAAATATTTAAAAAATATTCCACACCACAGGCTATGAATGTAACTGTTTAATATGCCTTGGTATGAAATTCCTATTGAGCACACTCATTATTAGTTTTCTAATCCTGGATTACAAATACATTAGTGTGAGTAACTTTTCAATGTAGTTAACTTCCTTGGGCCCAAGCGGGAGGATCTCATGACAATTGAACGACACTTCTTCCTTTGTAAACACCGAACAAGTTTAGCAGCGTAATCTATCAAAGAGGATGAAGAGTAGAGCCGCTACGTAAATGTTCAGCGACATTTTTCTAACTCTTTGGTTATTGTCCACATTCCTTAAGATAATAAAACTATGGCATTATTCAAGTTTTCCCGGTTTTCCAGTTACCTGATGGCCCAGCCTCACTTGTTCTCATTTTTTGTACAGTTAATATTATGAAAATTGTGAAAGTTTTACGTTTAAAAAAAACACTTGTCGAAAAATTGATTTTCATATTACATGAAAGAGTTTTGAAAAGATAAAATACCCCCAGAGAAAGGAATGCGATGCACAATTAACGTTTGATCAACTTCCGGTGACTATAAATCAATACAATCTAAGCTAAATCTGAGGCAAATTTTGCCATAAATGAAGGAAACTATGAAATTATTGACACTGTATATGAATGAATATTTAAAATCTCTTGCAAAAGGTACATATGGATCCGCAAAATATTTATCATGCTCCTGAGTCTAGTCCCTGATTTGTCGTCAAGATCTTCATACTCGCTTAAATTAAAGTTTAAAAAAATGATCGGAGCAAAAATTGCCCAGAGACGTTTTTTCACGTACTTCGGAATAATTTTAGACCTTTGGCGACACGTCAAGAGCGTCACAGTTCTAGGTAGATTGGGAGAAAGGGCGAAACCAATGTTCCCGACGGAGATCCCGAGGTCTACTGCCGCGGCGATTGATTGACCTTGGGTACAACTCACCTATTTCACAGCCATACTAGTTCAGTGACATCTCCGCCAGAGAAACTTTCAAGGGGTATTAGTTATATCTACATCAAAGTATTAGTTAGCATCAAAATTTCGACTGTTCCTTTTCATTACCAGAAACCACCGTCTTTACTGAAAAAACAGCACAGTTCGGAGACATCAAATAAAGTTTAAAGACAAACAAGTCGCTAATGAACATTTGTATTGCATTGCAGCGCCTCATTCAATTCGAATGTGGAGATGCAGAAACAGAAATTCTTCTGTTTTTATCCACTAAGGAAATTTTGTTTCACTCTCATCTTGGGCTAGATGGAAGAAGATAATGCCACAGTTTCAATCTCGCCCGAATAAAGTAGAATTATTATTATTATCCTGAAAAACATCATTAGTATTTTCAATCCTAGGAATGGTTTATTGCAGCCCTCTATTCGCCTCTATTAAATGTCAATTCCCTCAATCTCTGATACATTTTCTGTTTTACGTCTTTCTTAATTTATCCCATGTACATGTCTCTTGGTCTTTCTCGTGTGATCTTTCCTTCTATTTTTCCTCCTATTATATTCCTAATCAATCCATTGTGCCTCAATGTGTGTCCAATCCATCTATTTCTTCTCTACCGTAGAGTTCTCCATATGGTTCTATCCTCTTCTGCTCTTCTATAAACTTAAAATATTGCTCATAAAAGGCGAAAAAATGTAAGGGCGTCTAACAATGCATGTTATAAAATCTAACAGATGAATAGAGAAAAAAGAGAGTGGATGAGAAGGACCGGCTTGTGAATCTCGACTCTGATACAACTACGTAAAATAATTATCACCAGAAAGCTTGAGAGCCACTTTTGAAAGAGATTTTGCGAAATTACTAACCCATGATTCCACTAACGAAGACGTAATGGATGACAATAAAGAAATTGCAAGGGTGGGATAAAATGATGAGATTTTTCTCTAGTAAAAAAGCATTTTCTCATAACGAAACATAACTACTCCTGGTGCATTAAAGTGGGCCTACACGGCAGTATGTTTTCTAAACCTCTTGTGATATACTTTTTACAATTTTCGTATATCTTATTTTAAATACTATATATGCGCACTAAAAATACGTACATCTTAAAATTAATCATTTTTTAATTTTAAAACCAATCACGCCAAGAATAAGGGCTTCTAATTCTTTGATGGAGTAAAATTCCCAAATTATCAGAGTCCAAGATCATCCATTGCACCTTAATAAATTTTTAAATAAGTCCTCATAAAAGTAAAAAGAAGGCGCTCATAGTTAATAAAAAGATTTGCTTTTAGTTAGCATCATTTCTCATTAGACTGCTACTAAAGGTTCAGCCATATAAATCACGTTGTTTCATTTACATAGTCGAATGAAGCGACAAACTTTCGTTTATTTAAATGGAAGGCCACTGCAGTGATGAGAACGTTATTATGCAGTAATATCGAATATAATTAGGATGCGTTTTTCTGTTCCATGGACTTTAACCAACTCCCGAGGTCAAGTAGATGGAAGTATGCACCGTGGAATACACTCCGGAGGGCTCTGGAGGGAATTTCGGCTATTTAAAAATCTGCACAAGAATCGGATTGCGGTCGTAAAAGTAGCGAAGGGAAAACTGGATGAACAATTAATGGCCGCGAAGTATAATAGTGTTGTTCATTAACGCTTCGTATTTTTATCATATATTTGTATGCTAATAAAATGTATAGGGTATTAAGGGCTTGTTGTGATATTTGAATTATGATAAGGGTTACATTTAGAGTGAATGTAGGAGACGATATTAAATCAGTTAGGTTGGCAGATAATCAGGCAATAGTTTTTCAGACAGCTTACGCATTGTAGTTATTGCAATTTTTCTTTGAGATGTGCGATAACTATGTCGTGAAGATCAATTATATGATTTAAAAAAGTAGGTAAACTAGGTTAGCGGTGGAATTACGAGGGAACCAACAAGAGCAGGTGGAGCGACTCATTAATTTTTCGAGCAATATTTTACAGGAAAATTGGTATGCTCATGAAGGCACAAAAACAGTAGCGTTGGTGAAAGCAGCACTCAAGAGAAGAAAAGTAATGGTTGGAAAACTATATAGTGTATTAAGAAAAGGTTATGAAGACAGCATAGAGTGTAGAGCGGACCCGAATCCGGGTCCGAAACCAAATCTTTGATAAAAAAAAGAATGAACGTGGATTGGTGGATTTTGACATGTGGGTATAGAAGAGTCTGAAAAAAGTAATTAGGTCAGAGAGAGAGACTAACGACTGTCTGAAGAAGACTGAATAAATGGGTGAGGAAAGTATTGAAAGTAGATAACATGATGTTGCCAGAAGGAGAATATTGGGTAAGGAAGGAAGGAAATATTCTTTCTATTATGTATCAAGGCAGATATAAGTTACGAAAACATTAAGTGGAAATAATGTAAGTCATGCGAGCGGAAGTTCAAAAGATAAAAAGAACATAATAGTCTTCAGGGAACGACCAAAGTCTGCCTTTGATGGGCATATTGAAGTTTAAAATTTAAGGCGTGTTGCCTCGGGCTGTCGAGAACTGTCCGTCAACACTGAGGACGTGCGCATTTTCTTTGAAGACTGCCGAAGGATCGCGTCCGCCACGCACCTCTGCATCCGAGGCTATCTCAACATGACCCAGACGTGAGAGCATTTGGAGTGCCTCATAATTCACTCGGCGTATGACTCCTGCGTGCGGCCGGCCCTTATCGGTGAATTCCTGGGCCGTGCAGCTTTTACGTAGCCACAAAAATCAAATTAATACCAGCATGGCGTCAGAATTTTATTAAAGGTATACGAACATGGATATGTAATAAAAAAGTCGACAACATACGTGTATCTGTTATAACCCTCTTATTAAACGAGATATTTCTGCTCCAAATTGATCAATCATTTAACATTTCTAGATGTTAGAATGTCGGAAATTTAGAGAAAGAGCAGCAGGTGCATTCATTAAAATTTCGACAAACATTCTCTTATCGCAGCATAATGACCAATTAATTTAAAATTAAAACTACCAGTGATTATTTTTGAAGTCATTATCAAAATATAAAAATAAACATGCAATCAAATGTTATTCATATGTTAAGCTGTCGGTAGGAAAACGGGATGTCATACCCGCTTTTCCATACGCTCATGTTGGGTAATATTTTTATTTCGATGTAGTGAATTCGTCCGTCTAGCCTCCATAAAATCACCACCTAGCATAGTTTTCGACAAGATAGAGGCATTTTCTCATGATGTTTTCCTGAGATAATATTCTTGAAAGATTTTTCAAGTAAAATTCCTTTAGCATCTCCAATTACCCCCGATGTACCGTTCATTTTGCGCCACACGGTAAGCAGTATGGTTTTGAGGAGTGCCTTCCCAAATATACCTCAAACGTCCTGTCCCGGCAGAGTGCTTCAATTAAACCTAAGTACGCCATAATCGCAAAAGAACGGATAAATCTGACGAAATAAAAAAACACGGCTTAGTCGGATTAATGACGCAGCATGCCTTTCAATCGCAGGCCTACGAGTGGAGAGGGAAGAGGGTCGCGGGGGAGGAACGTGCTCGCACTCAGTCAAGTCTCCCTCTGACCCTTCCTCTTCTCTTGAGAGAGAGGAAGACGAATATTTTCCTCCAAGACCTTAAAGAAAGGCTCCCCTTTTCGACCTCTTGTTTTTTAACTACCCACCTTTTGAGAGAGAGAGGCCGAGTCCTGTGACGAGCAATAAAATAAAATTCAGGGCGAGAGAAAGAGCCAAGGGTGAGAGAGAGGGTGTGTGGGAGGAGGGGCGGGGATAGAAAGCGGCCGGGAAGAAGGGAGAGGGAGCGAGGGGTGGCGGGGACGAAGATGACGAAAGGGGAGGTGGCAGGAGATTGGTGGGGGAAAGAGGGAAAAGGTTAAGGACATAAAAGGAAGTACAAGAACGATAAGCGAAACGGAGAGAAAGAGCACGGAGTATCCCTGGAATATTTATCTCGCCCAACTCGTGCGCCGAACATGAAGGAAATAAAAAAGCAGCATAAGTCGTCGGTATTCCGCGGAGCTCTAATTAGCAATGCGAAATTCCCGGGGAATTATTTTTATGAAATACTTCCGGGAAATTTCCCGAGAATGTTGTCCCGAAGTTGGATTTTTTGGGAAATATGCCCACTGTCCATTAAAAAAATTCTAGACTTCATGACTTTTTAATTAGAAATGAGTGTCACGTAAGTCTGATAAAATTCCCATGAACACCTTTTTACTTATGCGCACCCTTAAATGAAAACTACTTCTCAATTTTACTGTCTTCCTAAAATTATCATCCTCAAATCTAACATCGGTCATAAATTACCTGCTTGATTAAAACGAACGTTGTTTTCAAACATCACGTTCAGTAAATAAATGAGAGCGCAATTGCATCTCATTACCCTTTATAAAAATGAGGAACTTAATTGGAAAGATTCATTCTTCAATATAAAATTTACTTAAAAATAATTACATGGAACCTAATTATTGGAGACCAATGGTATAAGCTAAACACGAATAATGAAATACAAAATTCGTGTGTTTTTATCAAGATCGCATTTATAAAACAAAGTGTTAGTTTCAATAAAAGTTGTATATAAATTATTGTTTTTGTATTCTGCATTAGTATCTGCTCAAAAATTATAACACTCTTTAGATGTTTAATAAACAAAATATCAACGTTTGAAGTATCAATTCCCCGATAAAAATATACATTATTACTGCCTGCTCATATACATGCAATTTCAATCAGCTGACGCCAACGGATTCCACGTTTCCCCCATCCCTATCCCTACAGCTGCTTTGGGCACGGAAAATAAGGGTTCTCAGTAGAAATCTGATAAAACTCTGGGATGGAGTGCACTTTTGTGTTGGAATGAAATCAATTCGAGCATCATGAGATTTCTTTAACAACAGTTCACGACGCTGTACGCATTTCATCGGCATCACAGTTGGACGACTTCTTCTGGACAAATAAGGGTGCTACGTGAATGTTAAATCCTTAAGCCGCTTGGATCGATTTTGAAAGGGTACTGATTTATTTGAGGCATGGAAAATACGTTACTAAGACATTTTTGGTTTCGTGAACTCAAGAAAAAATTTGAACATGAATTGGATATTTACTCAATCAACGTAATCGATATCAACTCAATCAAGGGTGCGTAGTGATAAACGTTTGATCATTACGCAACCAATTAAACCTAAGGCGGAAAGAAATATTCCTTTATTAATTTAAACCTTTGCTTACAGATCTTTTTTAAAGGCAATAAAAGATACATGTAGTCATAAAAACGCACTAGATGGTTAACTTTAACTCCAATCGATGCAACCGGTAATTTGTGAAGTGAAAACTCTTCGCAGAAATCTAAGTCTTAGTGTAAAATGAGAAATACTACGTACACTTACACTCTGTAAGAAATATATACTGTATGAATAGTTTAATTAAAATTAAAAACCTCTATATCGATTCAAAAATTAAAAACAATGTTTTTAACGCAAATTAAGCTATAATCAGATTGAAAATACGAGAGTGAATCAAGAAAAATCCTTGAAAGCGCACTAAAATTTCAAAATGGCGTACTAACTTCCCGTTAGTTGAAAAATGTGATGGCCATGGTTTGATTAGTTTCCCAAAGGTTAAACATTAGGAAGAAACAATATGGTACAAAAATAGTGTAAAAATGGGAACTGCATTTGCAACATGGACCATAGAAGAACAGCATTCTCTCATTTGTTTGTTGAGTAGTTAAGAAGAGAAACACTGAAATTCATCAATGAATGAAAATTGGTGATTCATCTCTAACTCACCAACAAATTTATATGTGAGAACTAGACGGTTCATAAACAACATTACTTCTCTAAGATAAGGCCGAAATGCGGAGAATGAGAAACCATAGGGAAACGTTTGCGCTTTTTTTTAAACCTCCCCATTATTATTAGTATTTCTACTTCATATGAAAGCAATCCGACGTATCGTACTTAACTTTGAGCATGTTTGCTTCTTCTAAACAGTATATTCACTTCACTAACGAGGAAGGGACTACTTGCAAATACTAAAATTTCAGAGCTTTACTTGTCAATTTTAATGAGAATAGAAAAACTGTTACAACAAAATTCAGTCTTGCCATTGAATTGGAGGTCTGATAAATACATCCTATTTGTTATGCAACACTCACGACATGTATAACTTGAAATTGCATATGTTAAAGGATATAATAATGTACCATTATTTGGTCATCATTACGAGTCACGAATCACGGTTAGCTATTTGTAGTGTAAGATTCTTCCATCAAAATTTGATTACGGTTCATTAAATGCAAGGTTTTATGCATCGAGGAAAATGATGTTGTATAAGTTGCTCTCTTCCAAAAAAATTTCCCCCCCAAAGTAGAATTAATTGCTTTACAAATTTGAACCTGGAGAATGGTACAAAACAACCCAAAAGTAAAGTAAATGAAGCTCTAGAATAATTCACAACATCCGAGTGCATGGGAATACCAGTGTGAGCGTAACACTGTGGGAACTGGTATTAAATTTTCCTTTGATGAATTTGAAGAGCTGCTATGGAGAAGATAGCAATCAAACCCTGAGTAGCGGTGATGCGGAAAAACTATCGACAGAGTGAAAAGCGCATATTAGGTATGAATGTGGCAAAATATGTGAAGAGAGAAGAAAATAAAATTTTCCTTTCCGACTAAAATTCAAACGAAGGAGAAGACCGAGAAGGTGAGGTTGGAGAAATATATGGTTTATGAAGTAAGTAAAATGATAAAAAACACATTTTATTTCTAGAAAGAAGATAGACGAATTAAATTAGGTAATCATTTTTCTTCAGAACTACTTTTGATGGAAATATCTGTAATTGATTCCAGGGGATACAGTAACTAATTAAATGACTGCAATTAAGCAAGAGCTTTAATACGTAAAGGTTATATGTAGGCATCGATTGCGACCATACTTTGATATAATATTTAGCAGAATTCATCAGATATTGAACTGCATAGATAAAACAGAAGAACCGATTTCAAAAAGGATGATTAAAAGAAATCTTACTGAGAATGGCATTCTAACGAGAAACGTAGAAAAAATGGAAAACAGTGAGAATTAATATTTAGAACGAATTATTGGAAGCAGCAGCATAAACATTGGACCTAATTACATCTAAAGAATTAGGAACAAAATGAAAAGCAAATACTCAAGAATCGAAGAATATATAAGCTATCACCAAATGTAAATATGGGAAATCAGTGGGAAGTAAATAAAAGCCGGAGAAGAGTAACTGAAAATGTGTGAAGAAACTTGCTGCCTGTATGAAGAAATGCTGGATTACATCTCTGGTCCAAGGAAAATTTAAGGCACCTTATAGAACTGTAATATCACTTCAACAAATTTAGAGCTAAAATTAATGAAGTTAGGAAGAGAAAGGATTTTAACAAAGTAATTTTTTTAGAGATAAAATGAGGCAAAATAAATACAACAATTTCAGAGTGTAAAAGTCATTCGCCTTTACCGGGATTCCAACCCGGATCAGTCGATGTTCGGCCTAGTGCTTTAGCCAGTTAAGCTATCGAGGCATTCTCTTAAGCTCTAAATATTTTTGGCTTTTAAAAGAAGAAGATATCGTGATATTGTGCATCTCCCGCAGTTTCTTAAAATTCGTCTAAGAAAAAATTATATGAGAGCAATTTGAGAATCTTCATAATGGAAAAGAAATACGCCCTAGAATCTTGGAAGAAAGTGAAACTGTTGTTCAGTATTATGATTATGATGATGAGGCGGTAACATCCTCAGGTCTACATTTCAACTGCAGCTAAGGATATGAGACCAATTAGAGCACCACGGAACAACGAAGAATTCTCGATAAAAATCAAAACACTTTGATTCCCACATCTCTAAAACTCAGTTGGCGTAATGTACGAGGGCTGTCCAGAAAGTAAGCTCCATTATGCAAAAAAAGTATGCTGGAATAGGTACAGAAATTAATTATTTTTATCTCAAAATGTATTTCTACTTTTTTACTTATACTTTGCCAAATAGATTTGTCATATCTCTGAACTAGTTTTCAAATTCTTTCAACATAAAATTCTGCCTCCTCAGATTGCAGGAAGCCGATGGTATCTTGAAGTTCCTTAATAAGACGAGCATAAAATATGCAGTAGCCTAACGACTGTTCAGTCGTTTTTCCATGCAACAGTGTCGTAGAAATCCGTATAACATTTTCTAAAGATTTCGTAAAGAAAACTTTCAGATTTCGTAAAACACCGGTTTACACGAAGTTTTCGTCAATTTTCAGGTGAAGTTAATTGTTCATCACAGACGGGCGGCCTCTTCTGTCATCATCGTGGGACATTTGTGTTCATTCTTTAAACGAACGAACACAATTCCTTTCACTCATCACATTTGTTCCGTAGAGAGCACAAATTTCCTAATGATGAATCTCAGCAGCTTTGAAGTTTTTTTATCGGTAGAAACTATATCACTGAACAAACTACACATTTGGTGTAAATTTCAATTAAATTACTTCTTTTGATACGCTATTGTACATAAACAATTAGCAAAGCAACTTTCCAAAAACTGCATCTCGAGTGGTACTGACTTACTGTTTGCGTCAAAACAGCGACCATTAAACTCCTTTAACTAATTATCACAGTACACGAAAATGGAGGTTACTTTCTGGGCAGCTCTCATGTAAGTATAACAAAAGAAACAATAATTCATACGAGGAAGAATGTTCGCTTTCCTAAGCTACAAAGTTACGGCTACGCCGGCAACTCATCCGAATCGACGAATTTTTGCAAGGTTGGAATTATCGGTAGGCGTTTACTTCCACGCGAATTGGTTTTGAGGTCTAGCCTGGTTAACTGTCACGAATTCTACGCCGGGTGAGTCAAATACCAACAATAAACGGATCAAACGCAAAGTACAGAAAACCAACGGCATTCGTAGAAGTACAGAAATCCGTTCGTAGAAGCCTAAAATCCGCTTTACACATTTATACTGGTCAATTTAAAGGAGATTCCTCATTTTATCCTAAACCTAACAGTTACGAAAAGCATATGCAGCTTCCCTAAATACGAAGATGATTAATACGTAATTGATACGTAACGATGATTAATAGGTGAATAAATGTTGTCTTCTAAAATTAAAACTTTATATGCATTTATTGTGTATCCATCGGCAAAGTTACACTCTTGAAGAATTTTCGTTTCATGAGAGGTTGAACGTTCTCAATGTACTTTGGACAATGCAAAGCCATTAGTAAAGGCTCGCCAAAACCTTCTTAAAGATCCTGAACATGCAATTATCTTGTGGTACTTCTCGGATTTCATTCCTTGAAACTTCAATTGCCAACACACCTTGGCTCTTTTCTTCGCTTCTTATCTACTGAGGGTCTCTCTCTTCCGAAAAGGTCTGTCTTTCATAGAAAAAGCCTTTGTTGACTTTCTGTAGAAAAAGAAGAAACATTTGTAAAATTTGTACATGAATACATACGAAAATATACGAGTATGTATGTGTGTGTGCGTGTGCGTGCGCGCGTGCGTTTCATTTCTGTGTATTTCTCAGTATTTTTATTCTCGCTTCTTCGTTTACATTATTATTCACATCCGTTATACTTTCCTACAAGATACATATATATATATATATATATATATATATATATATATATATATATATATATATATATATATATATATATAACACACCTTGGCTCTTTTCTTCGCTTCTTATCTACTGAGGGTCTCTCTCTTCCGAAAAGGTCTGTCTTTCATAGAAGAAGCCTTTGTTGACTTTCTGTAGAAAAAGAAGAAACATTTGTAAAATTTGTACATGAATACATACGAAAATATACGAGTATGTATGTGTGTGTGCGTGTGCGTGCGCGCGTGCGTTTCATTTCTGTGTATTTCTCAGTATTTTTATTCTCGCTTCTTCGTTTACATTATTATTCACATCCGTTATACTTTCCTACAAGATACATATATATATATATATATATATATATATATATATATATATATATATATATATATATATATATATATAAACAAACACTAAGATAATAAATATTATACACACAGAAACATAAAAGAAGGACACAACAGTAGATATTTCCGTTTCGACGGAAGTCGAAGTGTCCTTCTTTTATGTTTCTGTGTGTGTAATATTTATAATCTTAGTGTTTGTGTGTTTGTGCGTCGCCGGAGAGCGTCATTTTCAAGATTATATATATATATATATATATATATATATATATATATATATATATATATATATATATATATATATATATATATATATATATATATATATATATATATATATATATATATCATATATTTCTATATTACATATATAAAAATTCATTTATTTATATTTACATATATATATTATTTTTATATATAGATATAATGCGTGTGTGAATTGTATGAGTATGCAACCACAAAATATCAAAGAGTGAATTGAAAAAGAGTTCCATCAGAGTTTTCAGTGATAAAAATCAGAATGCAATGTAGCGAGACTCATTAGCAACGAACACTTCAAGGAGATGATAAAACAAATCTGACAGGGTTTTTCTCTTCTAGCAGGAAAGAAAATCCAACGAGGGATAGAAAAACATTATCAACGCGGAGACTTCGTTTGCGCAATATTGTAAATATAACACAACCGAATGCACCAAGAATCAATTCGCTCGCCGCGACCAACAGTAACAAAAAAACACACGGCACTTCGTTTCCAGCTTTGTTTCCTCCTCCATTTTGAATCTCGGAGGGGAAGCGAAGTCTCCAGGGGGCCATTTTCAATTAATGAGTATCACAGAGGCACTAATTGCTGTGATTCGCGTGCTTGAAGAAAGGGCGCCTTTCTGAGAAAGTCATCCGCCGAAAATCCCCCGTCACTTGGGACGCGCGTCGCTTCTCCATTGTTCCTCGGCATAAAGGAACACCCGGAGGGGGGGGCGTGAGGAGAATTTGCACAGTACACGCTCGCGCCATCTATTGCAGCCCTCAGGAAACTCCAGCGCAGCATCACCCTCCCCACACTACCTACATACATGGCCATCCCCTCCGCTCCCACACCCACCCTTCCCCGCCTCTCCAGCTTCCCTGCAGACGCTCCTCACCACCAACACCCCCCCGCACACACACAAACTTGACTTTCCTTTCAAAATCCCCACCGTCGCTCCCATCATCACAATGCTAATGTTCTTCCGCACTCCCTCAAAAACCAGAAGATGGCTTCCATCCCTTATCCCGACCCAGCGCGCCCTCCTCTCCACCCCTTAACTCTTTCAACGCCCCCTTCCCTCAAAAACACCTCGCCCCCAGAACCCACCCCCCTCTCGTATGTTCTCTGCCTCTGTTGTCAAGTCAACAAAGTGAATGAATGCTCAGGCAGCTTCCCTTCTGGGGTGGAGAGGGAGAAAAATCGCGTTGCACAAGAGGAAGCGCTATAACAAGTGAAACACGACAAGGCCGCGTCGCGCTCCAGCACCACCATGCACAGAATGACTTCCCCATCGATTGGGGCGGCAGTACCATCGAAATCCATCCGTTAACATTCGTCAGACACGTCGCTCACGATAGTTTACAGATTTCAACCGAAATATTAACAATCATTGGAACGTTATAGTACAAATTGAGATTTTAATTTCAACTCAATGAGCTCACGAATTAATTAGTAACCAGTAAAAGTACTTTTTTTGCACTCATTAACATAAATGTAATTTACTCATGACAATTATGAACGACTGAGGTCTGAAAATTTATCCGATGAAGATATCATGAGTAAATGTTGAGAAAGCACGTGAATAAGTGTGCTTTGTATAAAGTTCCAAAAAGATGGCAACGTTCTTTTTAAACTATGGTCGGCATAAACTAATAATCAGGTTACGTTTCATTTGGGAATACAATGATTTCCTCCTTGAAAATAAAATACAATCGCATATGCGTAACACATTACTTTCTCTATACACTTTGCATATATAAGGCAAAAAAATATGCATAGACTTATTAATGATAGTTACTTATTGCAATACTAATATTTATTAAAAATTCATCTTTGGGTCCATGCCGGTCAAACGAAGAAGTTTCTTTAAATTACCTCCTCTATCATTTCATTCTTAAACACTTGTTTTCTTTTAATCTTCTTTCTTTTGCGGTGGTTTGTAGCCGTCATTTTTCCCATTTAAGAGTGAATATCTGTTGCGGACTGTGGAATTTCTAAAAGATCTGTCCCAAAAGTAGTCGGACTTATTTTTTCCCAGACGGACGGACGGATTGAGGTTTCTCTGGGTGGGCTCGGAGGAGGGGAGTCTCAGGAAAGGCTGGCGGCCAGTGACAGTTGGTTCCCAGTCTTTGCGGATTTCGCATCGTTTGTTTGTAAAACCTCTGAAATGTGGCCTCCTTACGCTTCGTCATGAATTGGTTATTGGAACAGCGCTGCGCCATTAAATTTTGCGTGACATTGGGTCAAAATGAGAAAGAGAATCATGGCATTATCAAGGCAGATTATTTCGTGGGTAGATCCGATGTAAATGAGCGGCACAAGTTGTTTCGAGAAGGTAGTGTAGATACTGAAGACGCCGAGCGTTTAGAACGCCCTTAGACCTCAAAAAGCGACGAAACTCTTACAAAACTAAAGGCTTTGTTGGATAGGGATCGCAGATTAGGTATTCGCATGGTTTCTGATGAACTTGCCATCCTTAAAAGTGATGTGCATCGACTTGTGGACGAAAACATGGGCATGAGAAAGGTATGTGGAAAGTTAGTACCACGGGTGCTTTCGGGCGAACAACAGGAAACTCGCACGTGGATCTGCCAAGAAGTTCTCAACCATGTGAGTGAGGATTCAAATATTTTAGACAATGCCTCACCAGGCTTCTTTCTTATCCTCCGTTTCAAATTCGTGCTGAAAGGACGTCACCACGGCTTGGTGGAAGCGTGTCAACTGGCCGAGAGAAAAGAGCTTAGCAGCATTCCAGGCGCCGACTTCCAGAAGGCGCACAAGGTGTGTAAAACTGTGTGGACGTACAAGGGTGCTACTTTGAAGAGTATATTTGTGAATTTTGAGTTAATTTAACAATTCTGACAATAAAGTTTTTTAATCGACTCCGTCCTGCAAACTTTTCGGACAGGACTTCTATGGTTACCACATTCAGAGATGTCTACAAAAAACCCTTAAAATCCACATGTGAACGAAGTTTCGTAATTTGCGTGGGGAAATACGATAATTGATAAAAAAAGAATGATAAGGCACAATTGTCTCCTTATACATATAACGGGTTGAAAGGGTTTAAGGTAAAAAATTAACTGTCATTCATAAAGAAAAAAATCATTTACTGGTGACACTATCATGGTAAAAGGTGACATCTAAGTGAAGATACTCGTGAGTTATCTTTAAATGCTTCAATAGCTTTCTCTTTAAAGGTGTATATTATAGCTTCCCTTTTACTCTACACCGTATTGAGTTACATTAAACTAACTAAGAATACCTATGAGTATGGAGCTTTGAAAATAGCCTCTCCCATACAGTCTGCGACTCTGCTCGCGTCTGCATAGCAACCGGAAGAGTCGGCCGCGTCACACAGACAGTCTGATGGAGAGTTTTTTCGAAAAAAGTCGGCCAATCGTAGTTTAGGCACTAGATACTAGTTTAGGATTGCACTGTGACTACTGCCTTTGGTTGTAGGATATTCTTGTCTCCAACTCGTAAATGTTTTCTTATCTCTCCTATCTTACACCAAGATATGATTTTAAAATAAGAATTACCCATTCTCTAGGGATAAATCTCCATTTCTTCAAAAGCATTCTTTTTTAGAATGTTCGTAGAAATATTTCAAAAACATATCTTTGGAGTATGGGGGGAAAACCATTCCAGGAAAAATTCATTCAATTTAGCTTTCTGGAATAATTTTCAAGAAAATACCGACGATAGTATTACAAAATATCAGCAACGGATACCGGAATTTTATTCATAATTTTATTGCTACATTTAAATAGTACTTTTATCAAATGAATTATTTATTGCATTCAAAATGACTTCATATTCCAGAATAGTTTATCGAAATGCTTCATTTTTAAACATTATGCATGCACATATTTTTTATACAAAAATACGGCCCACAAATAATTAACTCAAATGCTTTTATCTTCAAATCTTATCAAATCAGAGTAACACTAGATGAATCATGCTGAGTATAGAAGTACATTTTGAGTAACAATAAATACATTATTATGTTTTTAGAAGTATTGAACCTAGATAATATGTGTTTATGACCATGGAAGGCCGCAAATGGGTGTCATTGATACCCAAAAACAGGGGGATTTCTTAGTACACCATAAGAATGCCGATCAATTGTTGCGACACAAAATCCAAATGCACAAGCGTCCGTAGTGTCGGCGACAGCGAGAGTCAAATATGTAATGGGTGAAATTCAGACAGCTTCGCCAAGCATGCCAGCCACCATCATCCTTCCACTGATGACCAATACACTCAGCCATGGAAGAAACAAAACGCCTTTTCTTGACTTTTCGTCATCTGAGATAGTTATTTACAACAAACATACACCCAAGTCCGGTATAGACAAGGGAGACGGCATAGGTCTAACTACACGTGTATATTCCATCGCCACTCTCGGTGTGGGCGGGGAGTCATTTCGTTGTTCCCTCCAATAAGCACGCACTCCCGGTGGCAAAGGGAATTCAAAGCCTCTTTCACTCTCTCCTCTTTACGGGGGCAGTTTCATGTGTTGACACTCTGATAAACTAAATTTAAAACACAAACACATCGAACAAAACCTCTTTCCCTCTTTTGTCTACCTCTGTTGCCGCCTCCATTACATTAAAGCTACCATCTCCCTCATTACTGCCATTGATAAATACCTCTCGTGAAGTCTCATCAGGAGCTGCACAGCACAAGAAAAGTCCGATCTATCTTGAGCTACTCCCCAACACATCCATTTACACTATGGGGATCGATTTCGTATTTCTGCTGCTTCGATATGAAAGAAATTTTTGCACTTTGATCGGTAAAAAGTTGGATCGACTCGCTTTGAAATAAATATGAGGGTAGGCTGAAAACTAATGCACTCATGTTTGTAGACCACAAACAAAATGATCTTCAGAAGATGATCATCCCCAATACGCATGGTTGAGGTCGTCACATTCATCCAGTGTCTTTTGAAAAGCTGATGTATGGAGACGTGTTCTAGTGCTATGCCAACGAGAGTTAAACAGCGTGACTCCTACTGAGATTCATCGTCTTTAAAAGGCTGTTTATGGTGACAATGCTGTAGATAGGTCTACTGTAAATCGATGGGTAGTAAAATTTCGTGGTTGCGAGCCTGAAAAAGCCATAATTTTTTATGAAACACACAGCGGATGTCCGATCACTGCCAAAGACAATAAACATTGCAAACTCATCGAATATTTTATTCAAAATGAACGGATCATCACTCAAAAGCGTTTCACAAACCATATTGGAAATCCAAGGATGTTGTATTAAAGGCAGCGTAACATATGTATCAGATATAAAATTTATAATCGCATGCATATGTACACATCAAATATAATACTTATATGGGAAAACTTCAAAGGAGGCAGAAAAGATGGATGCAGAGCATTCAGATGGGTGATGGGGTGCTGAAGACTATGATACAGGAGAGGATGTTATAAAAACCAGGAAGGGGCAGGAATGGGATAGGCATTTTGGACAGAATGAAGGGGTTAAGGAAGTGAGCAGAGGTATTGAAGTGGGAGGTATTGTAATGTTGGATGTCAGGTTGTGTTTTGTGGGAGAAGCAACGGAACTAACTTTCTACCGTTCTTTCCCTGTGTCCATCTAGAACCTAATTAACATCAATCGAAAACGTTTTAAGACGAAGGTCACCGATAAGCGCAACGTTGCCTCCTTTCGTTACACGGGGTACTCGTTCTCTCGATTCAAATTATTGACTTTTACCTAAATTTCCATCTTTTTTCCAAATTTTCCTTCCTTATGCTAGGAATTGGATTAGATATTCAGTGGAAATCAATTATACGGCATCGTTGTACGTATTATTCCAAGACACCTGTCCTCACTCATCGGAAATGAAGCGACATTCATGTGAATAATAAATTAAGGGTGCCTCAAGAGCTCGTAGTGTTGTGCAATAGACAATATTGATATTTGCACTTTGAACTTTGAAAGCCCTTTGAAGCGAGAAGGGAAGGTTTTTATGAAAGACATGTCAGTTCGGGTACGCAATCTCCCCACTGCCGGCGGCTGAAGTGCTTCGAGAAGTTTAATGATTCAGCCTTGTCCGCTCGTGACTGAATTGACAGATAAGGTAATCACCAAACCCTAGAAGGAGGATAACCAAGGGGAGAATTACGATTCCCCTTTCTCGAAGTCTGCAGTACCTACAGGGTGCATCCCTAAGGTATTGCAATTATTTTTTTAAAGTAATTTATTAAACAGATTTGAACATCTACTTTAAATTCTTCAAAGTACTGTCCTTCAACCTCTACAAACTTTTTCCAGCGACTCTTCCATGACCGGTACGCGCCCTGGAAGGCGTCTTCGGGGACTTCTTGCAAGGAAATTTAATTTCATTACTTTCGGAACGCACCCTGTATAGGTTCACTCACTCTGCTCGCTCAGTCTCTTTTAATTTGCTCCGAAGAAGAATGGTGTCTTAATCGTATGCACAAATTCATTCCCTGTCAGTGCGCAGTCATGAACATATTTTGTTCGCCAACAACGAATTTCGCGAAGAAGTGCAAGTTTTGCACTCGGAAAAAGGCCTTGAGTAGCACGTTTTGATCGCGGACATCACTGCTCACCTACTGCTTACGTGCTCCTCTAATAAAGAGCCACTGCCACTGTGATCCATGGTGCGGGAGAACACCAGGTAGCGAATGTGGGATGCAGTAAATTTATCCAAGATTTAAGAAATGTAAATCCATATATCATTTAATTGACAATCTGGGTTTTTCAAATTGCGACGCTTACAAATTGTTCGTAAATAGCTAAGCAAAATATTTGAATTTTCAATTGAAATATTGAGTTACAACTAAATCAAGTGACTCTACCTTTAAAAATATTTTTGTATAAATTGCAAGTTTGGTATTTTTCTATGATATTTTGAAAAATATCGCAGAAAAATATCTAGCCTCCCGGAAGTGTATATTCCGTTTTAATCGGCTGCTTTGCTGACGCATCATATGTTTGAATATAATTACGGCTAGTAAAAGCGATTACATATTTCATAAATCGTGATCACCATTTTAAGTGCTTCTTTCATTACTAATTATGCATGCGATTTCAGTATCAATTAATTAATAGCAATATTATTATTATTTGTAGTAATATTTCTAATAATTTCTAGTAATAGAATTTCTCTATTAGATCCAGCAATTATTGCATTGGTGTGAATAAAAACATTTTCAGTGGAACGTAAGTAATGATAACTAAGATCCATCAAATATTGAAATTATTCTGAAATAATTATGAAAATATGTTATCTCCCCTCAGAAGAATTATATTCACACAAAATGAAGACCCTTGAATATAAGTTATTTAATTAATGGTATGACAATTCTGGTTGTTAAATACCAGTTGGTTATTTAATGAAAGCATGGTTTTCAAATGCATCGTTAACGTTAATTACATTTTCCTAATTAGTGATCAATTTTTTCCTTAATTATTAAATAAATTATACTTTCCAATGTCATTAGAAATTACCACCAGTGAACAAATTACAAAACAAAAATAATGGATATTAATTAAAATTATTTCGAATTTGGGTTATGAAATTCTGTTGAACCGAAATACAGAGTAAAAGTGAAATCACAACAGCTTGTAATACCTGTGATGCTAGAGGAATTTCCAATATTAATTGCATTTTTGTGAGTGACGGGAAGAAATTTACATCATTGTCCCTCGGTTAAATAACCGAATCAATCGAAAAAATCACGCAAGGAATTAGCACAGGAGGATTGACACAGTCTTAATTAAATATCTCACTGTTTTAATTATAATCACAATTCATTCAGTCAAAGTGGCTGTTTAATTATGAAAACTCTTAGCCTCTTAAAAAGCTTACAAAAATATTCACGTTCTAATTGCCATCTTTCATGAAGTTTTGCACTATCCTTGGACCATTTATCTATTTTCTTCCTCCATTACGGTCCACATGAGTTTCTATACTATTACTTACCTTCATTCAGGACAAAGAGTTCATAATTAGACGTACTGTTGCAAACACGATCAATTGTTCTTGTGTATAGGTTTACAGTCTTGGTATTCTTAATATCCTGAACAATGATCAACTGGTTAGAGCTACTGTACTTCCTGACCCTATTTCCGCCTTCATTTATAGAATTATACGTTCCCTTGTGAACGGCTAGAACATTACATTGACTACTGCAAATTGTATCTTAACATTCGATCCATTGAGACCTCCATAGTACGTCATAATAACAATAATGAGAACTAGATTCCAAATTTATGAACGAGCTTAAATCTCCATGAAGGTCCTTGTGCCCTCCTTCGTCTCCTAGTTACATTTCATGAAGAAAGCGTATTTGTTCTTTCCAAAATATATCGTCCGCAATACGTGACACACTATTAAAACTTTGATTATGTTTTCAGTGTACTGGACGTCAGCAGGTGCTCGGATGTGATTACGCATATTTTAAATCAATTAACGAACTTTTTCTCCCCACGAACAACTTGTATCCCAATGTGAGCGCCATATTCTGTTAACATTAGTTAATTATATCATTAGTAAAAATGTCCTCTCACTCTACAATACATCTCTTGTTTTATTTGCACTATATAAAAGCCATCGAAAATAGTATTTAGATTCTCATTCTGTGTCGTGCAAAAATAGGTGATAAGAAGGATATTAAAGGAGATTAAAGCTGATAGATCAACGCGGAGAGCAACTAGTTTGCATGCAAATTTAGAAAAAGAAGACAAGATTATTAATTCTTCCTGAAATAATTTAGCTCAGTTTTCGCTCCTGGGATGGTATTATATAACTTTGACGATATACCTCCCATGAACACATCACCAAAAAACCTCACCCGATAACGATTCTGCGACCATGCTGAGAAGTCACTCCAGACACTACTGACAACGCGTAATAAAAATCTGTACAATGCGGTAAACGTGATTTATGATTAGAAAAGATTACCCCATGGAAAACCAGTTTGATGATATCGGCGTATAATTTACTATTGAGTTAAAAATATTTCATAAACAGAAGGAAAATCGATTTGCGTGTTTTACACGACATTAGCCGATTTATGTTCAATGCAACTTATAGTTTAGGGAATTATATTCTTCAGTTCATTAGCATGCGAGTTCTATTGAGGTAGCCCTACAGCTCTTTTATTTCACTGTACTGGTTCCAATGATTAAATTTTTATTTATTTACATGGCCCGAATAACTCAACGAATCCATCATATGGAAATCAAAAACATTTTCCATGTTTCAGAGCATTTTCTTCTCCAGTCTCAGCGTCTTAAGAGCAAATGATAAAGATAAGAGGCTTGCAAGAGACGAAACTCTTGAGCTATAATGTTCCATTTCATGGAGACACGCAGCTAGGAATTTCAATATGCGCTAACAGTAGTTCAAGCAATTGAACTCACCGACACCAAATTGAGATGCAGTAGGATAAGATCACTTCCAGAGACAGTGATATTTGACCACCCTGTTTTGCATGCTTCATATTTCAGGGGTGAAGCGGTGATACATACACACACACACACATATATTTTTTTTATATTTATAATGTATATGAAATTGGCACAAGTGGGCAACGACAAAAACACAGAAACACACAGAAAAAGAGAAACTCACTCGGAATAGAGTTTTCGGTGGTCTACACCACCTTTCTCAAGAAAAAGAAGGACGTTCTTTTTCTCGTTCTTGAACTGGACGTTCTCGTACTTTTAAAAATAATTAGAAACAGGGGAAAAACATCAAAAAGGGATGTGGAGTTGTACTGACTGGAAACTGAGGCAGTTAGTTGTAAAAGCCCGCATGGAAAGATTATGAGGCGACAGCGGCGTGGAGGAGAGGAAAGTGCAAACGACCCCCTTGGTTTCCTCAATTACTCACAAGGAGTAAAGAAAAACATAATCGAAAATATCCTATTATTCATTGATGGTGCGGTAACCCACCGAGATATCAACCCGAAGTGTGAGCGTGATATGCAAACATCATTACACCTAAACACTCTAATAAAAAGATAATCAAAGTGGTAAAACACTAGAACACCGAACTTGGGACTTAACGCGAGGAATTTTTTTTCAAAATACCAGCAAAGATAAAATAAAGAAACTTCGACGAATGAAGGAGAAAGAATCGAAAGAATAAGTTAATGAGAAATGTTATTTTGCGTTAGTTAGTTACTCTGGAAAATAGTAGAGAATGAGCAACCTGAGAAGAAATCTTTAATTTTCTTATTTAAGGAAATTAGAAAAACTAACGTTTTTGAAAACGATTTGAACGAGCAAAAAGTGCTCACATGAGTATTAGAATCCGTAGAGTGGGTCACTAAGAGATCCAAAACTGTGCGAATGAATTATTTAACCATCTGAATAAATGCTAATTGCACGAGTTTAATGCTAACTAATTGGATTAAAGTCTTGAATCCAACCAATTTGATAGACGGAACCACAATCAGGAGTTAGGCGGAATTGGCGGCCGAACAAACTTGTGTAAATATAATTTTTGTCTCGCGCCACTTATAACCGCAACAATAGAAGACAACAAGTACAACCACCCGAAATTTAATAAGTCTTATCAAATGCTTCTGCATGATAAAATGATTAACTACTCTAATGGCTGATAACGTAATGCCTTCTTTCTACCACACATCTGCTGTGAAGGGTAAGATGTCGGAGTGGAATTCTCAAATTACTAAAATTAAAAATCGCTCGTAAATATTAAAAACACAAATAAAATGAACTCACGAGATCAAAATCGATAGTAAAATCAAGCTCGCTGTCTCGAGGTCAACTGTCCCTTACGCCTCCGGAAGTCGGCGGTGACTGCAATATTATTCAAGCTGATTTTAAATCCTCAAAAAATTTATTTTCGCGATTCCACATTCATCAATAATCATACTAAATTGCAGTTAATATTTTGTTTGTGAATTTTATATGTTTTCTTGTAATATGAGAATTGATTTCATTTGGCTAAGTTATTTCTAAATAGTTCACCAATTTCATAAATCCCACTTTTCCAGAGAGAATTAATTATATTCCTAATTACCTTCCAATTTTCCTAGATTTTATGGACGCTCAAGATTCTGAAATACCACCGCATACGACCAGGATTTTCATTTTCATAGGAAAACTCATGCGCATACTAACATATTCACTCACGAATAGACTATTGCTAGAACAACTCTGAGTATGTTAGTTGATCGTACCTGTATTTGCATGCATGTAAGTTATTAAGGTTTTTGCATGAATACATTCGTCTTTGTGGGTGTGGATGAGCATGAATTTGCTGATTTTGCACGTATGCACGGTAAATTGGTATTCTTTTTTACGGGTGGTGACCTAACACCTCCCGCCACGCCCCTGCGGCAGCTTGCGGGGTACTGTATGATGCAGATGTAACATTAACCTTCCAAGTCGCGTGCAGTTCAGACGTTTAGAGGGGTCTAATTGACTTGCACCTGTCCAGCCAACAGATATTTCTGGGACGATAAACAAGAGACTAGCTTTCTAAACGAGTCCAGTAAATTGAACTCTTTGAATTAGAGCTATAAAGTCCCTTTAGCCAAAGCTGAATATTTTCCTCAAAGTAATTCCATATATGTGCCGTAGTTGAATTTAAATGAAGGAATGAACGCTCGCAGAGTCATTTTTGGAGACTACCGCTGAAATAAGACAATAATAAAGCTTAGGTAATATTCCTCCTGAATCCCCGAACCGATCTCTGTAGGGAAACAGTGTATAGCAATTAATATATAAAATATCAATTAGTATATCAAAACAGGTTTCGTTATTCCATTAAATATCGGTAACCATAGAAAAAATCCTAAGTATAGTAATTTAGCTGATATTATGTCGTTGTCCAGGAGTTTTATTCTGTACCAACAGCGATGCTTCTTCGAATTTAACTGATTTAAATCATCCATCGCGACCTTCGATAGTTTAAAAAGAGAGATGTGCTCAGCCAATAAATGAAGAAAAAACATAAGACAATGCAAACGAGACAGTTTGTGCCCGGAACGAAGCGCACTCGCAGGGGGTCGGAATCATGGGAGGCAACCACGAGGACCCCCAAAAGGGTTTCCGGAAAAATTCATGACGTCACCAAACAATATGACGCAATTCTCATCCTCGACTACCCTTTCCTATCCGTCCTACGCAACCCCGTGCGGGGGATGACGTAAAGGAAGCTACGTCAGCGAAAGGGGGGGGTTGTTTCCCTCCGTGCGTGGGTGGGTCAAAAGCACCCCCTCGCCCACGCCCTACACCCACCAATCCTTTCTTCCTTCCTTTCTCCACGCCGACCTTCCCACCCTCTGCGTCACACGCACCCCAAAGAGGCACGACCCCCTCTCCCTGCAGCGATTCGTCTCCTTCGCCTGAGGTGCGCGACGAGAGGGCAGGGGGGCGCAAGAAAGGAGGTGAAGGAGAAGAGAGGGAGGGAGACGTGACGTCAGCAGACCAGACACCTCCTCTGGTTGCTATGGATACCGCCGCCATCTCTCGCCCACTCACTGAATTAAAACCACCACCATCTTCCGCCCACTCGCCGAACTACAAAGGGATGTTGGAGGAGGCGTGGGAGAATGAGGGGCTCATTTGAAAATGGGGGATGGGGCAAGGCGGTGGGCATAAAAAAGGGAATAAGTGAATGAAACTCCACCCAACCTCCTCCACTTTCTCTCATACTCACCCATGCCCGGATGGAATTTGAGGTTATGTGAAAAAGCGTTTGATTCAAACAATCATTATGTATTTAATAATAATTTATCTCAATAATAGTTAAAACTATTTTTCAATATTTTATAAATAAATTTATATATATATAATATTTATTATAAATAAATAAATATAAAAATTATAATAATTAACTAATTATTAATAATAGATGGTTTATTTATTATAAATAGTGCAAACGAGAGCTACACGTGTTGGAACAAGTAACACTAAAGGGAAAGCTGAAGTAAGTAATGCAGTTATAAATTACAAATTTTGCATGTGATTCAAGACCAGCACCGATCTTAGCAAGCCAAAAATATCTATCATGATAAACTCTGTGTAAACAACTTAATCTCACAGAATGTTGACAGTCGGGAACGGTATGAAAGTTAACACAGTTGCTATGGACATGATTTGGAGAAACTGTAACCCAATTTTATTATTTACTTTATAATTTATTTCTAATTATTTATTTAGCATTAGTCCAAAAATAGCAATTTTTGGCCTTTACATCGGACTATTAACAATGAAACAATTGTCACAATTACAAACAACCATGCCCTAGGTGGCGGAAAATCCACCCAAGCAGAAATCGAACCCGCGAGCCATGGAATGGCGAACGAGGACATTACCCCTTCCGTCACCGGGGTCGGCAAATCACGTTGACTCGATTTAGAAGATACGATAATCCAATCGCCATCATGGAAACTGAGCGCAGAAAATTTCGAGAGAAACTTTTCATTTTCCTTTCATCATCTTTCCTGATGTCGAACTAATATTCACTCCTAGTAACCTCAGGTACTCTGAAATTTTCCGGGCAAAGATTTATCTATTGTAAATTTTAATAATTAGCATATCGAATGTAGCTTTCCCATAATTTTTCCTTCCATATAGTACGTTTCTCATGACCACTTCTAAATGAATGATGCTAGTTTTTTTTTTAATTTAGATGGAACAAATAAATATTACGTTACATCCTGTTTTATTTATCTATTAATTAGCCCATTATAAAATTCAAGTTTGATCCGAAAAAGGTACACATGTTACCACGCTATCTATAGAGATATCATTTCTTTAAAATGTCAACTTTTTCCAATTTTCGTCGTGAAAAGAAAAATTCTTCTTTAGCTCACATATATCTGATGATTTGTGGTGCGTATCTGACATTTTGTGTAATTTTTATAAATTTTCGTCAATTTGATGTTGAAAAACATTTCAACTAATTTGAAACTGTCAAAAAACAACGACGGATTTTATTATGATTAAATGAAGAAAAGAGTACACATCTTAGAACTTTTTATCTCTTAAACAATAAAGATAAAATAAACCTACATCCACACAATGCCCCGCAATCCACCGCAAGGGTGTGTGGCGGGGAGTGTTAGGTCACCACCCGTAAAAATGATCAAAACCACATGCAAAATCAACCCATCCATGCAAAATCAACACATCCATGCAAAACTATACCTACGGTGGCACTCATGAAAAAATCCCACTCGCTTGCAAACACATACACTATCATCAAACAAACAATTGCACCCAGGATGCAATATGAAATCCATCCAACATTGTGCAAGTGGGAATATGAAAAGTAAGAAGGCGAAATGCCACCACCACATGAACATGCAACATAAAACGCTCTCCTCCCCAAGGACACAGGTAGGGAATGTGACCCAACGCAGCAGGTAGTGGGAGCGACCCCCCACAGAGAGACACAAGAGAGATGGAAGAGGAAACTAATTTGCGAGGCATTGGTGCTGAAATATGTGGATTTGAATTCATTTAGTAAGTTCAACCGAGTGTTGAATCGTCGTTCTTCCAATGATTCCCACCCCAACTCCATATACATTTCAGAGACGCTTTTCGTTTTATCCTAACAGTTTTTAACGAAACGGGCTGCCCGGTGTTGAACCATCTCAATTTACCGAATGAGGTCTTTTTCACTCGAATTCCAAATAAATTTTGCTATTAATTTGTAACAGAAATAAATATTGCATTCTTTCTCAAAACTTGGTCCTTAAAAAGTAACGATGAGTAATGAGATTTAAAAACAATGAAGCATCCGCATTAAACACTGAAATATTTTCACACACCTCGATTCCGGATCGTACTAACCAATTTCTTGGCTATGTATCAAGCTAAATAGATGAATTATTTGTTAAGATGGATTAAAAAGCCATTGAACTGGATTAAATTCTATATTTTATGCATAAAATATAATATGTAGTTCTTTACGATCATTAAAAATAATGAAATCTTTAGCGATGATATGAAAATAATTTTCCAATCGGCGAAAGTACACTACGTCAATGAAAAGGCTATTTATATCCCAATGGCGTCACGCAGCCCCCCCGAGCCCTCCTCATAAGGGGACTTCAAAAATCGGATGAGGAGGAGACGGCGGAGAGAGAGAGGAGGAGGCGTGGGTATCGGGGGGCGTGTACAGACGCAACGTCAAAGGTTTTTCGTGGGAGGCGGGAGGGGGGGGTTGAATCGGCGGGCGACCCCGTGGGTTCGTGACATGGGCGCTTGCAGCGAGCCCGTGACGCGTATCGGAAGCTGAAGGGGTGGGAGGGTGGGTGGGCGGAGGTCGAAAGGTGTCCTGGGGATGGACGCGCGCTCAGGAGCCGGATAATATTGGGGGTTGGGGGAGGAGGGGTGGGAGAAGACAGCACAAGGGTCGGTCAGCGCACAAACCCTCAGGGAATGGAGGAGGCTAAATCAATCCACTCCCCTTCCGCCACCCCTCGCTCTAAGCTTTTGAAATGGATGCGCGCGGCAAGAGTGGCGTCCGCCGGCGGTAATTAATCTCCGGACCATTAGAAACGCACTTGGTTGAATGGGCAGAGGCCGCGTGGATTATCCAGGTAAGCTTTGGTCTTTTTCAACTCGCCATCTTTGCACGTCGGGATGCTCGCTTCTGGCGCCGAGAGCACTCGATGCTGCGGTGAAAAGGAGAGTGCATATCGTCCCAAGCATCGAAATCTGACTCTGAGGTGACGAAGGCATTTTATACTCATGAATAACTTTGAAAAGAGAGCGCTTAGAGAATGAGACGTTAAAATTGTCATTCTCACCTTCGCGCCATCTGGCAATATGTTAACTAATTAAAGCTGTTGTTCTAGTGGCACTAAGTTTCGGGTATGGAGGTGACTCAGGTCACGTCTCCTATCTTTCGTAATTTAGCTAAATTATTGGTGATAGTAAAATTTTTTGTTCAGTAAATTGTTTCGTGGTAATTTATTCGGCATGCCAAAGTATTAAAAAGCGATGAAATATAGTTCAAGTCATCAGAATCATCACCTGGTACCCGTAAAACATATTTCATCCAGGCATGACTTTTCAAGAAAAGTTTTAAAGCAGTTATTATGTTAAGTAAAAATCAACTTATGTTTACTCTATACATTGATGCCACAATTAAGTTAGGTTATGATGCCCTAAGGAGAAGGGCGGACAGGAATCTAATTGTATGCCGTGAGACGGAGTGTGAGATGCACGCATTCAGTAGATACGGGGGACTAGTTTAATTCCCTGTGCGGCCAACATTCGTTCCCCAATCAGAAGCTGAATATTCCACCGACCAGGCTATCCTACTCCTTTACAATTCAATTTACTGAAAAAATGGTCGGTAAAACATTAAATAAACAATTAAAATGACGGCAATCAATTATTCTATAAATATTTCATCAACTAGGAACCAAAATCGATTTTATATACAGTTATGACACCTCAAAGAGTGATGAAAACAGCTTTACAATTTTCCACCAGAAATCGATACGGCGATCACTTTCATGCCGCATGAAAAAGCATGCCGTTTATCGAAATTGGTTATCATAATAAAGCTACAACGAAAATTTTCAGAAGTGTTTCAATCACTATCGAAAAATGTTCACGTCAGTCCCGATACCATCTCAGACGTTTTCTCCTAAGACTTATCGTTCTTGACAATCACTTACCGTGAAGTAGGCATTCGCAAAAATACTGAATGTCTTCTCTGGCCAAATTCCGGTGGCAGAGAATAAAACCCCACCCTACTTCTCGTAAGGGTGCCCAAAAAATACAGTGGCGAAGAAAATATTCAACAGGACACAATGAAAAATATTTTAAATGCGAAGATATTCAAAATACACTGTCTCTTTTTCAGATTTACCTCCGCAAAGTCCAAAGAATATACACCCTGATATGCTGTTTCACTCTTTCATTGCTTGAAGAAAAGGCAAAAATTAATGAAAAGGAAGCACTATTATGTAATATCATCGTGTTCGCGAAATTTAAATTGGGCACTACAAAAGGTTAGATGGTATCCTGAATGCTACACAGGCGCCGGCGCCAGTTTCACGAGCGAAGGGAAGGCAAGGCGAAGGCAGTCTGAGAGGAAGAAATACGCCGACTCACGCCATCCTTTCCTTGATTGACCGAGCTTTTACGCAATGCGACTGCCGACGTAATCCCCGAAAATTGCCAGCAGAGATGTTCAGGCTGATATCACCCTTATCATCATGAACGAGCATGCTGCCATTCCCTCCACTCTTTTTAAACATCTCCTTTAATCCTTTCCAATGTTTTTACACAGCTTGTCTCTTTTCCCCAGGAGGGAATTTTGGATACCATTACGGTCACTCCTTGATTAAATACGCCGCGTTTCATCATCCAGTCCAAACAATGGAAGGATAATATTGTCATATAAAGGACACTCTTACCCGCTATCATTTTTTTAAACCAAAAAGATGATTACGTTCCCAAATTATACGATCTTTTATTCTTGTGGAGGCCTTGAACGACTGCGTCCACATGCACTCCTACATGAAAATCATTTTTAGCTTTATTGGTGAATCTGAAGAACTTTTGAACCATCTGGAGGACCATACATATTATATATTTTTGTTGACACCTGCCACGGGATAGTGTCTTTTTCATAACCATTTTCTTTAAAAACTCATGCTTGAAAAGAGACGCTTCCGCGCGCACTCGATTCAAAGGGTGGAACTGTTCAAGAAATCGGCAACTCTAATTCTCATTTATTTAAATATTTAATGCACGTATTGATTATAACCACGTCACCTGAAACAGTAGACACGTTACCTCGACTTTACATCTTTACCCCGTCTTCCAAAATGTCTCCAAGTTCTGAAACTATGCGACTCGTTAAGAATATTATGTAGTTAGAATAGGCAAAGTTGTTTTTTAAGCCTTACTTTACACACCAGAATTGCATGTCTGAATATTGATCTAAATATCAAGTGCCTCAAACTAGGTAGCATCGCTAATTCCGCGTCCAATAATACGATTTTTCTGCCAGGCATGACACACGGACTTTGGACCAAATCCCGTAGTTGCCAGGACTCATTTTCGTTACAGTCTCCATCCTTGGTATTAATAATTGAGGTAATCCCCCTTTGTCCTCCTTAATAGCGTTTTTAACTTGACACCATCACTCAATGGCCACCCCACTGGGGTCAGACGCCTTTGCAACCGTCTCACTGAGGAACAGACGCTGCGTGGGCTACCTTTCGTCTGACTCCTAACCTTCGACCTATCTAACATTAGTGACCCTACCAGGAGCAATTATCATTACCCCCACCAGCACATCTCTAGGGGTCATCGGCACTTCCACTACGTCAAGTTTGCAGTCCATAGGGAGATATATACACAGGCATATGCAGCAACACTTTCTCAAATATCTGCCATCCCTTTCGACTTCTTTCTACATTTCTTAATAACCACATACCTCCTACATTGCATACTCTGCCCACCTTCTTATACTGGCCAATGCACCACGCTCTTTAATATTAGAATCAAAAAGCATCATCTCTCACTTAACTGTGTTTAAAGTTTCAGCTATATCCATCACGTGGTTTTATTTTCATAGACGATTGAAGCTAATAACTTTTGTTTGCATAAAAAATAGGAAAGAAGTGAGTTTCGTGCGGTGTTTGGACACTATTAAACAGTAAAACAACAAAAGAGATCAATTTTGAGTTGGAAAAAGTTCACGATACATTTTTTCCTGTGTTTGCGACTGATTACAATTGGGTAAATTAGAGTAAATGTGGTCGTACTTATACAGGGTTCGTCCGGAAAATAAGTGTACTGAGCTCAGGAAAAAAAATGTATTCCACTTTTACATATCTTAAGCTAATAATCCTCAAAATAGGACCCTTGTGAGTCGATACACTTGTTCCAGCGGCGTTCCCATTCCTGGAACGCTCCCGCGAAGGCATCATCGGGAACCTCTCGAAGACACGTCGTCACGGCCTCTTTGACGGCGTCCAAAGTCCCGTATCGCGTTCCTTTCAAACTCCTCTTTATCTTCGGGAACAGAAAGAAGTCCGGTGGTGCCAAGTCCGGGCTGTAGGGCGGGTGCGGCAGCGTTGCCACGCCGTGCTTGGCCAAGAAGTCCGACACGACAAGCGCGGTGTGAGACGGCGCATTGCCGTGATGCAGCCGCCAGATGTTTTTGATCGCTGGCCGGACGCGGGCGACTCGTTTTCGAAGCCTGTCGAGCACTTGGACGTAAAATGCAGCATTTACAGTTTGTCGTTCAGGTACAAATTCGTAGTGGACGACTCCCCTTTTGTCAAAAAAGACAATGAGCATCGCCTTGATGCGAGATTTGCTCATGCGAGCTTTCTTTTGACGGGGTGATGATGGGGTGTGCCACTCCGCACTTTGTCTCTTCGACTCCGGGTCGTACTCAAAGACCCACGTCTCGTCACCCGAAACAACGTTCTCTAAAAAAATGTGGATCATTTTTGCAGTGATCCGCAAGTTGTGTCGCGATTTCCAAACGATTGAGTCTTTGATCATCACTGAGCACTTTCGGCACCAACTTTGCACAAATTTTTCGCATCTGTAATTGGTCCCTAATAATCTCGTGCACTATTGTTTTTGGCACATTACACTGCTCTGCTATCATCCGAACACTAAGACGACGACCACAGTTCAGTACATCGCGAACTTTTCGCACATTTTCGTCGGTGAGTGTCGTTGATGGGCGTCCAGGCCGTGGTTCGTCGTCGACCTCTTCTCTGCCCTCAACGAACATCTTGTGCCACCGAAAGATCATGTTTCTGGACATGGCTGACTCCCCGTAAGCCTGGTTAATCATACCGACAGTTTTGGTAGACGATTTCCCAAGCTTTACCGCAAATTTGATGGAATAACGCTGCTCCAAAAACTTTGGCATCGCGTTCCGTGACGTGGGTCGAGCATGGAGGTTCGCGTTAACAGAGCTCCTCACTACACCACAGCTCAGAGCCGACTGCCTTTTTCAGCGTCGCTTGCCAACATACCCCCCTCTAAATGCAGCCCGTCAGAGCGGTGCTGGGCGCGCATGGAGCGGCGGGAAAAAATCAGTACAATTATTTTCCGAACGAACCCTGTATGTATAGCTATATATATATATATATATATATATATATATATATATATATATATATATATATATATATATATATATATATTCATTCACATAGAAATAGAGATTATGTATATATTATTATATGTATATATTATATATATATATAATATTATATATATATATATAGTATATATATATATATTCATTCACATAGAAATAGAGATAAGGAAATGGGAAAGGAACACACATAAAGGACGAACACAAGAAAGGTGGGGAAGGCGGATTTGAGCAGATCAAAAATGTAAAAATAATTTCCTCGACCGGGACTTGAACACCGGATCTCCCCACTTGCCGGGCGGATGCTCTAACCACATAATTTTTACATTTGTGATCTGCTCAAATCCAGTCGAACTAATACTAATCTAGACCGAACACGACGCCTCTTTCGATAAAGTGACTGGTTACTCTTGCCATCAGTATTCACTCACAGACGACACTTCTTATACACCATGAGAGGTCGGCTAGGTGAAAACAATGATTTCATGATTCACCAAGTGAACGAGAACCTGGGCATCGTCTAAGAAGTTCTCAGACACCTGACGACGAAAGGAATGGCCTCGGCTTGTAGCTGTCTTCTGAATCTCTACGCAGTCATGAAGAAGTACTATATGTGTGCAAAATTCAACGCCCCAGTGCATTAATGGTCGGATGTCCATTCCGGCTTCACGAATAAAGGCACCACTGAGACGAGCCGCTTCAACGTGTCCGAAATCAATAGGTGTTGTCTTGTAAGAAAAGGGCCGAAGATAGTATCCAATGTAAGGCTATTATTAAAGTATGAATAAAATACCTAAAAGTTTATTTTTAATTTCTTCCAGAAATGATGTCTGGAATGAATAACATATTTCAAAAGTTTTTTTTCATAAATTACTTGCACCATTTAAAAAATTAAAATTTGATGCCCAAGTCGCCAGCCAATCGCATTTTTCCCTCGAGTATTAACAACTACCATCAGTATGTCCTCGAATCGAAGATCGCAACTTCTTCACCAATTTTTTAACCGACGGGCAATCATTTAGTTTCAAATTTTTATTCGGTATGTTTGCTTGCGACACATATTTCCAGATGCTACAATATGCTGAGGAACGTTTTCTGTTTCACCTCCTTTCTTGAGACATCGTCTCAAAACTCTCCCCATGTGTGATTACTCAGAATGTCACCACTGTTTAACCATAATCCATGAATACCAGGAAGCATCTCTCGCGTACCGTGGTCGCGCCTTCGCACTGTAAACTAAGACAGAGGAACACATCGCAATTTCAAACTCATGACAGTTGACAGTTTCTAGGGACGGTAGGGGAGGGGAGAAATGGGAACGGCCCGCTGCCCAAGTAACGACTCGGCTAGTAATTGGTGGGGGAGTGATGTAACGAGTCAAATGAGTTTTATGACTGCATGGGACTGACATACAATTAATGCAGACCATATTACAATGGCCTGTTTTGTTGTATTTTCACTCTCTCCCTTTCCATCCCTCGTCCCTATACGTGAGGGTCATCTCTCACGCCATCCGCTTCCAACAGCGGAAGGTAACAGTTTCTACCCTTGACGTTGAAGGCAGGGAACCGCAAGTTGCATGGCCGTGGATTAATACAAGGGTGGTCTGAAAAGTTTCCGGCCTCAAAAATGTCAGAAAATTTCAGAAAAAATGTCTTTTGTCTTTGTTAGGTCGGAAGCTTTTCAGACCATCCACCTAGAACCTCCTCCTACTCGCTTTTCAGTTCTGCATAACCTGTCTGGGTGGTGGTGGACTATGGTATAAGTGGTTGTGGTTCATTTATATTCCCTCCTTTATTTCCTACGAAAGAACTTTTAAAATGGATGAAATTAACATTTGTTTGTACATAGGTTTCCCGCTAGCACGCATATGGATTTTGTCATATTTTTTTGGGTTTTTCAATGAAAATGTTTCCCTCTTCTTGACCCCTATCCACCCTTCCTCTTCCTTATGGCTTACCCGATCCACTTGATCCTGGCACACCCCTGCCACCCACCTTTTTGGCGGATCGCGGGGTATTTACCTAGATATAAATATGAGTTACTTCGTACGTCCATTAAATTATATGCCAAGAGATATATGTTGGGCTGACATCTGAAGGCTAATTTTTTCCTGAATCGCCATCTCTATTCTAGTGTATGCATTAAATTTTTATGGCAAGGAAAACGGCAAAACCTTTCTCGTTGAAATAGAAAGTATGAATTAGAAATAACTGGAGAGAATACTCTGGAGAAGTAAGAATATCTCACTAATTCCCATAGCATAAAAAGCTGGTTGAAGAAAATAAATAGTGACATAAGTAGCATACGTATGCATAGAAGAACCATTTAAAGACGAGGTCCTTGAGAAGGGGCGGAAATACTGTCATTGAGGCTAAAATGTAATGCCTGTACGTAAGATACCAAAGAACCCTTGATAGAAACCACACAAAACGTTTAGTTATTCGATAGTATACGAAAAATGATGAATTTCATTGCTCTCGATTATATATGACACCTCAGAGAGACATCGTCTTCTTTTCCCACGTAAATGAAAACCGGGCGGGGAATCGTGGGCCATGGAACGACCATTCCCAATGAGTGGTAAGAGGGCTTACGTTCGGGCCCAGCGCGTGCAGCGGGAAACCGGCTTGCTGTGCAAATGAATCCGCATTCGCCAAATGGTCTGTGATCCACTTCATATTTCAAATGTGGGCTGCCTTCAATCCCACTCGCGGTGTATAACAGGACCTGAATTATCACGACAAAGTCGAGCTGACTGAACTCTGAGGTTTGTAATAGTTTGTGGGATGGGCCAGTAGACAGGGCTTGAAAATAAGTGTTCTCTCAATTTTCTCTCTCTTCTCAAAAGAGAAATTCAGAAGTTTCTCTTGGGGGATGACATACTGCGAGATGGTTCCTTTAAAAACAAACAACCTTTCCAATGCATCAATAACAGCTGCAATTGGTGAAAGCATTGTATTGCCAATGGCAAAGACATTTCATGTTGACGGCAACTTGGACACTTTTACACCAGTTATAAGCACGATAATATTGGCAAGAGGAGGTATAATTTTATGGCATATCAATATGAAGGGATGCCATCCAGATTTGACAACGGTAAAACCTTACTTTTGAAGACTCTTTTGACTAGACTTTAACGGAGCTTCATAGTTCGTCCCAGTTCCATAATCAGTAACAAACTACACTAACATTGTCACAATGGTTCATCCCAAAGATGAATTGACTTGTGTAAACAGTTAAACGAAGGTGAAATAAATATATTATTATTATTATCATTACGATTGAAATTTGAAATATTCCAACCATGAAATGAAAATAAAAAAAGGAAACCTTGATCATTTTTTGCCAGAAATATGAGAAAAATTACTGTGCGTGCGCACTCGGGTAGAGGTCATTTACATGCATAGGTCGACCCCCAAATGTCTACTACAGGTTACAGTTTTTTGCCGTATATAAGTCAACTCTAGTTTTTCACAATATTTAAATGCTACTAAGCTAATTCTAGTGAATTAATTCAAATTATAAATTCTGAACTTCTGGTAAATGCATGATTTAATTAAAAATCATTAAAATTAATATAAACTAACACTTTTGGTGGTAATTTTCAAGTTTGAAACAGTAAATATTTATTTGGATTGCTTTACTGAGTCGACAGTATTGGCTATTATTATTGATAGTGAGAAAAGGAGTGAGTTCACTGAAATTCACCGCCACTGATCCTATTACTACTCAAATTGTACTTCTACAATTACTTTTACCATTGTATGGAAAAAATCAGGCAGAAGTAGTTTTCGCAGTAAGAAAAGTGGTAACCCCGACATTATTATTATATGTTATTTTGACAATGAACTTTCGAATACGTCTAGAAGGATAACTCATATCTCCAACATTTTCTTCAATTCGCTAGAAATACGTCTCGTGCATATGTCAATCCTTGATTGTTTTCGTTGAAACATTGAATTTAAAGGTCTGCCTATGCGTGAGTATATATGGTATTCGAAAATACAAGTTCAGCGAAAGCAAGGGATGTTTCATGCTATGCGCCATCAAGCTCTCATGGTGAGAACAAATCAAAACCTTGAAGACAGCCAACCAATTCCTCCAGGCACACCAAGGCACCTCTACACCATCGTATGAACGTGGTAGTACTCTTGAAAGAGTAAGGGCATTTTCGACTTAAATTAATTATGATGGCATTAGTGACATTTTTAAGGACAATTGAGGCAATAATATACGAGGTGATGGATAAATAATGATGTTGGTCAAAGAAACTGAAGGCCTCCTAAAGCTGAAAACGAAATTCTCACCGTAAACTTTTCATCAAAATTCCATCAATTCTCTAATTAATCGAGTAAACTATAACTCAAAGATCGATAGATATTGATTATATTTTTTTTGACGCGATACTTTCATTTTTGGCAACTCATTCCGAAAGTGAATTGAATGAATTAAAAAATAATGTATGCGCCCTAGCCTTATGTGAGGTGAATTAAATATTAGATTATGAAAAATTGCCTCAATAAGTTCTTCACTGGGCAATTGGCCATCCTTATCACATAGTATATCAGTCCGGTTACTGAACGTACCTTTACTTGTTCGATAAGAATATTTTTTTCAGGAGCACTGTGAGCCAAGTTACGAAGTTCGTTCAATAAGAAAATAATAGAAAGATAAATTATTTTGAGTAGTTTTTCTTAATTTTCAACATTACCTACTTCTTATTTTTTAACATTATCTACTTTTATCTCGATTCAGTAAAAAGTAAGATTTAGGAAGGTCCTCAAAATATGCATGTGTAGGCGATGATCTCTCAGTTCGACGTGAATCGTATTCCGACGAGACATTTTCTCAAGTTCAACCTAAAAATTCACCGGGGCAATATACAGTGAATACGGTGATAGATAAAATAATTCGAAATTTAATTCCATAATTTTCACCATCGAAATTGCATAGGTATGCACCCATGCATACCTATGCAGTTTCGTTTCCACTATGTCTTGATGGAAGAAAGCATTTGTCTATGCCAAAAGATTAATTTTTTCTTTTCTTTTTCACTCAGCTGGTAAAATAGCGACACAAATCACTCTCCATTTATCATTTTTGCAAGTAATCGATGCAAATCTCTCTACTCGTGCGTCCCAAAAAACAGTGGTCATCACCTCGTCGACCGATTTCATTGTCTTCGCCATCTTATAAATTCGGATCGCCTTTAGAAACCCACTGTTATGACTGTTCCTTTGTCTCTGAAGTGTAGTAGAGTATCTATGGTCGTCCACAGTTATGCATCGACGAAGAAAGAAAATCGACAAGTTGCGTTGGAAAAGCACCAAACCAGTTTCTGATTCGACCACAAGATTGCGTTTATTCTCCGCTGAGAGCAAACAAATTCCAAATTTTCGCAAAAATTTGTAAAAACTTTACCGTGAGATGCCTGTAGTCTCAACCTTTTTTTACATTTACATAAATACCCTGCAATCCAACAAAAGTGTGCGGCAGCGATGCAAGCACCAGATAGGACAAGTAAGAGGAAGAGTGTTTTAAGGATTAGGAAAAGGGAAAAACATTCTTTGAAAATCTTCGAAAAGATGTGCAAATACCAACACATGTTAGCAGAAAATATAGTTCAAGACAAGCGTTAACTTAATCCACTGTAAAAGTCCTCGTACATACTAAAATGGAGGGAATTAAAATGAACCCTCAGCCACTTATACGACAGACCACATTTATTACCAAGACAGGTCATATAGATTTGGAGAGTAAGTTAGTAAGAAGGGGGAAGTTTTATCAAAGCATAACTTATGGTCCCAAACCCTAACGTCACGCACAGAAAATGTAGCACACTGCTGTAGCAGCGCGGATGGCGTGAGGTATAGCCCCAGAGAGATGGACGAGGGATTGAAGGAGGACCTTGAAAAACAACAAAACATGTAAGAGAATGTTGTAGCAGTCACTACATCAATTGTATGTCCGTCCCATCCGATCACTTGGGAAGGGAATCGCCAATAATACACACGAGGATAGTGAAAATTGCATACATATAAGTGAAAATAATTATTCTCTAGACGTTGTGGGAAGAAAGAGGCATTTTTGCTGGTTCCAACCCTGTTGTTTAATATCCCGTATTGTACGTAGAAAGAGGGAGTCTGCCAGTTCTGGCGTATATTCCTCGGATTTTATTTCGATGACCAAAATGGCCAATGTGTGCTGGATTGCGAATAATTATCAAGACCTCGTATCTGAATAAAGCGCCTCTGAATAAATATCAATAATTTTAGCCTAGCATTAAATCGTCTTTTCTCTAATGATCAACAACCCAACAACAGAAGTGTTTCTGTGACGCTTTTTGTTTTGTCATTAGTAATTAACGAATCGAGCCACCCTATGTTGAACCTACTCAATTTCCCGAATTATGACTTTCTCCGTCGGATTCCATGGCTTACATATACCACCTAAATAGTGTCTCATGAGAGCATGTTAGCAACATTCCTTGTTCTTGTATTCACTCCTATCAATTATGCATCTAATAAATACCAATTTTTATTTGCTTGTTTTGGTGATTTTACAAATATGGGTGACCCATGATACTATGATATAAATATATAGATAAGTATATATACCCTATTTAGATAAGTAGCATGAGTATACCTACATATTTTATCGTATCAACTACTTGGAGGTCACCTCCAGTAAGTTTTTAAACAAAATCCAGGAAACTTTTAAAGAAAATTTCCGCTAAATATTTGCTACAGTTCAAAAATGCAAATGAGGATTTGTTAATGTTGTAACCCTTGTACTCTTTAAGAGAATACTTTGAAATTGACTTCTCAAGAGTGAAATTACAATAAATGTGTACTTCTTCACTACAGTAATGAACGTAATGCATATGCTTTTCTTTTAACGACATCTACAGTGGCAAGTGCTGCTCAGTGATGAATAAAGATTATTACATGTGTCATTAAAGGTTATTACATGCTTCATCAGCCACAAACTTTATTTTTGTCACAATCTATCAGTCAATCTAAGAGTTTTCGTATCCAATGTATTTGAGATATACATGACAAAAGTGTCTCCATTGGTAGAAAGTCACACAGAATTTTGACCAATTATTTACTACCATATTACTTGGTAATATGACTAGGACCATCTAGACCATTTGCATATTTTGTCAAAAGAATATTACTTAATCCACTAATACTTTAAAATAAATATCCTAAAGTAAAACAAAATAAAACACAAAATATTAAGTTTCAATAACACAATACACATGGATGAATAAGATTTGTTCTAGACAACAGAATAAAGTGAGGATTTGTTTTACGAAAGTGAATGATGTGTTAACGGTGAGTGATTGTGAACGGTATTAAATTGAAGAATGGGTGATTATAGATGGAGTGGGGCGATGGTTGGTGTGTAGTATATACTCGTATGGTGTAAACCAAATCTTTGTGTGATAGCAAAAGAGCGGTTGATAATCTAAAAGTGACATTGTATACAAGAGCATTTTATGTCATAACTGTTCTTTCTGTGTCTGTTCTCTCTTATGTCTGTGCTTTGTAAGAGTGACCAGTGATCAGACTGGTCCGTTGCCACCAGGACAAATGTCTGATTGCAACGTGGTTTATATAATAATAAACTATAAGAACTAACAAAATAATCAGTAAACAAGATTTGCTTTCTTCACAATACTCCAATTAATCCTGTCACCAAATTTTGTATCACAACTTTAAAAGACTAGAAAAAACAATAAAAAATATACAAAAAATGTTAGAAACGTCAAATGTGGTATAAATATATAGTTTTTCCACCATCAAACTATCTAAATTACTTTTTCACACATTTATGTATCTTCCAATATTTTAAAATCATTCACTAAAAAACTAATCTCTTGGCTATGCACATGGTCCAATGACATTGCTGAGAGAACCATTTCTGTCCTAGGGAGCCTAAACAAAAGAGAATCATAAAATGTCATAAACTAGTCATAGAGGGGTTAATGTCAATCAACAGATAACAAACACAATATATATATTCTAAAATTTATCTAAATGCAGTTCATCTTTTCCCCAAACAAAACCAAAATATAAACAGTAAAACCATGATATGTTTCAAAAATGGCACAAGAAAGTTGATTTTTCTAATAAAGGGCGAAAACATAAGAATAACCTGTACATTTCACCTTAAATGCAGAAATTTCAGATCATAAAATCATTTGCCTTTACCTGGATTGAAACCCTGATCCCTTGATGTCTTTGGCCGATGTTGCAGGAGTGCTTTAGCTAGTCAATCTACCAAGGCACCTACACTGGCTGGACATTGAGGGATCCCAAGTTTGAATTCCAGTCAAGGGGTATGACTTTTGGATTTCGAAATTTATGCATTTCAATGCATATTAATGGATAACTCTATTAAAAGTTACTGTCGTGACTTCTCCAGCAGTTCTTTAAATTTGAACTTATTACAAACAAGCATTTCGAAAATTAAAAAGCAATCAATTTTGTCAAGAGCACCATAGAATACTATCCATGGTTTACTTGAGGAGAGTTTGAGAGATCAAGTATATATGTCACAAAACATTGACACTCTCTATTGAAACAGAAAAATTGGCAAACATTTAAGTTTACAACACCTTTATTCCTTCAAAAATGGAGTACTCACACAATCCTCATCATAAATCTACAAGCTGTAATAATGTACAAAGAACAGAAAAACCTCAAAATAAGCCAACAGTGTGATAATTTCCCTGCCATATCGTAGATAATACCTACAGGCTACCCCCCCTTATTTCCGACCATGCTTTTACTATCTGGTAAAGTGCACCCTTTGACTGCTCTCATTCAACTCTCCATATCCTCAAACTGCATCTTCCATGCTTTCCTCATCCTATTAGTTTCTTACCTTAGGTTATTTATCTCACTGGATTTTTCTCTGCCTAATCCTGTTTTTGCATTTTTTCACTTCTCTCTCTCATCAATCATCCTCATCATCTCATTCAGGCTACATGGTTTACTTGTCCTTTCCTAGTTACTGTTCCTATAGTTTCATTGGTGGCTTTTAATTTTTTTTGAGAAGCTCCAATCTTTTTTCTACTGAATGCATCTTCCTGTTCTCATTTAAAAATGTTTCCTATGCATACAGTTACTCCTTTTTTTGTCACTATTAATACTTCTACAGTCCATTTCTCATCTGTCTTACCTATTTTATCCTCTTGAATATGGAGTTACACTTTCATAATGCTAAATTATGATTCAAATCATCTTCTACCTCCACTTTACTGAGTGAATTAATTATTTTGTTCCTGAATTTCCGTTGAACCGTAATATAGCATAACTGATATCTCTATGAATATTTGGGAATAATCCAAATATACCTGTGTCTATTGCAGTGCATAAACCATGCTTTCATTATGGTTAAACCTTTTCTCCAGAACAGGACAGGAATTCTATTGCTTTCTTCCCATGATCATTCCATTTTCCTAATCCACACCTCACTACCAGCTATCCTTTTTCCCCAACTGCAGTGTTACAACCCCCATCACTAACATCTACCCTTCCTCAACACCCTCAACCTCCAATTGTTCATATTCACAGTGTATGTTTTCCTCTCTATGATTACTCATTGGCAAGTAGCCCTGAAAAATGACGAAATTAATTGGTTCAGTTTTTTCTCTACTAATAATATTCTATCAGTCTCTTTCTCTGTTTACATGTTCCTTCATACCTTTTTGTTCAATATTATTGCAATCCCACAATGCCACTCTTTCCCTTCATTTCATTTCACTTATTACTCTGTAACTATAATGACTTCAGTAATTCCTGCTACCCTTCCATCTTACCTCACAGTGCCTTAAAATATTTATATTTCATCTCTCCATCTTCTATTCAATATTTCCTAATTCCCTTGTCCTCAACATCATTTTAACATTCAAAATCCTGATTCTAACCAGTCCAGTTCTCTCCTGTGTTTTCTTCTCTGATGCAGCTGTGCATTCCTCTTTGCAAGAATTTTGCTGATGGCAATCACTTGAGCTTTGCCACTATCACTGCCAGGTGTAGCACCCAGCTCAGTGGGCTTAGTCCTCAATAGTGTTTCTAACGTGACACTATCACTCAAATGGCCACCCTACCAGGGTCTGATTCTTTGCAGCTGCCTCAATGAGGAACAGACGCTGTGTAGAATACCTTTCACCAGGTTCTTACATTACAATTTATCTGGAATGGGTGACCCTACCAGATGCAATAATAACTGCTTCAGCCAACAGAACCCTAAGGAAAATCAGAACGCACAAGCCTTTACACCACATCATGGTTGTGGTTCATCGAAAGGGTACTTAACATTATAGGTCTTGTATAAAATGTATTACTTCAGGATAATAAATTTAGAGAAGAGCAGAGAAATCGCAATTAATAAACATTAACTGGTAATAAGTTATTGAGATGAAAGAGAAAATAAGCAAAGATGAGCCAGGGCAAGAAGGAAGAAAAGCACTAGCAAATTCAATTGATGCAAATAGTGCACAGTTCCACTAAAATGACAAATTTCTCACAGGCACTAAGGATAAAAATGCATCTGTATAGATTCCAAACAGATTTTTTCTCGTTACACAGAATTTTGGTCTCTGATTTTGACTTCTGGGACCCAAGTCTTATGAATTTCTTGACAATAACCAAGTCTACCACAAGACATAGACCTTATTACATGGCTCAAATATGTTTATCACATACAATACTGAGGGCAGAAAACTGACAAACTGAACTATGCAACAACTTTAACCACATGACAAGATATTGGTTTAAAAATTATCAAATTAAGATAAATTATGTACAATGTAGGAGGATTATGTAAAAGTGCACAATTTTACAGGTACACATGACTTTTCCTCTGCATTAGCATACATCAGTAAAAAATAGGTTCTCCTTACCCGATATCCAAAAATAACTCTTGGATACCATTGTAGGTTATGTACAAAAATATTCTTAATGATGTCAGGGAAGTCATGCAGTTGTCAGTAGTATGCAATTGTACATGATTCAAGCCAATTTGAACATAAAAGTATTGTTAAAAAGTGTCAATTCTGCATAAAATTTCAACATAAATGTTCAAAGATTTCATAAATTAGACATTAAAACCAGGTGATCTTGTAATTGAGAATTTGTTGATGGCTTACTAATATGTTAAACATTATTAAGGAACATCTGAAGCTCTTTTTACTGCTCAGTTACCTAATGATAAATTCTTACACCACAACAGAGACAATTTATTTAGAAAAAAGCTGAGTTTGAGTTAATTATGGCAAGCTCTTTCTAAGTCCATCTCAATGGAATCAATCATGGGACTAAATTTTCAAAGGAAGACTGAAATTAGATGTTTCTGAAATGTACATACTCAGTTTCATTAGTGGTTATCAAAAAAAGGGAAGAGTACAGCTGATTTATCCAAAATCCTTCAGTAACTAAAGACAGGAACCAAAATTCATCCATATAGGAGAGAGAAAAAATGAAACAAAATGAAAATTCTCGAAGAAAATGGTGGAAAAAAAGCAAATGAAAGAGTAAATCTGCCTCTAGTTGGTGATGGGTGTCCCTGCTTTGAACTCCAAATAGAATTCTCCTCAAGTGTAGCTTTCATAGAAAGTACATAATCAGCTTCCATTGGAGCTCAAATTCACCAGTTGACAACAGGTAGAAAAAGAAAGAAGGTAAGTCTCCCATAGAGAAAATCTGATCAAAGGACAAAAAACTGCAGAGATTGAAAATTTTAAGTTCAAACCTTAAAAATCAATGTAAAGATAGAAGTGGCAACACCTGGGAGTCTTCTCAACACTAATTTACAGAAATGAGCTAGAGAATGCAAGGAATAATGAAGTGTAGCAATGAATTCCAGAATGTTCCTCATTCTGCTATTTTCTGTTGTTTTGAGAGTTGTTTCAGTGCAATGTAGGTTACAAAATATTCCAACTGGAAAGCAGCATAAGATCCATGGGATAAAAGGAATTGGTAGCCACGATTAAACAAAGTAGTGTTCCACTAAAGGGTTTGGCTTATGACATTAACACAACTTTTCTAACAAAGAAGTAAAGTTGTCAGTGCCATATGTATTAGTTTCTCCATGAAAAAAAATATTTCCCCTCTGGTTCCCACACGATAATATCCAAAAACTATGTGAAACAGGGCATTCAAGCACAACTGTTTTTCATGGTTCAAACAGTATTTCTTGGGATTTATTCCTAACACAAGGCAATCTTCCTTCGTCTCATCAATGGGCAGAGACACCACTGTGGAAACACACTGGATGATGTTAAATTTAAAGTTTTAATTTTTCACTCTGGAATTGAAATTTAGTTACTAATTGTACAAGAAAAGAAAGATTAAAAAAAAACCTTATTTTTTCTAACTCACCTTTCTTAAAATAATACATCACAAAATGGTATTTTCTTCAAATATTTTCACCCATTTCTGGAATTGAATAAAATTCACTGTCAATTTCATTATAAATAATTAAAACAAGGCATGGTTGAATAATTCATAGAAATTCTGTAAAAACATGTACAGAACACAAAAGAAACCAAAATAATTAGAGCTTAAGAGTAATTGGACCTAGCCATTACTTTTTCTGTCACAAACAATGGAAAACAGGCCATGCAAAATAATACTTGTACCCCTGGGACAATACAGCATTGGGTATTTGGATTTTCCCTCATACTTCAAAACTTTACAGTATTAGTCCTCACTGAAGAACAGACTTGACTTCCTTCCTTCAGGCTCCTACCCTTTAACTAATCTCACATGGGTAACCCTACGGAGGGAGCCATTATCATTGCTTGCCAGCATAGCTCAAGGGGCCACCAAACCACACAAGTGCTTCCCTGATTACACTTGATTCCAATGATTCCCTGACTCATTTCTGTTCCTACATTTAATAATTATGAAGTTTTTGAATTATTTTTTCTGACCCAGCTAATAGCTTGTAACTTCTCAAATGAAGGCATTTAAATCATTAAAATGATTACAGTTAGATGAAGGCAACTTACCATTCTTTCTGATGACTTTTTCCAAGTAGGACTCAATATGGTCATTTCTATAGGAGGGATTACAGGCCTGCAAAGTTAAATATTAACTAAATTAACTGCCACAGTATGATAATAATGCAAAATAATTTATAAATTGATACTTCCTACATATAATTAGGTTCACATATCAGTCAGAAACATTGAAATGATGAATCAATCAATAATATTAATGAATTAAATTTAATTTACTCTTTCTCCCAAACATCAGACAAGTATTTTTTAAAGTATTCTACCGGTTAACATAGGCTTTTGGATGGATACAACAACCACATAAATATTTTGTTTTTCCTAACAAAACAATCAAACATCCTACTCTACATATCCCTCTTAATCTCTATGTGATTCCTTCCTCCCTTCATCCCATTTATCACCCCTATCATCGGTTCAGCTTTTATCTCTCCTAATAATATTCTATCCATTGCTTACTCTATGTTGACTATGCTTCTTCCTACCTTTTTATTCAATACTATTGCAACACCTTGTTGGCTCTCATCCCCTCCATTGTACATTATTCTATAACTATCACTCCATTAATCCCCGCTTTCCTTCCATCTCACCTCTTATAGACCTAAAATATCTCTATTTCCTCTTCCCATCTCTCGATTTATACTCTCTAATTTACCTGTCCTCAACATAGACCTAACATTCCAAGTTCCTATTCTAACGAATTTGGTCTTCTTCTTCTATGCCTTCTGCCCTGCTGCTGTCGGTTTTCCTCTGCAAGGGTTTTGTGAGATTACGACCTCGGAAGCCTTGCCTCTCCCACTGCTGGGAATGATACACAGCCGATTAGGCCGAGTTCCTTAGTTGCCAGGACTCATATTGACAACACTGCCCATTATTATGGTCTTGGGAATGATAATTGGGGTGGATTCCCATTGCCTTCCTTAATCGTGTTTTTAACGTGACACCATCACTCAATGGCCCCCCCCACAAGGGTCAGATTCCCTCGCAGCTGCCTCATTGAGGAACAGATACTGCATGGATTAACTTCCAACTACCTCCTGAACTTTGACCTATGTGGCATGGGTGACCCTACCAGTAACAATTCTCCTGCCTGTACAACTCCAGGGGTCATCTGAATGCACAAGCCCTTCCATCACGTCGGGGTTGTCGTTCATGAGAGGGGGGCAAGTATATTATTCAAATATAGCATTTCTTGATGTAAATAAATTTAATAAAATAAATAAAAGATATATTTTAAATTAATTTGTCAACATCTATCTTGTTAACTATTCTTATTCATTATTTTATGATTTACATTTGCTTCCACTACTCAAGTTATGCAATAGACCATTTTCATCTTATCTGTACTTATCCCACCTTATCACATCATTTAACCACCGACACATGATCACCATCTAAGACAAAGTATTGGAATGGGAGTTCACAACACACCCACACAAGCAATGTAACAATAAGCATTGGGTATAATTATTATAATATCCTCTACTTTTAAAAAAAACCTTATCTGCATGATATCAACCATTTTATAAACTTTTCATACACTAATAAGGTTAAAAATAAGTTCAACATAGGAAAAATATACCATTGCATCGTATATTTTTCCTTAGAATGACACCCTATTCTTGGATGTCAACTCTGCTAATGCTCAATAATGTTGACCAAGGTACCATAAAACCTCATTTCAGAGAAATGAAGAGCACTAAAATACGAGGGTAAGTCAAAAATTGTATACAATTACACCATAGCATACTCATATCTGTCATAATGTCTTCTGTGCATGCATGCTGTGTTTTCATGTGCAAAGTCAGATCCAGATCGTAGTTTGCATCCAGTTTGCACCTAGGAGGTAGGAGGAGTTTGCACAGGCAGTGATCTGATTTCTGTGATCAGAGGGTTTGGAATGGGGCTCATTCTCATTGTAACTATGGGAACATTGGTTTCTCACATGAAAGTGTTTTTTCATGGATTGAGGCGTGTAAAAGTGGCCACACAAATGTGATGCACAAAGAGGGAACAGGACACACATCATCCTCCACCACGAATGAAAAAACTAGGCAAGCTCAAGAGCTGGTTCTGGTGAATAGAAGCCAGTTACCAATAGTTACGCAGTGTCTACTTTGCACACTGGTCATCGCTCTGCCCATCAAGTCATCCACAACAAGCTTGGTTTCCATTCAGTCAGAGCACAAATTATACCATGACAGCTTCCTGCAGAACAAAAGCTCAAATGTATTGACATCTGCCAATTCTCACTCAATGACTTCAACAAAGTTACACATTTTTAAGCAGAATAGTTAGCAATGATAAAGCATGGATTCGTCACTATGAGCCTGAATCGAAATGCCAGAGTATAGAGAGGAAACTCATGAGATCTGTAGTGATGAAAAAATTCAAAGCTGAGTCATCAATGAGGAAGGTTATGTAAGTGGTGTTGTTGTATGACAAAGCTCACCCATACATGGCTTGCCACACCATTCAAACTATTAACAAGTTACATTTGGAGGTACTGGAACAGCCTCCCTCCAGCCCTCGTAGCTTGCTTGCCAGCAAACTAACTTGCTCTCTACCAACTTTTATCTTTTTGGGTTGCTCATGGTTACTTTGAAAGATCATTATTTTTCAGACTTAGACATGCAGGAGGTGGTGCAAAAGTAGCTTTATGACTGGTCAAAAACCTTCTTGAAAGGAATATGCCAGCTTTTGAACTGTCAAACCAATTGCATTGACAAGGGAGGTGACTCTGTAGAAAAATTATGTAAATGTTGAACCCCTACCATCATATAAATAAATCCATCATCACACATTAGCCACCATGCATCCATTAGCACATATAATTAAGAGTTTACTGTATTGAAATAGTCAAATGGAACTCTAATCAAAACATATGAGGGTCGGCTGAAAACTAATGCACACATGTAGACCACAAACAAAAACAAATTGCAAACATTGGGCAAAAAATACATTAAAGTACAATTCTTAAGTTTCAAAATCATACATTTATTTTTCAGCATAGTCACCGTTAAGGCCAAAATATTTCTCCCAAAGTGTAACCAGTATTTCATCCGTCACTGAAAAACTCTTCAAACTTTTCTCGAATCCAGAACTTGACAGCTGCATTCACCTCATCGTCTGAGGTGTAATGATTACCCTTGAGGTGCCCCTTGAGTTGAGGATAAAATAAAAAACGCAAGGCAAAAGATCAGGGGAGTGAGGAGGGTGTGGAATCGGTTCAAATTTCAAGTTTCGCAGAACCTCTCCAGTTGCGCACGAGGTGTGTGGAAGAGCGTTGTCATGCTGCAAGATTATTGGCGCCAAATTGCCTATAGCATGAAAAACTCGACATCGGAGGTGCTTTAGAGTCTGTATGTACTGAGAAGAATTTATCATTGCCCCTCATTCCAGAAAATCAGTCACATAAAATTGGTGAACATCCCAAAACACAGTCAACAGAAGTTTCATCAACAATTTTGGCTTTTCCAGGCTCAGAACCATGAAAATTTACTACCCTCGATTTACAGTAGACCTATCAACATAATTGTCATCATAAACAGCCTTTAAACGACAATGAATCTCTTGTAGGAGTCACTTATTCAGCAGTAAAAAATTTGATAACTGCACGCAGCTTAACTCGCGTTGGCAGAGCACTAGAACACGTATCCATAGTTCCGCTTCTCAAAATACACTGGACAAATACAACGACCTCAAACCTGTGCATGAATGTTGAGGGGGCATGTTACTTCCAAATCCCACCAGGAGTGCTTCTGAAGGTCATTTTGTTTGTGGTCTACGAGCATGTGTGCATTAGTTTTCAGCTTATCCTCGTATTTTATGTTACGTCATGCAACTTAGTTAATATGAACATCACTTTAACTCCTGAAGAAGATCCATCAAGAGCTCTGGTAAAGTACAAAATGATAAATAGTTGAAAGAGAAAAGATTACTATTAAATGTACAAAAGATCACAGTAACATACCTATTAATGTTTTTTATGAACATATCTAGGAGCATCTAAAACATGAAGATTAGTCAACTACCCAGATAGAAAATTGAGACTTTTCCCCTCGTAAGGAGAGCATGCAGTTGTTTCCATAGTTGATTCGCAATGGTCGTTCATGGTGTGTGTAAATGAGAATGCAACACCCCTGTGTTGACCTTCTATCTCCGAAGTATGCATTCAAATTTTAAAAATGTATTTTTGGTACCCTATAATTACTTTGGAAATTATCAAGGGCTAATTTAAGTTTGATTTCAAAGGGCTACTTATTATCAATAATATTACTTAGGTATAAAATAGACATTACCAAAAATTAATAAATTAACAGTATGGATGTACTTAAGCGGATAAAATGATACTTTGTAATTCCACAGATTTATTTCACAAATACACGACCCGGGTTTCGACGTACAACGTCATCTTCGCCATAGTATGGATGTATTAATGTATTAAGTTGTGAAAAGATACCATTATAATGTCTCTTTGATGATCCGGCTTTAAAACTGATGCTGACATTGCTGACACCATTTTCAGTTTCTTACCACGACCCATTGCTGTAGCAGGAATTTCATATTCAACCTGTAAAAAAGAACATAAGGCTATATTTCATTCACTGAAGATATATCTATGTTTTTTAATGTTGTGAAACTGCTTAAGATAAGAATAGAAAAGAATTACTCTTATTTAAACAGCTGCATAATAAGAATTCAATGCCCATAATCACAACAAACCCAAAATTTTCTAAACTCATCCCAACAGAAACTCAAGGAACCTGAATGTTTATTTTTCAACGGAAAAATATATAGCATTTAAAACTCTTCAACATCCAGGGAATTATGCAAACAACTCTGTAAAATGCTTAAAAAATCACAATCAAGTCTTAAACTCGAATTTTATAACTATTTAAAATATGCAAATGTAACTTCATTGGCAATAGGCATGTTTCCTTATTAAATATGTAAAAATATCAAATATGTATACAGTAACATAGTCCTCCTTTGGAAACCAGAAAGTAATGAAAACACATTGGAATCTCACTTAGTGAACATCTCCCAGAGCGAGTAATATGCATAGTGAGCAAAAATATAGGTTCCGCAAATGACTAACTTAACGAGTGGCTTTTCGCATAAAGAGTGACGAGGAGAAGGAATTACTTGATTCTTGAACATCTGCTACTGCAGTTTGTCTCTAACAATCTTTCTGCTAGCATCTTTGCATCACTAATGATCACACATTTTTCCAAACTTATGTTTAAACATATTATTACCGATTTTTTTGTGTAAAGTTTAATAAAATTTTGTGGATAGCTTTTTAAAATTAACTCCAAAGAAATATTTATAAGAAAGCCATAATAGAATAAAAATAGCAGTAACAGTAGAAAAAAAGTAAAATCACTGATAATTGGGAACAAGGTGTGAGCGTGGCTGATCTAGTACGCACACCAACAACAAACGCTTGACATCATGATTGGGCTTTTCTTCAAGAGCATAGACCAGACTAAGAAGACAGATGCTTCAAATAGAGTAACGAGTATCTACGTAATGGTTACATATTCTCAACAATGTTGAAAAGTTCCTTCTCAAATGCATAAATGAAAAGCAATTGCAATATGACACCATTAATGAGAATATAATTTGTGAAAAGGGAAAAGTGATTTTCACCGATCTTGTTAATAAGACATCAGGACCATTAGCAGCCAAACACGTATTTAAGGGGAGCTGTGCGTGGTTCGCGAAGTTAACAAGAATGGTCATCCACGGTATTGTGAGGCATGGTGAAGCAGCAAGCTCTGAGTCAAATGCAGCAGAGAACTTTCTGCTTGGATGCATGTGTCATTAGTTCATGAGACATGTTTCAACTTTTTCGCTTAAGTAGTTTAATTACACATATTGTTGCAGTAGACATCTTTCTCATTAAAATGGAAAAACTTGAATATTGCGCAGTGATAAAATTCTTCGTTTTGGATGGATTAATTCCTAAGGAAATTCATCCGAAGTTGACAAATGTGTACGGGGACTCTGCTCCTTTAATGTTCTGTTAAAGAATGCTATGTTAAAGAAGCATGGTCACACATCCGTCAAAGATGACCCACGTGAAGGATGGCCAAAAACCAAAACCACACCAGAATCCATCAAAAAGGTGCACATTATCGTGTTGGATGACAGGCGAGTGAGATAACTAAGGCCAAGAGGATATCAGAAGAAAGGGTGTGAAATATATTGCACAAAGAATTAGGGATAGGAAAGCTCTGCACAAGGTGGGTGGCATATTTTCTGAATACTGATCATAAGCAAATGAGCATATGATTTTCACAGCAATGTTTGGAAGCATCAGCGATTTGTCACCATGGATGAGACATGGGTCCACCACTACACCAAAAACGAAACAGCAGTCGAAGCAGTGGGTGGAAGCCAGCGGTTCAGCACCAAAGAAAGCAAAGTCGAACGCATCTGCCAGAAAGGTCATGGCCAAAAAAGGCAGAATTACAGGTGAACATATTACTTTCACCTTCTTGATCAGCTAGATGCCAAAATTTACCAGAAGAGGTCTGGCTTGAAAAAGAAAAAAATCATCTTTCACCAGGACAACCTGCTGTCACCTGCTCATAAAGGTGCATTGGCCAAGGGAAACCTATGGGATTTGGGGTACAATTTGCCCTGCCATCCCTCCCTATTTTCCTGATTTAGTACCCTCTGACTTCCATCTCTTCCCACACTCAAAGAAATTTGTTTCTGGGGAGCTCTTCACATCCAATGAAGAAGTTGACCATAGATGAATACTTTCACAGTCTTCCAGTCTCTCATTTCGGGGAAGGAATACTGGAATTGGAGAAATGCTGGACCCAGTGTGTTGAAGTCAAGGGAGATTATGTAAACAATTAAATCATTATTTAACTGAAAATTGCAGCCTTTCATAATCAGACCAAGATCTTTTCACCTTACCCACTTACAGTTTCAATTCTTCACAAAAAGTTGGTAATATTAATATGCAACAGAAATAGATAAAATGAATGGGATGAAAGAACTGAAAATGCATTTTCACTGTTTTGTTTCAATTTACTTATCATTTATTGTCACTTAATCAAATATTATCAATTTTTGGCCCAAATTAGCCATATATTTTCTTTGAATGAGATTATTGCAGAAGTAAATACACTCTTCTTACACTTTGGGATTTTAATGCATCATGTAGAATCATTAAGTTATGAGAAATCAATGCCTACCAAGATTGAGGGGGAAATGAGTTACCTGTTTACTGGCAGTATTAATAGAAGTACTTGTCATAGAGTAGGATGTTGGGTTGTGTTTTGTTAAGAAAGGCAAGGAAATTTTTGCTGTTCAAATTGGTAGCTTGCGTTCATCCAAAATACCTTAAGTGGTAGATTGCCAATAATAATAATAGTGACCTCATCAGTGCAATGGCATTAAACATGCCCCTCCCTGAACTAAAACTGATCAACCTAAGCAATCATTTGCCCTCAATCTCATACTCTTATTTAAGATTTTGAAAAACATTTGATTTGCATGAAAAACATGAAAAATCAAGCTTAATGTTCTGTAGCCCTCGCGTATCGCTGCATTTGCCTTTTTTGGCAGAGGCACTAAAACTGATCAACCAAAGTCTTCTCGCCAAATTTCTCCCTCATAAATGCGACGAATTAGTCCATTCAACTCTTCCCCCATTTTGTCCTAGACCTTTAAAAGGTCCGCAGGAAAGCTGTCCACCCCATAGCTTTATTTGATTTAAATTCCCTTAATCCCATTAAGAAAACCTGGACATAAACTATCCTCCTCTAAGTCATATTCTCTTATTTCTAAGGTTACTGGCCTTATTCTTTACTATTTAGTTTCTCTATACATTCCTTCCATCCCTCTTAAATATTCCTTGGTTCAACTACATCAACACAATAACCCGCAAGCCGCCACAAGGGCATGTAGTGGGAGAATGTTATGACACCACCCATTACACAAAATAAAATCACATGAAAAACAAACAAAAGCAGGCCAATTCACATCTATTGAGACATGTGCATTCATACATTTGGTTCAATTAATAATTTTCCTCATTTATCTTTGTTTGCATGAATTTTCCCTTTTTACTTCCCAAAACTCCTACCACCTTCCTCCACAGGGCACCTACATTGTCATTCCTTTGTAAGCTTTCCATATTCTCACACAGCTTTTTATTTTTTTATTTTGCTCTATTTGTTATCTGCCTCAGTTTATTATGGATTTTTTATTTTCTTACTTCTACCCAACTCTGTCATTACACTCTTCCATTTCTGTCTCCCACCTATCTTTCTAATCATGGTTTCCTCGTCCTTTTCCTATTTACGGTTCCTCGAGTTTTTGTTTGTCACTTTTGATAACTTCCCATTTTTATGCTTTAGTAACCACCTCTCTGTCCTCACCCATTATACTCTCTACAAACTGCTGATACTCCTTTACTGTCATGCTAGTTAATGTTTCTACATTCCAATTCCTACACCATCTTCCCCATTTTACCTTTTGGAATGAAATGTTACACTTCACATTTACCAAATTAATATTCAAGTTCACACTCTTTCCTGGGAAACTGTGTGAATTAATCATGCTGGTCCTAAATCTATGCCTAACAAGGCCCTAAGCCAACTATAATGCTAACCGTAATACTGGCAAGAGTAGTTTTTTGTAGTTTTGTAAAATTATTTGCTTCTGTTTTAAACAAATTATGATTGTCTTAAATTTACATTTTTTTCTCTGTAGTCACCAAAAACTTAAAAGGGCGGTTCAATAAATTAAAATTGCTACAATAAATCAAAGGTATAAATTCTGAATTAATGGACTTATTAGACAATGAGCAGATCAACTATTACTGTATAAGGTGTAACCTTTGGCTCTGGTGAGGTTTGATGTGCTGGCCACTTCACGGCACACCTGGACAAAGGTTTCTTCCTAGAAAAATGTTCCCCAGATTGCACATGGCTCACGTCAGGACCAGTGGGGCTAGGACCAAATGATTTTATTGAAGGTGCTCTTCCTTCACTTACTCCCGACTGTAATGAATATGGGGAACCCAAAGAATCTGAAAAGAAAATAAATTTGCATGAGTGTGTGGCAATATATTTGCGAAAAATATATCTATATTTTTATATACAAAGATAAAATCCATACACACAGTTTTGGTTTGAGAGGTGAGATCAGGAGCAATGGTTCGCCTACATTCTAAGAGTTTGGGAACAAAATAGTTGAAGTGATAGGGACATAAGAAGAAGAATAGCATTAGGCAAAGAGCTTTCAAAGGAAGAGAATAAATGACGGGGATGTCAGTATGGACGTAAAGAAAAGGCTCAATAAGACTTTGATATGAAGCATGGCTTAGTACAGAGCGGAAACATGGTCAATCATTCAAGACAATGGGCATGGATTAGAGACTTATGAACTGTGGGTGTGAAGGATGAAACCTTTTGTTGAAAATGCTTGGCAATGTATAATTCTACTGTTGTCTGATCTGTCTATCCAAAGCCACCATAACCAGTAGATTAATAATTTTAATAAAATTACATTTCCATTGGTATTTCATAAATGTACACAGCTATTGCTGTCCATCATAGCCTTTTTGGAAAGATAAAGATTATCCTCGTTGGGCAAATATTTTTTATTTCTTAATATATCAGTGATTTGTTGGGAAAGTAGGGCACAGGTTCAATTGGATTTCATGAGCAATTCTTGAGCCACAGAAAATATCCTACTTCAATTACTTTGTCAGAGTCCATTATGATTCATGAACATTCTTGAGCATGCCTTTCACATTTTCATGATTCATGTCAGTACATAAACAAGTTAAAATGTAGCACGGGTCTATTGGTCATCCTGCCAGTGGCACCTTCTGTTCCTCTCAATATTCTCCCACCAGCAACTTACACGTATGTTCCCCTTTAAGCACACTGCTTTTCCACCCATCAAGTGCTCACCAAATTTCAAACTAGCTATAATAATACCATGGATTGGTTTACTGTTACTATGAAAGTATAAAATTAATTCTTTTACTAGATCTTTCCAAAATAAACTTTTTAAAGTTCCAGGCATCAGGAAGGTTCCATGCTGCTTCCAGGAATTACCATCGCAAGTTAAGCTTGTTTGATAAAAGATTCGCCTCTTTTTCTGGAGGCGTCTTCAGGTCAAAGTGATCTTCGTCGCATTTTGGATGCTAGTCGCATATATAGGAGATGCTGGCTGGTCCGGAGCATTCTTACGGGTTGTTACTTGGCAGTAAGGTAGAACTACCCTCTTCCACATTGAAGTCGGGACGTAGCCGTCCTCACAGTTGAAATTATTTGGAATTTTCATTAATTCTACCGGTTCTCTTGAAAAATAACCTTTTAAGAGAAGCTGTAGAAATAAAGAAAAATCCAAATAAGTTCAACTGTTAGGATGGCTACACCCTGACTTTGACATGAAAAAGAGTAGTTCCACCTTGCCGCGGAGGATAAACCAGAGTGCTCCGGGCCAGCCAGAGTCTCCTATATAAAGAGGCCAAAATGCAAAAAAGATCACTTCGACTTGAAGATGCCACCATGACAGGGAACAAAACTGTTGTACAATAATTACAAGATGGTAATTCCTGGAACCTTCATCAGAAAGCCATCGCGGAAGCCTTAAGATTAATTCCATACATCATCCATATGCTCATTGAATACACTTTGAAAATAATTACAGATATCTCTGGTACAATATATAATAATAGAAATCAGAAGATCCAAAAAGAATTTAAATAAGATTTATTTGAAAATAGCTCTGGCAGCATACCCAAAAAATTAATTACTTATAAAAAATAAGAATTACCTGCTTCTGAGTGTACATTCTCTGCAGTACCAAAAGGGGCATGTTGTTCATTTTGAGCTCCATCAAACTAAAAAAATAAATAAGCGTTTAATTAAGACAAAAAAACTTGCCCTAAACTAAGCACAAGTTATTATAATTTTTAAAAATTTATTTATTCATTATTTCATCTCGTTATTTCACAATGGTAAAATATGTCATACAAAAACACAAATGTATGCATACAATTTGAGAAATGGTAATAATAAAATTACCACTTGTCATACCTTCACTTAGGTCATTATATAGTTTTTTTTACATTTGTTTTAAAAACAGCTGAAAAGTAAATAATCATTACCGGTGCAGACAAAATTGGATTTTTTTGTCAAGATAATTTACTATGTACAACAAAGAACATTTTATGAAGTACCAATAATGTTACCTCATGGCACATACAGGGAAAATGCTGAAAATATAAGGCCAGTCGCTTGAAAATATACACACCTGACAGGTATCAGCCTTTATTTCATTAGAGCCACGACTGCTGGTAGAAGAATGGTCCACAGCATAACTGAAATATTCTAAATTGAAACAAAATTATAAAAAATTATTGCGCAATAAATATTGACAACCACTTTGAAGTCACAAGTCGCACCACATAGTTCAAAAGGAATTCCACAATAAACGTTCCTTTTACCAAAATTTACAAGAGGAGCAACAAATGCTCTTTAAAAACTTGGTGAAATTTCATTAATATTAAGCTTTAGAAGATGTGTTCCTAATTCTCAACGACAGCTGTAACGATCGTATATCATGAGATCTAAACACTATAGCAACGTACCATTGAGGTCCTTATCAGCCAACTGGTAACAAAACCTCTCTATTGACTCGTTGGTGTAGTCAGGCTGAAGTAAAATGAGTGCCCGTATATTAGTATCCAAATACTGGAATCCACTAAGCTTTTTCCATAACGTCAGAGCATATCCCATACGATTGGATGACATTTTGAAAGTTTAACAAAGTCTATAATTATTACACAGGCCTACAAAAAAATTTATTTTTTGGTGCCGGGAATCTTTGTGATGATTTTAACTATATTTGTAGAGCTGAATCCAAATATGAAATCCGTTTTTATTTAACAGCTCTACTTTTTTAGATATGGCACATCTTACGATTAGTTGTTTTAATATTTGATATATTCCGGAAAATAATTTTCAAAGTTAAATAAATCTATAAGTATACTAATTTATAACTACTCTGCGGTGTTCCTTTTTTTTCAATAAACTGTCAATAAGTTTTATGTATATTTCTATATTGTAGCCCAATGAGATAATTATTAATATAATATTCCCATATCATCATGTAGAAGATTTTTTTACGTAAGTAACAACATATCTATATCTTGAAAACTATAGCTGATAGGAAAAAACTAGTGTCATAATTGGATTCAGCACCCCAATTGTTCTTTATTCAACATCAAAAGCTCCGGCACCAAAAACACTGTTGGCCTGTGTTATTACTATTATATGTTAATCCCAAAAATCATTTCCAAATCTGAATAGAATTCATTTTATACGTTACATACTAACTCTTACCATATTGAATTGAAAAGACCGTCCTTCGATGTCACGTAAAACTTTCTGCTTCACCGACTGAAGCATTTTGCCACGACCCAAACTCATGGTAGGAACGTATGGGTCCTACCAACAATTTGCAAACCTGAGGAAAAAATTCATGTCAGCTCAACAAGAACATAACTTCATCCATAAACCGTATGTAACCAAAGCAATGGCATTGAAAACTACCATATTAGAAACCTAATTAGGACATCAAGCAATTAAACAATTCAATGGATATTAGCTGCCAGTACGACACCAACTACATTTACGCCAAACGTTTTGGAGAAAACTGAAACGTATGTATAAAAATACACTTCACCTTCAATTTTGTATAAGAAAAGGGTTCACTTAGCATACATCCAACCACTAACATTATCAAAACAAACAATGTTCACGTTATTGTTGACGCATTACAAACACAAACGTCAAAGTATATTCTGGACAGTTGCCACATATCTCTTGTTGCACAATCCTCAATGTCAGCTGACGAGAGTAATGCGAATAGGAGTGTGTATGGTTCATGAATGAGTCGTTCAACAACTGTATGAATCATTTGACCCAAATTCAAAATGAAGTGTGGGAAATTTCGTGATTTTCATTCCCATAATAAAGTTTTTTTTATGAAAAAAACTCCATTTCAGCAGGTGGGTAATGCTTAGCTAAGTATCTGGGATCTCGTGCTATTGTTAACTTGTGATTGTATTGCGATCATCGCTATTGTTAATTTGACGTTGACCAGAAAATACATGAGTAAGCTTTGTGTTTAGAAATTTTCCTTGTTACCGAAATTGTTCACCCTCATGATTTCAAAGCATGAAAATGCAAATAAGCAGAGCACTTTAATGCACTTGGCAATGAAAAATAGCCGTGGCCGTTAAAAAAAATTAATAGTATTCTCAAACGACTCATTTGCTCACGCAACAAAATTAATTTTAACTTTATTTTATCGAAACTAAGTAGGCTGTTGTATGAATTATTATATTTACTCATGAATAACTTTGCATTTTAAGTTTATTTTTAGGTTGTCATTGGTAAAACCAGGGAAAATATTATCACCATAATCTTGGGCACCTGCAGCTCCACCCAAGCTAGTTGATTTTTCGAGTACCAGATCTTCCTTGGAAACCATAACCGGCACAGGGAAAGGAACTGGCCCCCCTACCCTGATGTGTGAATATTCACGCGCCGTCGGGCTTAGTACATGGATGAGCTCTACCATCACCTACTAAACCGACCTTCGGGTTGATTACTGTGTTTATGGTTAATCTTTTTCGGTTACCGATTATCTCATCTGTTTTTGCAATCAAAAACCAAATACCTAACTGGAATATTTTCCTAATCATACTTGGAGACTATACTTGAAAATGATGGAGGAAAAAGAAAAATCAATTTTGTAAAGTCATCACAAACAAAACTATAGTGCTTTGTAAAGGCTTTTCAAAGATAGAAATTTAAAAATAATATCTGGGACATCTTATGCTTCTGTGTCCTCCTTTTTGCCACAAATTAACCATTGTGCAGAATGTCATTACAGGCAAGACTCACTTAAATATTTATCCATCGTAGTAACGGCTGCAGAAGTTGGATACTAATTACAAGTTCTGTTTCTTTCTATTGAATCTAAATGTTTCCAAATGGAAATTTCATTCATTTAGAAGAAGCCAATGCTGTCGAATATTTATCCAGTCAACGACTGACAATTTTGGGGTTGAAAATGCTGCGATTGACAAAAAATAACAATATTGGCTTGTGGTTTTACCATGAATGTGTACACTCATAGACTTTGCAAGAAGATGAAGACGTTATTAAGTCTACTATGTGAACATGTCTCAGACTGTTAAGGTTCTGGCAGGTGGAGGAAGATGGGTAGTGTTAGGAAAAGGAGTAAGATGGGTGTTCATTATCATCCATTCTTTTTCAACTAAATGTGGTGGAAAAGGTTAAAGAGTCCAGGGAAGGACTGGGGATAGGAATTAAAGTCGGTGGAAAATTCATAATATCAGTTAGGTCTTCAAAAAATCAAGCTTTTAATAGCTAGTCAGCCAAGGGATTGCAAGCATCACTGAGCACATTGGAAGTCAGTCAAATAGAAATGGCATGGGAAGCAATGTAAGCAAAACAAAATAATAGTTATGAAGTTTTGAATAAATAGGAGAGCTAAGGTAAATATTAAAATACGAGATCATAAACTAGAGCAGGTGGAAATGTTTGCTTGTATTATGAGTGTTTTGGACAAAAGTGGTCTAAGTATTAGGGATGTAAGAAAAAGAATTGCATTAGAAAAGGTTTCCCATCAGAGGAGGGAATTAATGACAGAGATGTTGAGGGAGGATGTTAAGAAAGACTGTTTGATATGGAGCATGGTTTTTTAAGTAGTAGGAAAAGTCAATGAAGCAAGACAATAGGTGTCCACTGGAGGCTTTTGAATGAGGGTGTGGAGAAGAATGTGAAATGGACATAAAAGAAAGCAAACAAGAAAATGCTAGGTATGGTGATAGAGGAGAGAGGTTTGTTGAATAAAAACCAGAGAAGGTAGGAAAGATGAATATAGAATATTTTGATTGTCAATGATATGTTGAACACTGTGATAGAGGGAGAACATATTGTAGATAAGGAAGGGATAGGAAAAGGATAGGCATGTGGGTCCGAATAAAGGGAGAAAGGCAGTGTGTGGAATTGAAGAGGGGTATATTATAGTGTCACATTGTGTTTTGTTAGGAGAGCCAAGGAAATATATCATAGTATGGGCCCTGATTCAACATTTTCCTAAGCCTCCATAATACCAGTAATAATAATACTATGAGAACATTTATTTGAAGGATTCTAATATAGTGTACATTGATTAATTTTAATTTATAGCCATGTAATGTTTTTGATTTGATTGGGAGAATTAGCATAAAATATTTATTTTCATCTGAAAAACAAGCTTAGTCAATATTCTAATTACACTATAACTAGTTTCCAATGTGATGGCTTTAAATGACCAGCTTATCCTCTCACTAAAACCTCAATTTCCCCTATAACTTTTATGGTATTTTAAATGAAAAAGCTTGTGTGAATTTGTAGTAATTGTTGGAAATTGTGCAACTCATAACTTGATGAAAATGAGCCCCAAAATCACTCTTAGACTGTAGCAACAGTGAATGCCACTGCAGAAAATCACTAAACACGAACAAGAAGTATATAATATGCTCAACCTGTAGTACATACTTCCAAGGCCAAAGTTTACAAGCTGGATAAACCAACTATAGACAAATCTCATTTAGTAAAGGTTATGGTGAAATCTCCCATAGATGCCCAGAACCTATTAATGAACAAACAAAGTAATAGAGGATTCCAAAATCAGCTTACGTTCTGACCAAACCCATATCCAAGGTCAATTTCCAAGAAACCAAAAGATAAGCTACAAAGAAGAACTGATGAAAGAGAAACCAACTTCATAATAAGGAACAGAAACGATTGGTTCCCTGAGAGTTGTCTTAAAAAAAGTTTTCCAACCTCTACTAGCTCATCCCCAAAACCTGAGAGAAATGTCAACTATAATTGGCCGAAATTGCTTCCATAAGTTTGTACTACCAGTATTTAAGGCACTTGGATACCAAACTTGGTGATACTAGTACAAAAGCTTTTTGTTGTGATCCAGTTACTTATTAAATCCTTGACTTAACTGTGACCTGGTTATATGCTTAAGTGTCTACATCAGACCTAGCCCTCACAAGCTTCACAGACTACAGGAGAGATAGGAGCTAAGAATCCAGCAAGAAGTCAAAAGATGGAGTACTCATTGCTATCAACTCAGAAATTCACTCAAAGCTAATTAATATTTATGATATTCAAATTAAAGAAGTTTTTTTTAATATTTCCCTCGAAAAAGGCAAATTTTGGTGTATATATCTCATGGTTCTCACGTTTAAATGCGCAAGTATGAGCAACAAGTTGCTGTAATTGTATCCATCACTGTCAACAGTGAGTTTGTGGCAACCTTTACTACTGGTGATTTTAATTTACCTATTTTCAACTGATTAAATAGTGAAAATACTCATGGTCACATTTCACGGTACATTTAGGGTAGTAGGTCATGTAGGGGTAGGGTAATTGGGATATTTGGGTAGGTTCATGAATTTTTCAATTCTCTACACTAAAAACTGTCAATTGTATTAGAAATCCTTAAGATAGAATTCTTTGTTTAGCTTTTACTGCCTGAGATGCAAATGCTTTTAGCATAAGTGGTCATGCATTATGTCATGTGATATTTACCACCAACATTACATTGTGCAATAAAGCTTAAGCATGAAGTGCAATTATTGTTAGACTACTGCAATTACAAGAATAACTTTAGGGGCACAGGCATGCAGGCTTGTATAATACCATTGAACTATTCACTCCATACAAAAACGTGTATAGTCCCTCATACCTGATGTTACTGTCCTTTACTTATTAGAAAACTGGAGTTTTGCGCAAATGTCAGAGTAGCAACAATCCTAATACATTTGATATTCCTTATGTTCAAAAAGTTTACTTTTTATATTCCACTATTTAAAATCAAAAGAGACTATAACCAATTATCGGATACATAGATATTTTTTTAATTCTCAATTTTGCATTTCAAGAGTCCCTTAAGCCATTATTCATCTAATTGATCCCATTTAGTTTAATGTCTTGTTTTTACATAAAAAACACAGTAATCAACCCGAAGCTCACCCATGTACTAAGCCTGACGGCATGCGAATATTCACCCATCAGGGTAGGGGGGGCCAGTTCCTTTCCTTGTGCCGGTGATGGTTTCTCAGGTAGATCTGGTACCCGAAAAATCAACTAGCTTGGGTGGAGCTGCAGGTGCCCAAAGTGCCTTGTCTGGGAATCGAATCCGGGACACTCCGGTCTAGACTACCGCGACCCACTGTTTTTACATATTTTGCTTTATTTAATAAATTTTTTAAACAACCTTGTATGCAAAGGTTTAATAGAAGATATATTGTTATTATTGTATTTTGTTAATTTATTTTTTCCTGCTTTTTCTATTTTTGTAGGTAATAATATTTATTTGTCCCAGGACTTTATGAAGTAATATATAGAACAAGTCAGAAAACAAGCAATCAGCTGCTTCAGTGCTCTGAATCTTCAATGTACCCCTAAAAGGAGCCAATTTGATGCCAAATTATCCTAACCAAATATATACAGACAAGGTAAAGTGATAATTTTTAATTTTTTTAAATAATGTTTGCAAGTTTGCCATGGGATCATTTATGCTATATACCTGATACATTTTTTGCATTATAAAAACTACAGAAGCCAGGTGATGCTTCCCAAAAAATAATTCCATAGCCCATATGTGGCTTAAAGTTACCATAACAAATCATTTTCAGCATATTTAAATTTACAATATTTGTAAGATTTTGTAGAATAAATTCAATTTTTGCCAAAGTGGAACATAGACCATTGGTATGGGTCCCCCAGTTTGAGGACTTATCAATGGACAAACCTAAAAACTTGGCACTTTGTACCCTTTCTATAGGTTGGCCTTTTAATGAGAAGTCTAACTGAGGCACCTCTTGTCTTTTTTAAATTGAATGTAATTTGTTTTTAGTTTATTCACAGACATTTTGTTAATGTTAAATCATTTTTCCAAGAGAAATGATGAGCTATCAAGCTTAGCTTACAACAAGTTAGGATGGCTCATTGCCGAGTTGTATCATCTGCATACGTAACTATGTTGTTATTCTCAAAATATCTAGGCAAATCATTGATATAAAGTAGAAATAGTATTCACCCAAGAATGCTACCTTGTGGTATCCAGGCATTTATTGTTTATACGATTTATCATAATATTGTAGACCCCAATGTCAGAAACCTACACCATCTGTTTCCTGTCCCTTAAATATGATTGTAGCCATTTATGCGCAATTCCCCTGATCCCATAACATTCACATGTACTTAGAAGAATTCCATGGTCCACAGTATCAAACACACATGAATGATCATTAAATACACCAACAGATTATTCCTTCGAGTCCCAAGAAGTCATTACCTTTTTTTAGAAAACTTGTAAGAGCTTCATTGGTACCTTTTCCTTCTTGGAATCCCAATTGTTATATACTTAAAATTTTATAGTTAATGATATATTTCATAAACTTGTCTCTATTTATCAAATTTTTCTTGACCACTTATGAATCAAATGAAACCAGACTTAATAACAATATTCCTCATAATATCAAGCATTTCTTAGCCCATGTAAACGTATTTATATATTTTGCATTAGCACGAAAACAGCTTTTCGGCCTTTACATCAGACTTTGATTAATGACAGAACAATTAAACAATTACATACAACCAAGCCCTAGGAGGAGGAAAACCACCTGAGGGGGAATCGAACCCACAACCTCTGACTAGGCAGGTGAGGACATTAACCCGCCGTCACCAGGGTTGGCTGATTATTGCAAAAATCTAACATATTAGCCAGTAAATAACTATCAAGATGTTGCTTACGTATAAGTATGCCACTCTTCATCCATACATGATGCATCACAACCATGCCTAAAATTGAATCTACAGTTTCCTTTGATTTTCAAAAGTTAAATTCCTCTGTTGATGAAAGTAAAAAGAAGTTAAATACAAAGTTCCTCCTTGTTTAGCAGCAGCATTGCATTGCAGCATTTCCATTCTTTAACCACTGATAATGCTATTTAAAAAATCCTTTAACATTAGTATTTTCCCTGGATAGCCAAAACTATGATATATAGCTCCTGTACATAAGTACAATGATAAATCAAATATTATGAATTATTGCCCAATAGCTATTCCATCATGGCTTGCTAACATTCATGAAATTATTGTGAAATATAATATGTATTCTCTACTAAAAATATCCTAGTGCTTCAACTGCATTACTTTAGAAAAGCCCTACCAAGAGAGACAATCTCTTGACTTGAATATAAGTGACTACTTCTATCAAAAATAGCTCTTAAGTTGACACCATATATGTAGAATTCTAAAAGGGCTCAGATAAGATCAACCATATAATGTTTGGAACAAAGTACAAGTATATGGTATTTAAGGATCATGTTCAATTGGTTAAAAGTTACTTGTCAGACCATAAACATTTGGTTAAGATAGACTCTGCTCTACCTTGATCTTATCAACCCATTCACGAGTCCCAAAAGGATCTCCCGTGGATCAGTTAATCTTCAATATTCGTTAATGACATCAAGTTATCAAGATGATGATGTCAAGTTGTCAGTCATCATTATCACTTAAAGTATTCTGATTACAGAAAAATTAATCAAAGCATCTGTCTGCATGAGGAATGCATGATTCTAAATGACTGGATCATTACTCTACGATTTGCAGTCCTTCCTATTAAAACCATCAGAGCATTATTGAGTGAGTTCAACATGCTCAAGTTTATAAGTTTAATATATTGAAAACTTTTTCACCGCTCAATTTTTAAAGCAATTTCCCATATTTTAACGCCATTAAATAGAATGACGAGACAATATAATGAACTACCTAATTAGATTTATATATCATGTCATTTATCCCTCTTCAAACATGTTTGCAATGCTGCACTACTAAAAAATAAATGGTATTAACCCATTACTAATTCATATTAACCAGTCACAATTTATGCAGCATTATTCATCAGCTCTTAATCTGGTAATTTTTATGATATGATTTTCTTGTTCCTATGTATGCGTAATCGGTTGTAAGGTGTAAGTATGCGTAATGAAATGGTATAACTATATGTGCTATTAAGACAAATAGTACAATACGTAAACTAACACCACATAATTTCTGAACATTTTGAGCTGAAGCTTGTAATAAAAAAGTTAATCGCTGGAATAAAGCAGGTTTGCAAGTATTTAACCATGTATGCACCCTGTTATTGCAACTCTGGGCACATCTAATTTCAACTGAGTTCGAAACCATATATGCACATAAATGTTTGAATAAAAAATAAGTTTTAACTTGGAGTCAGACTGTAATATTTATAATATTTAGAATCCAATTTATTATCCAAGTTATCATTACCCCTAATGGTATAGTTATGGATATATGAAAATGTTTCTAGAGTAACTCAATGAACAAGTTTCTACATAAACTTTCACAAACCAGGGCCTTAAAGGCAAATCTGTATAGTAAAAACAGGCATAATTCCATTCCTTACAAAAAAATAGGCTTGTAACAGACATATGGCGGAATTTTAGGAAGAGAATGTACAGATATCTTTTGTAGTGGTGGAATTTATTTCATTATGTGGGGAATGACCCCATAACTTGGCATCATAATTCAAGTGTCATTGAAAGAAGGCATGATTAAGTGTTAACAACACTCCTTTGAAGGGAAAATTTGGATCTTTCTTAACATATAAAGATCTTCACTCAGTTTATTATACTGACTAATGTTGCTTTCCCAGTTAATTTTTGTATTCATGTGAATTTCCAGTATTTTATCAGTTTCAGTTTTGATTATTTTTGCTTTAAGATTGCACACAATATGCTGGGATTGCCACAATTCAAATGAAAATAGTTAATATTTTTCCATTCTTTAGCCTGTCTTTGGGCACCACCAGATACTACCATTACATCTTCTAGATTATTACATTTTTGTACAAAAGTACTGTCAAAAGCATATTAAACTGATTTAGATATCATATTAAATGGTAAATCATTAATCATGTAGATGAACAGTATTGGGCCAAGAACAGAGCTATGTGGGTCACCACATTTTCTCTGTTAGAGCTGTAGATCAATGTCCATTGAGTTATCCCGATTGGTGGCAACTTACCAGATATGACTTCATTAGTTTCAACTCAACTCCATTGACACCATAATATACTAGCTTTGAAAGTAATATCGAGTGAATAATACCATCAAAACCCTTCAAACTCTTGAGATCAAATAGTGTCACAGAGGCTGATTTCCTGTATTGAAATATGCCACTGATATAATTGAAAATAGACTCTACAGCCACATTTGTAAACTTCTCAAATCAAAAACATACTGTGATTTGGAAAACAGGTTATTGAACTCAGAAAAATCCTATATTTGATCTTTTATTATAGATTTAAAAATTTTACCAAAAATATGGACTAAGGAAATGGAGAGAAAGGTAGTTATATCACGTTTATCACCTTTCTAATAGACAGATAAAAGTTTTGGAATATTTTATAGTTTTTGAGAAAACTGCTGTCTCAAAGCATAAGTCCAGTATATAAATAATGGTTTTGCAACCAACACAATGATGCCATTGTGTTAGTTAGCCCCACATTAGGTCCCTCACAAGATTTTGTAATAGAAACTAAGATATTATGGTATAAACATGTGGCACCTTTTTGACATTACATATAGAACCGCTCTCGAATGGATCAAGAAGACAGACCTCCATGCAGAGAATAAAGTTTGTTGGTTGACTGCCTTTGGAAACAAGTGTGTAAAGTTAGATTTCCCCTGGACCCACTTCATTACGAAATGTGATGATAATTCGTACCCTCCAAAGCTTTAAGTCTTTAATTAACAGGCAACTTCCAATACTGGGTTCCTGTGGTGTGCGGGAGTGTCTTAAAATCTCTAAAAATATATATAAGTCATGGGCAAAAGGAGAAAATAATAAACATGAAATTGGGAAAGAAAAACAATTAAAGGGAGAAGAGGAACAAATAATGAAGAAAATGGAATTTATGGACAAAATAAGGAAAATTGCAATCAGAAATGTAATAATTCACTGCTCAATGAGTATTTATATCCATTAGCGATTTGAATTTAAGTTTACTCTCTGCAGAAAACAATATATTCACGTTCTCCTGGCTATCCTCCAATGTAAACGTTGGGTGTTTGTAATTGTTCATTGTTATATTATTGTGATGAAAAGTCTGATGTATAGGCCTATGTGCTGTTTTTGGATTTATGTGAAATAAAAAAATATTATTCTCTTACAATATAGATTAACTGTTAGTAGTCGCGGATCTACTGGTGAATCGACAGAGATACTGGGCCAATCCACCCATAACATCCTCCATATTTTCCATTGTGTATGAGGAAGGACAAGGCGTGGGAAAGAGGGAAGTTAATTGAACAATGTAATGTTTCGTTCTGCAATTCATTCAGCAGGTAATTCAATCCCTTGGCTGACTGCATGACTATATATGTTAAACCCCAAATTACATTCAACTCCTAATTTATGTTTACCTTCTCTTAGGGGTGAAGTGAACAGACAACGGTCCATTTTCTGATTAAAGATAATAACAATAATTCGTGTGAAACTCACCACAAGTTCTAATTCCGTGACGGGTACTTCAACGTCTGAGAAAGCGATCAGAGAGTATGATGAATTCTTCAGGTGGAAATGAAATCTCAGCTCGGCAAGTTCCGTCCTCCTCCGGCTCGGGAAAAAGTAGAGTGAATCAACAATTAGGCATGAGGCCCTTATATACCATCTTGTCCGGTACGGGACGCCGTTAATCATCTTCAAGGAGTGACGTCGCTGCGAGCAACACATGGACCATTGCCCTGCGGGGGTTACCGAGGGTCAGGGACTCGTGGCCCGCACCGGCAGGGTCACGTCCGGTTCATGTCCTGTGCGACATCTGGTCATCATCCGTGCAGGACGGGTGGTCGCTCGGGTCCATGTCTTGGCAACATATGGCCTGCAGCCGCGCAGGCAGGATGATTCGCGTCGCCTATGTCCTTGAGGACATAGCGTTCTACGAAAACACAACAGCAAACACACAACAGGGATCAGTGACTCAGAGCCAGAGCGGCAAATAGTCCCTCAGTTCAACGTGGTAAGCCTATTGTATCGTTTCTTAAAATGGCGCTGCGGTGGATATATACTATATCTCGTGTGTATATACCCGAGATATGACGTTGCGGTGTATATACAAAGACATGACGTTGCGGTGGAGATAAAGAATCTATCCACCGCAGCGTTATTTTAGGATACGTTGATACAATACACAGAGAGGCTTATCACATAGAACCGAGGGACTAAACGCTGCTACTCTTAACGAAGGGCTCCAAGGGGACACTTTAATAATGTACCATCCAAAGGGTGACGCACTACTTGTGGGAAAGCGATCGTGTGCTCCTTAATTAAGGATCGGGATACCGCTGAGAAGTACTACCAACGCCGGAATTCGAATACAGCCCCTAGGAGTAGTAAGCCAGTAAACTAGTCACCGCACCAACGCTATTCCAAGTTTCGTTCGTCTCGGGTACGTCCAAGAAATTATAATTCTAAACCTTCGATCATATTTATTTGATATGCAAAATATTCTCTCGATGATACTGTATTTTTCGACAAATGGATAAGTCAGCACTTAGTAGTACCTACATGTAACTTCTCATTATTTTGATTACTCGGTTGTCTATGTGGGTATGAATTTGAGTACTTTTGCTTGTTTTGCATGTGGTTTTATTCTGTCTTAAGGGTGGTGTACTAACTTCCCCCGCCACACGCCCTTGCGGTGGCCTGCAGCGTATTGGGTTGATGTACATGTAAAATATGCTTGGTTACAACCCTAGTAGGTTCAGGCATGCCTTTGTGGAAGTGATACACTTGTATAGTCAAAGAACTGGTGGACTTGGTATTTTTCTTACTATTTATTGAATATAAATGCGCCCGGTTTCACATTAACTTGGCTGTGACTTCTGGCAAGAATCTACTAAGAAGCATGAAGTTCAATGTAGAAAAGGTTAGGGCAGGAGGAGGAGGAGAGAAAGCAGGGGGGAGTGGGAGAAGGATACGACCTGGAGCTTGGAAAGGGTCGGACCCAGGAAATTGGCCCGCCCCTTGGTCAAGGTCCCCCGGCGGTCGGAGAACATTGAGACCAGGTGGGGTGAGAGTGGTAGGAGGCGAGGGAGTGAATTACTATTTCGAAGAGAATGATGAAGTTGGTGAGGAAAACAAAGGAAGATGGCAATTCAGGCATTGGTGAAATCGCTATCTGCTTGAATCGGAAAGATAAAGTGTCCCTGAATCTGGTATGCACAAATTACTGTGTGGGCACTGTTAAATATTACATAGGCCAAAGCGGAAGAAGCGTCCTGACTTGCTCCGAGGAACATGAAAGTTGTTTTTAAAACACCAATCCCTGTAGCTGAACTGGTTGAATCAATCGGCCGGACATCGAGGGTTTTGGATTCTTATCCAAGCATCGTGACAAAAAGAATTACTAAATACATTTTGAGATTTTTGTATTATCGTAATTGGATCGTTATATTTTATCGCCTCTCCTAACACGGCACTGATTCATAACTGAAGGTAGAAGTTACTGTTCCTTGGAATTTCGGCATAATTCCATCCTCCCTTCATTCCTATCCGATGCCTACCCCTTACTCGCTTGGTTATAGACCTCCCCTCGAAATACGTCTCGATTTTCACCGCCGTTCGAAATGTTGGGCATTCATCATTATAGTCCGATTTGGATTTCTTCCAACAAGTCTTTCTCCTTCCCCAATGCCCGGTACATCTTAATATCTCAAAAGGCAAGACACTGTTCCCCGTTTAATCGCGTCTGTTTAACCCGCCACAAATTTTCTTCCTGACTGTATTGTTCCTATGGCAATGAAGGAATATAAAGCTGACTACCACGCGCGTAGTCAATGAAGATTCCAGTCGACACTCCACCAATTCAACAAAACCAAGGGTGTGTCGTCAATTAAAAAGCAAATGAATGCAATGGGGAATGAGAAGTATTGAGTGAAATAGAAATACGTTTTCCCTTTTCCAAGAACACAGCGAATAGACCATGATGAAACAAGATCTAAAAAAATAACTTATTTGTTCATCTCGGCGGTATATATTTATAAAAGTCAAAGCCACATTAGAAATGTTTAATCTAATCACTTTTTTTCTTATTCTTGGCGCGGCGACCTCCACTCAAAGATTTGTTGGTCCTTGGCAATTTGCATACGTGTCATATCATACTCAAATACATGCGCATTATAGGGTACTATGTTTTGCCAGATCTACTTATATGTAATATTAAAAAAAATATTAAATTAAAAACTTAATTCTAATGCATGGCTTCGGAGAAAATAATTTCTCTAATATAGACGGGTGCTGAGCACTTCACATGCTGACACAGGTACATTTTTGTTCACTTGCTAGTGTATTTATTATGCGCTACTCTACTTTACTTTTAAGTACAAGTACTGGCTTTTTACATTCAATTACCAAACATTACTCCGCTACTATAATCAAAATAAAATTAAATATTCTACCGACCATGCCATAAATTCCATTCCCTTCGCAATACAGATTGAAACGAGTTACCTTAGTTGTATCCACTGTTACAAATGGAAGGAGATAAAGAGAAGAAATAATCATAGGTTTCATATTAGCGTCGGATGTCTCGTTGCTTTTTGTTAGGATATGCCAAGATGTGTACTCTCTGTCCATCCAAAATCCACCATAAAATTTAAAATACCCAGAATAAAAATATATTCAGATAAGCATGAAGTAGAAGGTGAGCATATAAGTTAGAATAGGTTAATCAACCTCGGTGGGGGGGTAGTATATATTACCAGGAGTGTCTTGGTGGAGCGAAGAATTGGATGGCAGGTTATAGGTTAAAAAGGGCTGAACAGGTGGATGTAGTTTCGCTCTCAATGCTCTCCTCACCGTAACCTCTTCCCTTTCGCCGTCCAGTCTTGGCTTGTCAGGAGAAGCCTCGAACGGGGAGGGGTGGGGCTATCCCGCGTGCGTTACCTCGCCTGCCCACGACTCCAAACACATAGCGGCGGGGTTTTCTGTTCCACTTCCTCTCGTCTCTTGCCTGCTCGTCTCCCCTCATAACCCACTCTTGGCATAAACTGTTCAGGCTACGAATTTGCCAAATGGTGCATTTGGGTCCATGTCAGCTTCATATAGGTTAAATTTAGACAGCAATCTGACAACCGAGTTTAACTATTTCCAGTTGAAGCCCGCCGCAGTTGTCAATTTTGATGGCTGCAGTCAACAATTTTTACAAAATACTAATTTTTAATGTGTTTTTTAAGAGTGTCGCAAATCGTTCGGCAGATCGGTCGAGGTCTAGCCGCTCGGTCAGCACCCGCCACTGACCAATACCCAGAATGCTGAAGGGGGCAGGGAATGGCAGCCCCTCTAATCGAAAGGGTCCGACAGTATCCTCTATGATACCTAATTTGGTCTCAACCGTGGCGTATCAGACTGGCGCGTGTGCACATGGGAATTAGATGCATCGGAGTGCATGCGAGAGGAAGATGGAAAAGAGTGGAGAAGCGCTTTGTCATAGTTGTCACGTGCTAGTTACTATCAGGTATAACAGTAGAAAATATTTTGTGCAATAATTTGAGCGGGAAAAAAAGTTAGTCTTACAGTTGACAATCGGATATTTACTCCCATTCCCAAATATTGTAGGGAAAAAATTGCTCTAGTGATGCCTTAAACCGATCGAAACCCATGTTTCTCCAAACGGGAACGTTATCTAATATTATCTTTAAGCGTCTTATATATTGATGGAACTTAAATCCACGTATTTATATTTTTTCAGTCACTTTTTGTAAATAGAACCGCTGAATAGCTATTAAAATATTTAAATGAGCCAAATAAGGATTATTTCTCGAGAATACGTTTTCGTAAATCCAACTCAAGTTTGTGCTTGCAGAGCCTCGCTGCAAGGCACTTCACTGAAACCTGCGGACATGACTTTATTTAGCAATTTCTACCTAGCATTGAATCGTCTTTCTTCTAATGATTTCCAAAACAAATCCAGAAGCATTTCAGCGACGCTTTTCGTTTTATCGAGATAGTTTTTAACGAAACGGGGTGCCCGGCATTGAACCTTCTCAATGTCCCGAGCGAGACCTTTTTCTGTTGGATCCCATATGCTAAATGCACATTCTAAATTAAGCGTTATAATAGCTTGGTAAGCAACCTTATTTGACCTTAGAATAACTTCTGCCAACAATGCGTCTAATAAATCCCAATTTTTTTATGCTTGCCCCCAGACGTTACGTGTGTGGTTTCCCCAAGTTATTTAGTAATGGTAACGCCTAGGTATTTTACCGTATCAACTACTTCCAGCTCCAATTAAGCTAATTTTTAAACAAATACCGTTAACTTTTAACAGTTTCCATGTAATTGAAAATATTTTTATATTTGGAACAGAGGGAGGTGGAAAGGATGTAGTTTAGAACAAAGTGGTTATGCTCGATTATATTTCTATGAGAATAAAATATGCACCCAACAAAATTTAATTTTAAATATGTAAAAATAAAAAGGGTCTGTATTTACTCGGTTCCTCCTTATGTCTGGTTGTACAAATCGGTTTTAAGTTAGCCATTTCCATCTACACAATACCAACATGCGAAAAACAATACCTCGTTATTAATAGTTGTGATTCTTCCTAATATTCCAATACGACACAATTTCTTGTATTTGTAATACCAACGGGCGGCGAGAACGCAGTGACTGCAAGCCCTACCCAAACGGAGGGAAAGGGAGGCCGTGCCCTCGCTAGCAGCAAGAGACGGACGGAAGAAGTGCACTACGCGTCTTTCTATTCTTTCACGGTGCCGAATCGACCCTCTACAAGGGCACTTGGACGTGATTGTCTTCATCGAAATTCTGTCATCACCCTCTCAACAAACACTTCATCCCTTCCAAGCCGCTCGATCCCCGGTCGACCGACTCGTCGCTGCCTTCCTTGCCTATGGATATTCCAGTTCCCCATATGAGCTCTCATCCCTGTCCCCTTCCCCCACCATCGTCCATAGTCACCTCCCATCCAACCCCCACCGAAGTTCTACTGCCTTCGCCCTTCTCCTAACCAAACTTCCCCTTTTTCATTTTCTCACCCTCTTTTCTCTTTCACCCCCTCCCGCCCACCCTCTTCCCTTAGCTGTTCTCTATTGAAAAACGAGAAAACAATCTCCGATTTCTTTTACATCTAGCTTTGTTTCACCCTTATTTTGTTGTAGTTGGGGATTAGTTTATCTCATTTTGAGTAAGTTTGTGTATTTTTTAAGAGCTTTTTAATGTCATCTGTTATTCAAAATCCATACCAAGACCTTATAAGGAACGATATGAAACCAATGAACATTTTTAGGAATGTTTGCCGCGTCGAATAAGGAACGGGCCGCGGGTGTTCGAACCCGCGGCGAGTTTGGAGTCACCGCAGCCGTGCCCTCGTGTGGTGACTGGGAGTTCGTGATATGGCCTGTGGGATGGGCCGGAGGGTGTGGACGAGGGGTCGTTCTCTTCTTCTGCGGCGCCCATTCGACCCTCGTGACGGCCATTTCGGACCAATCATCAGTCACTGTCTTCACATCCCTTCCTTCTCTCCCCCTCATGGTCATTCCTACCCATACTGCGACCTTTCTCCTTCGCTCAACCTTACTTAACCACCTACCCTCTTTGCGTTCGGTTACCCACCCTCCTCCCATGTGAACCTCTCCTCTAGATCCTAGTTGGCCTCATCCTCACCCAAATGCTGTCTCGCCAGAACCACTCACTCCTTTAGTTTTTCACTCGCCCTCCCTCTCCCTATTCGGGAGTTCTTACCTATTTGAACGCTAGCGTCTAACGACGTTATTCTGTCACTCATTTTTAGTCGGTGCAGGAAGTCGTCCGTGTCAGTTAGCAAGATTTGAAGTTCAGTCCCGTCCAGTGTCAAGTCCAGGGAGGTCCTGTACATCGCATGCGACCGAGATGAGGGGCCTTACAGGAAAATGTAAGTAATTAATCTCCTGTATTTTATTCCCGAGTTAGGAGTTGCATTAGGAATAGAGTAAAGCGATGTTCGTCCAACTACGTGTTTATGAAACAACGCTTCACGGCGGAAAACAAGTTTTAAGAGTCTTTGAAGTAAACTAACAATTTTTATATACCAGTTCGCAACAAACAAATTTTCCCCTCGATAATTAAACAGGCTTTCTTGGTCTATGGTCGTCTAAAAGGTCATAGCAAATAATTGAAACGGGAGCAGTTTTCCAAATATCCTTTCATATTCAACTCGTGGTGCAATCACTTTTGTCTTGGGTATCTTTCCGGTCACTATAAATCTTTTAGAATTGCATATTTTCTCAGACTTCTTAAACATATCCTTTGTAGAATTACCGTGATATCAATCTGTGTACCACATAACTCTTCTCTTCAATTTAAAGAGCTTCCGTAGTGCTGCTCGAAAATCAACAAACTTAAGGCAATAATGGAAATTGCAAAATTTCAACCGTTCGCCTTATTGCTACACAATATTCATTTACCTTCTTTCATTTCTTTCCTCCCGTAATTCGACTACGGTATTGTTGGCTGTCAGTTCTTCTCAAATTACGAAATTCTGCTAATTATTTCCCAATGGGACGTGGCGGATTCTTCGTTCGTTCGGCGACTGTCTTACTCCTCATTGCATTACAGGCACTTCTTTCACCTGCCACTCACCATTCGTGTCGTTGTCCTCGACTCGCAAAAGCCGTGCGTTCCATGTTTGCCTTTTATGTTCTCGTTGTCACGAGTATTGGTGCCACGTAAGTCACCTGCAGTTCTATCTTATTAAATAGACAAATGCGTTTTCATCATAAAGTTTTTATGTTGTATCTGTTACTGTACATATGTCGAGACCTGCGTCGAAGTTAATAAGCGCACTTGTTTCTCATTCCATAGAATTGATATTCGAGATTGCGTAAATTGTTTCTTCATCATCAGATAATCCTAGACGAACTAGCTAATCTTAGATCTGTCCCATCCCAGCTGATGTGCGTCTCGCGCTCTTGCCGAGGTGCAACGCTGGAAGACAAACTTGATCCTGTTTGAATTCCCTGAAAATGCTAATAGAAATCATTCCTTCTTTCTAAGAGATTTTACTTTGTGCTGTGAATTGCATTCAATGTCGCTTCTTTGAATGAGTATTTTTATAAGGCTTCGAAAAAAAGAACAAAGAATAGTTATATTCTGACAATCACTCATCTTTAAATACATTTTCCTTTCTTGATGAATCTCATCAGTATTTTCTCCCTTAAATCGCTCATTCATCAACCGAAATATCTTGGTTGTTTTATTCAGATAATGCGTTGCCCGAAATTCCAAGAAAACATAATTGGATGGGAAATAATTAACACCACATCTTGAATGGGCTGTCTTCACAAAAAAGTACATCAATTTTAATTCTGTCGCGACCCGTGACGTTAATTAAATGTGTTATTGTTTTTGACATTGAATTTCCTAACCTTTGGGGTATATTGTATTCTGAAACTGCTACGGGGCATCGTATGGCCATTCTCGTAAAGGTTCCATTCCTTTTTCTTAAGCAATTCTAGCAATTGATCTTATCGCCAATTCCAAAATTAAACATTTTTCAACCTTCAATGAGTTCTTCCAACCTAAGGGTGCGTTGTGATGGTATGATTCCTATTGGTTTACCTTGACGGAATTCCATATTTTAAATTACCTCAGTTTCCTTTTAGTTATAACGGTGTAACTTCTGTGAAGTATGGTCTTAAAGATATTGACAGAAAATAACTCTTTATTCTCGAATAGTAACAAGATAAACAGGCATTTTAAGAAATGAAAAGCACAGAAGGAATATACGAAATTTTAAACAGTAGTTTTTCATTTTGTACTGCTGCGCCTCTGTAAAAAAATTAGTATTAACTTCTGTCGCAACCACGGACTAAATCAGAATGATAAAAAATATTCGCGAGAACAACTCTTGGAAATTTAGCTCTTTACGATACTTATTTTACCGTAATGGTAATTCCTGAAATTTGGTTCTTTCCCATATGCTTCTAACAATTTTAAAAAGTGGTCAAATTTTATTACCTGTTTTTTTTTCAGTGGAGATGATGAGATGGAGGGGTGGATGATGCCGCTGTTCCTCTTGGAGGGATCCGGATGTAGTATTGAGGATCGGCAATGAGGAAAGAAGAGCGGAGGAATGAAAAGGGTAAGGGTGGGGTGTATAAGCACCATGCTGAATTGTTAGGAGTAATTAACAAAAGTATCAAACGGTTAATATTATATACTTATTAGTGCCATAGCATAACTCGTAGTTTCTTGCTGGTTAAATTTCTTGTTTTCGTAGTCCTCGCTTGGGTCTATTTGGCTTTAATATAGATTCTCATTTGTTTTGATTTTTGCAAAGTTTTTCATGAATGCATACCCACCCGCAAGTATAAGTTATGGTGTTGCGGTCAATTTTAATTGCATTAATCGGGGTGATACTACTTGTCTAATTAAAGACTATTGAATTTCCGAGGATAAAGAGAGTTGGTGTTTTGGAACAATGGATTATATAAATCCCCTCCCCTACCTCTAGAACGCTCCTGTTCTCCCTTCTGTCACGACCTTTGACATCCCGTCTTGCACCTTCTTCCCTTCGCCCTGGAATGAAAGCTTCGTAGCTTGCCTTCAGCTTTTTCAAGGTAATTTTTTCCGATCCCCGGGAAACCTACATCCTAAGAACCCCTAATATACGTTCATCATGATTATCAAAAAGTATTTCCCATGCCTAAATCCTCGTCGTTCATGTAAGACTAATGCTTATGTCACAGCTTTACCTCGCGTATCTGGCGTCAGTAAAAGTAATAATAGATCAACCATACAGACCCACAAAGAGATTTTTTAACCAAATTTTCCTAGTTCTGTAACTTATTGTTGATTTTTTTCTTTGTTGCATTGGCCCTCAAAGTATTCATGTAGTTGATTGACATTTCTTAAATCACAAACTCCCCCTTCCTACAATTCATCCAATTGTTCTGCTTTTCTAAATTGGTACTTTCTATCAAGATATAATATTGATGGACCTCTCTTACCCCAAGTCTAGATTGGACTCCACTTCGGAAGAAACTGTTTTTTGATGTCTGCAACATCTCCCATTTATCATCAGCATTACTGTTGTGTAACCATTAGTGTGCCTTCAACTGAAAAAAGCCACGCTTTGATAGGTGCTCAACCACATGAGGTCTGCTGAGGCAGAAGGCATAGAGAAGAGAGCAAGGTACACACTGTAAGTAGTGACGTAAGCTATTTTAAATCTTCATATATTTTATCCTTTCTGTGAAAATTTGGAGATATTTGACTTAAAGATCTTTGCAGTACCTTAGATGAGGAATACAATGTGTTGAAAAAATACATTGTTCTCTCCTTTTAATGAATATGAACACCCACAAAGTTGAGCCAGAAACAATTGAATTTCAAAAAAACTCTGCAGTGCTTCTACAAGTAGCAGTGAGAATTATATGTAGTTAGTGGCATGTCTCAAGCCAAAGATGGCTATTTTTTCTTCAAGAAATTGAAAGCACTGAATTTTATTATTCAAATTTTGATTGAGTTTTCTTTTTTTTTTCTCAAGTGAATATTTCAATCGAAGAAAATCTTTTCCAAATCAATCTCATATTTGATTGGATTTGGTTGGATGTGAGTCATCTAATGAACTCTGTGAAATGAAGTTTTCTTTGAACTGTGGCATAAATATAAGTTAGATCACAGGTGTGGTACTGTCTTTCTTTTTAATTTATTTTAAAAAGCACAACAAACCTTTTGCTGATGGAGGGGTTGTGGTTAGGGTGTTTTCTCTCCAATGAGTTCAAGGATGGTTGGGGTATTGTTCTAAGGAATAAAGGAGCTGGTTAGGGTGTGTTCTTTTTAGAAAAAGTTTAAACAGAGTACATATTAAATTAAACAGCCTTCATGGACCCATAGGGATGATGTGAAGATGGTGTCTCTGGTTTTCCTTCATTTTGGCTATTTGAATTTTCACTTCCATTATTTGGTGGGGATCTTCTGTTGTAACTCTTAGATTATTTGTATGGTTTCTGTGGCTTCTATGATGAGTTAAACTTAGAATCGGCTCTCAATAGCCGTTAATTTTGCCTCTCCAAATTACATATTGAGCAAAGGCCACTCTGCACATGTTATGCAATCACCAGCAGAGAGAATTGCTTCTTTTTTCAATGTCTATTGTTTTATTGCAAGTGACAGTTGAGTTCTATATGACTGGTCAATATATGACTTACCTTTCAAATTGCAAATGCCCCCTGGAATGTTTTTAATTATTAAATTCCCTGGATTAATTGCAAAACTGCTTTCAGGCGCGATAGACCAAAGCAGTGGAAAACCCAGGATGACTAATTCATCATTTCCTAGTCATTGCCTAACCCCCTGTTACTGCAATGAACACCTTAAACCCTTTTCTGTTACCTGTCTTCTTGCATCTGTATCAGCTCCGGCCCCCTCTCTCCAAATCCTTCTTTCAAATCTTTGCTTATTTCTGTGTACTTTACTATTTTTCATTGCCTTGTTTCGCTAAGTCATATTGCCCAAGAAAGTCAGTTCACCAGCTGCAAAATCTGACTGAAAGTTAATCTATAATGAACAAGATGTTTTGTCTTTAAAGAGGTGTTTCCTTGGACCCACATGTCCCCATTGAAAGCAATGATTAAATATAACTTCTTTTGAAATTTCACTATTATTAGAAACTCCTCTTACTGACATTTATGCAGAATGCCTGGAGTGACAGTAATAGTAATTTTTCTGAGCCGAGAGAATTATTCATTCTTACTTACCCAAAGGGATCATAGAGTTAAAAATTAGTGATATCTATAGTCCTGAATACTCGGGTTTTAATGGACCCATGGTATGTGACCCCAAATGGGGCTTTAAAGGGTTTTAAGTGGGATTGACTGCTGAAACTCAAAGTAATGGTTTTTAGCCTATTTGGATTTCAATCGGCATCATGGTTTGAATAATATCATAATTTTAAATTTGATAAAACCTATTAAGACAATTCCAATTGCAAATTTTCTGTCACTTCTAAGAGGGAAAAGAGGTGATATTTACTCCTAACAATACTCGCCAAGGATAAATCCTCCAAAAGTGTTCTTAAATGCTTGTATCATTGAAGTGTTGTTTTATTCGAATAGCTTAGGGCCTGAGGGGCATGACCCAGGTTATTTTGGTATAAGGCTGAATGGAAAAGGCAGAAGGGAAGGTGGAAGGCTTGTCATGGGACTTTGGAGGGACCAAATAGGATTCAGTTGGCAGGATACCTTCTCTATCACTAGTTATTTTTCTCCATTCCTTCCATTTCTCCCTTCTCTTGCATTTCCTATCTTTTCTAAGTCCTTCACCAACACAATTTGTCGAGAGAACACAAGTGATAGACAGTGGATTGGTGCTGTTTGGTGTCACATCAATTGGATTACTAAAAGGAATATGGTCATGAAATATTTACACAAGGACTCTTTGACAGAGAAACGTTTTGACTTTAGATTTCTAATATCCTTGTTTGGGAATCCTGAAGATAATTTCTCTTAACAACCTTGTTCCCCCAAATACTTGCAAATTTCCACTTGGTAGGCCGTTAAGTAAAAATTTCAATGAAAAAAATAAAGGGTTGACCTACATGGACAAGATGGTATTTGTAGTAATTATTTGCGATCATAGTTAAACTTCAACTAAGTCTGATATTCAAGTTCTTTGCCTTTGTAGCTTTGTAATAGTGATGTTATGACTTGTCCTACATCTGTATAACAGTGGTAAAAGCAAGCAATTGTAGGGCTTGCATGTGGACAGTATTCGTGGCAATGGTAGTGAATTTTTTAAGAAAGTGGGTATCACTATTTATTGAACAAATCCAAATATATAAGGTTTGTTTTTTACTTGATACCCACTGTTGAAAATGCTCAATTAAATTTCTTTTCATCCTTGTTAAGAACATGCATTTCATGATAGATCATTAGCTTTAATTAAAATTACTTCTTTGGAATGAACTCTTAAACATTCAATAAATTCAAAACAGTACTTAACAAGAGTTCTGTAAAAATTTAATTTTTTTGAGTAAAGTTCAGGGGCCAAGTGGAACATGGGATTAACCAATTTTCAGCCATTTATGGTGAGATCCTCCCTTATATTCAGTGGCAAGAGCTTCAGGCAGGTGATATCACAGATTATCTCATGTGAACCTTGGGTTGCTTCCTCATGTGATACCTCCAGAAAGAAATAAATTTCATTGAATGGTAGATTTTTGCTACCTGATGAATGGCAAATATGTGAACTGTGGCAATGCTAACTATCATTTGTTAATTTTAGTGCCACGTCCAACCCAATTGGTCCCAAGTACAAACTAGAAGAGATTCTCAAATGTATATTTGAAAATGATTATAGACAATAATGAATTGAAATGAAGATAGGTGGGCCTGTATGGGGATGAAAACTGTTTATTTCCTGCCAGACTGGAATTTCTACTTTGTGTGAGAAACTGTCTCATTGATCTGAAATCAAAACAATGCAATTTTACTTGAAGGCCAGTTTGAAAAGAGAGATCTACTTAAATTAATAAATATCTTTTGTACCATGTGTGAAATTCGGACAGCAGGATAATAAAATATGGCTAGTGTCATTCTCTGAGCCAGCTCTGGTTTCCCAGGAAGATCTGGTTAACTGACAAATCACACATGTAATCAATCGGTCAATAACGGTCTATGAATAATTTTGAATTAAATAGTGTTTTCAAGCATGCACATTTGTTACGCTAAATTTTATTCTTAATCATAAAAGATTTTTTTACAGAAACTGGGTTTGTGTCAGTGTATAAACTAATTGCTTACAACATTTGTGATGCGTATCCAAATTCGCCCTGCTATGACAGTGAAGGAAGAAATCAAATGAACATAACATTTGGAGACTGTTGTCCAGGAGTAGTGTTGGACTGCTGACTGGAGGACCTGGGTTCGATTTGAAGTCGTACCACTAAGGCACCCTTATCTCCACCCAAGCTGTTTTTTTTGGGTACCATATCTTCCTGGGAAACTATAAATGGCACAGTGCAAGGAACCGACTCCTTTACTGTGTGAATTTAACATCCTATTGGGCTTAGTATTGAGTGGACTCTACCATCAATAACCAAACAGACATTTGGGATGACAAATGATAAGTTTTTTGTGCTTTTTATCATAGTGGTGCCTAGCATTCAAGTATTTAGCAGTATTTCATGATGTGGCTTGATTATTCTTTTGTTTTTAGAATTAATAGATTTATCCCTATATGATGTAGTCCAATCTTTAACATGAAACATGTAAATAAAGACTTTTCTTATCTGTATGAGGAGAAATGAAATATTTTAAAACCATTTAACAGGCAGTCATTCATTTTTTTAACTGCCAGGAACCATCTGCAACCGAAAAAACAAAAGAACAGAAAGGTAGGTAGTTGCCTGTGGTTGAAAATATGAATTTCAGCTTATTAAATTGAAGTGTGATTTTTTTTTCTAAATTATTCAAGCTTCAATTCAAGTTATTTCCAAAACAGTAAACAAACATCAATGAGTTTATTGCAATAAAGTAAGTGTGGTGAAGAATCTGTTGAGTGGCCCTTTGCAGTGGTCTTTAAAGACACACCAAATCCAAAGAGCCTTAATCACCTATCACTCATATGTAGTTGGCTTGCTTTCATTTGATCTTCATTTAAAATGTTTTTTCCAGTTGACAGTTATCAGGTTTAAAGGTTAATGTTCTCCAATCCTTCAAAGGCTTTTGCCTTCCTCTTTTTTCCCCTTTAGTTTCTCAAGGTCCAAATTCTCAATCTTCAAACTGGTTAATTGAATCTGAATGAAGGGGCGCTATGAAATATGAAGAGCATTGATAACATTTTGAAGTAATTTAGCATTATCCAATCCTATCTTGTCACATTTTTTGTTTTGACGAAAAAGTTCCCAAAAAGATCCCATTAAATCCTTCAGTTGGTGTAAGATATTATCTAGTTATGTAATTGGCAGGTAAATCTGGTCCAATGAATTACTGTTCATAATGTTGTGATCAACAGTTGCCAGATTCATAATCCTTCTTGTGATGATACAAATCAAACCTACCACTAGATTATAATCTTTAATTTAAAGTACCTTGGTATCTTATTTTCATTAGATTACTACATTTCCCTGTTCTTTGACATAGGTCTAATAAGGATAATTATTATATTACTCTACCAGTAAAGGTAGGTTTATGATTAAAGCCAGCTACCAAATAATGCAGCAACAACTTCCCATGCCTCGCCTAAGTAAACAACCCAACATCCAACATTACAATAGACCCCTATTCAATTTATGCATGTGTCCTTATTCAATTCTATCTAATGTGCCTCTACTATTACTACCCCATCCCTCCCTAACTTTCTCCTATCTATTACAATTTTCAGCATCCCATTGCTAATGAGCGTCTGCATCCACCTTCCCTGTCTTATTATTTCCAGCATTCCCCTCTCCTCTCCCATGATTCGAAGAACTTCCTAGGCAGTGGGCTAATAATATGAAGTTGGTAAATTCATTAAAATCTAAATTCCTTATGCCTGTGCAATTAAGGTTTTATATGAATCCCATTGACAAATAAACATAATTTAAGAATGACGTAGTAAGCGACGTCCGTATAGTAGATTGTAAAGTTAATTATCTGTTACAATTGAAAGCATAGATGTTTTTCGACATGGTGTAAGAGAAATTAAAAACCATAAACACAGTAATCAACCCGAAGGACTGTTTGGTAGGAGATGATAGAGTTCACCCAGCAATAAGCCCGACGGTGTATGAAATTCACAACAGGGTGGCAACCAGTTCCTTTCCCTGTGCCGGGTGTTTCCCCAGGAAGATCTGGTACCTGAAAAATCACATAGGTTGAGTGGAGCTGCAGTGGCCAGAGTGACTTGTCCAAGAATCTAACCAAGGCTTTCTGGTCAGTTGTCCAACGTTCAACCACCCTGGACTACCGCAACCTGTGAGAGTTAATTATTCCTTCAATTTTTTGTGTAGACAAAACATTCTGTAAACGTTTTTAAATGTATTTACTATGAATTTGGGTGAAAGCAAAAGAAACTTAATTGGAGATGCGGTAATGATATCCCTGAAATTTAAGGGATATGGGTTTTGTCAAACTGTTTTGTTTGCTGCATTGTTTAATAAGACAAATCTTATTTAGGCGACACTTTTGTATTCTATAATTTTGAAATTAATAAAAGTTTTGAATATATTCTTGCATTAATGATTCTTACGTGAAATTAAATTGTAACTACTAAACTACAATAAACATTGAATCTAAATTAAATTAAAACAGTGCTGAGATCAAGTTCTTGAAGGGTTATTGGAAAATGCTATTATCTACTAACATTTAAGTGTTTTGGATCAAACAACTCTTCTCAGCTGTCCCATTTAATTGAAATATAAAATTACATAAATTATTGAATATCAACTAGAAAAAATTGCAACTAATTAGGGTTGCCACCCCATGTTTAATTTGAGCATTATCTAATATTTAACTCGTTAATGCTCAAAAATCACCTCGCTAGTATTGATATACATTTTGCAGTTCCGGCACATTCTATAAGAATTTTATACAAGAGTAACCGGAAGAGTGCCTCGTAGAACCGTCCCCCAAGTTCGAACGGATCCCATAAAGCCAAATATGAAATACGCAATGAAATTTGGATGACCATTTAAAATTGAATTTCGAAATTGGTGTCTCTAGTGGGATAAGGATGTACTAGGATGTGCTGGTATTTCAGGAGATTCCGACTAGTGAAGGCATGCGCCATCTGTGAGCTAGATCCTCAACCAATCTGTTAATTATTTTTTGTTCATTAATTTTCAGTAAATTGTTACCTGAGATTTTGACGGTAGGTTCAGGACGTCGCGGGAGATCAGGAAAACAATTAAATGTTGAATATTATTGTGAGGAGGGCTGGCATTTTTTCCAGCTGGGCCGCGGGGCGCCGGAAAAAATGCCTGCCCTCCTCACAATAATATTCAATATTTAATTGTTTTCCTGATCTCCCGCGACGTCCTGAACCTACCGTCAAAATCTCTGGTGATAATTTTGTCCATATTAGCGAATCGAAAATATTTTGCAAAAAAAAAAATTTCGGCTGCAAAAGAGAATCGAAGTAACACACATTATAGTCTCGCTTCTCCAATCCGCCTCTTATCCCCCAGGCTACTGGGTTTCTTGTTAAAAATGGGTTCGGAACTTCTATTTGTTTCGCAAAACTACGGACTTAGCCGATTTTTCTCAAAATCATCTCGATGAACTCGGCAAGGCTCTCGCCTGACGAATCCAAGGCATCTGCCTGCCTCGACGGCTCTCTCGCCTGGCGATGGGCTCTGGACTTAGAATATTTTTCGCTGGGTGGACACTGGACTTGAACACATGCATATTTTCTCGGGGAGGCTTTGCACCTCACCTTGGGCCTCACGGTACTCCGAGACGGCTCGTGAGCGGTTGGCCGTCGATGGAGCTACTCTTTTTTGAAGCGTGAGCCGGTTCCTGGAAAACATTCGATACCATGCTTTTTCGCGTGTGATAGGTCAATTAACTCTAGTTATTGGACTTCGTTCTGTTAGGTGCATGACGTAATTTTTGACTCGGTGCGAGAAAATGTAGCTCATATGTTTATTGTAATCACGAATGACACCTTAAAAACCAAAGAACAATTGTTCTGACTGCACACAATGTTGCTATGCAGAATAGGATAAAATCAATTTAGAATAATTGGACGACATATTTGGCTACCAACACACGGATTAAGGCATTTTTTCATATGCTACACATAAAACAAATTTTTTTACAAATAGTTAAGCTGCTATTTAAGTATTGCATGATGGTAATTAATTGTAATAATACCGGTTTCATGGTTTTTTTCGCTATTAAACAATTCGTTAACAATTTGTTTCAGATACGTATTTGCAGGAAATACCGACATTCCATTCGAGTGGAACTATGTATTTAAAAATCTGTTATAATTAAATTGAATTACCCACGTTGCCGAATGTATGGCAGAGGGTATTAATGTATTCAGATTTTTTTGAGATTAATAGAATACATTAATTTAGTAGTCTGTCCTTGTTGATTTGAATTTTTACCTCAGGTGTTCAACTCAGAAAAAAAGGTCTTCATTTATTTGGCTAATCCCTGTATTTCTTTTTAAATTTTAAGCAGCATAGCAAGGCAAAAAGTCATTCAAACATTACAAAAATAGAAATATTTACAAATTAAACAATCATTCTTGTTTATTTCATTTTTATTACTCATAAATACATTTGTTGAGATACATCTGTATTAGAAATTGAATCAATATTCCAAATATCCTTTTCTAACCGAAATATTTTACTGAAATACCCTCAGCCGCTATCCACAATGTTAGCGATGGAGGTGTTACATTTAAGGCTGAAACCCACATGGAGGGCACTTCTTTAGATGCTGACAACACTGTCCAACTTGGCACCAGCAAAGGAAATATACACCATTCTTTATTTACTTTGGTGAGAAAGCTTGCTGATCCACCTTGATTCCCATGGATGCTCCTCCTCTAGCATAAGCATCCATAGGAAGACCTGAGGGAAAACAATTGGAAAAGGATTATGAATTTTGAGTTGTTTTTTTAAAGCTATTAGTAGGTTGTTTTAAGCAAAAATGTGCATTCAAAAGGGCTAAAGAAATATTTACTGGTTTAAGATTGAAAGATTGGTTCCCCTTCAAAAAAATAATGGAAACTTTCACTTTGAATCTATGCAAATGACTACATCAAAATATCAGTAATATGCATTAATTATAATGGAAATGAATTTCGTACAAATGGTATTTTAGTGAAACTGATGCTATTCATCCATGACAATGTATTGGAAATTATTCTATTAACAAGTGCTGCTACCTCATAAATTTTCAACCATTTATTATCTAAAAATAATGGGTAAAAACCCTTTAAATGAATATATCTGTGATGAAAAATGGTTACGAAAGCCTTTCTGAAACAAATAATTTCATATCATCAGTCATATTACCATGTAAGAAATTTGAATATAAATGAATTGATATGTTCGTGCATATTGATCAAATGAAATTTTTTAAAAGCATCCACATTTCAAAGATTTCAAAACATATTTAAATTTTGTCACATGAATGTGGAAATTTTAATATTAAATTAAAATAAAAATGGAATCTTCAACAAAAATGGAGATGAGGTACAATGGAACATGGAGCAAACTATATTTTACTGTTTTAAATTTGATTACTTAATGGAGAATCACCTGGGCTAATAATAAATCTCGCAACATGTTTTTTCAGACTTATTGATCGATTCATAGTTTATTCTAAGGAATGAAACAGTTTCTGGCGTAAGTTGATGGAAAATCTTCATACTGACTTTTAATAATCAAACCACTTTACTTTTCCACAAACTTTTTAATTTTTACAACCCAGGTTTCGTTATGGCATAACATCATCAGGTAGCCTGATGATGTTATGCCATAACGAAACCTGGGTTGTAAAAATTAAAAAGTTTATGTGGAAAAGTAAAGTGGTTTGATTATTAAAAGTCATTATTCTAAGGAGCTCCAACCACTGCTTAGCCTTCCCTTCCACCTTCCTCACCTGCCCATGTGAGCTATATATCCCAAAAAGGTGACCAAATATAAACCAAGGAATGAAGAAAATTTAATAATAAGGACAGAATGATAGTAGAGGTGTGAGTGTTGGGTGAGTCCAAGGCAGGAGAGGTGGGAAAACTAGGGGTAAACAAGGAATGTCTCACAAGTCATCAAACATAACACCTGCCCTGCTTAATATTCTTTAACAGAGGCAAGTAGCACTTATTTAAAAAAATTATGTTGAAATATCATCACTTACAAAATTGCAAATGCTAGTGAATAAGCATATATTGGAAGATTATGAAATGGTATGGAAATTGGAAGAAAAATCACATGGGAATTAAATTAAAACTAAGTTTGCAGCATGATAAGGGAGGGAGGAAACATTGTTTGGGAATAATTTGAAGAAAGTGGGAAGAATTGCAGGGCATATTGACTAGAAATTCAAATGCAATTAATGCAATAAAGTATGAATGCTGGGTGTGAGGTAGAAGGAAATAAGTTAGTTTTATGTTTTAAGGGTGGATCAACAACAAAGGTACTTTTGTATCACTGCTGATTAATTTAAGAAAATAATCCTTATTAGTCAATTTAAAGCCATCTTATATTTAAAGGCAGGATAAACATAAATAGTGGATACTTAGAATGAATTGAAAGTAGATGTTAAACTTGTGTGGTGGAAAACCTGACACCCAGTAAACACCACAGCTTGGAGAGAAGTGACCTAATGGATATCTCAGGAGGAAAACCACCAGTACACAACACCAGAATGTCTCTATCACTGAAGAACATCATTCATGGGAGAAATTTTTAACCATCTGGTGAAATCAAAAATTACTGCAAAAACAGAAAAGAATGAAACAAAGAAAATGCACAAACAGTAAATAAAGGAATGATTGCCCAAATAATATTTTTGTTGTCCACGGACCATACATATATCATGTATGTTTGAGTTTTCAAACAAAAAACTTATATGATATATTTTGCCTCAATGAACAATATAAAAAAGAATGTACATATAAAAGTATGCAATAAAAATTATGTATCACTATTTTTAGAGTGCGTACATAACATTATGTATACAAAGGTTTTTACCTAATTAAATTGCTTGTCTTTGCAATTCCAGGTTTTCCATCCACGTTGGTTGTGTTTTGACAGTTTCACCAATCATGCTGCCGGCATCTTTAGGTCTAAGGTATTGAAGCTTTCTTGTCCACTTTACATATACTTGGTAGTCAAGTACTGTGCTCTGATTGGATTTTACATTCACAGCTTAGTAGCAGGATATCCAACATTCATGTTGATATTTCTTGGTCTTTGACAAGAAAGTTTCGAAAAATACCTTCAGCCTAAAGAGGCAGGTATGATGGACAGAAACTGTCATCACCAAAAGACAACCAATGTGGATGGGGAACATGGAAATGCAAAGATGAGCATTAGGATTATATGTCATTTAAAAATTTATTTCATGAAAAAACCATTTCATTAGAAGGAATTTCCCCAGTTTGAATTTGAAACCACAATTTCTCACTCATTGAAAATGAGTTTGGCATAGTGTTATAAATTATTAGACCCATTAAAAATCTGGTTTTATATAAAAGTACTGATTTATTATAACTTATGTTGATGTTATGATTTCTAGTTTAATGAGTGGATACTGCTATTTGCATGAAACATATGGATATTATTTATCATTAAGGTGAGGAATTAATGCTAATTCTGGTTTTACTGAAATTATTTTAATTTGTTTTAGTTTAACTCTTTGAAAAATATATTACACACAAATTAAGCAGGGGGTGTGGTAGCCCATTGGGTAGTGAGTTGGTTTACTGCCTTGGAGGCCTGGATTTGATTCAGGGTGATACCTCTTGAGACCCTTTGTCCATCCATGCTGTGGGTTTTTTTGGGTACCAGATCTTCCTGGCAAACTTCAAAGTGGCACAAGAAAAGGAACTGGCCCCCATTATTAGCCTCTTTATTAGTCACTGTTAAGAAATTCAGCTTTTTACTACATGAGGTATAACAAAACCAACCTACAATTTCATTTATTGTTGTTGGATAGCCTAAATGAAAATAATATCCCAGTCAGCATAAGCTTACTCAAGTACAAGAAAAGAGATAAGAATGGTAACTAATCTACCTGGATTATTCCTTGCCAAGTAACTGCTCCAAACATTTGATGTATGCATTACATTAATATTCCTAATAGAATGATGCGATGTAATCCAGAAACCGAAACTTTACGTACTGTTAAGTGGTCCCTGGAATGAAATCCTAATCAATACATTGGGAGAAATCTGAAATTAAAATAGAATTATTAAGTGGTATTCTTAGATTGAGGAAAACATAGGATAGAGATATGATTTGCATGTTCACGTTCACTGGATTCTCTAGTTTCACGCAGGCTAAAAAAAGTTCATCAAGAGCTTTACAATCATAGCCTTCTTTCAAAAAATCTTTTTGGATCAATTACTAAGATATAAATCAACAAAGACAGTTGGTGAAACTCATTCAAGCCCACCTGAAATATGCTGAGCAGCATCCTGTAATTCCAATGACCCATTGGAGCAGTGAAATCTTCCCTCAATCTGACATTCACTCTTTCCTCCCTCCGCAGCCACGAACAATGTTTCCAGAGAGCTCAAATGGGTAGCATGTTGGTTTACTGCTTTGGAGACCTGCATTTGATTGACGGTGATGCCTGTTGAGACCCTCTGCCCTTCATCCATGCTGTGGGATTTTTCAGGTACTAGATCTTCCAGGTAAACCTGAAAGTGGCACAAGAAAAGGAACTGACCGCCATTTTTACCCTGTTGATTTGTCACTGTAACATAAAATTTAGCTTATTACTAGGCGAAGTATATCAAAGCCAACCTATGAGGTCATTAATGTTGTTGGATAATCCAAATGAAAATAACATCCCAGTCAGCATAAGCTTACTACGTACTGTGGGTTAACCCAAATCCATAATGCTTTAAGTCAAATTTGAATACAATTTGATAAACTAACCTAATGATTAAACAAGAGTAACCACAGTGATGAGCTAAAAGATAGGTTTTTATAAATATTAGAGTGCAGCTCACCTCACTAAGGCCTTTTGTGTGTCTGAGTTAAAAGTTTGATGGTATACCTCACACCCGGTTGCAGAGGTGTTCAGCAAATTAGGACATCATGCCAAAATTAAGGAACAGGAATGAGGCAGTTCATTTTGTGCTGCCTGTGGTTTGCATGTTGAGCACCCTAAAAATATTCAAATTACAGTGAAGCTGGGAATTTTCCAAAGTCACCAGGAATCAAGCTTGGCCCTTGAGAGTTAAACATTTGTCTAATCCCTTGGCTACCACACCTCCCAGAAGAAATGATTCCGTACTAAGTTTCCATCCATTTTTTCAATAAATAATAAGATCAGTAATCCTGCATCAATGGGATTATTACAAATTGAGCTTCTTTGGTTACTTTTTGGATTGATTTACCAAATAAGTGATGATTTCAACATGGGCTACTACAAATTAAAAACAAGCTAATTTGAATCTGTATATGCACCTTAAAGGTAAAAAAATTGATAAATTTCAAATCAATACAAAAAAATTACATGAACCCACTTGACTTTTCAGGCACTATATATTTAAGAAGTGGTCTCAAAATGTTTTACCACCACCAGAAATTGGTGCCATATTATACAAGTAAGTTTTCATCATGGAATAATTTTTAAATTGGGTAAAAAATTTCACAATAAAGGTAAGACATACTTTTACCAATTGTACTAAATAATAAAATTCTTGAATAATATATTAGTTCATTAGTGAATAAAAGTTATCAGTTGCTATTGGAAATGCACTGAAATACAGCCACTTTTAAGAATGTGCTCATTTTCTCCTCAGCAGCAGGTGGAGATTTTTCAGGTGATTTCCCTGCAATAGGCCTAAGATGAAATGATAAGGGAAGCTAGAAATGTTTCAGCCTAGGTAGCCCGACGCTCGATTTGAGCTCACAGCCTCTATACTTCCATGGCGAGCGAGATACTAATTAGGGTGCCACCGTCGCGTACGAATGAATGAACTACAAATTTCAGGTAGAATTTTTATCCACTGAATACGCGATTGAATCTAAAGTCCCTCCCCATTTCGAATTACATGCCAAGCGAGGGTTATACCAGAAGATCAGATTATAAATTGTGGAGCGTCTACATTGACTAAGAATTGGACGTCGCAAATCGAAATTTCAATGCGTGTGCACACAAGAACTGGAAGCTACCGCGGTCGTGATTGCAACCTCAGTATTGCCGACGATCGGCAACATTTGTAATTTTAGGGGAGGTGGCCGAAAGCCTAGGTCATTAGCGCAATCGGGGGTGGCTAAGAAAGGAGGAAGGAAGGAGAGAAACCTGACGTCGGCAGTAGTCCACTCGTAACGAAAGGCGCAAACGGGTCCGCAGGTTAACGTCCCAAACGATCGATCACGCCTTAAAAATACCTCCCGCCTCTAGGATGCAAACTAGGACCCTGTGGGTGGGTAGCCAGTAAAGTGGGTACCCATTGCACCATCCCGATCCCCCGTTATGATAATTACGGGACCATCATTAATACATCCCCGGGACAACCACCAACGACAATTGAGCCAAGCTGAAGATCGCATTTACCGTGTACTACAACCCTTTGCTCAGTGTATGTAAAAACGAATGCCAGTAAGAGAAAGCACAAAATAATTTTTGCAGGCTGACTACACACGTACCAACATACAACCGTCAATTTTGGCAAGTGGCTCTAAGATCTAGCTAATTGAAACCTGACAATTAGAAACTTGATACATTGAGTGCGCTTATGAAGAAGCCTAATGTACCACTGTATGTTTGCACGTGGGCTTGTATTAAATCGCAACTCACCATTGATTTAGCGCTGCTCGTGATTTCGACTGCTTAATCTTCCCCTCGCGGGTTCCACGAACTCCGGGATAGCGACGAGTCCATCCGCTTCGACGGCTGCCTCATCCCGCCTCTCAAAGCGAACTGGCGAGACCTAATGCCCGTCACCAAGTGAAGAGACTTTGGGGGGAAGGCGGGGGTGAGGGTGCTAGGGGGGTTTATTCTCTAGGGGGGAGACTTCGCACAAGAGAGTGAAATCGAATTGAGGCGTAGGAAAAGGAGGCGGAGGGAAATGCTAGCCCATTTCAATTCCGATATTGCGCACTTCGCATATCTGCTAGGGACTTCTGCTGGAGCAAACTGGGGTCCTGAAGTTAACCGCTCACTTCCTCGCCGAAAGCTGGATTGCCGAGTATACGCACAGCTGCCTTCGAGACCATCAGCCAACAATGCAATTGTGTGCCCCTATAGAAATGCGCGTGCGTCATTAAACCAGCCATCGTGCGACCATTCAATGAATCCAGACTTGGGTCTCATTGTCAGTCCATGGCTATAAAAATACATGCCGTAACACACATGTAAGAAAATTAGCCCAATGATGATTCTAATGTCTTTGCGACCCGAGATATAATTTACAAGTTCCAATTAAATTGGTGATAAAATTTTGTAAGGAATATTTCAACGGGAACTCGGTAAAATAAATGACACCTTGTACATAACGGAGAGGGTGAGTTGGATGGAGTGTCAAAGGAGACAGGGAGGGATGGTTGAGGCACAGGTGAAGCAGCATTGACAATCTCGCCTCTGAAGTACGATGAGCCAACTGCATCCCATCCGACGGACAGTGCAGTGCACTGGGATATCCTTGGGTAGCATTGCCAATCCCAATCTCTCTACCCTCGTGCGGGTAGGTGGATTGAGAATTCTCCCGCAGTAACCCCGCCTGCCGTAAGAGGTGACTAAAAAGGCGGGGAGACATACCACGAAAAAAAAACCCTAATAAGAAATGGATACTTCCAAACAGTATAATTGATTTACTGTCTTCGTTCGGCCATATCATCCGGCCTGCGATCCACATGGGAGTTGCCGCGCCTGGAGGCCGGTGAAGTGAGAGAAGGGGATCCCGGAGGGTGAGCGCTCCGGTTCCCAACCCGGTTTTGGAAATCCGCTATGGACCAGGGAGTAATTTCCTCTTCGCCCCGGATTTCGTTAAAACGGGTGTCCGGGGTCTATCCACTCCCAGTCAGACTTCATTGTACATTTTCTAGCAACACGATTTTTTAAAATTCACTACACCATCATGTCAAAGACGTGAATGAGACGTCTACTCCTTCCTAGTAAATATTGAAAATTTATTTCATCTGGTGCATCACTGTTGTCCGTTTAGTGTACATTTTTCTGTCTAAATATCCCATTTTCCCATAAGTATTACAAGTACTTTCAGCCATTCCAGGTGTGGCTCTTATTGGGTAATTACCATACCCTCTTCCGGATTCGGGTTCTGCTTGTAATCGGGTTTAGCCGGGTGAGATGAGTACTTCTTCCTTGTTAATATTGAAAATTTATTTCATTTGGTGCATCACTGTCTTCCGTTCGGTGTAACTTTTTCTCTCTAAACCATCTCAGCAGGTTTCCGTTCAAATATTTCGTCATTGGGAGTGGAGTGGGAATGCTTTTTGTCAGCAGCTTTTTATGCCTTGGCTCTTTGATTGATATTTTTAACAAAAACATGTTATCTTTTAGAATGTAAACCCCTCTTCTTAATTCTTCATATTTCAAACAGAACTTAATAATGGTTTCCCACTGATTTGCTGATGAATTACCTTCATTCCTTACTTCATCTTCCTCACGTATTCTCGGCACTGCCTATCCTTCTTTGGCAAAATACGCTATCCATAATTTTGGCTTGCACTAAGATTCGTGATTTTTTATCTTGAACTTTCCTCGCAATTGTTCGTTTTACATGTCTCCTTTCGTTCTTAATTTCTTCAGGTCTCATCAAGAAAAAGGCGTATGATCAGTTCTCTTGTTTGCTGTTTCTATAGTCGCATAAAACTGCCAACTTAAGATACTTGTTAAAGGGAAGCATGCCGTCGAAAATAATCTCCTTTCTTTGAAGAAACAATTTCTGCCCCAGTTTGTAGCATTCCAGTATTCTCCTTCTCAAATAAATAGGATATCATGAGTTAAGCTCGTCAAAGAAGTGCTTCATTAAATCTAATGCAATTTTATGCATTACCTTTCAGGTCTCCCTGCCACGACTTCTTGGTCCATGTTTCTACTCTATAGAGTTCTTTTCATCATTTCATTTTCCCCGAATTAAAAAACTGACTTTGCGGGGTAATGGCTAAAATACTTACTTATTACACCATAACACCGGGGTCTTCAATAGTGCTGCTCGTATTTTTTCAAACGAGAATTATAACGCAGATTCAACTAATTATAACCTCTTGGCTTCGAAATGGAGCAAGTTTTTTTTCCGGTTCTCTCATTTCTCTGGTATATTTTCACATCTGAATTACCTATCCGGTACAAAAAACAGCTTTTCAATTATATCATCTGCGGTTCTGCCTTTCAAAATCAAAATCTATCTATATTTAGCAGTGGAAATGACGCTCAATACGAAACCCTTCGCAGTTTGCTCCTGACGCAAGATTTGCTTGACACGTCCCCCTCTCCCTCAAACTTCCCTAATCACAATGCTCCTCCTTCCTAGGCGACTGCTAGCTCCCTGCACCCTGTGGTAACCAACTGGTGAAGCGCCGAAATATCATACGATTCAACTTCCTAAATACGATCATCACAATGAATTTTTCCCGGTTGGCATATCTGTTTGACAAATACCCGTGGTCTCCCCTCCCAGTACGTTATTATGCTTTATTTTTTCAACAGCTTCAAAGATGAAAGCACATATAAACTCTGGGAAATAGCAACACATTCAATCTTCTGATAAATTATTCAATCCCGATTTACTGCGGCACGAATTTTTTCTCGGAGGGATCACTCTTTCCCTAAACATATATTTATTCGCTAATTTTAAAACCCCATTTCGTCGTCTCTCAAATTGGCGAGAATCCGATATGTACACTTCAACAAACAGGTCACTAGTATTAGGCTGAGCCTGAAGTTTTTAATTACGGCCTTCGCAAAGCCGTGTGCTCCTCAATATTTATCCATTCGCTATGCACAAAAATAAAGTTATTGAAGCTAAAATTTTCGGTGTCTTATTTCCTATTCTTCACTTGCAATTTTTATGAGCATTTCCGTTAGAGTACTATGCTCAACCTTCATGGGTCCTGCATTGATTCTTCCTAGAGTAATTTCACTTCTGGATATAATCGCTATTTCTCTTACTTCATTTTTCCCTTTCACATTTTCATGTGAAATTTTCACCTTAAATTTACTTTGTCTGGTTGAGAATCGTGAGGACATAATTTTTTTCGGATGCCTACTTTTTTGTAATTGTGGACACCTACGAAGCCAACGGTAAGGTTTTTTGGCGTAATTCTACCGCCTCGTAAAACTCAGGTTGCATAATATGACAGTTGTACAGATGTATAATATTGATACCATTATTTCACCTATCTTCTCCTGTTAGTCGTTTGATGCTGCGACCAACGAAGTTTTTATGTAGACTGCTTCTGCTGCTGCCCCTTTCCACGTCTTCTCAGAGACCCTCTGAATTGCATATTCTCTCTGGCAAGGATTATTTTCCCCGCGGATTTCCTTCGACTCCGGCTCAGTCCAAATTTTGGGCACTATGACGCCGAATGAAGACACCTTGGGATCTGAAACTTTTGATGATCGTTCTCCGTATTTCAAAAACAAATGAATTTCTTAGTCAATGCACTTGTCATTCCATGCATATTTTTCTGGAGATGCGCTATTGAAAAAATGACGCGAATTTGTAAATGCAGCAGTATACAGCTTTGTTGAGTTACCAGCATTGCCTCTATACCTTCGGATTTTGCAATCATTGCTGCACAAACCTGTTGCGATAATCATATTATGAAGATATAACAGGAGGCCTTAAATCAGTTGTTAACGATCATTTACTCTCCATGTCTTAACGTAAATTATGCGCCCATTCGCTCAGCCGCCAGTCTACGCTGCAGCTGATTTTACTCAACGTTCGTCGATTTGGGCAGCGTAATATTTTTTACGCATTTCTAAGATGTAACTGCTTTAGCTCTTTACGTTAATGAATACCTAATCTGGTAAACCTGTTGGTGTTATCATAGATTTGTCAAAGATATTTTCCTCTAGTAGAATCTCATTATTTTACCAACACAGTACCTTGAAAATTGTCACATTTCTTGCATCGGCTTACAGTCTTCATTTGGTTTCACTTTTTCCCGTAATCACTTGTAACATATCGGTTTTTCAGATATTCCTGATCTTGCTTACCGTATATACAACGTTCAAAAAACCAATCGCACAAAGGGTCATTTACGCAGAATATTCGCAAGTGAATTTCATTTCGGGAGAGGTAATTCAGAGAATTCTGAATGAGAATTCATTCTCTGCATATTTCTTGAAGCCCTTTGGGGAGGAATATCGTAAACCTCTCGTCAATTTCCTTCCCAGCCTGTGACTGTTTAGCATCACGTTACTTCATTGACCAGTGCCACAAGATTGCATTTGGTGCATTTGCAGCTTAACATATTTCACTGGTGATCAGTTTTGTGCCTTTGCGTCATTTTGCGATAATGAGAATCTTCTCTCACACTAACTGCGTCATTATTCTCTCACCACCGCCACTTCCCCTGCAATTCTTCTTTTTCCAAATAGGTTGTCAAATGATATGTAAATAGGGAGCGCCACTTACTTCTGCACACTTATTTTTAGGCTTTCATTGAATCATTGTCTTCAACATTCATCTAGCAAAATTCATTGCTCGGCCGACCCGTACGCATTCCTTGCTCTTCTCATACTCATCTCATCACACATTTCCTGGGTTATTTTAACTCTTGCTACTTGTGTGTGGCTCTCTACACGTTCAAATATTCGAACTCGACATATTTATGCGTCGGATTTATGGACTGAAAAATTCATATTTCGCCTACGGTAATCACCCTGCACCATTCAACGAGGTGATTTCGCAAGTTACAACATAATTAACACGGTTAACTGGGTATTCTATGTTGCAATTGCAACTCAATTTCTCAAGTATGTGTTCGTCCAGTGTTCTAATTCTAATTCGTTCAATCTTCTAATTTCACGAACATATTCCCCTAAAATATAGTCGCATTTGTTCTCATTGTCGCCGGCTCCCAATCTTCATTCATTTTCAAATTTTTCCCCGAAGACTGGAAATGTACCGGTTAAATTAATTCGAATTTTTCATTTAATCTATACTATACTCAATGGTAGTTAATTCTACTGATGATTTTCTCAGATTAATCCTGACGGAATCATGTCTTGTTACATTTTCCCATCAGGATTACTTTCAGTAGTTCCAGTCGTGGTTCTATTTTGGATTTTAATTACCATAATCTCTTCCGGAATCTTGTTTTGCTTGTAATGGGATTTAGCATGTGAGATGTGTACTTCTTCCTTGTTAATATTGAGAATTTATTTCTTTCAGTGCAATACTGTCTTCCGTTTTTTGTAAAATTTTCTCTCTACACCATCTCAGCAGGTGTTCGTTCAAACATTACGTCATTGAGAGTGGAGTAGGTATGCATTTCGTCCGCGGCTTGAAATATTTCACATGTGGCGTGTCCTCCTTTCTTTCTCACTTCTTTTTAGACGTCTTCTCCTCTCGCTGGAGCTTTGCCCACTCCTCCATCTTCATCCCCCGAAATTACTTTGTATTAATGAAATGACTGGGACAACGAGATGTTTTTCCACTCTTCATCTCTATTCTGAGACTTCATTGTATATTTTCCTGAACTACGATCTATTAAAATTCACCACACTATCATTTCATAGGTACTTTATGCCTTGGCGGTTTAATATATTTATCAAAACATTTCTGTGAATGTTTTCTCGAGCTTCTGCTGAATACTTCTCACATGTAATGATGATGAGGTCCAATTTTTATCTTCACCCTCCCCCCTCCTCTCCATCACCTTCCCTCGACGAATTTGTGACCAGTGATACTATTAGAATTTCCCCCCATCCCCCTGTGTAACCTCTGAACATGTTTTCCCGAAGAAGCCGGGAAGCCTTGTGCCCCCACCCTCTTTCTTCACGGACGATGTGGGAAGGCCCACGCTGCGGGACAAAGCCCACCCCTACACCCCCACCACCCTCTCGCCGATATTTGCAAGTAAAATCCCTACTCCACCCCTCCCTAAACCCTTGCTAGGGCTTTCCCCCCGTCCCCCTTGGAATCATATAGACAGTGATCCCAAATATTTACTCCTTTTCGCACACTTATTTGTGCATGGATACATTCGCCCGGTCAACGACGGGGGAAACACCGATCTCATTCCCTTTCTCCAGGGCCCTAGGAGCATGGCGCCGCACCGAGGGATGACCCTCAACGAGACACCCCCTGCATCCAGCCACGAGGTTTTCTCCGGACTATGTTGCCTTCCCCACCCTTTTCTCCTCCCCCGCACCTTTTCTCCTCCCCCTCTCATATGTCACCCACGTGGCGTTCCACCTCCCCTCCCTCTTCGCCCCATTTTCAACTAACCTCCCCTTACTTGCTTTTCAGCATAGACGCTGAGCCAATGAATCCCTTGAACTGCTTCTGTGCATCATTTGAAGATTAACACTCGGCTCGACCTCCCCTGACCTTTCTGCTCTCATTTAGTCCGCCGTCAATGCCACAAAGCAACAAACAAACAGGGTGTTCCCTCCACATCCCCTCTGCAAACAGCGATTCTGAGCCATGCCATGGTACTTCTCAAAGTTTATCTCAGTTACGTACTTCTATTGACAGGCCACTCTCCCAGATCCTTCCTTGCTTCCCCGAATTCCTTCTTCCCTTACCTCCATCACACTCACAATTTTTTTCACTGCCAGCATATGCTTATTTCACAATACATGGAATTGTGTTTTGGTTTGCTTGCTTTTGTTGGATTACATGTTTCTTCATTCATTTAACTTTTCGTCAAACGACACCCTCATATACTATATATAGTAGACAATGAGATGTGACTGTTACCAGAAGATGATGTAGTTTCATCGAAACCGGTCGCATTAATAAAAAAATGTATTTTGTGGAAAATTGCCAATTTTAATTAATCATGATATTCCACTATATCACGCCTGAAACGTCTCTTTTTTTTCTTTAATGATGTACCATCCAAAGGGTGACGCACTCCACTTGTGGAAAAGCGATCGTGTGCTCCTTAATTTAGGATCGGGATATCGCTGAGAAGTACTACCAACGCCGGAATTCGAATACAGCCCCTAGGAGTAGTAAGCCAGTAAACTAGTCACCGCACCGACCCAATTCCAAGTTTCGTTCGTCTCGGGTACGAAATCGTTGTATACACGACAAACAAAATGAATCGGATGTATAACATTGAGAGAATAAATGTTAATCTTGTCTGCCTTAAAATATTCTCACTCATAGATCTAGGAACCTTCCTTCGGTAAGGATTTCGGACAATAGCAAAGAAATATTGCCTTAAGCAATCATGAACTATTTTATATAAGAACATTTTGAACAATATTTCAGTGTAAGGAAACCGAAAATTAAAAAAAAATAGAGACAAAATATGCAAAAATATATGCAATGATTTATTTGGGAATTGTTGATGCGCAATCATTTTTAAAGCACATTTAAAAGGCTAATCCCTGTTCTATTGCCAGAAAAATGCGAAAAATATTTTATGGGGTTGGCCAAATTCAGACAGCTGTCATTTGCTTATATCCAAATTTCATTTCCAAGAAATGAAAATTCTAAACCTTCGGTCATATTTATTTGATATGCTAAATATTCTCTCGATGCTACTGCGTTTTTGGACAAATGGATAAGTGAGCACTTCTGAAGAATTCTAACAACAAAATGACCGAAAATCTTAAGATTCTGTTACATGCCTGGATAATTGGTGTTTTTCATTAATAGTCAAACCTAATGCCCAGGGTAATAGCCTCTTCTGATCGGATATCTTTTTGCTATAAAAGTAGTACCTACATGCAACTTCCCATTATTTGGATTACTCGGTTGTCTGTGTGGGTATGAATTTAAGTACTTTTGCTTGTTTTGCATGTGGTTTTATTCTGTCTTAAGGGTGGTGTACTAACTTCCCCCGCCATACGCCCTTGCGGTGGCCTGCGGCGTATTGGGTTGATGTACATGTAAAATATGCTTTGTACAACCCTAGTAGGTTCAGGCGTACCTTTGTGGAAGTGATACACTCGTGTAGTCAAAGAACTGGTGGACTTGGTATTTTTCTTACTATTTATTGAAAATAAATGCACCCGGTTTCACATTAACTTGGCTTTATCTTCTGGCACGAATCTAAAGCATGAAGCTCAATGTATAAAAGGCAAGGGCAGGAGGAGGGAAAGCAGGGGGGAGTGGGAGAAGGATACAACCTGGAGCTTGGAAAGGGTCGGTGAATGGGGTAATTGTTAAAAGACTAAGGATGTGCGTCTTCCCAGAAAAGGACGACACTTGGAAGGGTGCAAGGGGGAGTGTCAACTGGAGGCCCTTGAAAAATATGATTGGGGAGAGGGGAAGGTGGTTGACCGGGGAACACGGAGATCTTAGGACTGTGTTTGGGACCCACGAAATTGGCCCGCCCCTTGGTCAAGGTCCCCCGGCGGTCGGAGAACATTGAGACCGGGGGGTGGGAGTGGAAGGAGGCGAGGGAAGGGAGCAAGCATTGGCCCTGGAAGCAAGAGGGAAGGAAGGCAGCCGAGGGAGTGAATTACTATTTCGAAGAGAAAGAGGAATTTGGTGAGGAAAACAAAGAAAGTTGGAAGCAATTCTCGTCCGATGCAAGGAGACATTTTAGGCAATTCAGGCATTGGTGAAATTGCTATCTGCTTGAATCGGAAAGATAAAGTGTCCCTGAATCTGGTAGGCACAAATTACTGTGTGGGAACTGTTAAATATTGCATAGACCAAAGGGGAAGAAGTGTCCTGACTTGCTCCGAGGAACATGAAAGTTTTTTTTTAAAACACCAATCCTACGTCTCTGTTCGCCAAAAATGTATTGGACAGCGATCACAGTAGCCAGCAGCAACCTAGAGTTCTAAAACCCTTACCAAAAGGTTTTAAAATGGATGGATTTGAGCAGATTGGAATTTCACCGATGCCTGAAATGCCTAGCATTTCTCCTTTCAACAAGAATTGCTCCCAGGAGGAACCATGCCTCTCGGTCCCTTCCCTTGCCCCCTTCCACTCCCACCCCCGCCCCCTGTCTCCAAGTTCTCCGACCGTCGGGGAACCTTGTATGCTGGGTCCCAAACAGTCCTAAAATGTACAGATTCCCCAGTCAACCACCCCTCTCCACGCTCAAATTTTTAAAGGGCCTCCAGTTGACACTCCCCCGTGCACCCTTCCAAGGGTCGTCCTATTCTGAGAAGACGCGAATCCTTAGTCCTTGAGCAATTACCCCATCCACCGACCTTTCCCAGGCTCCAGGTTCTTTCCTTCTCCCGCTTCCACTCAAAATACTCCTCCTTCCTTGCCTCTAATATAGCTGCGTCTAGACTCGTTAGTTAGGCGCCTGGATCGCTCAGATTTAGGGAGAACGCCATCTTGAAGGGTGTCCAAACTCGTTAGGCAGCGAGAGGGAGCAAATTTAGGCTCATATTTCGGCCCGCTGATTTATAATACAAGAAGTGTATCCTAAACATGCCATATTGCAACTCCTTTATTCCAAGTGCCAAAAGCGAGACAAATAGCCGAAGAAGAATCGCCATAACTGATCGTAGGATAAATATTGAATAGATACTAAGTTTAACATAGAAATATAGAACATTTTCTCTAGAAAAGTATGCATGAATATAAAGGAACAACATTCGACATAAAGCATATCTTAAAACAATTATTGACAAGAATTAATGACCGAAAAATTACCCTGGAGTAAATACTAAATAAATATGATAAAAAGATTGAAATTATTGAAATGTAATACTATCTGAACTAATAATTAAAGCAAAATATAAAAAAACGTATAATCTATAAAAAGTTAAATATAGTCCTATTAGAGAAAATTAATACGAAATTAGTATTAAAAATCACCCAAGCTACTAAATTTTAAAAAATAATTGGAAAACTTCAATAAAAAATTGCCACATGAATTGTAAAGTGAACTCGAGATTACGCAAAAACCATTACGCGGTTTTGCAAGTCCATAAATGTTTCCAGAAGCTATCTCAAGTATCAAAATATTTACATTCGGACATCATCTGTTTATTCCTTATTCTTAGCTACATAGATGGCAATACTACTGCATGGGGTGTCCAAACTCAAGCTGCCTTCTCTTTAGGCACCTAACATTTAGAAATCCACCTTAAAGCGTGCTCCCTAATGCCCAATCAGTTCGGACGCAGCTATAGATTGAGATTCCTACCTAAAACTGTTGCCAGGAAGTGCGGTCTTGTTAAGGTGAAACCAGTCGCATTGATTTAAATAAAGTGTGCAAAAGTATGTCCATGTATGTCACTTCTTTAAATATTCTTATTTAGTTCAAATTAATTTTTAAAGATTTCTTAGTATCTTCAGTTACATTGTGTTTGCTTGGGTTTAATTCCAAGTGACCCCTATGGGCACCCCGCAAAAACATTTGTCAGGCTTTCTCCAATTATAAAAAATTAACATCTCATGACCCGCTCAACATGTACTAGGAGAAATATATTGTTCAGAAAGAGCTAACATTATGTCGAAAATAAATTTGTTCAAAAATAATATACCTATCAAAAACTATGTTTCGTAAAATTTCACATCACAGGTTCACATTTTATAACCTACCGCACCAGCAGGGAAGGATATAATGGGCGGGGAATGCCCAATTTGGGGGAAGTATTTTCTACTATCATAGAATTGAAAATGAATATTAATTATATGCCCGTCACGACTTTTAAATAGTTTCTGCTCCCCATGAATAAATTTATCTACTGCAGAGTAGGCTACAATCCCTGAATTGATGTGATTATTTTTAATTAAAATGATTTTACAACTTTCATATGTGAAAATGGGACCCCATTATAGGCTTTAAAGTTTCACAACTTTGCACAAGAGTAAGAAAATAACCAAAGAGTGAAGGAGAAGGCAGAGGAGTATTCGCAGATACCGAAAAATCAATGAATTCGAACAAGCGTGGTGTACCAACGCGGGAGAGAAACGTTTGTCTTTCCCGCATGACATTTTGCGTAAAAGGTATGGTTCATTCATGCCTCCAATTTTTTCTTCTTTGGCTCGGACCTCCCCCCCCCTGGTCCCCTTCCTATGCCCACATCTAGCACAGAGTCGTGTCCTCTTCCCAAAATAAATAATCCCCACGTGCACATGAGACCGACTGAGGGCAGAGTTGTGCCCCCTCAAACGGGAACACACTTGGAAGCTGACGGCCTTGGTTTATGTCCTATAAAACCCTTTTCCCCGAATTCGGTTTCGGGACGCGATCCATCCCACAGTTACTTACCCACCTTCTCTTGAGTGCTTTATTGCCACTGCGCAGTATGATATCCCCCCAACGAACTCTCCTCCCCCAATGGACCCCCTCCCCAACGGACACCCACCCTCCTAACGGATGTCTTGTTCCAAAATTTGCAAATGTCGTCGATATATTTTTTTCGTACGAAAGTTAAGTATCTCAAGGCTGTTTTGCAAATATTTAACTTGGCTGCTACCTTGGAGTAATGACTTAAGTTTTCACAAGGTGCCAATCGACTAGATTATCCTAGGTAAGCAACTTATGCGTACGGTGCACGTGCCGTTTCCAATCAGCAAGCTGAATCCTTGGAACCTGGTATTTAATACATCATACTTAGTGGTTTAAAATATAGCCTGTGGATTCCCTCGCAGTAATGAACAGTTTTAATGCGTTAATGTCACTTCGACATTAACACAAGAATAACCTTTGGGCACCGAGGTTTCCGTTTTATCGTGTCTCATTTAAGCTAGTACAGAGATTGTTGCTTTGCTGTAAATTATTGCTTTACTTGATGAACATGACGGAAAAGGTGGTTATTTTAGATTTATTCACAAAGTCTCTCTTTAGATACATAATCTCCTTCTACAGAGTCAATAGTTTATAGGTCTAATCATACGAATTTTACTTACGAAAACATTTTTCAGTGTTTTTTTGTGGCTTTACGTTTTCACTGACGTTACCGTCTTCACTGAAGTGAGCGTTGAAATCTCCGGCCGCAAGGTGAGGGAAAGCGCGCCGTCAAAGGTTCATCTGTATCCGAACAATACCCCACAAGATGTCGCAGGGGCGTGTTGCGGGGGGTGGGGAGTGACGGAGGGACAGCGAACTTGAGGCAGGTGTTTCATATACCGCGATCCCAAATCACACTTAGTTGAAAACCTAATGGACGGCAAGCAGCCACAGTCTTGGAATCATCCCATGAGTGCTATACAGATTGCAAAAAGGTTTGATGGTGGATGCAATCGAAAGATTAGAAACTGATGTGCACAAAAGTGGAAAAAAATATATTCTCTGCAACGAATGTACTCTTGAAAACTCTCGCCCCATAGTTTTATTACTCAGACCTCACCACCACCAAAGTAATAGTTTTTTCCCCAAAACCCACCTTTCCCTCCTTTGTTCCATATCGTCTCAAAAAAAAGATAAAACGCCAGACATAACTACACTCTTTTTGCCTCCTCTTCTTCCCCGCTGCCCGCGTCCACCTCCCTCCCCTGTCTAAAGGGAATAACATCCGCAGGGTGGCATTAGGGTTTCGGGAGAATCAAATACAAGATGCCTATCTTTCCTCTCCCACGTCTTCCCCCCCATTCCGACCACCTCATTCTGCTCTTATTACTATAATGTTTTCATAAGCCATTCGAGGGGCTGAGATAACCCAGGGGTAGCGAGTTCGACTACGGAGCTGCACTCGAGTAAAGGTAATCACATGAATGTAGGTACTTGTATAAAAGAATATTCAAATAACAGAATATATTCAAGTCATACGGTAGCAATGTTGTACAGATGGATATATTTAATAGTCATGTAGGATGTTGACAAAATATAAACGCTACCAATACCAAATATCCCCTTCGTGTCTGCGGTCATATCTATTTTCTTCTCTAATCGTAGCAGAAAAAACGACATTTTAATTTTACCTTTTCTACTATCTATCTCCATGATTTTTTATGTAATGAATATATTTTTGTACCCTATACTTTTGATAGAGACTATTTTTGGAAAGATAAGGTTCATTAGTCCCTAGTCTTAAGATTCTATGCTTAGTTGCACGGAGTACGTCAATTCTTGCGTGTGCAAGGTGCCAATTACCCGGCTGTCCCTCCGTGGCTTGTTGTCTCCACCCTTCCACTGGCATGCCCCTAGAACATATTTAAACAAAGACATTATTTGCCCCTCATTAATGTATAGCTGTGCGCTGCTATCTATAAATAATCCACTTGGAGAAAACTACAATTTTTCAAACGATTTTGTACGAAATTTGTCGAAAATCGTAGAACGAAAATGACCTATGCCAGAGACACGAACAAGATCCCGTCAACAGCTGCATCTCAGAAACTAGGCTCACTTTCTTCAATCAAGGCTAAAAGGTACAAAACGCCTCCTATTAATTGATTTGTGGAATAATGACACGTTACATTAATTACATACGTATTCACTGCCAATTCATATTACTTGGTTATCCTGTATCATTTGCTTCGGTCTTTCTCAATATCTTCAACATCCTATTATGTAGTTTAGTGAGAAATTAAGATACTGATGCAAAATAATTTTACATTTCCGAATTTCCTTTATGTTAAAAAATAAACAATATATGAGCATATAATGTAGCATTATTGTATTCTAAACTCTGAAAAGAAAAGAATCATAAAAAGGAGAGTCATTCACAATTCCGGAAAAATAGAATGTCATGGCCACAAATATAAATGAATAGATTAAAAATGGCATATTCCATCATCTTGAAAAAATTATTTTTTCACTTCAATATGCAGGGCAAATAAGACGAACAAAACATGATGCATAAATATTATATATGTATAACGCATTCTATATTCTTTAAGCCATTTATTAGATTAAATCTGTGATTCACCTGCGTTATGACACTAAGATTTAAAGGGAATATCAACAACAGATGTACCAATTTAACAAAAAAAACAGAACTCAAATCGGAACGATGGGAGCGCCACACGGTGGTTATTCCGGGAACTTTTTGATCAAGGTAGTATTCTGTATTTTTATTTTTATGCTAGATTTAATTTTCTCTGTCACACTAACGCCACTCAAACAGCTCATTTAATCTAAATCCTCATCCGTTCCATTTACGAGTGTTGCAAACTGATCTTCAGCGTCGTGCTTGGTACGTCGGAAAGGGGAAATGAAAGTCTTCGACGCGCCAACGACGTTGAATAGTATCGACCCTATATTAACAGCTGTTTGCGAAACCGCTAAGCTCAAATGTACATTTGATTAATAAATCAACGCCATTTAGGTTATGAAAGAAAAGAAAAAATAATTTGATTATTGGCCTATTTACGCAGTCTGTAATGATTTATCCAGTCTCTCCCTTGAGTTAATTTGCAGTTGGGCGTTTCCCTTGTCTTTCCCGGAGGAAAAACCAAACTGAATATGGGTTATTCCCTTAATAGTCGCATAGTTTTTTGCTTTAAAACTTACGTAATGCCCTGAGCATAATATTTTTCATTTTCTATGTAGTCTACGAGTTTACCTTCTGACGTCCTTGTTTGGGTTTATCATTATTTTTTAAAGCTTATTTTGTGATTGGAGTGATTTTTTCTTCGTCTTCTTAATGCTTCCTTCTCTGTGCTATTATGCTCAATTACGTAAATGGAGGCAATGGATGGCGGGTGAGTGGGAGGATAGTTATGGGTAATCAGCACATCCCCACTTCCATCATACGATTAATGAACGCAGGCAAGTAAAATTTCACATATTTGGATAGTCTTGGCTAGCGATCTAACTCTGTCTTCCGTACTGCCCCTATTTCTTACCATAGTGACACCTAGCGTAGCATAGCTTATATCTGGCAGCCGTTGTACCTACTGCTGAGTTGCCTCCCGCATTATATTTTAAATTCAAATCACAACATTCACCATCAACCCAAATCTGAACTTCTCCAGTACCAAATAATGCATGAATATTTAAAAATTGTATAAAGTGTTCTTATTAATCGGAAAGTCTTCATCTACATATTACCCCGCAAGCCGCCGCAAGGGCGGGTGGCTGGAGGTATTAGGTCACCACCTGTAAAAGTGATCACAACCAAATTCAAAATCGATATATCCATGCAAATCTATACCAACAGTGGCGTATAAATTCATGCAAAAATATTTTCATTTTTACGCGCATGCAAATACATGTACTATCATCTAAAAAATAATTACACCTTAGGGTGCAGTAAAAAATGTATTCAATAACGTGAAAGCTAAAATTTGAAGTAGAAAATGCCTCATTTTCTTAAATCCGTGTCGAATTTTTGATCGCATATCAAAATAATTAGTTTAAAATTATTTTTGAGGTAGAGCACGTATATTTAAGGATTTATTCCTGAATAATCGAAAATTAATGATAAAACTATCCCGAGAATGGAAAACGGTTATTTAAATTTGGGTTTATGAACAGTTACAGTTTAGCCGGCAGCTCCGAAGTTGCTCCTGTTTAATATCCCCCACTGGCCTGCAGGTTTCCCAAAAGGTCGAGCGAGCCATGAGATATAAGGATCACCCTCCTGGTAGTCTGGGTCGAGAGCGTTGTTCACCGAGCCAAACGAAGGCGATGACGACTTTTTAAGTCTATGTGTTCACCGTTAAGTCTTCGAGGACCGATTTTTTTCTGTCTGGAATCGGTAGGCGGGTGCTCGGCGTTTAAGAAAAAGTCATTGGCGGAGGGCGACCGAAAATTTGGGGTTGTTTGCGACAAAAAGATGGGTGGACAAACGAGTGGCCGTTTTTTTCGAGAAAGGAATTATGGTTGGGGGGCCACCCTTCCTCAGTATTGGCCTGGTCTTGACGAAAGATGGCGAGGGGTTGACTAACTCTGACGGAGAATCGAAAATGAAGTACTCGGTCTTCGAGCGACTTATCCTCCGAAGAGACAGATCAGCCGTTGAAATCGCTGAAATGTAAATACTTCACCCAAAATGGATGTGTCATCTGTATTTTCCGATTATATTTACCTATTCTATTTTACTGGAGAGGAAGAGTATTTCCCAAGTGAAAGACCTGCGGGAAATTCCTACAGGTACTTAAATGGAACCATCCGCTGATGTGCACCAAAATGCGAGAATTTCGCAAGCATTTATTGGGGAAAGTTACTGGGTGAAATCCGAATTGGCAGAGGAATTTGGAGGAAATGTTGAGATGATGGTAGTGTGATGTCGAAGGTCGTATTAGAAGGGTGAGGATGTGTTTGGTGGGAAGGGAGGAAGTGAACGGGCTTTGTGGACGACTTAAAGGCAGGAGAGAAGTACGAGGAATCGAAGAAGAAAATGATTTCGGGAAATCAATCCCATACGACATACAGAACATGATAGTTTTTAGGGACCGTTCAAAACAAAATTTGAAAAGTTGATTTTTTTCTAAATTTCGAATATTTATTATCTCAAGACCCAGAGATATCAAGCAGCGAATCGAATACTCACCAATCCAGTCCGGGATACAGGACAGTGTATCTCGTCCGAGAGAACAGGGTTATTTAATGCAAAGTAACTTCACAGGTAAATAGACTTTTTTCTCACCATCAAAGTAGTAAGAAGAAAGAATATGGCGGAGGCGAGCGAAAAGCGTGGGCCTGACGATACTACCACGTTCATCACTTACCGACGCCAAGCTGTTGATGGTCCACAGGATGTGATGGTTTCGGGAGAACAGTGAATACGTACATACCGATAACTCGGAAATTTCTCACCGGCCATATATATTTGTCAAGTCTTTTAAATTACATGTTTGAATTAGGAAGGAATAAATACAGCGTAGAAACATGTGGGATCCTAGAGAATAATATGATAATGTCGCAATTAAACTGTCGTCATCAATGCGAATAAATAATTACGACCCACATTGACCTTAGCGCTTTCTGGAAAGGATTTCTTTAAATTTAAGTAGTCCAGGCTTGGTAAATATAATATCGAGCTCAAAATGAAACCAAGGTGAGCGACATTTCTCTTCTCAAGAGTTACGAAACAGCTGTCGTCCCAGCAACTCCTCCACTATGCAAGGATCCACGAAACTCACGCCCGGTAACAACTTTGCGGAAAATCTATTCGGAAGTACAGAAGGAGAGGAGTCAATTCGGTATCCATAGCGCCATTATCATCAAATCAGCAATGGCGTGGCGTGATAAAATAAACCGCCCCGATACAATCATTTAAGTTCGTCCGATCGCCACCCAAAGAGGACATTGACCTTAGGCACAGAGAGGAAGAACTCTGCTTAAACGCCAAGGAAGAATAAATAAAATTACCTATTTGAGCGATTTAACTTTCCGACTTCCGCAGATCATAACGAATCCCTTTCTTGGGAATGCTGTATCGCAGAAGCTATGAAAGGTTGAAATCCAACGGCCTCCATAATTACAAAACATACTGGGGTCGCTGACCTCGTGCGCATCGGTGATTTGCGATAATCGATAAGCTGCGATACACTGGCTTACGGCGAAAACTGAAGACAAGCAAACGTCGATGTCGACGGAGAGTCATACATTAATATGGAATATAGGCAAACATTTCAAGGATTTTCTATAATAAATATCATCATACTATATCTTAGTCAGGCCTTTTAGAGGAATTACGCATGGAGCCTCTTGAAACACCATGAGAACAAGCGAGACTAAAACTTTTAGCAAGGCTCAGAACACACGAGATTAACTGTGAAACAAAAGAAATTAAAATGGCCCCAAATTATTTGGGTAGGTCAGACCATAAAAATAAAATAAGGGAGATAATACTTCAGGACAGATAGGTATTATTCGTTCTTATCTCGGACAATCATGAAACATAATAGTAAGAAATCAAACTGGTAATAGAAACAGTGAAGACACTCGAATTACAAGCGAGGACAAGATTAAACGCTGCGTAGACATCTATTGCATTCGTAGGTGCATGCGCTTGCGTACGTACATTAACTGCTTGCATAAGTATTTACCCCTGGGTATGTTAAAATAAGTTTTTCCTGAATATATTTGCCAATGTGGCTGCGAATTGCCATGATTTTGTTTGTGTTGCCTGTGGTTTTGTTTTATTTTACGGATGTTGTCCTAACACACCCCGTTACACGCCTTTGTGGCGGCTTGCGGGATATAGTGTAGATGTAGTCTTCTATAAAGAAATATTGCGATGCCTCTGATGTGGTGTTTCTGGGATATTTTCAACTGTAACAAATTCAAAAGACTCTCAATTAATAATGATGAAGAATATACTTCTTGTCGTTGTTAATTATGGAATACTGCCTCAGCCATGGATAGTTTGTTCTCTAAGATGGCAAAGCCTTTTGGGAAGTATGAGGGAAATATTCAACTAGTGACTGATTTCAAGCATACACGATTTGCTTGCCTCAGCTGTAAAGAAAGAAGGCGTTATAGCTGTTCCGATGCCAATGGATAGGCAAGCGCCTCTCTGCTGCTGCTGCTTCCTGTCCAACGAGGATCAAGCGAAATATATACTTATGTTCAGCATTTCAGTACATCCCGGCTTCCGATGGATTCTGCGAATTTGTTGTGATTTTTCCGAGTTCCTTATGCCACCCCCCAAAAAGGCTATTAGTAAATTTGATAACGCGCCTTACGTCACCTGCATCTAAATCTCGTAATACTCCGTAAGCCGCCGCAAGAAGGTGTGGCAGGGGGTGTTAAGTCACCAGCCATACATACGTAACATCTCTACACAAATGACGATGCTTGATCATGCACTTAAAAAAATATAGTCACCACGGAAGAAGCTACTTGCTACTTAAATGCAAGAATATTCATCATCAACATAAATACCCCGCGACCCAACAAAATGTGTGTAGCAGGGGGTGCAAGCACCAGGTAGGATGGGTGGGAAGGGGGTGATAAGGGAGGACATAGGAAAGGAGGGAAAAAGGGAAAAATATTCAGTAAAAACTATCAAAAAACGTGCAAATTTGAATAGATGCTGGAGGAAGACAATTAAAAACAAGGGTTAATTTACTAAATAAATTAGTTTTTCGGTATTCGAAAAAAAGGAATAAAATGAACCACAACCAATTATACGATAAGGCTCCACAATGACAAGACGGGTCATGCAGAATTGGAAAGCAAGAAGAGGGAATTTTACTATCTCATGGACATGTAACTCATGGTCTCCACCCCTGAAGTCGCGGGTAGGAATGTGACACACTTTAACATTTCAAATAATGATAAAATATTCAGTAACCAGTAGAGTATTCAAATCATACGGGGACGTTATAAAAATGGGTCTAGTTAAGATGAATCAATGATATCGACAAAATAGTATATACACTATGAATACTACACGTAATTATCCCCTTCGGGCCTTTAATGATATTTATTTTGATCTCTAATCACACGAGGAAAAGATATTTTAAATCTATCCATTCTACAACGTAGTCTACATCATTCACTAAAGGCAATGCTTTGTCGCTGTGTCTATAACCTGTTAGAAACTGTTTTCTTCATTTCCTCAGAGGCATGGAAATCCATTCAGGAATAAATAAATGAAATTCACCCTTCGATGCATTTTTGATTATTCGCATAAATGAGATGCTTTTACTTTAAAAAAAACCACCTTAAAAAGGACATTAAATCACAATAGTCATAATTAGCTTAAAAATGATAAATGGCTGTCAACTTCAGTTCAACAAGTGATCAAAATTTTCACCTAGATCTGATGGTTATTAATGAAAACCCTGGTCGTGAGTTATGTTTTGTTTTTAGTGTTACTGTAGTAGTTTATAGTAATAAATTATTAGCAATCCGTTCTCACCCAATTCGTTAGCTTTGAAGATATTTTGAATATAAATCATTTTCCCTTAACGGGTGTCCTATAAACTTGATTTTCATTTTTTCTATCCTTTACAGGGCAAATATATTTGCTTATGTATTCGTAAATTTATTAAAGAGCTAGATAGTAGTAACTAAAGGTATCCAGGTAACCTTTATGGTTTCATTTATAAAGAGATGCTTATAAAAATGATTTCCTCTTGTCCAGATTGATGTGATCATTAATCACTGGTTACCCCTTTTTCTGGAGGACCTGTTTTGCCATCAAATTCACTTCTTTATTTCTAACACCTATTTTTATTCGAAACCAAACTTCCATAGCAAAAAAACCTCTAGCTCTTGCGTATTTATTCCTCTGATTTGTATTTCATTTTGTGTTCTCCATATCAACTTCGGAAACAACTATGCATTGTTTTTCTATTTATTTTCAATCTGAAATCATTTATTGCCTTCCATTACCTTTCTAACAGTTTGATACAATTGAGATTTTTAATTTGAACGAAATATTTGTTTTCAAAAGTCAAACGAACAGGTAAATCATCGAGGATCACCACAATTTGAAATAGCCATAGCAACAAAGTAACCTGATCCTGAAATCAATCCAGGAAATATTTTTAAAAGTTAATGACCCCAAGGGCTCAGGATGTTGTAAATGCGTATCATTTTCAATTATTTTGAGCTTTGTTTTTGCATAAAAAGTTGCAAAGTTTAGCATACTAGTCGATAGCAAAATATGATATTTAACGATAAGTGTTTACAACCTGGCTCTAAATTATGTAATTTAGTGATCCAATCACATTTGGAAAAGTGAATAACGACTTAGAAGTTTCAACGAAAACATTTAATTCATTTCTCAAGGAAAAAACTACTGATTATACTTTGCTACTGTTAGATAGGTAAATTCCTAGCAGGGGGAATATCCCGGCAGAATGAAATCTGGAGTAGATAGAAAGGTGTTAACTGTAACTCTACTAGACTGAACTCTAATGCGGAGTTGTACCTCTTCAGTATAGTTTGGATGCTAGATCTTTCAGGCAAAATAGTTTAAACGTTATCGAGATGTGAGTACAGATTGAAAAGAGCGATTAAGTTGGGCCCTAGAAAGGCTAGCGACGAAGTTTCATGCATGGCGAGGGAGGAACAGAGGTGGCTAAGTGAAATCGTAAATGCCAGAATAGACGGGGGTAGGTGGTTATGTTGAGAGGTAGGTAGTGCGATGCTTGGTTGATGCGATGCGATGTTGATGGTGATGCGATGAAGGCCGTGGTTGAAGGGAAAATGCTCGGTAAGTGGTTAGGGGAGGGCAGTCTTCCTGAGCTCTTCCAAGGAAAGAGGAAGAAAATCTTCTTTTTAAGAGTTCTACAGCATGATTGGAATGTACGTATCCTCTTTATTAAATATTTTCGCAGGGTGGTACTTTATTTCATGTGATCAAGGTTCGTCGAGTGCATGAACAAACTAATATTTGTGTAGAGGTATCATAATTTGGTTTTGCATCTGGTTTTATTCTAGTTTGCAGGGGACCTAACACCCCCAACCACACGCTCTTGTGGCGGCTTGCAGGGTACTGTATAGAAAAAGAGTAGTTGAACATATAACACGAAGGAATATTAAATCATAAAATAAATGTAGGAACAATTTCCCGATTGTAAGGACTATAATAAACAGACGCCTTTTACTATTATTTGTGCTCCTAGATGTATCTTATCATATAAAATCGATTGACTGTTGGATAACCTGCTTCCAAAGCCTAAAACCAGAGAATAACACACGGGTTGCGGGTTTAATAACCTCAAACGACACCAATAAATGCTGCGGTATGCCCGGTGAATGCTCAGAATACCAAAATCCCTTACAGCCCGCTTGCTGAATATAAGTCTATCAAAATTCTGCCGGCAACGGGAGTCGGATGCTGGGGAGCGCTGACAAAGTGGCCGGGGGGGGGGGAGAATTGGAAGTAGAGGAGAGTGATGATAGGAAGAAGAATGAAGGTGGTAATGGGAAACGGGAGAATCAGGCGAAATGAGAGTTCTGGATTATGGGGTTAGCTATTCTGATTGATCTAGTGACTCCTATTGTTTCTATTCCATTCATTCCATTGTGAACACATTAATCGTAATTCATTTTCCATTGTAATGTTTACTAGCAAGCACACCGGTCTTTCAGTAAGACGATTTTTGAATGAATGTGCATTTTTGCATGTGACGCCACTGTGGGTATGGGTTTGCATGGATGTGATGATTTTGTAGGTTGTTTTGTTCCCTTTTACGGGTGTGGACCACACGCTCTTGCCGCGGCTTGCGGGGTACTGTGTGGATGTAGATGTACAAAGTTGTTAAGAAGCGTCCGAAACTTGCACTTAATGGGCACACTACACACGGCGATGCCTAAAGCTGAGGTGCTGTCCGACCCGGTGCGGCTCGAGCACGTGTTTTGTATTACGCTTTGCCTTTTACATTTTTTATGTTAATTTTCTTCATGGTCGAGGGCCTAGCGAGGCATGAGTCAGGACTACGTCGCTTGCAACGATTTCGCAATCGGGAACGCCGAAGATCGGCTCGATTATTTCGAGATAATGAAACCATTAACCCCTCTTCCTCTAACCCGCTCTCCCTCTACTCTCTATCCTCCCTGATCGCCCACCCCCCTTCCGCCGCTCAATCCGCCTCCTTCCCAACGCGGTTCGCGTACTCTCTCGCCACCCCTCCCTCCCTGCCCGCCAAACCCCCTCTGCCTCCCGCGCAATCGCTCACACTATCTCCCATCCAATCTTCGTCCCGCACAATACAACTCTCGTTCTCAGGGCCAACCGGGGCCAATTTCCGCCGCTTCCGAAGGGGGGGAGGACGGCCCGGGGCCCCTTCGACCGTTAGTAACGTGGCCCGGCGGCGGAGGGCACCACTCTCGCCACGCGACGCCCCTTGACCTTCGCCTTTCGCCGCGGACGGCCCACGAGGGGCCAAGGACGACCCCCCACCCTCTCAGCTCCCTCCCCTCTCCCCCTCCGCCCTCTGGTGGACCTCAACTCCCGATTGCGGGGGCCTCACCTTCCCCGCGAAGGAAGCGTGGAAGCGGCAAGGGCTCAACATCTCCCACATCAGTACGAGTTCAGTTCGGAAGTCGAAAGAAAACACCACAAATGCGCATTCACCGATCGCATAATGACCCTCCCTCTGTAACTTCGTTGCTTGAATGCAAGTGACTGTGCTGAGGTATGTAATTTGCTCGTGATATGAAACTGCGAGTACTTACACTCATTTGCCCCGTACACTTGTAGGAAAATGAATTCCAAGCAATACCCACAGTTGAAATCATTTATCGAGTGGAAAAAGTTTCTCTTTGAGTCGAAGGGCCAAAAATGACAGTTTTAACGGAAACTAACAACCATGCGGCGTGTGATTCCACAAAAGCTATATCTACAACTATAAATGACCCTTCACGAGGGTTTGTCGTAGGGGATTTTAAGTAACCAGCGGTTAGAGTGATTGGTGGTTGATTTGACCTAAATTATGTTTTTACTGGTGTTGAATGGTGTGAGGGATCAAAATATTCGTCTTACAGCAGTTACTGGTCCAGCTGTCAATTTCCCTCAAATCATCACTGTGGCCTCAAGTACCAAGGTAATTCGACGCTGTGATTATTCTTTCCGGGTCTGCGTAAAACTGGAATGGCATGTACTTTTCTGAAATTTTATGCATCGTCTGCAAAATTCATGTTTCCAATTTCTTCCAAGGCCTTTCAATAACAATATGAGACTTTCCTTTCGCTCATACGTAAACCGGAAACCAACATGAAAAAACCCAAAAATTGCTCAAATATTAGAGTGTAACGGTAACTAAGGACATGTCCTGGGGAAGACATATCACAAAGTTCGCGGGATAGCAAGTAAAACATTTAAAGAGTCATAAAAAGTACACTTGGGAAATGTAATGAGAGGGTAAATGAGCTCTGTTATTTTACATTAGTTACGTAGACGCCACCTAGAGCATGTTGCGGGTGCATAGGATTCTCACGAGGTAGACTTAGTTTTAGAACTATATCTAGTGCAACGTAGAGCAGTTAGTTTGCTGAAAAGTTTTTATGACTAAAGTAGCAGTGTCACGACACTATTGGAAGAATTAGGATGAGAGTCGACAGTTGACCGTACGTTGTAATACAGGTTATATTTACTGTGTAAATTTGAGCCAAATCCCATATCCGAAGATCTTTAAGACATATTGCAGTCCCCGACTTACCCAACCCAACCCCGGTAGATCTGATCATGTGCATAAAATCAGGGAGATAGATAATAAAACAGATTGATTTAAAATGCTGTTTTTTCATCGAAAATGTTCCTAAAATCAGAAATAGATATGACCGCATGCGTGAAGGGAATGATTAATATTGGTTTTGTATATATTTTTCGATATCCGTATGCATTTTAAACAGACCCATTATCTTAACTGTGTCATCGCATGATTTAGATAAATCCTGTTTTGAAAAATCCTGGTATTGAATATTTTTGCATGCAAGTGGCTTCTTGCGTGCGAATAACTTTGTTCGAGTTCATGGGCCTGACACCCCCCGCCACACGCCCTTGCGGAGGCTTGTGGGGTATTATTTAGATGTAAATGAATAATAATTGACGAAGGGGGACTTCCTTTTACACGTTTTCCCACGAGGATTTGTCAGCAAAAAAATCGTACGATATTACTTTTATTTGATGAGGATTTTATATGGTTGTCTTAGCCCTTATCCGGGATTCGAACCCACGAAACTCCAGTCAGTAGTCAACGCCAGCATGTTTTATAGTTTATATTTTTGCCAAATCTTGACAGCATTCAGGGAAATGTTTTGAACCATTATACTAAGTAATAATAAAAATGTCTTCCTAAATGAAGCGATACTTCAGGTTAGAAATTATGCTTAGTATAAAATTCTCTACTCCTTTCATTTTTAGCAAATTTTCGCCAAATTTGTCATTATTCCTAACAATAGGGTAGCCTGAATACTAATTAACACATTCTTGTAGACCACAATAAAAATGACCTTCATAAGCACTCCTAGTGAAATGTGGAAGTAACATTCCCCTAAACACGCATGGGCAGGTTTGAGGTCGTTACATTCATCCGGTGTATTTTGAGAATATGGAGACGTGTTCTAGTGCTATGTAGACGCGAGTGAAACAGCGTACTGTTGTCGAACTTTTGACTTCACTTCATCGTCCGAGGTGTGATGATTACCCTTGTCTCTTGAGTTGAGGAAAAAAATAAAAATCGCAAGGCGCAAGATCGGGGGAATGAGGAAGGTTTTGTTTGTTCTCGTCTATGACACAGCGTGGTACCCATCGTGTGCAGATTTCACGGTATCCCAATTGTTCAATAATGAAGTCGACACGTTACTTGGACATTCCAATATAGTTTACGATACGATTTTGAGTGATTCGCCGGTCATATTGAATAAAATACTCCACGAGTTTGGGATATTTATCGTCTGTCGCAGTGTTCCATCAACCGCCGCTGTGTGTTTCATCAACAATTATGGCTTTTCCAGGCTCGCAACTACGAAATTTTACTACCCATCGATTTGTAGTAGACCTATCAACATCATCGTCACCATAAAGAGACTTTCAATGGCAATGAATCTCAGTAGGAGTCACTTTTTCAGCCGTTAAAAATTCGATAACAGGACGCTGTTTACTAGTAACTCGCGTTGGCATAGCATTAGAACACGTCTTCATACTTACGCTTCTCAAAATACACTGGATGAATGAATCGACCTCAAATCTGTGTATGCATGATGAAGGGGAATGTTACTTCCACATGCCACCAGGAGTGCTTCTGAAGGTCATTTTGTTTGTGGTTTACAAGCATGTGTGCATTAGTTTTCAGCCTACCCTCGTATATTTTGGTCAATTATGAGGCACTCCTAAAACACGCCACGGTGTATGCAAGTACGAAAAACAACTAAAGAAAAAGGTGGAATTTTATACAGTTTCTTTCGAAGATGGGAAATGAATGCTTATGTACGAATTTACGAGAAACCGAGTAAATGGTGATTGAAAAATATTCATGGGCATAGCGATCCATGCAATAGGCAAGCGGAAATATAAATCCTGTACATCTCCCGTTTGTGAATCACCTGAAATATATTCTAACTATAATTATTCTTGGAAACAAAAATATTCCGCATGTTTTCCTTGTCATTCTTGTGAGGAAAAGGAACTTTGCGTAAAAAATCACGAAAGCAATTAGCCAGAGGGAGAATATGTTGTTATATTTTCTAGGAAAGAATAATATGATCGGAGAATTTGGCAAACAACCTCGCCGATTGATCACGCATACGTATGTTGATGAAGTTAATGATCCATATTATGAACAAATTGATGATTCATTATTAAATATTATCAAAAGTAGAAAGTGCTTATTCTTCGCGATCCTCCGGTGTTCCTTCGGTAGGATTTCCATAGCTCTGCTAGTCCGGCGCTGAAAAATTGCACCCCATGTAGTTTGCTGAGAGCTGACCTTTAACAGTTGCTGCAAACATTATTTTTTATTATTCCTAAACATCCCAGAGAACAGCGCCAATAACAACAAATATATTTTTTGAGTAATGGCAGTAGTATAAGAGTCTTTCCTCATAGGGCTATAGGCAAAACCGTGAGGTGGCACAAATAATAGGTAAAAGTAATCAGATTGCCGCGCGGAGCGCATCAGCATATATGAATACGTACAAAACATACTCTTCACGCCGATCCCTTTCGGCGGAGGTTATCTCGAAATAAGCTTATTTTAAATAAGTTTAGGGATTTACTTCCTCATAAATGAATTGAGTAGCACTTGTTTGAAACTATCTTAAATGAGCGATGAGACCAACTTAAAATAATTCTCCGTTTTCTCTCCTTTTACCAACCGTGTACCTTCCTTGCTTTCGTTCACGGCATTTTGAAGCTCATTCTTCCTCTCTTTTTCAGCATCATAGCCTGTCTTCCAGCTTCCTCGCCTTTGGCTGAAATACCCCTCTTACATAACACTTCCCTAGTATTCACAAAATTTTTCAGGCCTTCATTCCAGCAGCCATAACATTTCATTCTCCCCACCACGTACACTTTCAGCCCATCAAGCAATATTTTTTTCCAACATGGCAGATACCACTCACACATCTTGTTTCAATCTTCCATTTAAACCAAATTGATGAAGGCACATCCTGATGCCTTCTTACAAATTGATTTCTTACATTAGTGTATTGAAGTAGAGTGTTGAATTGTGCCATCCTATTATGTATGTGTTTTAACAGTGGAATTCATATCAGTAAACACTATCTTTATCATATACTTTAGAATTTGAAAACTACAAAAAATCATTGTAAATTGATTTGCATCCACAAAATATATAAGACATATGTAACTACTCTAAGCTTTTTGTAGAGAGAATTTTAAACCAACAAGGCGAATTTCGATAGCAATTGACAGTAAATTACACGCCATTTGGCATGTCATTTACTTTTCTACTGTTACTCTCCATTACACTTCCCTCTAATTTTCCTTGCTACTAACTTTATCCTAAGAGTCAACTTGTGAAAGAGCGAAATAGTGAATTATTTCTCATTCAGAACCCCTCGTGTCCTTCTCTAATGTTCTTACACAATGCCATCACCAGACTACAGTCGCCGTATATTTCAGCATCGTTCTACAGCACCATTGTTGATTTGGGCGTTCGTGGCTCTATGAGTTTCATGGATTTGGTTGGTGAAAATATGGACTTCATGAGCACCAAACTTCAATATCCATGTCACATGCGGCATTTCCTGCTAGCGGTTACGGCACACTATCGGCTGGTTTGGGGATATTTTTAGGATATGCATGCCACTCGAGGAACCCAAGCCTTGCAATACTGCAGGCTCACTTTCACTCTTCCAAACGAGTTAATATTAGTATCCCTTCAGATGGAATTGTCTTGGTAGTCGGCAAGAAGAAGTTCGCCGAGCGTACCGATAGAACGGAACGTAGTGCACCGCCTGTTGATAAATGCATGCATTTTGCTATTACCAAGAGGCCATAAACATGCCAAGCACATAAAATGATCACTTCCTTGAAACAAGGAAAACGGTTGAAAACATAAAACCGAAATATTCAAGCAGAGAGCAAAATACATTGAGAGATTATCGAAACTTTTCTTTCTCTGGAAGACATAGATTCTCAATTTCTAGGCTTACAGGTATGTTATATATAAAAAATATTTTTTATATATATTCATTCAAACATAGAAATAGGCATAAGGAAAGGGGATAGGAAAACACATAAAAGGCGAACACAGGACATGTGGGGAAGGCGGTTTTTTGAGCAGATCACGAATGTAAAAATATTTCCTTAACCGGGATTTGAACACCGGACCTTCCACTTGCCGGGCGGATGTGCTACCAATTACACCACCAAGGAAACCTAATTTACACTGAGATCTGCGATGTTTTAAAACGCCCAAGTGCTCCGAATCATTTGCCAAAGGAAGGCTTTAGGGAGCTGTTCCACCCACCAAAGGAGAAATAGACAATGCACACAAGAAGAGGGGGCAGTTGGTTAGAAAGCATATAGTATCATAGAGAAGAGGAACAGTACGTTTCATGGCACGCATAGCCAGAAGAAGAGATGAGCCACATTGGCCAGATATAGATTCAAATACGAAGTCCCGCCATACGGCGCACAAATATTCATTCAAACATAGAAATAGGTATAAGGAAAGGGGATAGGAAAACACATAAAAGGCAAACACAGGACATGTGGGGAAGGCGGTTTTTTGAGCAGATCACGAATGTAAAAATATTTCCTTAACCGGGATTTGAACACCGGACCTTCCACTTGCAATTATGTAATACATTACAGCTATTAATGTTGATTTTTTGGTTTCCGGAATCCGTAGGTTGAAGTAGCTTGCAGAACGAGAAGATTCGTGGTATGTTAAAAAAATAATGAGGATTTTAATTTTTCGGACAATAATATTTATTTATCCTTATACATTGATGTTGTCACCTTCAAAGTAGTCCCCATTGGAGATTATGCACTTGTGCCAGCGCTTCTTCCAATCCCCGAAACACTTCTCAAACTCGATCTTTGAGATAGCCTTCAGTTCTTTCAGCGATACGCTTTTAATGTCATCTACGGCTGTAAAACGACGGCCCTTCAAGGTTCTCCTTCTCTTAATATGCCGTGCCATATGATACCGTTGTGCTGTGGAATAGATATTTTCAAACTGGACACATGTTCCAAACAGACGATCCAGGTGGTGGAAGACCATCACTCAATCACGATGCTGCCACAGTGAAGAGAACGGAGGACTTTATCCTTATATTAGAACGAAAGCCAATATCCAAATGATTATGAATGAGACTGATCTTAGTTACGGCAGTGTGTGGAAGGGAGATGAGGAATGAGAGACATCCCAAGGGAGATGTCGAATCTTTTGGAGCAAAACGAAGGGAATTTTTTTGGTCGCCTGGGAACATTAGATGAATAGTATTTCTCGATCTATGAACATAATGAAGAGACCAAAGGGATGGAATGTGAGTGAAAGTACACGTCAGTCAATCCGCGGAACAATGGTTTTCGACGCAATCTGCCGATTTCTACAAATACCGGCCTTCGAAAGGTCAAGAAAAACCCAGATAAATGTACAAATAACTCGGGATGGCAACTCTGTAGAGAAGTCTTAAGAATTAAAAAAATTAAGTTTCTACCTCGATTATTTTTAGTATTTCTTAAACCTTTGCGATGTCCCCCCTCAAATGTGTACAATAGTTGAAAAATGTTTTTAACGATCTAGAGTGATACTTTTTTGTATAGCTATTTATTATGGAATACACAAGATCCATTTCAGTTAATTCATGAGGATAGTTTTTTGATGGACATAGAAATTATCCTCCACTTATCCACGCCTAGCACTTCACTTAACGTAACACCTTATAGTTCAATATACCTTCTTCAGCTCAGCACACTTTCGGCCTCCCTTTATTCCGTCCAACACTCCTTATCTTCTCTTCCTTCGCCGAACGTGATAACACAACTTTCCGCCCTCCTCCCAAGGCCATTTTACACCACATGCATTTAATCGCATCGGTGAATGTGCATTAAAAATTAAGCCGGTAAGAAACTGCGTGAGCATATGCGCTGATATAGGCAGGACTGCACGGAAGTTAAGCGCTATTTCTCTACTTTTTCACGGATTCATACGCACAAATTCTTTGTTTTCCACTCTATGGACGGCGAAGATGTCCCCGTGACATTAAATTGCTAGATGGAATTTATACTGTATGTAATCCAGCGCTTTAGATGGCCTAGGTTAGATATGATAATCACTTGTATAACATTGGTTTTTGTCTATTGTTGTCGACGTTATTGATGAGAAAAAAATATTCCTTCTTTACAAAAATATGATAAATATAGAAACAGGTCTGTCTAGAAAGAATCGAACAATGCAATATTCTGAGAAATATAGCCTATCTAGAACAATGAAGCCTTAGTTGTCCTCTTTGAAGTACTCCCTTTGGGACCTCACACTTCTCCAGCGTCTCTCTTCCACTTTTCAAAACAATCGGCAAAGTTTTTCCTATCAGAATGGTCATCAGCTGCCTCGTCGACTTCTCTCTCTTGTCGACGTCAAGAATATCCTGCTGTAGTTTCAGGGGACCTCCTCCAAACCGCAAACGATGACCCAGGTTTTCTAAAAAAGGTCAAACTGGAAATGAGTCAAGGGTCTTCGGCTATGACCCTTAAACAAAATCCTACTCTTCCCAACTGTCGGTTTATGAGATAAAGGGGGACCTAAATACTACTACTTATGAAGATAGATCCCCAGTGATAAGCGAAAGCTCTCCTACTCGTCCGTATGTCCACATCAAGGATTTTTTTTTCTCTTCCGACTTCATTAAGATTTTACTGTTACCAGGAACTCAGCTACTATAATTTATTACCAATTTTATACCAGGGAGGCAGACGAGCCAAAAATACGATCAATGGAAAACACAATGCTATGAATAGTATTTTCTCAGGTGCTGTAGAGAAATCAGAGTTTATTTTGTTGACTATATGATCAAACCAACATAAAATATGATAGCTTCAATAATTTACTCACTGAGGGAAGTTAACTGCAATAGTTATCTCATGCAAGCCAATAGTTGTGTTTGTGACAGAGTTCAGTTAAAGATTAACTTCCAATAAATTTGACTCTAGTTAACCTATTTCGGAACTAATTTTTAGGTTAGTTTCGAATTTAGTTTAATGTTAATAATTATATACATTTAAAAGTCATGTAAAAACTAAATTTTTGTTGCTAGGAAAAGGGAATCGTTATAAAAGCTGAAAAATTGTTGTATTTTTTCTCTTAGTCACCAAAAAGTGACAACCTGTTATTTCGAACTTTCGTCTCTTTCTCATTTTCCCTCGCAGCTTTTAACGTTTCATGTTTTGCATTGTTATTTTTATTTAAACGCCAAATTTTAATAAAATCTAGTCAAAAATTAATAAAAATGCTAAGAGTTACTTTAAAAATTAAATTTTCAACTTAACGCATTATCGTTTTCACGGTAGTCACTAAGTGTGACAAGTGAGAAATAAGTAAGTCCAAAATGTCCTCAGCGACGACGAAGGTTACCAGAAAAGCAGAACGTGCAAACACATTTTCCCACGGGAGTATTAACGATTCGATTGATATTAAAAAACTTGTTGACCCCGGTATCTAATTTCAAATAGCACGACCAACATATTTTAATCAGAACTAGGGAAAGTCGAACTATTCCTTCGAGCAAGCCCAAACTAACGACGAACTTCCCAGCGTGTTCCGCCAGCGAACCCCGAACCCGGCCGGTCGCCAACAACACATCGGGCCAACCAACCAAGCGCTGCCCACACGCACTCGCCGCAGGGCCGCTCAAGCGGGACGGACGGGCTTCCTCCTCCTGCCGCCGACCATTCCTGGAAGTGCTCTTAGGAGGAAAGCCCACCTCGAGTCGTCGGGTGGAAAAGAGCGGCGGCCTATTGAGTTCAATGCCGAAGGTGTAATGGCGCCGCGGCGTGTTGAGGGCGAGAGGATGACGCCTCCCGGCCGCCGCTGGTGAGCGGTCGAGAGCGTGTTTGTGTGTGTGTGTGTGGTTTTTGCGGCCAGTGTCGGATGAAAGCCCAGAAGACAACGAGCCGGGGAAATTCGATGGCGGTCACGTGACCCCGGGGTGTGACGTAATGATCCTTGAGCGGGGGGCGGAGGGTTGTCCTAAAAGCCATAGGAAAAAAATAAGTGAGGTGGATTGGGGCGACCGAAGGGCTGCCGAAAGAAAAAAATAACCTGAGGAGGTGCATAAATGAAAATTCTCGGGAACGTAGAAATGAGGAAAAGGCGGATGGCCGAAGGAAAGAAGAAAGATACGAAGCGCAGCGCAAAAAATAAATATTTTGAGTTGGAGTGGAAATAAAAAGCATGGGAGTAACGAATCTGCTCGTCGACTGAAGCGAAGCTGATTAATAAGAGTAGCGAAACAGGTTTTTGCTGAAGGAAAATAGGAATATGATTGCAGAGTCATCAGGGTAGTGCAGAAGGTCGCTCAAAGAGCTTACAAATGAGGCTGGAACGCAAATAAAATTGCATATTGACAAGATTTGTACCGAGAATCCGTGGGTACGAATCAGTCAAATTCCCCGAGATATTTATGAGTCATTAATCATATCAATTCAAACATTAATTAGTTTTTCTTTTCCCTCGCTACCACGTAATGCAGGCCACCGCACAGTGACCGTGGATATTATTTTGAATCCTCTGGCGCCTGGCCTTCGACAGAGCTGACACTCGCAGACATTAGACGAGAGAGATAATTTACATTAATTAAAGAAAGACATCGGGAACTTTTTCAAAACATAATTTTGTCGACCGTTTTCTCACACACATAACAATGCAATACATTTTAAATAAATATATTTCAAGCCTGGGGATACTAAATACTTTGGGAGTCATACGACGATATGACATAAAACGCTGGTTGGATGTCCAACATGGTAATTAATCGATGAAATACATAATACGAACAGAGCTCGTATCTTACTTGTAAAAAATATGGGAAAAGACCCACTGAAAAAATAAAATTGGAATTTTTTCACCCAAAAAACTATAATACTATCAGTTTTGACGCATAGGTATCATTAGGTATAGGCGACATCATCATACCTGATGATGTAACCTATGCGTCGAAAACGGTACTATTACAGAGTTTTTTTGGGTGAAAAAATACCAAGTTTATTTAGTGATCATGAATTTTCATAGAGTAAAGTCTTCTAAACATTATATTTATAGCCAACACTCTTCAGAGAGGAAGCAGCAATGAAACTAATACATGCTTAGCGTTTCTCTGGGAAAATGCTTTTCACCATCCATCCCATTCCCAAGTTGTATCCACCCCTGATGGGTTCCGAAAGCTTCCGCTTTCTTCAACTCCCACTTGCGATCCCAGAGCCGCAGTGCTCTTTGCAGAAGCCTTCCGAGGGAAGCCGAGTAAGCGAGCCGGGACGCTGCTCTGGGCAGCACCGGGATGGGAGGGCCATTGCTAGCTGCGGTGCGGTTAGGAATAAACCTGAGCGGAGGAAGGAGAAATGAAGAAGTGGTAGAAGGATAAGAGGGAAGGGAATGAGAGGCAATTGGCGAGGACGGAGAGAGAGAGATAGAGAGAGAGGAAGATATCTGAAGATGCGACAGGTTCGGAGCCAATTTTAGGTTAGGCGTTCGTTGGTGGGGTAATAATGCGTGGTCCGAGGTTTTGCCTTTCGGCCACTCTGATGAGAGGTCGAAAGGAAAACCACTTTGGCCGATCCGTCTCGGTGGTGTTGTGGCAGGGGCGATGGGGTGGGGTGATGTGGAGGGGGAAACAAAAGTGGAGGATGAAGGAAGGAAGGGAGTGCGACTGTGTGGGTATATAAGTGGCCGAACAGGTTGGGTGGACTCGTCTTTTTGCGCAGAGATCGCTGAATCTGCGTTCCATCCTAACAGATTATCTACTCAGGAGGAGTGTTCCGTGGTTTTGCAGAAATCCGCATCGCTGTGAAGATGGCGAAGTTGGCAATTTTGTGCACCGTTGCTTTGTGCATCGCTGTAGGAGTGGTCAATTCACAAGGCAAGTTTTCAGGCATTACCCCGAATTGAATGAAACATCTTTATTATGAAGTTCAAGGAATACTTAGGCGGATCATTTCATATATTTCTTTAAAATTTACGGGAATTAAAAGACACGAGGAGATGTACCTATTAAAAAAAATGTCAAGCATTAAATTTGTGGATTGTATAAAAATATGCGCTTATCCAAAACTAATTATAATTTATTATCAATATGATGATAGAGATTTAGCTACTTTTGCGACTAATCACTTAAAACGAGGCAACTACTGCGTAACATACGTGGTGTTGGAGATTTCAACGCCGGAAGCGGAATCGAAAGCATCGTGTTTTTGGAAATAATCCTAAGAAAAATGCCTATGGTTCTTGTCTTAACTCACTAAATGTTCGCATTCAAAACTCTAGAACTTGAAATACGAAAGCCCTGTACGTTTTCATGCTGCGTATATTCCCGACCTGTTCAGAAAAATCGTCTTAGGAGTCTTTCCATTTGTATTATTCCATGACTTTGATATAGTTACGTTTTTTTACGAGTTACGAGTTTTAAATAGTTAGCGATTATCTCTTCGGTATTACATCTACATAATACCCCGCAAGCCGTCGCACGGGAGTGTGGCGGGGGGTGTTAGGCCACAACCCGGTAACGTCACAATTTACTGAGAAACAGAAAATAAACGCACTACATTCAAGGATTATTAATAAAATTAATAGCAGCAATCATGATCCTCATCAACTGCTATTTCAATAATATGCTTAAATCCGTGGTAAAAGACAAAAGTAATTTTTGAGAATGTTCATCTTCACGCAAGGAGACTACACAGCGACCTGGAAATCATAATATTTCTAATTTTAACACTGTATCGTCCATTTAAAGTGCATAAATTCACTTTATAAATAAAACCATTAATGATATTATTGTCACAAGGTAATTAATTTAAGAATATACGTCATTCAATTCTTATTTAGATTAGTTTTACAGTTAGAAGAACTGCTAGATATATTCGGTATCCGTCTCTTGCATAATTCAATGCTATTAAAGCTGACATTTTGTGAAACCCTTGTAATTTATGTGTTGCTATCATTGCTCGTAGTTCTTACTAGTATATAAAATTATAAATGTGTTAAACTCTTGCTTAACAAGCAAACATCTAAATGTCTCCTTTTCCAACAGAGGAGCAGCCGTCTCCTCTCTTTGTCCTCCTCCGAGTCCCTCGCTTTGCTAGCCCCAAACGCAACCGTCCCCAGGCACATGGAGGAGATTTCGAAGGAGGTTTCGGCGGTGGAGATTTCGGCCGAGGTGTAGGAGGAATTTCTGGGTCCGCGGCCAACGCCGGATCCCAAAGCTTCAACCAGGGTGGTGGATTCGGTGGACCTGGTTTCGGCGCGTCGGCCGCCAACGCCGGCTCGCAGTCCTTCAACCAAGGAGGTGGATTCGGTGGTGGAGCGTCAGGGAGTGCGGCTAACGCCGGCACGCAGTCCTTCAACCAAGGCGGGTTCGGCGGTGGGGCCTCCGGCAGCGCGGCCAACGCCGGCTCACAGTCTTTCAACCAAGGAGGAGGATTCGGCGGCGGAGCTTCTGGAAGTGCGGCTAACGCTGGCACCCAGTCCTTCACCTCCGGTGGGGGTCACGGTGGTGGTGCCTCCGGTAGCGCGGCCAACGCCGGATCGCAGTCCTTCAACCAGGGTGGGTTCGGCGGCGGAGCTTCTGGCAGTGCGGCCAACGCCGGCACGCAGTCTTTCACCTCCGGGGGCTTTGGTGGTGGCGCCTCCGGTAGCGCGGCCAACGCCGGGTCGCAGTCCTTCAACCAGGGTGGGTTCGGCGGCGGTGGTTTCGGAGGCGGGGGCCACGGTGGTCAGGGAGGTCACCGCCCAGGACACCGTCCAGGAAACCGTCCAGGAAACCGTCCAGGACACCGGCCTGTCCATGCGTGAGATGGAGTGGTTGGCGGTCTCCCACGTCGGTTCCCGAAGTATTTAATTCGTTCATTCGATGAAGAGACCACGGATGAGCGTGTCGCATATTCTGTGCCACCAGTAACAAATAAATCACGTTTAAACAATGTTTGAGCAAAAGTGAAGTACGTAAGGTATTAGTTCATCATTGTTTTCACATTTTTCATTTGTAAACAAATTGCAACCAAGACATTTAGTTCCAGTCCATTGTTTTTAAAATGAGTGGGAAGAAAAGAGTAACATTTATCTAAAACAACGCTCGAATTGAGCGTGGAAATGATTTTTTTGCATAGTTGGGTAATATTGTTCAAAACAGATGTCAAAGGGAACTGTTTCAAAATATTTGTAAAATAAATATATTTTTGGAACTTGATACATTTTCTCTGTAATATATATTACTTTTTATTGTGACTGCCTTATAATGCATTTGTGGTAGTCGTTATACTTGCATGTTATGGAGTTGACGGACTTGACCAATCAACTGAGAGTATCTGAAAGAAAACAATGAATATATCACTAATATGAAATGGAAAACAATTATTGGTTAGAACTCAAATATTCCGACCCTCGGTACATTTGAATGATTTATAATATAAAATGAATCCGAATGGTTTCATCCCAAATCATACCGAATGGTTTGTTCGCCAATAACATGTTCACATATTGAGCACCTTCTTACTTCGATTTTCGAAAGTTCTTTTACAGCGCATGGTAGAATGTCAACTCCATTCATTTGCGAATGAATTTATATACGGTTATTTTATTTAAGTATTTATTATGAATAAATAAAGGTTCAAGAACAATATGAATTACTTTGAACAGGGGTCAGCTGGCGCCTATGTTGAAATATTAAAAACTTTAACACTTAGCTCTATTTATTGTTGGAGTAACAATCTGGAGTTTTATGGAAGTTATCTTTGCTAAAACCAATGAAATAGGACACTGAAAAACTTGGACATGTAGAAATGAGCAACAATTGCAACTAATATGATATTCACTATATTCAGATAACTGGAATACGAGTATCGTGTCACATACTATTAATTAATTTATTTTGTTTATTCATTTATTTATTTTAAAACATTTTTAGCGTACATCTTAGCGCCAATTTACAGTGAAAATATAGCAAAAACATGAAAGAGGACAAAATACAATAACGACATAGCAATAAAGAACGAGAACCGAAAATGGACGGGGGAAATGTTTAATTTGTTGACAGGTGGGATAAAGCTTGAGTGGTGAAATTGTTACATGATAAATAAAACGGATCGACAGTGTGAGGGGGTGAATTTAGAAGGGAGGAGAGACAAAATAAAGGTAAGAGCTTAGTGAGAGAGATCCTAGGAATATGCAGGTGGAGTGGAGAGTGGGTGCGAGTGAAGAGTGGGTGCGGGTGGATCGAGTTGGTATCCTGAAGTTGAAGAGAGGGAGCAGTTCAAGCCAATCAATGGTCGAGTTTAGGGTGTTGTGGAGGATTTTAAATCAGCTTTAAGTCCGTGGTTTTCCGGGTTAGGAATGGATAAAGAAGACAGAACAGAATTTGAGAACATACTATTGCGGAAATGTGGGACTCGGTGTTTGACTATTTTGGCAAAGAAGTGAGAGATACGATCGAGGGGTTTTAAATTAGTTGGGGCTGAGGTTGGCCAAATTCGGTAAAGAAGGCCTAATAGGGACATCGCTATATTTTTTACAGTCTGATAGTGGTCGGAATAATTTAGTTTATGGTTGCTTAAAAATCCAAGATCTTTCACGGTTGTTACTCGATTTAAGGGAGTTGAGTTAATGGTGTAGTTGAATGCCAGGGTTTTCGTTAGGGCAAGAGTCATATACTGCATTTTCCAGGGTTTAGGTTAAGCTTCCAGGTATAATACCACAGGGAAATTTGAAAGGCAAGTTGAAGGTGAATGCAGTCAAAAGTATTATTAATTTTCTTGTAAATCTTGCAATCATCAGCATAGAGAAGGGTATGAAACTGGGAGGAAGAGAGCCGGGAAGGAAGATCATTAATGAATAAATTGAAAAGATATGGCCAAAGGACACTGCCCTGGGGAACTTCAGACGTCACAAGAGACCAAGAGGAAGAAGCATCTGAGAGTATCACGCGCTGGGTTCTGTAGGTGAGAACGCTAGAAAAAAGGCTAAGGAGCATACCATGTATGCCAAACTGTTGGCTGAGTTTATGAAGGGCAAGTTGATGATTGAGGGTGTCGAAAGCCCTGGAGAAGTCGAAGTAGATGGTATCAAGTTGGCTTGATTTGTCTATTGCCATGACGGCGTGGTGCTGAAAGAAAGCAAGATTTGTCAGGCATGATCTCTCTGGGAGGAAACCATGTTGCTGGGAAGATAAAAACGTAGAGGTTATATAATAAATGCTGTTGAGAATAATGCGCTCTCGAACGGGAGGAAGGATTGGAAGCAATGAGATAGGGCTTAGCAATAGTTTGAAACATCATTCTTGGGATCTGTTTTATGTATCGGAATGACGTTGCGCATTTCCATTGAGGAGGGAATGCTCCTATTGAAAAACAGCGATTGAACAAGAGGGCTAAAGGTTGTGAGAGGGATCAAGCGCAATTGCGAATAAATCTAGGGTCGAGACCATCAGGGCCAGGTGATCGGTGGAGGGGTATTTTGCAGAGGTACTGAAAAACTTTCCGGGACTCTGTGTGTTCGTGGGATAGGGAATGATTTTCATTAGAAAGAAGGAAATGGAGTGCAGAGGTAATACTGTGGTTAGAAGCAGGCTGCAGTCAGAAGAATTTTAGAAAGAGATTGGGTATCTCTGATTCCACGGCATTTTAGGTATCACAGGATAGTGCTTTGGGGATTTGAGGACGATTACAGCGCTGATTGATGAAGGACCAGAATTTTTTGGGGTAGAGGAAATGAAGTATGATTGTGATCGTATATATATTGACATAATAAAAGAAAATAATGCCTACTTTTTCCAGACAAGCTGACAATTATACAAATTACTGCCATTACAGCAACCGTCCAAAAGTTCAGTAATATTTGTCATTGTAATCACGCATTTTTCCCCTGTTCTATTTTGATAAGCTTTATGATACTTTTAAACGAGTAGTTAATTTAAATACTTATGAAAATGTACGTTTGTTCGTTAGAACAAAGATACGAAGATAGTTTTTAGAGAGAGCATTTTTTTAGATTTCTACTCCTAATGTTTGCTGTTAACCCTTTACCTCCTTTATTCGATTCATTTTAATTCAAGCTCACATTTAAATACTACCCCGGAGGCCGCCACAAGGGCGTGTAACGGGGGGTGTTAGGTCACCGCCCGTAAAAGGGAACAAAACCACTTGCAAACCTATGCCCACAGTGGCGTGTTCACACTGTGTTCTGTCACACAGTAACATTGTTCATTCATGCAATTTCTTATATAGCAAATTTATTTGACATAATTTATCCAGGAATGATTACAAATTGATTAAGTGAAATATGACATTAACTTAAACATAATTTGACATGGTCTATTAGTTATAACTGCAAACATTTCAGATCCATACATCCGTTGTTTTACAAGCAGTCGTTTAATTTTCAAAACTATTTGTTTCTCTGGTTTTATATAGCGCACAAAGTAGGTTGGATGATCTTTGATTGGTCTTCTTTATTTATTTATTCGTCTTGGTCCGAAAACAGCACTTTTTGACCTTTACATCGGACAAAAATCCCAACACAACAGTAACAACAATTGAAATGCCCAAGCCCTAGGTGGAAAAAATCCCACCCTGGCGGGAATCGAATCCGCGACCCTTAAATTGGCAGACGAGGATGTTACACCGCCGCCACCGGAGCCGGCAAATCTAGCGTTGTAATTGAGGAATACGCGGGTTTTCTAGTCACATTTTAAACAGAAGATATCTTAGCAATTTTTAAATTGTAAACTAGATCAAAATTCCTTCAGGGCCAGTTGTGCGAGGCTATAGGCCTGTGAGAACAGCTTTCACAATCGATGTTATTTTGACCCGGGCAGCACAGTATTATTGGATTTCTTTCTATGCCTAAATGGCACTTGAAAGTAATGATTTATTGCTAAACAATCCACACGTCATCATCATCTGCAGCTCTACAGCCCGGTGTGGGCCTTGGCTTCCTCTATGATATGCCTCCATTCAGTTCTTATTCTTGCTTATTCCTTCCATCTTGTAACTCCCATTGCCTTCAAGTCATCCTCCACATCCTGTAGCCATCTCTTCCTTGGTCTACCTCTTCTTCTGACTCCTTCCATCTTGCTATTAAGTATCAGTTTGGGCATTCTTTCATTTTCCATTCTTTCTACATGCCCCAACCACGCCAGCCGCAGTGATTTGGTAAATCTAAATATGTCCTTCTCTTTTAGTAATTCATTTATCTCCATGTTCATTCTAATTCTCCATCTCTCTCCTTCTATAATTGGGCCATAGATTCTCCTTAACGTTTTTCTTTCGAATGTTCTAAGTGTTTCCTCATCCTGAATTGTTAATATCCATGTTTCAGCTCCATAAGTTACCACGGGTATAATAAGCGTTTTATAGATCTTCATTTCTGTGTTCATAGTAACATTGATTTGAGGATTGTTACATTTGCAAAGTATGCCCTGTTACCTTCCGTTACCCTTTGGTTGATCTCCGTGGATATCTTATTTTCATTGTTAAGTCTTACTCCTAGATAGGTAAATTCCTTGACACCCTCAAACTCATAATTCCCAATTATTATGTTTTGTAGGTGCCGCTTGTTCTGATGAGCTGACATTTTCAAGTATTTGGTCTTCTCTTCACCAACCTTCAGCCCCACTTCTTTACCAGTGTTTTCTAAAATGTTAGACATTTCTTTTAGGTCATTCACATTTCGTGCAATTAGTGCTATATCATCTGCATATGCGAATCCTCAGGTCAATTCACTGGTCAGAGATACTTTATTCTTCATTCCATCAACTGCTGATAACACATTGCCATAGTGAATAGGAAATTTAAGAAGCCTAGAGGAAGAGAAGCCTAGGAGGATGAATAAATGAAGGACGTAAGCCCGGCAATGGGAAGAAGAATTCACAGTCAATTGAACAACACATCTAGGCGAGAAGCTAATAGCAAGGGCCACGGAAAGGTGGCATATTAATAATCTTTTGATCAAAAAGTTAATTGTTAAACTTTACTCGAACTCAACCAGTATTGCTTGCTGTAATATCTGTAGGGTATGTGCGTTCACAAATGAAAAATTGGCTCTAATTTCGGTGTTGCTAAAAATTACGTAATTTCAGTGCACGTCAGAGGATGACTCCCTAAACATTAGTTTATAAAAATATCATTAAAAATTTTCAGGGAATTTCTCTCGACAAGAATGAATAGCAATGACTACCTTTAACCTTGATTTGACGGTCCATCACCCTATGATCAAGGGTTTTTCACAAAGATTTACTTTCTGCATCCATCAGGCCCTCTTCGTCCAGCATTGATGAATTTAGCTGTAAAATTTGCTCATAAAATGGTATTCACCCCTATTCTACGTGTCCAACCATTTCTTTATTTTCCCTTAATATCTGAGATCTCCTTGTATCCTAGCTTGACTTGCCGGGATTGACTGTAGCTACTTAGTAGTCAATATACATTATATTAAATAACATACACATGCTTAAAAAAATTGAAGTAAGTAGTCGGAAGTTTTGGATTAGAAATCGATATAACTGGACTTCTTCTGCTTTGGCCTCGTGAAAACATGTCCACTTAACTGCAAAAGGAGACCTGACTTTGAAACATTCATAATGTAAAGGACATTACAATTTAGGAGAGGACTCATCATGCTCAACTAATTGCCGGAAAATTTCCGGATATCGTCACTGAAAACGTAAGCAAGTCAATTTTAGACCGCAAAGAATTTTATCACCCGAGAGTCATGGGCTAGCTCTGACTTGTCTTGCAGAGGAGGAAAGGAGATCCTAGGAGATGGAAAACTTGAAGAACCAGTTCATCTCCGATTCCAATCCTCCTTTGATGCTAATTTATTTTCATGAATATTCTCTTTGATTCCCATAAAACGGCTCGTTGACTGGAGGAATCTCCGTTGAAACTCTTTGAAACTGGAGTCCACGACCCCGCCTCGCTTTGCAAGGGAGTATGTACAACCGTAAGCATAGGATTTTAATGTCCCGATGAATGCAGAAAACTTGTTAACCTCTAGACAGTTTAAACGCAAATGTGCACCCTATACTACCATGAGAGACTAGAGAATCAATATCAGGTGAAACATTCTTTAAAATAATCCCAAAGTTCCACAGTTTTTTCGAAAGAGCAATTTGAACAGGTACGATTAATACGGTAGGGTGAGAGAGGTTTGGCGATGAAAGCTTTTATTAAAGTGCGAAAATGCAATTACTGTAATTGGACATTGATAGGACAATAGGGAATTTAATACAGAATAGAATTTCAAGTATGATTAGAGTTTTTGATCGTATGGTCTCTTCAACCGCAGGAAACCAATAGCCAAAAGTAGGCGCTGATAAAAAATATCCAAAGTTATCAATCGGAAGGATGGTTTGATTGATAGGTGGAGTTAGAGCCCAACTGATACTTCGCCTTACACGACGAGTGAAATTCATGCATCAAGGTTTTAAGGGTTCAGTCCTTATTTTCTGTTCCCCCCTGTGGTTTCCAGCATTTATACAAACATCAAGCAGCTAATATGATACTGAGGATGCTCCAGAAGCGTTACGCGGAATGGTCATCAGCCCAGTTCTCTAACTACTGAACTACTATCCCCTAGGCACTGAAAGCATTTTAGCGATATAGCATATAAGCGATGCCAAATAGCTGCAAATCAAGTGATAAATAGTTGTTCTTTGATTCTGTGTAATTGTATACCGTCGTGTGTGATTATCACAATGGTAAAATATTCACTGACTAACCCTGGTCTTGCATATGAATTTCACATTATGTGTGAAGATTGGTTTTGCACATGAATTCAGTCATTCAAGGATTTCAGCCACAATGAGCAATTTTAATCGTTTTACTTAACCCAACTAAATGCATTCTGCTACTCATCAACTTAAGTTTTTAGTGGAGCCTAGATCTATTACCTTAAGAACAGCTACAGAGTCGCACCCAAAACTGGTAGGACTGATTTTTTTACAAGAATTTTATTAAAGATATACATACATCGACTTAATAATCTTCAAAGTATGCTCCTTGAGCTGCTACACACTTAGTATAACGTTGCTCCCATTCCCGTACGCCCGCTGGAAATTTTCTTTGGGGATGCCGTTGATTACCCTCGTCGAAGCCTCTTGAACGGCCTTTATCGAGTCAAAACGTCGTTCCTTGAGCTGTATTTTCATCAGGGGGAAGAAGAAGAACCGGTGGTGCCAGATCGGGAGAATAGGGCGGGTGCGGCAACGTGACAACGCCCTATTTGGCCAGGAGCTGTCTGACGACGAGCACGCCATGGCACGGCGCGTTGTCATGGCCAAATCCTGTGAAATAATGAGTTGGACGTTGGATGAAGACAGACCCAACTGGTCTGCAATTTCTTCACTGGTTAAGCGTCGGTCTGTGTTCAGCAGTGTCCTCACTCTGTCCACATTCGTGTCGGTTCTTGCCGTCGACGGCCGTCCGGAGTGATGGTCGTCTTCAACGAGCTCCCTACCCCCTTTAAACAACTTGTGCCACTCAAATACTGTGGAACGGCTTAAGGCAGTGTCCCCATAAGCCTGCTTGATCATATCGAGGGTCTCAGTTGCCGTCTTCCCGAGTGTCGCACAAAACTTCACGGAATAACGTTGCTCTAAATTCAGATTCATTTTGTTTTTCGACGCGGACAAAAACCTTGCTTCACTAAAAACGGTGTCCTCACTCAATGACAGCCCGAAGGCGACTGAGGTTGGTGTCAGTCTGTTGCTAAGAGCCCCCTCCACCTTACCCTGCCAGGCAGACCTCCCCTCCACCGCTCCTTTCGCGCCGGAGAAAATCAGTTTTACCACTTTTGGGTGCGACCCTGTACATTTCTAAGCCAAACTAAAAGAAAAATAATCTAAAGCCCGGAATTATAATTAATCACTTTTCAACTCCACGTATATTACATCTCCCTTCATTCGAGTTTAATATGAGCATTCTTCTCCTTCTCCAACCTCACTGCTTGCCAAAAATTCTTTCGCATCTCTTCAATTGGCACTAAATATGCCCTGCATGCATTTTTTCTGTTTTCTTAATAATTTCCTAGTAACCACCACTTCTCCCATAGAATTCCCAGAACTTTTTCGCTTGTTATTGTTACCATTTCTAGTCCATTTTAGAATAACTTATAATTTTACAATTGTTCAAGAAATTATAAGTCAAGTAATGACAATTCCCGCGTTATTATTTGCAAGTTAAACCCAAAATAAAAGTGTAGGAAAATATTTCATCACGTGGAAATTATATAGTCGAAATGACACGGAAAGTATAGATGACACGTAAGAGCATAACTCCTAAGTACTGTTGTTCTTCGAAAGAGCCATAAATTTATTTTAAACATAGCATTTTATTTTATATGTCTCCAGTCAAATAGAAACAGCTGAATAAATCGTTGAAGAACAAGTTCCCGTTCATGAAGTCCAAAATAAAACAACGGATTTTAAAACTTTCCTCACACAAGATTCTTCGAAGTACTTCCTTTCTTTCCTTGAATAATATCTGACTTCTAAGAAACGTCTAGGTGCCCTCGCTATCTAAAGCTAGCCTAAAGGTTTATAGTGGCGATTTTACGCAAAAGATTTTTTGCCACATTCTGAAGACGCGTACTGGCTGGAATTCAGGAGAAAGAGTGATAATAAGGAGAAAAAAAGGAAGCCACTGTGGAGAAACAAGAAGGGGAAATAAGAAGGCAGTAATGTGGGTAGAAAGGAGGGAGATACGAGGAAATATTGAGAACAGGAAGAGATGTAAGTCAAGAGAGAGGGATGACGCGGAAGATTCTGAGCCAATCGCAGATGTTGTCTTCGCCAGTGACGATAAATGTGTGTCCCGAGGCTCTCAAGCAGGGGGTTGTACTTCGTGGACTCGAGAAGCGGCTTTGGTTGGTCCTGCAGTGAGCGGAGGGAAAGAGAGAGAGGCAAAGGGAGGGATGCGGGTGGGAGGGTGAATCGTAGGAGCACCGCGGGGGCGCGGCTTCTTGGGGGAAGTAAGGGGCGTCCGAAGGGAGTGCGGTAGTGTAAGTATATAAGCGGCCGAGCCGGTTGGAAAAACTCGTCTTTTCGCTCAGAGATCACCGAACCCGTGTATCTTACAATCAAGTTACTCAGGAGTGTACCAGCGTCTTGCAGGAATCCTCACAGCTCTGAACATGGCGAAGCTGACTATTTTGTGCGCCATTGCTTTGTGCGTGGCCGTTGGGGTGGTCTGCTCACAAGGCAAGTTTGCTGCACAGTCCTTTCTTATTTATTGCATTCTTAAGAAGTGAACAAATAATTTGCAATTAATCTTAAAGGAGTAAAGTTTTTAGTATGCAAATTATTTTTTTTTAATTTTTGTCTGAAATAGAATGTGAACTTTAATAGGAGAGGTAATTTCTGAATTATGTAAAGATCTTAGCTTGTTCCTTTGTCAAAATTTTCAAGGCAAGCAGCCATAGTAGAAATTCATTGCTAGCTACCACGTTGGAGATATCAACAGCTGCATTGAAATACAGAAATAAACATATACTATTAAAAGGGCTCCATAGGCATATCACTAGAAAGGATATACGCTTAGGACTAGCTTCACTAGCCATTTATCTCAATCTAGCATATTAAATTATATCCTGTTCAGGGTGCATATGTGCACTTATATTTAATATTACCAGTCCAGGCGTTTCCGTCAATTTATTGGAATGTGTTCTTAGCATAATGAACAAACCTCCTGATTTTCATGGACGCTCATTTTTAAAAAAAGATGTTGTAGCGACATTTAATCCTCGACAAATATATCTACATTTTCTATCTACTTTTAGATAATTCATATGCAACAAATCTCAGTGTTCTTCACCAAACCTTAATAATTTCTTTCACACTTTGCTATTTCATTTAATAGTATGCCAGCGAATGTCTACTAAATTCATGATAGATAAATTAGGTAATAATTTAGGATTTCTAGGATTTGGTCTCATAATATCATTATTTTTCTTTCCCAGCAGAGGAGCAGCCGTCTCCCCTCTTTGTCCTCCTCAGGGTGCCCCGCTTCGCCAGTCCGAAGCGCAACAACCGTCCCCCCGGACACGGCGGGGAGGTCGGCGGGGGCTTTGGCGGTGGTGGATTCGGGAAACCGTCGGCTTCTGGGTCCGCGGCTAACGCCGGATCCCAAAGCTTCAACCAGGGGCCCGGATTCGGTGGACCCGGCTTCGGCGCCTCGGCCGCCAACGCGGGCTCGCAGTCATTCACCCAAGGGGGATTCGGCGGCGGATCTTCTGGGAGCGCAGCTAATGCTGGTTCGCAGTCCTTCAGCCAAGGTGGGCCCCACGGTGGTGCCTCCGGCAGTGCAGCCAACGCCGGCTCACAGTCTTTTACTCAGGGAGGTTACGGCGGCGGATCTTCTGGAAGTGCCGCCAACGCCGGCACCCAATCTTTCACCTCAGGAGGTCATGGCGGTGGTGCCTCCGGTAGCGCGGCCAACGCCGGCTCGCAGTCCTTTAGCCAGGGGGGCGGAGGTCACGGAGGCCCCGGAGGTCACAGGCCTGGACACCGTCCCGGACACCGGCCGGGTCATGCGTGAGCCTGCGCGAGTGTTCATGGAAGCGCTTCTAACGCCGATTCCCGGGGTTCAAATTCCCCTCGGTGAAGTGTCGCAGATTTGATGAAGCAGCCGCGGAAAAACGTGTCGCCATAATTCCTGTCTCTTCGGTAAAAAAAATGAAAGGCATGTTCCTCCATTCATGTTCAAGCAATGCTTTGGTAAGAGCGAAGCTCTTGGATCAAAGTAATCGTCGTAGATAACGTATCAAACATTTTCTATGACACGCATAATACAGCCCTGGATTTAACTGTTTCCTGTATTATGTCTCTTTGCATTGTAAAAACAAAAGACTTGAAATTTTGCTGTACCACCTATGTTTTGAGGTGTTAAAAATATCTTTTTATAGCTCGACCTGATAATTGTGCTCCAGCCGATCGGATTGAAATGAACCAATTTCTCTGTGTATCATAGCTCAGCTACATTGAGCTGTGTATCACAGCTTAATAGCTGCAATAAAGATATTTGGGAACTCAATATGTTTCTTCTCTTTTAAAATTCCGATGAAGTACATTCTATAATAATCCTATCACAGTTCCCTCCTTGAATTACATATACATATCACCACACACACACATATACGAATGGTATTTTGATGGAATTATGACACAGATAGAATTTTTAAATAAAAACTGAAAAGTATAATCAGCGATTAAAAATTTATATCAACAACTAAAGGTCACTTAAAAAATTCAGATTTGTTCATGAATAAAGTAGAAAACCAAGTTGAGATATAGCACTTTTTTCACATAAAATTTTAAAACATAGTACTTCGTTCAGGATCATAATTTCTAATTCAATGGATTTAGCGCTGTCAAAAATATGCTGTAAAAACTAGATTCATTGCGCCATAAAATAAATTTGACCTCTCTAGCCTATGGAAAGATTCTTTCACACATTTTACATTGTTTTTCACATTTTATGGTCGCAAAGAGGGATTAAATAGTTTTCGTAACGTTGCCGTTATTCCAAAGATCTGAAATTTCCAATTCAACTATTTCATTTGCAGCTGTAGAAGGCAATAAAATGACTCTTTCTTCGTCACATTATATTTTAATAAATTTATATTCAATTCCTCTTGGATACTAATGCATTTACGTTCGTACATGAATTTGTAAATATGATAAAAAATCGTAATATATTTATAAATAACATAATACATGAATCAGGAAACACTTAACTGCATACTATCAGCACGTCTTATAGTGACAATTATTTGTGAATAAATTTGGTTATAGCAATTGAATTTCAAATGTGTGATACCAAAATTAAATGCAGAAAATACGTTGAGTGCTATTCAAAAACTCGCAGAAAATAGTAAATAAGTTATTCCTAGTCCTTTCGTTAATTCCGAACCCATCTATGGATAGAACAAATATGCGCATTATTGTATTTAATGTTGCAACGCAACAGCTCCAAGAAATCTTCAAAAAAGGTTTATAGAATATATATATTTAAATAATTTGAAATGGAGAATAGTTTTATATGGCACGGAAGTTTAATTGCTTAGCCAAGATAATACGCTTTAATTGGACGTATTTGACTTGTGGGTGTAGGGAACGATGGAAAAATATAATGGCCGCATAAGACATAAAAACAATAGGTGCTCTGCAAGTTAGGGAAGATGAGAGGGTTGTTGGGAGTAATAAAGGATACAAAAATGCAGGAGATAGGAATGGGTGATGTTATGCTGAAGACTGTGAAAGAGAAGAGAACGTTCAGAAAGCAAGGATGGGGGAGGAAAAGAATAAGTACATTGGAAGGAATGAAGGGAGGCAAAAAGGATTGCAGAATTGAACGATATACGTATTGCAGTGCAGGCTGTTGTGTCGTGTCGTGTTCGGTTCGGCTTTTAATGCAGTGGCGTTTGTGTGCTCGTCGTAACCTTCTTTGACTTGAAGATTATAAAAGTAAATTATGTACATTAATAGTAACCCCCGCGCATAAGCGTACCTTCGCAAAAACATTTCCCCATTTTTTAAAGTGTTCTATATTAAATGAGTATTTATGTAAATAACTCTTAAGGGCTTAACCTCATTCATTTCTTTAAAACAGTCCAATTTATCCTTTTTAGAAGATTTTTAACTGGAAATTGTGGCCAATTAAGAATAGGATTCGGAACTGGCCCCCATTAGAGTCCAGCGCGCCCGAGCGTGCAAAGAAGTTTCGCGCACCGGATGGAGGCCTAAAAGTTATGGTTATCCCCGTCGGTTTACCCCGCGAAAGAATTGGCGATGGCGGGGGGGGGGGGCGAGTTGGGTGGGTGGGAGGATGCCGGGGAGGGAGGGAGCGAGAGAGCGAGAAAAGGAAGAACTCGCTCCGGTGGCGTGACCTTGGTTACCCCCACTACATCTCCCCGACCATCCGATGCCATCCTCCCCCCGCGGCAAGAGGCAGCCCTCTCTCTCACTCTTCTTCTCCAACGGCGACGAGAGGCCGAGTCCTTCCTTAATGGAGAAATGGGAGTGAAGTGGATTGGGGAGGGTCGGAGGAGGGAGCCGAACCGGAGAGAGAGAATGGCGGGTGAAGCAGTGCAAGTCAATATTGACGTCGGACCGTCAGTGGACATGCTTCTGGGCATTTTTGAACAGTTTGGCAAGATGTAAAAGAGGCGTTTCATAAACTCTGTGATATGTTTAAATATATATTCCGGTATTCAGATAAAAAAATTGTATTCAAACAAAAATGTTTTTTTTAGTTATTTCAATTTAATCGCAAATATTTTTTCCTGTTTTTTTATCCATCTTTAAAGCACTAACCTTTTTCGCCTTTAAGTGTGGAAACTGATTGTTGCTCAACTATGCGTACTCAATTAAGTCCGTTCCTTAAATTGACTAAAGGCAGGCGGGGAATCATTAAACCAGATTTGCTAATGATTAAGCTCTAGTTAGACAAATGCATTAAATCATTATAAACTGCACAATCAGTGCCATAGGTATGGGATGAGATTCAAGCGTAAGGAAACGACGGCAATGAATTTCTCAAAAAATCGGAAGGTTATGACAAACATTAAAGTCGCGTGGCATATACTAGGGTAGGCAGAACATTTCACCTATGTAGGGGGTGTTTTAGAAGAGGGTAAGCAAAGTGGTAAGGGCATTGAAAGAAACTTGGGTTTGTTAAGGAAGCTTTTACAGAAAGTTAATTGAATTAATATGAAAAATACTTTTGTACTGTTTGGAAACGGTTGTCAAGGATGAATTTGATAAGGAGGTAGATATTTAGCCAGCTCAAAAGTGGATATGGTAAGGGTTGCTAGACTGAATGAAGAGAGAAAGTGTGAGGAGTTACAAATTGTGTATGGCAATGCAGTGTGAGATGTTTAGCATCATGCTGAGAAAGGCTTAAAAGCGATTAGATTTTCTCCGTGAAAACCACCCTTGATTGATATAATACAGACAATAATAAAATAATGCAAATACTGCAATATTAAAATGCGTTCATAATAAAATAATTCCTTTTAGAACAATTTACTATTGCTACACGCAGTTATTTTCTAGTTTTCATCGACATTTCCACGAAATCAATGGCAAGTAGTTACTTAACATTGCTGTCTCAATTAATTTTATTCTAGTTTTGGTAGTGAATATGAATATTGCATCGTCCAGTTTGAAGTTTGAGACATAATATTTGGATACATTGTTTTCTCAATTCTTTTTCCCTTCTTGAGTGTAATGCTCTCACATAACGATTGCTCTCGGAGTTAAAATAATCTCATAACCTGAGAAAAACGCTGGCCATTTACGAATAATAAAAAATGTAGACCAATCTCTAGGTAATCTGGAGAAAACTCTGAGTGTATATCTCTTACATGGCAATGCATAACGAGATGAATCTTCTGGAGTCTTTCTACTACTGCTGCACATTCGGCTGGCCACCAGCCGAATTCAATTTCAACCATTGAGTTCCAAATCAAGTTTCGACTGATTTGTTCATATCCAAGGAAGTTTCATTGAAACTTGAACAATGGCGTACGAAAAATTTTTTAATGAAAGTAAATCATTTACCGTAAACTGTTAATGAACATCAATGTCCAGCTTTATAATTGCAAATTGGAAATTGCGATGGAATGTAACGGAAACGTAAGCACTTCTTGAGAAGCGTTTGGTTTTAAATGCCGAAGACAATGTGTAAATAGAGTTCAACGAAATTTGATCTGAACTGACAGTTTTTGATATACATATATTAAGTTATGTATACACGCCATCAACTCAAGCATTCCATGAGATTAATTTTCGTAACTTTATTTTGTAGGTATGAGGTTTTATAAAATCGAGAGCCTCGAACTTTTTTTAAGCATATAAGTACATGTATTGGCGAGGCAGAACGCAGTCGATGGAGAGGAGATTTCGACGGTTGAAGGGAAAAGAGGCAGGAGGAGAGTGAAGAACGGGAGGAGAGGGGGACTATGAGGTCAAGGGGAGATGGGTCGGGCCCTCGTCTGGGGGGATGGGAGGGGAGCGGGAGGGAGTGGCTGAGGTGGGCAAATGAAGCTTCCCTCGACCTCCATGAGGGACTGCCATCTCATCTGATGATTGCCTCGACGAAGGATGGCGTCTCCCGCGGTCACGGAGGGAATACTATAAAAGAAAAGCGTTAAGAAAACCACGTCCCTCAGACCTAAGAGTCAATTAAAAAGTCCTCTTGAAGGCAGATCTAAATGTCTCTTCCTACCAAACATGCTGTTAAGTGCAGACAATTGTCGAGACGCAATATTTTAATGAATAAAATACATGGCCAGGTGGTGTAACTGAATTGTAGCTTCAATGAACGTGCTCCCACGATCTTCGTCTTGATGACAGACAAATGCGCGGTTTTGTTTAAACTGCGACAAATTTTCTGGAAAATATTTCAACTTACGTAATAATTCATAGATCGACGATACGTTAAATGAAAGGCTTGATGAGGAGTCCAATCGATGATAATTTATTGTTCTTAATGAATGGCAAACAGAAGCTCGTTAACGCTTAAATTTGTAGCACGAGTACATATATATGCATTAAAATTTTATATATATGCTGTCTTCGTCACAAGCGACATCTTATCGGAAGCTGTCGGCAAAAGTTGATTTAAACGCTCTGGAAGGTGATCCAATAGTGGTCTGATCACATTACTGATTGGCCAAGATATGTTCAAATTTTTCAACGTACCCTCAATTTTGCTCAGGATAGGTACACTTATTTTAATTCAAAGTACCCATCCGTCCAAATTTGGGAACAAATTGACGTAAAGATAGAAGTTAATAAAGGTGAAGCTGAATTTCATATTGGATATTGATAAATATGTGGGTGTCACACCCAAACAAATCGAATGAAGTTTTTTTTCAATTTAGTAGCCACTCAAGTTTACTTTGAGAGAACAGATAATCTCTTGTGACTGCAAACGGGAGAGCTTGCATTGAAATGGTTAAATAAAAGCGAAAAAGTGGGAGTAAATGGATATACGGTAGGACCGCAATCTCCCGAGATAGTAACTTCACACGTGACAGCTCGAGCATGTACTGGCATCTTCGTCATCGCAATCGGCCATTGCAGATCTCCGGACGCAGTGGCTTAACACCACGCCGCCGAAGCGATTTCTTTAAATCTCTCTGTTCTCTGGTGAATGGGATCCTCTAGGAGGCGAGGCATGCGATACTTAAAATTTTCATGTTGATATCAGGCAAAATTAAAACCAAATTTATTCAACTTTAATTACTTTGATACGCATGCTTTGTGTCCTTCGGATGAGTAATTAAATTCGAAACCACAACGAGCAAGATTTCGGTGATGACCTTCGAAGAAATGAAACCAGAGCTTATTTAAAAGGTAAGACTCCAAAACGGACAATGCTGATTAGCGCTCGCCCTTTCTCTGAAGAACCCCGCTAGACGACAAGACATTCAAAAACGGTTAAGTCAAAGACAAAGGCTCCCAGAAGGTGTGGATGGATCGGGGGGGTAAACCCTCCGACCCTGCCGAGGATTTTTCGGGTAGAGATGTTAGGCTCAACGGCAGTTTATCATGAAACCATCCTGCAAGTCATCATATTTTCTACAGTTAAATACCTAAAAAATGAAGAAGACATCGTTTTGACAACAAAATAACACCAATTTCATTTTGACATTCCATTTCGTTCTCTGCATCCAATTTCCCTACCTTCGTTGAATTGCACCCACCAACTTCTACGTTTGGTTTTCTTTGCATTTCAATTATTCGATTCTTCTTTACAGCTACGAATCCAATCCAATCAATAATTATACTCGAACCTCAGTGACCAAATTTCGGGATTCGCGCAAAACCACGCTCCATGTCAAAGTTTTCGCTAACAGATTATTTATTCCTTCACTCAAGAATGTTTGTTGGCGGCGCTCTCCCTTTTGTAAAAGTTTACCTACCTAATCCAATTCTTATATGTCCTTTCTACTTTTTGGCTAATATCGCTCTCATCATCTAAAGGTCTTGTCGATACATTAATTTTCTTTTATCCATTGCCAACATAAGATTCACATTCCATTACTCATCACATTCCGTAAATAATATGCTCGTATTTGCCTAATATCCTTTGATGGATAACCTTCGAGTGTTTCCCAATGATATTTCATCCAAATGTTTTTATTCGCTGTAATGCTTTTTATTATCCACCATCGTCTTTACTTACCTTATCCCAGTCGTCAATAAGTGTATTTCCTCCTTCAATTCCTTAAGAACGTGATGATTAGTTCTCTTGTCTTTTCAACTTGCTCTTGGCATTCACTTCCAAGCCAACGTGGCAAATGTAAGCGTTATTAAAATATCATAGATTGGATTGATGGTTAAACACGTAACAACTTCACTCAAACCACGCCGTTGGTTCCAGTACCCACATGTCCACTTCCAACGCTTTCGATGCTGCTTGTGACAGTATGTAAATCGCACCGCGGAGGTAAGGGGGAATATGCAAAGTATGCCTCGTGGCTCATCGACTTGCCACGCCGAAGGGCCGCGATCATCTGACGGGGTTTTGTAAAAATTAACAATCTGTTGCTTAAGAAACTTTAAGTACAAACTTGTACTTGCATATCTATTACTGATACAAATCAACTTCAAATTATATTTACTGGACATACTTTTTAAAGTCAGTCCTAAAACTTAAACAATTTGCCTTATAATTTACACAATTGTTATTTGACAGAAATTACCAACAGTTCGCTACAACTTTAAACTATTGCAATATGAATCAACAATTGCAATTTGCATTTAAGTTAAAGCGCCATTTTCCTCTTCGCGAAAAAACATTCCAAATATTTAAGAAGCAAAATCTATCAAAAATATATTAGTTTTTTCAAAACATAGGGACATTCCTTCATTTTATAAAAATGTTTTTCAATTGAAGATCATGTTCTATCACAAAATTTATCTTCTTTTAAAATTTTATTTGAAGATGCTTCATTGAAATTTTCGGAATTCTTCGAAAATTTCAATGAAGGAGATGATTCAAATGATTTCTTTTCTGGAATTATTCGACCTAAGATCAGAACCACCATGAATGACCCCAATCTCTCCCCTCACCTCGTGCCTCACGCAATGGCTTAAGAAGTCGTGGGCATCACGCGCTGGACTCTTAGCTGACGCCTCTGAGCTCGGGGCCGGTCATCAACAGTTCGAGAGCGATTGCAACTCAATGATTTGATCAAAGGGGCCCACATGACCGGTTAAAAGGTTAAGCCGAAAACAATATTCGTGCTACGGAATATCGCACGCTCGGGCTCGTTGACGAACAAATGACTACGGCGGGCGTGCTCTCACTCCCATGTGAAATCATGGACAAAAATTTATACATTTTAAATTTGTTTTCGGATTCGAATGCCCCGAACACTTAAAGAAATCTCAAAAATGTTGACTCACTTACTCAACGTCTGATTACTCAAGCCAAAGTCAATAACATTTTCCTGTGCAAATCCATGCGCCCAAAATGCAAATTTCAAGTTGAAGAAGTCAGCTGCGAATCGTAATAACTCTCGCATTTGTTTCCCCGGGATTTATTTCCATAAAATGAATAAATCTATGTGCCGTTCTAATAGACTGCTATTAGTTTCTGTGACGGCGTGAACTCCGCCTCACGATGCATTTATATGTAAATAACGCTATGGCAAAGGACTCTCTCCATCCCTATGCCTGTGGTGATGACATTGAAACCCAAGTGCCGGCATATTGACCTTTACCTACAGGTCCACTGCGTGCAGCGCGCCTGCCTATTCTGTGCGAGAAAAATGCTTTCATGCTTGGTCTTTCGAATTGAAAATATTTTTCCTCTCATATATACCCACTTTAAATATGGTAAATCATACTCCTTCGGCCTTCGATGATTCGTGACGTAACTGGAAAAGATATACTAGAATTTCCACTCCCAACTCTTCTCTTGAAGGTCTCTTCAAATTCGAGGGCGGATATTCGCGCGATTCTTTCCGAGGCCTTAAGGAAAACGGCACACCGTAAGAAGGAAAGAAAAAACACTCCACGCGTAATCCACGTATTTTTATTTCATATGGCATTTACATTGAGTCACAAACTGTGATTTGAAGAGGTGGACAACCATTTATTTCCGCAGAGTGATTGGACTAGAAAGCTTACCGTAAATTAAGAATTTTACCTAGAGATGAATGGGGGAACGAATACTCTCATTGATGAAAGGATAGGTTCTCATGCCATTGATAGGTAATAGTGCCATTAAGAGTTTGGATGCTCCTGATCAATCGACGGAAGTTACCCAAGGAAAATACTGTCGAAGAAGATAAATCACAGATCGTTGCAAAGGATGCGTAAGGCTAACACTAAATATTCGAAGTACGTTAAATTAAGAGCACAATGTACACATCCACTGTTCTTTATTATCGTATAACTAGTTTCAACGCTTTGGCGTCATCATCAGGTACTGATGATCCTAAGGTACCTGGTGATGATGCCTAAGCGTTGAAAATAGTTGTACGATAATAAAGAACAGTGGATGTATACATTGTGTTCTTAATTTAATGAACATGAACTTCCACAAAGTTGAGCCTGAAACAATAGAAAGCATTCGAAGTGCGATTTCAACAGACCTAGGTCTTACGTTGCTTGCTTGATCACACGAAGGGATTCCTTGCGCCCAATGCATTGGAATTACTTCGGCTTTGTAAAGAATGCATATAAGAGCGCCGATTTCAGGCCGTCGAGTGCCCAATGGAACAGGACCATGGTGCTAGACCATCTCGCCACATTACTAGTAACAGCTTGGTCACTTGCAACACCTATCCACACTTGCGAGAGAGAGAGAGAGATGGTCGTTGTTTGCGCTAGCTAGTGCTCATCACGCAATATTAAACGCAAATTGACTGACATACGAGCGTGCTCTTCCTGTGGTAGTGCTTAGACATTTCTTTCCTGCTTGCAAGTTTGGCAAGATGTTCTAAGAAAGACATAATACCAGAGCAGTGGCAGACCCAAGGGTGGGGTGGCATCAAGGGAGCTCATTCCCCCGTCCCCAACCCAATCACCTTGTGAGACATATTGCTTAATTTCAAATGCATTTTTTTTTGTATTCAGTTCCAGCAAATTGTTAAATATTAAAATCTTAAACTTGAAGTGGGAGGGCAATGCAATCACTCTACCTTGCCCTGCCTAAATGGCCACTCTGGTTTTCAATAGTACCATTCTTTTACACGTATTGATAAAATATTGACCAAGTATCAGGAACATCTTGTACCTTTGAGCATGGCTACTTAGTTCACTTCTGCTTGATGAGCATGATAAATTAAATAGCATACATTTAAATGAGGAACTGGCATTTTGTCCTGCCCTAGGCCAAACCCTTTACCATTACAATCCTAGATGACAACATGCTCTATCCACGATGAACAGCTGTCATCATTTGATTCCACTGCGAACTGAGAAACTGAACTTTACCACTTTTGCAAAATCAATAATTTGATAAAAAAATGTTATATCTCATAGACATCAACCAATCAGTCAATTTTAAATTGTACCATTTTTCAATTGTTCCAATCCAATTCTGAATCAATCAATTTTGAAATAAATAATTTAATATTTTCCAGCATATAAAGATATTGTAATGCTTCCTTGGTATCACTATTTTGCTCACAGTGTTCTGTGTCATCAATATCTGTAGTGAAAATGTCATCTGATAGGTTTTGATGGACTTATTTTTTCCCCAAGAGTTTGGTCTTGAACCACTTGCTTCATTTCCTATGAATATCTTCTTCTCTTAGTATCCTTCAGTGTACCAAATGTTTTCCTTTCTGTCCTGTGTCTAACCTTTCCTTCTATCACCATCTTCTGCAAGAACACCTTATGTCAAAGTTAAGCTTTCTTATGTCATGGTATGTCCAGGTTGTCTTTATTTTACCTACTCTTTGATATATACCTATTTACTCTGTAATATTCTCATGACCAGAACAATTGACGTGCACAAATATTTTTAACACTGGAAGGTGGTAGAATTTTACATTGAATGGATCTTTACCTTTTATTAATTTTTTCTCCAACTGATCTTTTAAGAAAAATTCCTTACAATGTTTTCATAACAAGTGGATACTTTCTGTAAAAATGAAATACTATTTGAGCTTGCAAATAAAAGGATGAATGAGTAGTTCAGGAACTGGCCCCAAAATATGATACTGGTGGACCATGAACATGGATCTCTGATTCAAGGTCTTTTATTCCCTTGCTCTGCAAGATCTTTTTGCCCAGAAAGGTCTTTTTTCCCTTGACACAAATGCAGAGCAAGGTTCATATCTTTGAAATTTGACTACATTGATGAAAGTCAAGCTCTGACTTAAATTCCCTGAAATCTGAGAAATATATCTTGTCCTAGACATATGAAGTTTAGCATCAAACTTACAGTGACAAAGCTGAACTTAGCTTAAGTTTTCTGTAGCTTAAAAATTCTTTCATTGTTAGACTATAAAAAAAGCCATAAACACAGTAATCAACCCGAAGGTCAGATTGGTAGGTGATGGTAGATTTCACCCAGTACTAAGCCCTATACGGTGTGTGAAATTCACACATCAGGGTACGGGGCCCAGTTCCTTTCCCTACGGTGGTTATGGTTTCCCAGGAAGATCTGGTACCCAAAAAATCACATAGCTTGGGTGGAGCTGTAGATGTCCTGAGTGACTTGCCCGGGAATTGAGCCCAGGCCGTTGCGTCCCATCAGTAGTCCAATGCTCTACCCCCTGGACCCACTGTTAGATGAAATTAAATCTAAACTAAACATATCATGACAGTTAGATTATTCTTTGGCCCCACTTGATTAAGCCTGTACTCACTGCATGCACTTGCACATCATACACATTCTCATTATTTATAATTCTCTTGTAGCTCCAATGAACTGCTAACGCAGTGAATTCATGAAATTAAACAAGATCTACTCTCTTCTCAATTAGCCCACATAACCAACCACCATTCCTTATAATTGCTTTATGTGCTTGTCGTAAACCAAATTTTATTTTTTGTTGCCAAATGACAGTGATAAAAATTTTTTTTAAATAACGTTTATTCTATCCAATAGTCCTCAATATTTCCACTCATTGAAGTACCTCTGTTTTCTCTCATATTATAAGATACTCTACTGGGTATTTCCTCATAGTTCCTAGAGTAGGCATTTTTCATTACTTGCTTCTCATAGCTCATTCTTAACCTTCCTCTGTAATTCCTCCCCTCCATTTTATCTTCAATGATGGTCTTCAGTAAATTATTTTGCCTCCTGTTATGTGCAATTAATTTTCCTCTGCTTCATGCAATTGTCCTGCGTAGGCTTCTCTCTTCACCTACTCAAGTACTTCTTTATTTGTTACTCAGTCAGTTCATTCTCTATTTTCATCAGTTTTTTTGGACTAAGTCTTACATCTGCAGTAAAGTGGATTCTGAATATAGCTTTTAACAAATTGTTTTCCTATGTGATCAATGCTAGCACTCTTTTCTGGTAGTTGTTTCTTCTGATTGAAAACTTTCTTCAAGATTACTATTTTGCTTAATAACTTCTCCCATCAGTATTGAATCTTTTTCCAAAATAAAAAATATTTTACATTTGTTCCAGTGTCTTTCCATATTCTTGCTTTGAGATTACCTTTCTAACTTTAACTTCACACATTTACCATAGTTCCAATCTCGTTTATCTCCAGGTATATTTTCACTGCTCTTAATTTTCATACTAGTTTCGATGCTTAGGCATCATCATCGGGTACAAATAAATCAAGTTGCGGTCCATTTATATACCATTCATGAGGGAGAGGGGGAGTGGATGAGAAAGGAAAGGATAACTTTTCCCCTTTTTCCAATGGGGAAGGAAAGGATAACTTTTCCCCTCTTTCCCCCTCCCTCTCCCTCACAAACGGTATATAAATGGACCGCAACTTGATTAATTTGCACCTGATGATACCTAAGCCTTGAACCTAATTGTACAAAAATTAGGAACAGTGGAAATATACATTGAATTCTTTATTTAATGAACATGAACTTCCGTTGAGCCTGAAACAATTGAATACATAGAAATGTTACATTATGCTTCAAGCTTCTGTAATTATGTATCTGCTCTGTAGCAAATATCATATATTATGTAGAAAATTGCATCCGAATCTGATTTTCTAAAATTTGTATCCATTCTGAGGGTGTATGTATAATTAATGCCTGGTGCCTTGTCTACCCTTGTCTTTACTTAAATAATTCAAACCCGAGGATAAAGTTTCCATTTCCATTTTCAACAGCAGTATCCTTTACTTCCAATATTCTAGCATTTTTTATCCATCACAAGAGTCTCCAAATATTCTTTCATCTGTTTATAAAGGTATTTTTTATTCAGATAATAGAAAAATAAAACCAGAAGAAAGACTAATAATTTCAGGGTATTTTGAGAAATGCAGAATCAGGTATGACCAATATGAAAAACTACTAGAAAATATGGATTGGCCCAGCAAAATAAATGAAAAGGAATCCCCAAGGAAATTGGCTGGAAATATCAATTAGTAGTGGTGTATTCACACACTGATCAAACTGCCACTGAAGACATCATGTGGTAAATGCCTACAGGCAATAGAAGCACTAAACTTTTCTAACTTTTAGTGAATCAGAAATGAAATAAAGCAGCAATAACAATGAATGTAAAGAGCACATTTAGTGGAGATAGAAATGACAAAGAGTTAACTTGAATTACAGCCTTAAAGAGAAAAGTGAGGCTTATTTGATAATAATAACGCATTTATTTCTCCACAGATTCAGTGCATATTCACACACACACACAAATATAGGACACGTTAGATGCATTACTGACAACTTTTGCATGACAAAAAGAGAAGTTAAAAAAATTCACATTCAATTGGACTATGAAAGAATAATTAGAGAAATAACTTTATTAACAATGCCAATATCATTGATTGTGTATATAATCAATATACTGATGGATGAATCTATTGACTAAAATATCATAGAAAAAGTTAATACTCAGTTCTCTACCAATTCCCTCGTGCATTTTGGTATGACATGCTCAACGTAACTGTATCCAGAAAAACACTCATTGCAATAGTGTGTATCAACCAGGGGCTCCAATGGTGTAAAATATGACAGAGAGTAAATACAAAGTTTATCTGTTGAAAGTCACAAAGCAAGCTGCGGTTATAAGGAAATACATCAGGAGAAATCCCAGGAGCATAGGGAGGAATGCAACTAATTGAATGTGGAAACAAAACAAGAACTTTACATACAAAGAAGGGAACCGCTACAATTGATAAGGAATAAAATCAAAAGACGGCTAAAAAACCCAAAGAAATATGAATACGGAATTTATATGAAGATTTTGACAACATATAGTGATCAATGGAAAAGTAAAAACAGTGAATAGGATCAAGAAATACCTTCAAGAAACAATATTCCAGATGTAAAATAATTTGAGAAAAGAATGGAATCTTTCTAACTGAATTTCAAGCTTAAGTGAAGAAATGGAAATAAAATTTGGAAACATTTTACAATGGAAGAGATTTTGTATGCCTAAACTAAATACTAGGTAAAGTAAAGTAACCATTAACTGGGCCTGTTGTCCATATAGGATTAACACTTAATGACCAGGCAATGATGCATAAACAAATATGATTGTATTGGGGTCTTTGAAAGTTGTTATTCAAAGAGTGGTCATTGCAGTTTGTAATACTCCTGTAGGTGGAAAGATTTAATGTTATAGGAAAAAATTATATTTTTTAGTGAGTATGACCTTGGTGAATAATAGGATTAGGAGACATGAATGGTTGGGCAGCTGCTAGAAGAGGTGTCTCTGAAAAATTGATAAGGCTTCTTGTTGAACACCGAGGAAACCTCAATTAAGATTTATTTCGTTGAGTATCTATGTGGTATGAGGATTACTTGTATAAATGATTAATCATCAATTTGTTAATTTGTATTCATAAAACAGGAATGATGTGTGAGAATTAATCATTCTGTTCCTGTGAAAGAAGAAATGTTATTTTCTAATGAAAGCATCAGAAAAGTACATGACGGATTTGAATATGGAAAAGGCCACTATTTGGTAGTTTCATAAGACTAAAGGGGGAAAGTGGGCGGTAAGGATGATTAGAGAGCAATGTCAATCAGGATTTAAAGTAGAAAAGCTGATCAAAATGCATGGATGAAGTGTACTCTTGTGCAGGATAAATTGCGTTCAATTTTGTTTATTGCCATTGGGCTCACGTAGAATGGGAAAAAAATATAAATTGAAAGTTTGAGTGATAATTAAAATTATTCAAAAGGAATATAAGAATTATATTCTTATAGATAAAGATAAGGACCCTTGTAAGATAGGATATTAGGGTTACAAAGATAGAAAGCATGACATAAATTATATGAAACAAAAGAGAGGAAAAATATGAATGGCAGAAGATGAAAAATGCAAAATAATTTGAACTAAGAAGCTGTTTTAGAAATTAGTGACAAGAGAAAAAGAATGACACACAAAAATTAAAGGCACTGATAACCTAGCAAGGTAGGCTGACTCCTATTCCAGAGATCATACCTTTAAACCCTACCAAGGGATTTTTCTTCACCTGTGTGCTAGTCATTGTGATTGTTTTTATTTCTTGCTTAAAAACCAATGCAATACGGTAATGTTGATTATTTTAGACTAGTTGTTAAATATAAAAATTATTTGCTTAGGATGAACATGAACGTGGAAGACTGTTGGAAGGAATATTACATTGATTTGTCTGACAATGTTGTAGAAATAGAAGGTGAGTCATTTGTATTAAATAGGGGAAAAGGATGGAGAGAAATTGAGATAGGCAAAAATGGTGGTTATAACAGTGACAGTTTTTAAGAGTGGATATTGGCAAGCAAAATAGTATCTGTAGCCAAATGTTCAAGGGTAGGGCCAGCTATTTATTACTCATTCACATGAATTACCTTACATTGGGACACCTCCGTTGTACCAAACAATTAAAAGGATAAAATAATAGCGACTTAGTGTAAAGGGAGAGGAATAAGAAGAAATGAAAGATAAGGAAGCATTTAAACATTTTGTTTGAAAGGGTATTGAAGGTAACTTTGGACTAACTCTGGGAATAGCAATAGGGTATTATTTCTATGCTTTATGCTATGCATGAATTAACTCTTTGCACATCAGTTAGTAACTAGTTAAAAAATGCTTGGATTTGAAATAAAGTAACTCCTTTTTTTAAACATTGGTTCCAGAGTACCTCCATTGTATTTTTCCTGATTCTGAGAAGGAATTTAACAAGGTCAACGATGAAAGCACTGCAAGGTCTTGAGAAAATAGAGTATATGAGAAATTAATGAATTCTATGAAATGTACACATTAAAACAGACAGGCAAATGTAAAAGTCAAAGGTGCATTGAGTGACTGGTTCAAAATAAAGCATGGTGACAACAAGGGTGGGCAAAGTCGTGGTGGCTTCAATGACTTGATGGATAATTGTTTGATTACAACCCAAAAAATAATTTAACACTTTGCATACCTTGGGAGAATGTTTGCAAGATGCTACAATAGATGAGATATTAAAAGGATTTGGGAAAAGGAAGATAAATGATCAAGCAATGTGTATGACCATAATTTTCTGTTGTACACATCCATTATTTTATTTTTGATGTGACAGTAGCCTGCCTATTAATGATATTTTTATCCCTCAGCAATAACTCATTTTTGTTAACAACATCTGTTCCTCTTGTCAACCATGTATGGAGAAAACAACAACAGCAAACAGATTTAGTGTATAATGCAACCATTTCAGAGAGTAAAAATCATTTGCCTTGACCGGGATTCGAACCCGGATCCCGGTCAAGGCGAATGATTTTTACTCTCTGAAATGGTTGCATTATAATGCACACATAGCGGGTGACTCCGTTAAAGTTACTGTTACAGTTTCTTGAGATTTAGTGTAAGCAACACAACCCATGATACTAGTGGAGCTAGAGAACAGACCCCTATGAATATCAGAGATAACAATCCAAGAAAAATATTCTTCGACCCAAATATATATAACCCAAAAGTACAGTGAGTTTGGACTCTCATATTATTTTTGGATTATATTTCTACCTCAAAACAATATTTCTATATTTCATTTCTGTGTAGAATGTAAACAATTGGGAAATGTTTCAATGCACAGGTAAGCAGCATTTGCACCAAGCATTTGATTAAATTGTAAAATACTGGATAGATTAGACAGAGGAATACATTTTTGTATGATTCCATATGCAAAATGTAGCAGAAGTAACCACACGAGTGCTGTGTTCCGTGGAAATGAAGTCTATGAATAGAAAAAAACCCAAGTATTGAAACTAGAAGCTAATATTACAGAGTGGTGTAGTGCAGAGAAACAAGTGAAATACCTTATTAAAGTTCTGCTCTTGGATAAGGGACGATAAATATAAAGGCTGGGTCACAATCCAAATAGGTACTGATGTATAATTATTTCTTCATTTTAGGAACCATAATGAAACTATGAATATCAAAAAAGCCAGTTTGGGCTTTATATCATTGTTTAATGTCAAGATACCATGGCATCATCAAAATTATGAAGAAATAAAAATACATAAAAAGACCTTAAAAACAACCCCAAGAATAGTGTACACCAAGCCAAATAGTTTGAATTCTTTATGTGAATCTAATAGTGCCAATTTAGAAGAAAATAAGGATTCAACTGCTAGGGAGAGACAACGCAAACCTTGACACTTCTATATTTTTGACCTCCATATTTGTTCAATACAAAAGATTCTCAGTTATTTTTTTTTCATATGTACTCTCCATGGTGTTAATTAGAAATATTCCAGCACTTTGAAAGGTCACAATAACACAAGAATTACCATGCCTTTAAAAGCTGCTAAGTCCATTGGTGTGTCTGACCTGGTCAAGATGAGTCTCTTAGAGAATTAATGGTGTTTATGAACTATCTAATTATCACCTGTAAACTTGTTGGTGAGGTAGAGATGAATCACCAATTTTCATTCATCAATGAATTTCAATGTTTCTCCTCTTAACAACTCAACAAACAAATGAGAGAATGCTGTTCCTCTGTGGTGCATGTTGCAAATGCAGCTGCCATGTTTACACTATTGTTACTTTCTGGCATCATAGTGCTAACTGTGGGACACTCATCAAACCATGATCATCAATATGGCCAATTAATGGGACAGTAGGCCATCATTTTGAAATTTTAGTGTACTTTCAAGGATTTCAATTGATTCACCCTCCCATTATTTGCCCACATTTACCCGGGTTTTAAATAGAAGCACCATCAAATTGGTCAACACCCTGGACATAACAAGTAATAAATGGTGCCAAATGAAACATTCTCATTTTCAGTCACAAAGCACTGTCAAAAAAGTGGGGGAAATCTTAGATTTCAATATTACTGTTTAGGCAAAATTAAATAACTTTCTCTGCCGCCAAAGATTGTATCTACTATAGTTTTTCAGTCAGGACCTGGAAGCAATTATCAGCCCCCTGATTCTTTATACACAAAAATTGAATGTTGTTGGAAATGGAGGAAATAAGTAGAATTATATGATAAGCATGGAGCTAATAAGCATTAATTTAAATTTTATTTATCATACAAATTGCTTTTTGTCTCGGAAAAAGAACCCTGCACGATCTGTCATAAAGAGGACAGTAAAATATTAAGGAGAGCACCTGGGAACTGCAATAAAATGTCAATTAGGTTTGAAACAATTATTTTGTGTAGAAGACAATAACTTGCTCTAACAGGAAGTAGGGATCACAAACATTGCAAGATCGATTGAGGGGAATAGTCAGATCATATTGAAAAGCATTACCATCCTATACCAAGGTATATGTTGAGCAAATGTAGATATATTTTCTTTGAAATGCTTTGGAAGGTCCTAGAAAATGGAATGAGTACATACACTCTCACCAAAAAAATAAATCTTGAAGTCATTAAACATAGTAGCCCTCAACAGACTTTCTACAATATCTAGCAAAAAAATGAAAGCGATACTCTAAATTGCTTGATAAAACTGGAGGCCAAAGGATGGCTTCTCTTTGTCTTCAGTGGGTTTACATGATATTCATGTATATTCTTAGAAAGGCTTCCTGCAAGTTGTTTTCATCAATGATGGAACTGGGAGTTACTAGATTCATAAATATGAGAACTTTTATTAAAATACATTTGCATAGAAATATAATACTTCATACAAAGGAGTGTTGGTGCAATTGAAATATTGCATTGATACCTCATATTATTTATGTTTCCACAATGCATCACTCACTAAATGGAAATGGAGATTATCTCAGCACTGTTTTCATAAACAATGCCCACAGAGACCCCAGTTTTAAGTTGGTACAACTTAATAGACATTGAGTTTTAATCTTTGAGTGACACCAACACAAACTTGAAGAAATTATCAAACAGCAAGAATAAGAATCCAATCATTGCATAAATTAGGAACAGCAGTGACTAGCTAGTGTACTAAAGCAATAAAACCTTACATCTTCATATAAAATATTTATTAGTTTTAAATTGCAGGTAATGTTATTACATGTGAAATATGATACAAGAAAAACTGATAAATGTATAGGCATGAAAAGGATTATGCATTTATTCAAAAGTTTCTTTAATTTTAGCAAAATATAATGTCTTCTGAATAATGTCTTCAATAAATTTCCCAAAGGTATGTAATATTTGATGTAATACTTTTCACAAATATTGTAATACTGATCAATCAGTTTGTTAGTAGGTACTTATGAGTATACACACTTTCAACTGAAATCTCTAGCTTAGGAGTAATAGTAGAAGGCTCTACATTAACTTGAATATTGAATTATACATATCAACCTTTTCCATTACCATAAGACCTCAAGAATTCACGAACTTTTAACTTAATCTGTTGAGGGACATCACAAAATGTCATTGAGGAAACAGACTTTATATGAATGGAACAATTTCAATTTGAGAGGCCTTAGAAAACAGGAATTTCCTATTTTAAAATTGCACATTTCAAACTTTGCTCTATCTTAAATAGAGAACTCCATGCTGCACAAAAACAGTCCAACCAACTTCAAGCACACTATTAGAAATAAAAATATCACAATTTTACGATTTAATAAATGATCGTGCTGATGAAAGCTTATTTATTTAAGTTTCAGGAAGAAGATTTGCGCATGAAATGGGTTATGATACCATGAAAACTACTGTGTGTCTAAGAATGGTAGCTGGGCATTAAAAAAGTTTGGTGATCACGTACCCAGTCCCAGTACTCGTACAATCCTTGAAACTGTATACATACAAAAGCATTGGTAAATAAAACTGAAGATTTAATGGAAAACATAAATTAGTATTTTCAGAATTATGGATAACTTTGGTTATTTTTAGGTATATAATAAGGATAATGTGTCTCATACTTTGAAAAGTTTTTAAGGTTGTAATTTCAGAACTTGCTATAAAATATATATGCAACAATAATAAAATAATGAGCAGGTAATTTCCATCACTTAGGTTTCCAATGGTTTAAGTATAACATACTATACCAAAGATCTGTTAATGAGATAAAAATCGTTTAAAGCAATAATTATAATTAGCACCAACTGGAGATATTTTGAAAATTGCATAGTTTTTAATTAGAAGCATGACTCCACATAAGTGCATGCTCTAAATACAAAACTGCCAAGTAGACACTTATTTGGTGGTTCAGATGCAACATCCGAAACTTAACAATTTAAAAAATAAATTATTCCATTTTCATGATGAAAGTACTGCTTTATGCAAGGATTTCTGGTGCTATGAGAAGGCTTAACTACCACAGAAAGAGGGGTGAACTGAGGAGAGGGAAGAGTATGTGTGTTCCACGCCTCTAATATACTCAACTAAAAATAAATCCCCCACTATTGCACATTGTCCTCCTAATTTTTCCACCCAAAGTACTGAAGTGCCTTTCATTTCCGAAATGCCAACCATCCCTGGAAAAATTAAGCGTGGGTAGGAACAGAATCACTTAGACAAATTATCCTCATAGAATTGTAAAAAAAAGGTTTATGATTAAAAGCAAAAATATGAAGAGAGGAGGGCTTCGGTGGAGAGGTTTATGAATATGGAATCGGCAATAATTTTTCTCAATAGTCCTCGTGTGGTTCGGGAAGCGACGGTAGAGAGCATTGCACAGTCGGTCGAACGCGTAGTTAGGAGGGGAATGCTATCGCATCCTTATCCTTCGCCTCTCCCTTGGACTCATCCGTTGCTCCGAAGCGAACGTCCCCCACCAGGTCGAAGTCTAATCCTGGGATGGGGTCGGCGTCGTCCCCGCCAACGCTGGAGGCTGCGGCTGCGCTGGAAGACGCCGCCGCACCCCCGTGGTGACCCCCGGAGGATGCCGACGCTGAAGCAGAGGACGAAGCCCCGCCGCCGCCGTGCCCCGGGTACTTGCCCCCGTGACCGCCTCCTACACCTCCGTGACCGCCTCCTACGCCCCCGTGACCGCCTCCTACGCCCCCGTGACCGCCTCCTACGCCCCCGTGACCCTGCTCCGGTCCAAATCCTGGCCTGCAAGAATACCCGTGCTTGCATTTGTTACCCTGATGCCCACCTGGTTTGTAATGTCCGCCACCTTGGTGACCACCTCCCCCGTGCCCTCCCCCCCCGTATTGACCGCCGTGACCGAACCCCTCGCCGTCTCCGTGGCCGTAACCTCCCTGGCCGCCCTGGTGACCCCCGTGACCGAATCCCGAACCCCCTCCGGGGACGTATCCGCCGCCGCCTCCGCCACCCTGGTGACCCCCGTGAACATATCCGCCACCCTGGTGACCCCCTTGTCCGTAACCACCGCCTCCTCCACCCTGGTGACCGCCGTGACCGTAACCTCCGCCCCCGTGACCTCCGCCGAAATGACCACCGCCTTGGACGTAGCCACCACCGCCCCCCTGGTGGTGGGGCTTCCCGTAGCCCCCACCCCCATGCTGTCCGTAGCCGGGGCGGCCCCCGAAACCTCCTCCGCCGCCTCCATGAGGCCTCCCGCCGTAACCGCCACCGCCTCCATGGGGGCCTCCAAGGTAACCGCCACCCCCGCCGAAGCCGCCGCCCCCACCGTGAGGGCCTCCGACGTACCCGCCGCCACCACCGTGGGGACCTCCACCGTATCCGCCTCCTCCACCCCCGTGATGCAGCCCCCCTCCATACCCGCCCCCTTGAGGGCCGTAGCCTCCTCCGATGGAAGCGGCCTTGGATGAGGAGGCGGAGAGGCCTCCGCTCAGCCCGAGGAGCGAGCCCCCGATGGCGAGGCTGTGGCTCTGCGCCCCGGACACGGGCGCCGAGTATCCAGGGTTCAACAACTTGCTCGCGCCGTGCACCACAGCGTTTTTGATGCCGTGCAGGATGCCGAAGCGCGGCGCCAGGTCCGCTTCTCCCTCGGCGCCCGCAGACACATCGGAGTGGACCTCCGCCGGTGCATCACGCCGTTCGCGTCTGGTTCCTGCGATTCAAACAAGGAGCGCGTTAGTTGAAGGACTGCTCACAGGCGAGCATGTATTCACCAAATTTTACATAATATTTCAAACACGCTCAATGTAAATATAATATGAATCACAAGGTGAGGATGGGGTTGAAGTATCAGCTCTCGTTGCTCGAACGGGAAAAAGAGAAAAATTAATTCAGCGAAAAGCCAATTTGAATGAGTAGGAGCAACAAGGGGTTAAACTAGCTGAATACAACTCAAGTGGTCACGGCATAGTTTTAAATACAAATTCCCGATGGGAATGAAATCGTAGGTTCGAGTCAAGTCACAATACAATTACATAAATTGAGTACACAGAGTTCCTTGCCAGGGTCAGTCAGAGCTACTGGCTTCTCTTTCGGATCTAGAAATGCAATTTGCTATTAATACTAGCCGCCGACAAGTCAGCTTCGGAGGAGTCGTCCACGTCTGAATCTGTTTCACCTGGGAGAAAGGATACGTCGAGCTGAGGCAGATGACGTCAACACAATGGCTGAATACGCCGCCTTAAAAACAATGGGGTGAGATCTTCCTTCCTTCCAGGGTAAGCGATAGGAGGATGGTATTTTAAGAAAAATAAATAGGAAATGGCCAAAAGTCGCGCGGTGTTTTGAAAAGTCAACAAGCACTGAAGCAAGTGTACAAACCACGTCACAATAAGCCTTTTGAACGCATTGTGTAGCTTTAAGAGTAATACGATGGGTTTGTAACATATTAATGGCCAAGCAATAGCAATTTATAACTTGTTAAAGAATTAATTTCCGAACAGTCTTGGATGTACCACGTATTTAGCTACAGAGCGAGTGCAATAGTCTTGTTCTCAGGCTGCACCTGAAGTGATGATTTAGTAGATCAAAACTTAGTCGAAAACAAATTCGTTAATCAGTGGCAAAATTAAAAGTATTTAGTTATTAAAAAGCCTTTAGAAGAAGAAAATGTGCCAAAAAATTCAACAGAGTTCCATAATCGTTGAGAGGTAGATTTGGTACATGTGGTAAGGAGAGGTACTGTAAAAGGAACACAAATTCACAATATTCACCATATAAATTTGGAAATTCAAAATTCATAGCACAAAATGTATTGACTTTGAGGAAACTACGGATATCCATCACCAAAAGATACTTTTGCATTTTCCACACCTTTTTTTCTCTTGAAACCTATTGCCAAACAATACCCAAGCATCCTCATAACCCATACTCCTGACCCCCCTCCTGTCCCCCTTACACTCGCCCTCCTCGATTGTAAAAGGAATGTCCACCTCCCATTGAGAGGCCACTCGTCTGTAACGAGTGGGTCCAACTCATTATTTTCCCGCTTTTCCTCCCCCTCGTCTTTTTTTTCTCTTCTCTCTCCCGAGGACTTGAAAAGAATCGCGCTGTGACACACGTTAAAGTGTGAAAAATCCCAAGTTATTTTTTGATTACGGACAGATTTGAAAGGGAGGCTACCTTTTCATATGTGGACTACTAATTACATTGATAACAACAAAATGATCTTGATATTTATATTCGTCTAATTCTAATAACATTCAAAATCTCTGGAAAATGGAACAAAAACTTGAGCGAACGGGAAAAAATAGAACCAAACCTCCGCGCAATTTACACGCAGTTCTCTGTTTGAGGCCTGTCCGAGTAAGGTTCCGACCGCAAGCACCGGATGGCCGCGGTGTCTATGCGCGATAAACCAGGCCGAGACGAGGATGGGGCTCCTCGTCCGGAATTGATGGCTCCCTTGGCTGTGGGTTTTAGTACTTGGCTCCTTCCGTAATCCATTTCCTCAAGACATATCAATGACTCCACACACAGCATTTCGCGGATTTTAGGGGGTGAGGATGGTCACTGTACCGCTTGTTTGTCGTATGGATGTGTGAGAGAGTATATATAACTGCTGAAATAGATTTTTTTAGAAAAATAAGGCTCGATCAAATTAATTTCTAGTATTCGAGACGCAGGAAATAAGTTGAAAAGTGACAAGGCAAATTTTAATAGATTACGAAGAAAATAAATGGAGGTTTGACCATATATACGAATCAATATACTCGTACTCTCGTGAAAGGTATTCAATTTTAACTTACATATTTTCAGTACTAAGAAAATCTCAAAAAATGTTTACTTGAAAAAAAGTTAGTTCAAGATTGTGTATCAGACACCCCTCCCTCCTTAAAAAGTTTCTGGATCCGCCCTTGTGCACCATTCATGCAATATGGAATTACACCCGCTCAAGGGAATGGAAAAGGGGGGTGGCTAAGCTATGCCCTCCGTCTCGACACCCAGAAAACGGAAACAGCGAACTGCTTCAGGGCCGCTTGAACCATTAAGCTACGTTTTCATGCATCCAATATTGCGTTTTGCTTTCGCGTCGCCGTCATGTCCCTTTCCCCGGTAAGTTGGGAAGGCGAAGCAGAAAGAAGACAGCAATGACCAATGATCTGTGGGCTATTTCTGCGGCGGCGACCTGCGTCCTGATTGGCAGCGCTCTCTGCTGTTCCACAACAGCAGACGCATGGCTTTTAGGATAGCAGAGGCAGCCGCCCAGAGACACCCAGGCCCATAAAAACAAACGCTAAAATGAGTAAATTAGCTCTGCATCCATAGCATATTCAATAGATAAATCCGTCGAATTGAAAACATTAGCCGGGAAAATTCCAGACAATGCATCGCAAATATATGTCCTATCATACATACTTGTACTTACAGAAGTAATTGAGAAAAAAGAAATTGAATGTATTTACTGTTGTCCAGAATATTTTCAACATTGCTGTATTAGAAACGATTTAATAAAGGAGTATTTCAAAATTAAAACTTATGAAAGAGTGCACTCGCTCTCCGGTGGCTCAGGAACGACTCACTGGTTTAGGAATAATACCTATGGAGAGCGAAATTTCAACCACAATCGATTTGAATGAATTAATGTCGAACTTCGCCAAAGAAAAGGAACGGAAAATTAGGTTTCCACAGTTTTTGTACTTAAAGATGTCTTCTTGTGTAGATATTAGCATATACATGGAGACACATGTGTTAGGGTTAATTATTAGATGCGTTCATTTTAAAATGTGTAGGAATGCCGAAATTTTCCGTATTCCGTGACTGGAATACTCGTGCGCCGGCAATGAACCACGAATCCGTTGATAAGACGAAGGCGTTGATAAGGATCCACCTAGTCGAAAGGAATAAAACCTGCTCAGGGCTGAAACCTCACTGACGAATTGAAACGCTCCCTCATTAAGTTACGAAGAGTGCAATCCGTCAACTGAGCTCTGGGCAGTCGCGTTTTTTTCTCGGTAACCACCTCCTGTAGAAATTTCGTACTTGAGTCACCGGAAGAAAAAGTGATTGTTACAATGGAAGGAGGTGGTGGAGGATTGTGAAGGGAGAAGGCTACCAGACCGCTAGTTCCTGGCCAGTTGCCAATTCTGCCCCACCCCCCCCATATAGTCCTGACGTTGCCCGAGCAGACTTCTTTCTGTTCCCTCGGAATAAGGCCCAAAAGGAACCCGTTTTTCGACTATAGAAGAGATCCAATCAGTGACGAAGACCTTGCGAGAGGACCCCGAAGACGCTCAGTGAGGGCGCGTACCGGTCATGGCAGAGTCGCTGGAAAAAATGTGTAGAGGTCCAAGGACAGTACTTTGAAGAATTTTAAGCGGCTGTTCAAATCTGTTCAATAAATTACTAAAACAAAGTATAATTGCCTTCCCCCCCTGTACACACCCTACGAATCCTCCTGGAGGAGAACGCAGACGATACGCGGAGAATACGGAACTGTCCCCATATTTTATATCCAATTATAATATCTGAAATTTACAATTTGAGCTTTTTATTAAAAGATTTCTAGCCTTGGCCCATCAACTGAAGCTTCGGCTTGTTTAGAGTAGATTTTTAAATTTGTTGACGAGAGTAAATTTAATAATGGTTTAATTAGAGTGTAGCATTTTATGGTGCAGAAACATTTGTAGAAAAAGAGATTGAGTGTCGAATGGCGTCTTTCTTTGAATCGGTAGAAAATGGTAGAAGTAAGCTGAATAGAGCGGATGGCGAACAAAGAAGTATAGAGGTAAAAATATATGCCTAAGGGTGGATGCTGGTGGGGAAACTCGCGAAAGATTGAAAAAACGGATGGAGGAGACATTGATAAGGGGCGGATCTTAAAAGCCGAGGCAAACGCCAGACCAACGAGGAGCAGAGAGGAAGGGAATTATTACGAGCCATGATTGGCGTTTGAATTGAGGTAGGGAACGCTCTCGCGAAAGGTCTTTTTTAAATTGCTCGTAAGTGTTCGCACCTGCTTAAGGACTTGCATTAAAAGAACGGGTAATTCTGAGGATCATCAAAATATTCCATGGTCAGCAGTTCCATTTGTATCAAAATAAATGACTGACGAGAAAACGTTTTGATGGTGATCTCTGAATTTGTTTACGAGTATACTTGACAAAAGCCAGCTAAATGAAGCAATTATTGCTAAGCGTATGCCATAAACGGAGTAAAAACAACCAATTTCAATCAAACAAAGTTAATAAAGATCACAAAAAATTCTGAGGATAAGTTAACAGTAAAACTAAAGAGTATAAAATAGAACAGGCAAAAGAGTTCACCCATCTAGGGAATGTGTTGGACGAAGGAGGCCAAAAGAAGCGGGGACGAGAGAAAGAACAATTACGCTGGGCAATGAAGCTTGTGTCAAGAGAAGATAAATTATGACCGGAATCTTGAATAAGGATGCAACGATTTGAGAAAATCACAGACATAGAGTATAGTTTCGTAAATCTCGACAACTAGTTGCTGTGGCAAAATGGTCGGCGTATTTAAGCGGCTTGAGATGTGGGTGTGGGGAAAGGTGGAAAAAGTTAATTGGATGGAACGGAAAAAGACGATGTCCTAGGTGTGGTAGGAGGGGAAAAGTTGAAGGTTATTTGGACAAATTCACAAAAGGTCGTAAAAGGCAAGAGTTTACGTAGTGGAAGCATATTATCCATGTAATGCAGGGTGCTGCGTTTTGTCGCTTTTCGAGACTTGAGAAGATTGCGGTGGCCATTCTCCAAGTACATCAAAATCCAAGATGCCTTAACCAGTCGACTGCCATTAATAATTATAATTCTACAAAATCCTCCAATAATACGCTAAAGATCAAAAGCTAAAGAGCTAAAGATAATGGGTGTCGGGGAAGATTATATCGTTGATTTTATTAATTCGTAATCGTAAAAAAACGGAATTTTTCTTTGGCCATGCCCGTTTTCACGTGAAACATTTTTCTAATGGAAAAATAAGATTCCGGGGTTGTGCCCAAGATGAGCAGATTGCATGCAAACAAATACGAGTACGTAGGAGCAAGATGAACAAAATTAATATTGCCCGGCGTGATAGCGTGGGGCAGTAGTACGTAATTATCTACGAGTAGGCAGGCGAACGACAGCCAAGGTCATTTGCGCCAAAAGAGATACGATGATGATTTGATTGGGGTAGGATACCCAGGTAGAGGAGAAAGGGTGGAGAGAAACTCGGCGTCGGTATTCATTTTTGACGGCTGGCGCCACGTCACCACCATCGGAAAAAGAATCTGGAACCTCGGATGAGAAGCCCCAACCCCTTGTGATGTCATGGAGCCGAGAAATAATGGTAATTGCTAAACAAAATATTTAATTCTGCCCACTTATTTCTAATTATCATATACCACCATTATCAAATGCACTTTAATTCTGCCCACTTATTTCTAATTATCATATACCACCATTATCAAATGCACTAGTTATGCTATGCACATACTGTGCGCAAGCTTTGCAAATTAATAAAAAATAGAGCCAAAACTGTACTCGTATTTCTAAAAGCTTTAAGTTTGATAAACGGTCATCTACCGTTTGTATGGTGCTTCCGTCGAATCGAATTAAAGGAAAGAATACCACCCACCCGATTAGAATTTCATTTGGTACGCCGGAATGCTTAGTGCCAATCAAAAGAGCCATCAGGGTATGGGGGGCAGTTCCTTTCCTTGTGCCGGTTATGGTTTCCCAGGAAGATTTGGTACTCGAAAATCACGTAGGGTGGAGCTATAGGTCTCCAGAGTGGCTTGCCCGAGAATCGAACTCGAGCCCTCCGGGTCAGTAGTCCGACGCTCTACCCTCTGGACTACCGCGACCCACTTATGTGTGTATATTTTTTCTAAATATAACTATATAAACATTGTTGATGTAGCAACACTCACTAGAGCAATATATAGTAAGTACACACACTTCAGAAAGTTTTACGTGTTATCTATTTATTTTTTTGTGTTCTATTGTGCTTTCAAAATGTAACATATATTATATATATATATCCCCAGAGCGCAACAGGCACACCATTTGCACGACTCCAGGAGCGTGAGAGGAGGAAGGGGGTGGTTGGGTGGGTGGGAGGGATTATTGGATTGGGACGGAGAAGGACGGCTTTGGCGAAGTGCGCATTTAAGGGGCAGAGGTCGAGGAAGGATGCGAACTCTTCAAAACTCCCTCCCCTCCTCTGCAAGCATTTGAGCACCAATCACCAGCGATCAGATCCTCAGATCCTCCCATTGTTGGAGAACCAGTGAGTATAATATACCAACTCGAGCCACGAATGATGACGCTGCACATTATTTTAAGGAAAATGTAATGAAAAATTTAAATCGTAAGGTGAGAATTGCCCATATACGATAAATATCCACGCAGGGTAATGAGACCATCATCAAGAGTTATCACTCCATCGATTGGTTTACAGCAGATTCTACAAACTCTCCTACCTATCTCTTCATTCCCTCCTAGCTTAAGGCACCGACATTTTTCATTTCCTGCATATCATGGTTCAACATCGGCCTTCCTCCGCAACTCCCACCCCCCTCATGACCTCCAGTTATGACCTTCAGTAAACTATCGTGCCTCAGGGTATATCCTATCAATTTCCCTCTTCTTCTCGCGTCCTCCATAGGTTTCTCTCTTTCTCTGGACACATTCTTATGATTGCTTCTTCATTGATGCTTTGTCTTTTTAGCATTTTTCCCTGATACAACACATTTCCATCACCAACATTCTTCTTATCTCTGCTGCTTACATCTCCAAGTCTCAAATCTGTATACAAGTAGATAGGCTCTATTCATTACTCTTAACGAGTCACTTCCTCATGTTCATGCATGCAATTGCTGTTTTCACCAGTAGTTACTTCTTCTGATATAAAACCTTCTTTGTCATTCCAAAGCTTCTTATTACATTCCTCTTTTCTTTTCATCAATTAGACCCATCCAACTGCATAAATAGCATAACCTTTCTACCTGTCCCAAGTTTAAGCAAATCTTCTCTCTTTTACTTGGAGACAAAGACTTGCATTAAGAAATTAAAGGATGCCCGATCCATATCTGGATTGTTAACACTCTCTGAATTTTTAGCATTATTATGAAGATCGATAGCATGGTTTTCATCGGAATAAATATGTATTATGAATCAGGCCAAGATTACAAAAAAATAAGAAGGAACATTAAAGTAATAAAATTCCTTGAAATCAAATCGGCAATTTGGTTCGATCAGGTGATTTGATAACTTAGGTCAATATTATTCGAGACGGTTGTCTTCATCTTCAGTGTTAATGCTTCGTAAAAACCGCGGGATGGACGACGAAAAGTGCAATGAACCAAAAGTGAAGAATCAGGCGTGATATTGTGGAATCGAGACATAATGAAAACTTCGTTGCAATTTTCCACAGTTAAACACACATTTAACTGTGGAAAATTGCAACGAAGTTTTCATTATGTGCAATGAACCAGTGTAACTTTTGCAGAGCACGTGAAGGTGAAATAGAAGGTCAGGGTTGCTAGTGAGCGGGAATAATGTGTCGAAAATTAGAATCAATCTTATCTAGCTTGTTATAATGGGGCTCAATGTGCCCGTTCCCCCAAGAACGGAATCAAAACTAAACAAAATAAATAGACCACAAATAAGTACAATAACAAGAATGCATACATAATTAAAGATTCGAGTGCCTTTCTGCATAAGGTTTCTGTTAATTATTTCCCTATATTTTCCATTTCTGTTTTTTTGCTTAGTTTTAATGTTACCTTTTTTTAGCTTTGGTTTTCTATAAATTTATTTTGGTAGCTTTTGGTTTACTATAAATAAATCGGCGAGAGAAGGAAGGAAGGAGGGGAAGTTATTTTTAGCAAGACAATCTTATTATTTTATATAAAAAAGGGGGATGGAGGGGGATTATTCAATATATGAAAGTGAGCCAGCTTATGTAGGATCCCGGTACATGAGGTTCTCACATCTGGGAGGGGGGGGGGGAGTTTGAAGTTTGACTTCGAAGGAAGCAAATGGCTAATGGAAGTCGCACCATTCAATCGGTTCAATATTTTATTGTTTTTATAGCTTTTCGTCTCCATGTGTAGTATGCCTGGCAGGAAATAAGACCAGTGGGCTCTCCGTCAAATGTCTTCCATCAAGAGGAAATGGCACTTGGTCTCGAAAATCTCCGGCATGGTTTTAGAGGTTGACGTTGAAACTCCTCCCTGTTTGACCGATGGACACTTTGCCACACGTGTCGCACTTCATCTCATGTATCCCACCTTTGATTCCCCCTCCATAAAAGTGTCCTCGAAATATAGAATACTGCTACTATGTTACCATTATGAAAATCGTTACCCGTTGAGGAATAAATCATTCCCAAGAAAGGTAGTTTACCCTATATGGACGCATTTTCCGTGCGGGAGGTATGGTGGTAACATCGGGAATTATTTTCCTCGTTAATTTCTCATCGCTACATAAAGAGAATTCATAATAATATTTACGATCAGACTTGAATTCGTGCTTGGTTATTTCTGCATACCGCGACACAAAGAGTAAGCGCACGGTTAAAGAAAAACAGAATTTAGGGTGCACTGAAATTAAAAAAAATATATCGTTGGGTTATGACCGACTACGACGCCACTTCTATGCCAAATGTTGAGCAATTTGAAAATTTTGCAGTTATTCAAAAAGATCAAATATTCCACGTTAAATGACCCACAGTCATCCAAGACGATTGGTTTTACAAATGGCTTATGAGTTCACGACTTGATGAGTTAATCAACAGGTTTGCTGTCTTGGCAAACCACGATGGTGAGACTTAAGTTTAATCCACAAATCCCCACGCGGCGGATGTAAAATAATTGTTCCAGCCGAGTTCCCAAAGAGGGACCCAACTCTGACCTTGGGCGACTCAGCTCCCCGACTGCTGTAGCATTTCAATGGATAAAAACGTTCTCACGAAGAATCCACTTCCTGCCCTTACACGGATGTCTTTATTGTTCAAGCATTATCACGCTTCCCTCGACGTTATCATCAGCTTTTGAATCGAGAAAGCATTTACGGTTGACCTCACGTTTTGAGGTATCAATATAAGACCTACACACGCGATTAAGCGTAGAAGTTAGGCGAAGATTCCCATCGACTCCATTACGAGTTCGGCCTCCACTATCCGCAGAATGAACAACTCGTTACAGGATTTTATTTCGTCATCAACGACACGAATGCCATGGAAAAGATGAACGAAGGTGCAGGAAAATAATGGAAATGCGGAAACGTAGTCACCAGAATGGTGCTGGTGGCGTCTGAGAAAGATGGGTGAACGCTGAAAAATCTGTCACTTGCGGAAATGAGTCACATGAATAATTGAAAAATGCGCAGATTATTCAATGAGGAACGCACTGCCCAAAGCGCGGACTGTACACACGAAAATAATACAGCCTGTAGGGGTCAGGGCCAAAGGCTGAGCCCTGTGAATAGTGCTTCCTCCGGCAGCAAAATCATGCCATGAATGAGACCAGGGATTCGATTATTCCTCTGTCGGCTAATTTTTTCACCAATTCATAAGTTTCGAAGATCAACCTCGGTGTGCACGAGAACACGCTGAGAATGGGTAGTTAAGACGACTAGACCTCATGAGTTGATACACCCGAGGATGAAGCTGAAAAATGTTGTGCTCTAGCAAACAAAAGTAAAGTGGAAAAATAAAATATCCGTTTTTTTAGCATGAATTTACACAAATTTGAACCCGTCACAGTATCCAACATCCACGTCATGAAATTTCGACACAAACCCTTGCCCGCGACGGGATTCAAATCTTCGCCGTGTTTCTCCGCACATTCCATAGACGTGTCACTTTCATGACCCACAGAAAGACAATAGTCACTTGTCGCATTTGGACCATCAATAAAAACACATCCACTTTATTTTAAATTGAAGGAATGGGCCATAATTATATTATTCTGCAAATGATGATACCAAGATGGACATTAAAATTATGGATAATCTACCGGCTAAGGTAAGTTTCGTATGAACCGAAGCTATCAAACGACATGGTGGCATTTCTCTTGTCTCTCTTAAGAAACCTTAACCTGACATCCAACATTGCAGAAAACCGCTCTTCAATTCCGCATCTTACCTTCCTTCATTCCGGCCAAAATATCAATCCTATACCCCTTCCTTGAATTCATGCTACTTCCGGGAATTACCGTCTCGTTGGTGAGTTGGTAGTGTCTACCAGCTCACCAACGCGACAGTAATTCTCGCAAGCAGCATGGATTCATCAGATAGACGTTGCGGAAGCCTAAGGATTAATTTTACCCCTTCCTCGTTTGCCTAGGAGTCAAAATACAAATATAATTTTAAAAATAAATAAAAATGCAAGTAGCAAGAATAAAAAAATATATAGAAAATACTATTTCACTGTTTCAGCAAAAAAGAAACATAATTGGAACTAATCAAGGTGGAGATTTCGCGATTAGGTGTGCCTCTTTTGTAGCAAATCCAACACTTATGTCAAATTTACGAGTAGCTAACAAAAAAATATTTATCAGAAGAATTGTATATAACATTAGTATGCCACGCAAATTCCCTAGATTTGATTCGTTTTGATAATATATACCCCAAGGTAAAGGAACAGAACATGCAAAAGCACATATTCATAGTGTAAGTTAGAAAGAGGTTCGTGCCATTACCTAGGTAAAGAGACACCTGTGATTACTTCCCAAGATATTGGTACTGATGCTTATGATTTGATTCCTTCATACTAGTAAGAATATAGCTAGTTTTCTTACTCTCGGTGGGTTACCATCCCTGAAATCTTTTAAAATATTGAAGAATGGCAGTAAGATACCAAGAGGTACCTCGGGATATCACGATTCTAGTGGATCATTGATTCAAGATTATTAGTATCTAGGATTATTTATCTAGGAATTCTTACCGAGGCAACGGTTCATAGTTTTCTTTCCCTAGGCAACAATCCTTTTAGATGTACAATATTTTCTTTCCCCAAGTGGTTTCATCCACGAAACCCTATTTATGCCCTACCCTACGAACAAGTAACCTGAGAGCTGCGATTTTCTCTAGTCAGCCATTCCCACTGCAAACGCAGCGCGATTGCTTGCGATTACATCATCGAAGGTGCTTTAGCACCCCGTGCCACACGTCCCCGAGGAGACTTATAGCGCATGGCCTAGGAATTACTATTCTTCCTGCGCATTTACACATCTCCATTACGTTGATCTCTGTCTTCACCCTCACGTCTCTTACTGCTTACCCATCAGCAACCTTCCCCGTGTTTCCCAATCGCTAACTTTTCTTTCCAGAAAGCTAACATACCTGAATTACATGGTCGATCCCAAAAGTAGTAGGGTATAGTCCATTTAAAAAGAAATGTATAACCAAAATTGGTACATTCTCTCAAAAGTCTTCGAAGTAGCTAGCACCCTTGTGCGTCCACACACCGCTGCCAGCTGGTTTTCCACGTCTCGTACGCCTTCTGGAAGGTGGCGCCCGGAATGATTATTATTCCCTGATTAACTGTCCTTACAGATATTTCCTTAAACTTCTCTCTCTGCCTACTTTGCAAGGATTTAGTTAAATAACCTAACAAATATAAATTTCCGTCCTTCTCCGCCGAAATACCTCATGGACGCCCCTTTCGATATTCTCCCACACATTAAGCCGTTCAAAAAAATTAAATCGAGAAAAATGAGAAAGATGAAATCACAAGATATACCGCCACGTATTTCCAATGCAATCCTTAAAACTATCTTTGTTGTTGATGTTCACTTTCCTCCTTTTACTTCTAAGAAAGAACACGAATTTTTCTTCTTTCTTGGTGGCATTCCTAAAGAGACTATTAATAACACTAAAAGCAGTTTCTCGCTACACTATTGCAAATCATAAGTTGGTGCTTGAAGGTGCAATGCGAAACGAAGGGTGCTCGATAATGTCATTCCGTGCAATCCCTCTTGGTCTACGAAATTTCCTTCCCTTCGTCCGTTTAATTAAGCGAGTTTATTTGCAAGTCTAAGTAGCTTGCTCATCCCGCTGAAATAAACTTGCCGCTACTTTTATAGTATGTTCCAACGGAGGAGATTAAGTAGTTTTTAACTACGCAAACGACTGTACTTGAAGGACTTGTTACTTTGCTCGTTGCATTGAGAAATGCTGCACATAACTCATTCTGACTTTAGTTGCTCCGAGGAAAAATTTAATCGAAAACGATCCATCGGATAAATATTCCATACATTTTACTAAAGCATACGCCGAAATATATCTCGGATAAAATGAAAACTTTGACAACTCAACTTCTTCCCGAAATTTGTTTTCGAAAAAAGTGAGCTAATCTGCAAATATTGACGAGGAAGGTATCTTTACATAAAAAAAGAATATTTTTAACTGATGGAATGCCGCAGTTTTTGACTAATTAACAAATTATGGCAATATTTTGGTTTGCATGAAAAACTGCGCGCATTTCCAGAGTACCTCGGGAGTTCTATTTAAGTGTTCAAGCCCTGATATTTTCAAATTTTTCATGTCGTAAAGGAAATACGGTGGCTCGACTTGAATACGTTAGGGAATTGTTGATTCGTTTCTCAGTTTGATACTAAAGCCACATCTGTTAACTGTTGGATACCAACGAACCATTGCGTATTTTTATAAATAAAAACTACAGAAGTTGAGACGCCGTACAATCAACGTTTAAACATCTCAATTAATAATTTGAAAATTATTATACCAATAATGACGACTGCTTTCTTACCAAACACTTAAATGTCTATCTGCAACAGTCACTAATATTTAACATGAAGCGTCCCATCAAATTATTTTCGGGCAAATAGTTGATTTTTTGACTAAAATATTGTGAATACACAAGTTTAAATTTTAATTTCATGTGCACGCAGTCAAAGAAAATAACATTATCCCAAATACCCATCAAGTTAAGCGCAATCCATTTTAATGAGAAAGTTTGGCATAAGAATTTAAAACAAATATTTTTCTTGAAAGCTTCTTTTCTTCTGTTCCTTTATACGAAACAGCTTTTTTACAAAAAAAATAGACAAAAATTCCTCGCGTCTGATGAGGTTCAAGGACGATACGCTCTTGCCTCCCGAGTGCTTTTGAGCACATTTTCAGGAAGAGATCCGTATAGTTTGGGGTCCGTGGTATAGAGGGGGCGTGGCAAGTATGCACCACCACCTTCGGGTCACTGGCGGCGTCCTCCTTCGAGGGGAAAACCCATGGGCGAAAGAGAGAGAGAGAAAAGGGGGGGGGCACGGATGTCTTACAGATGACCGTCCAGTTAAAAATGATCACGTTCAATTGTCAATGACACCTGATGACAATTCACCACGCGTACATTCGAACGAGGACTTCATAATCGATGCGAGAAGTACACGTCACGGGGATAATACCAAAGTCAATCGATTGGCATTTGAAATAAAAATCAATCAAGTATGCAAACCTTCACTAAGGTCATTCAAAGAGAACGAGGACGCTGTCAGTGAAGAGAGGTATGATGAAGCTCGTGGATATAATGAGCAATTGGGTGCAATATCCAAGGGGTCATTCGCAACCGCTTTGCATTGCTTTCGATCCCGGCGGTCCGTGTCAGCTTTGCGATCCGGACAAGTCAATTGGACTGCCGGGACTCATGTCTCCCGGAGGCTGAAGTCTGAAATGACCCAAGGGCAATCCACACCGCCGCGCTCGCGGCTGGATTCGACCGAGTGACCGTTGGGAGTGCAGTGACGGTATCGTACGAAAGAACCTTTTGCAGGCTTGGTAGAAAACTTGTCCGCGCTTCATCAAACCAGATCTTCATACCACAATCAACGATTTAATATTAAAAGTACCTTTCAAGGTCTTCGAGGAAACTCAATAGTTATAGGTTTGAAGGAAACCTGATAATTTTCATGAAAAAATATTGATATATCGCCAGTTTTGTTAATATTTATATTTTTAATTTAAAAATTACGTAATTTAAGGCGTGATATGATGAAATTTGAACATTTTAATAAACAAATGATGATAGATTTCCGCAAGATATAGTGGCATTTATCATATCTAGTGTAAAGGTGTTATAATATGTTCGTTTCTTTTGTTTAGTGCATTTTTACCAAATCTAGAGAACAACATTGTTGCCATCGGCGAGTCTATCTCAAACGTTTACTAAGATTCACATTTATGAGTTCAGTTATAAAAGCACTTGGGAGGATGTTTTATTCCAGTAACAAATTATTCACGCCCATAAATGTGGAAGCAGATGAACGCAGTTTGCTTGGAGAGAAGCCCACGCTAAGTTTTTCGAAACGTGTGTGGTAAATTCGTGCGAAGTTTTGCAACTGTCTCCGACAAGAGATGCAAAAATGTCAATAATTTCGATTGCACGTGCCTACTTTCCGGATCACAAGGACGTACATACATCCTATCTAAATGCGCATTAAGCGGATGACTCCGTTGAAAGTGACTATTGCGGCATCTCCCGCAGTTTCTTAGAATCCTACCTTCAGATCTAAATCAACACCCTTCATTACATCCTCTAAACCATAGCTGTCTAATCAAAGCTGTCTACCTATTTGGATTTAGTCATCAGGACGGTCCCTAACAACTATCGTTTATTCCACAGTGTCGCAAGGACATTCTTGTTTATCCTGCATTATTTCCTCCCTCCATTGTTTGTTTCTTCTGTCTTATGATCCACGCCGTCTTCCACTTCCCTGCTGACCTAATATTCAGCCTCTCATTCGTCACGGAATCGTGTAACTCCCGCTCTGCCTTCCATCGTTTTATCCTCCACCCACAATCATTGCAATCTTTGAATTTCACCTAATGTAACTAACTTCTCTCTTTTAACAAAAGGCAGTGACATATTTTGATGCCATGTTTTCTCCCACCATATTTGTAACTTCATCGTTATTCTTCATGTGTGCCCAACTTTTTCCACTCTTCTCCATAGCCACATCTCAAGAACCATAAGGTACCAACCAAGAAAGACCGAATTCATAGATTAAGTTGAGGAATTAATTTGTATTAAAAAATGTATTTGAAGATCTAACCTGACAAGAGACTAAATTCTACTTTAAGAAAAAATCGCAATGAACATAACTCAACTGCCATTAATAACTGGTCAGATCTAATCTGTTTGTACCAGTCGTACTCCCGACAGAATACCGTATGGTACGTCCGAATAGACGTGAATCATGATAAATGAAGGCCTATTCCATTTTTGGGACTGGAAGATGTGACCTTTGCGATGGGACACTCCGGTTTGATATCGTCGAAGGAAAAATAAACTTTAAAAGAGTTTTCGGCAATGCATATCATATTAAAACGGTTGAATCAAAAACTTCTTCGCGCTTACAGTGGCTCCCAAACCACGTCAGCCGAGAATTATGCAAAATGTGAAGCGTTCTCGTAATCGTAACGAGCCTTCACGAAATGGGCGGTCTTCCACTCCAACCGTCTTACTTCTGAAGTAAATTCCTGCCTGGGGCCCCAACAGCTTGGTAAGAATTCAATACGAGGTCTGCTGTCGCGAAACGGCAGAATTGCTTCAAATTTTTATTTGTAAGTTCTCCAATGCTCGTTAGATAAGCCCTAATTTCCGAAATCCCACTTCTCTGTGTTTGTAAATTGTATCCCTCACGTTAGTTCAATGCTAGTGTGACTGGCCTTGACCTATGGCCGTTGGCCTTCCACCTTGGCCACGTTTGTTCACATCCATATCCCTGGGAGTCCATAGGAGTAAGGATGAATGGATTTCTTTCCCCGTACTTAACGTTTTGCTGATGAATGTCTTGCTTTTGAATTCGGACTAAAACGAATGTCAAAATAGATTTCCATGCATTCAATGCTATTCATTTATTGAATGGTAGTTCAATCCGAAGATAGATTGATTCCTGGCTGCCTTCCAATCTTTCCTATTTCCGGTTCTAACTTCCTTTGACACTCCCACTGACATTTCTCCCATCCTGCCTCAATCTTTATTTGCCCTTTCCCGCCGTGAGGGTCTTTCTCCCCTCCTTCACGTCCCTAACGGTGTCTCCAGATATTCCCGGTCTATTCGGTCCCACCCCCGCCCCAGTACTGAGCCCCTTTTCCAATCTCCCCCTCCCCTCGTGCCTCGCCTTATCTCCCCATTGAATCTTCCGTGACCACCTCCAGTGAGAAGTTTCGAAGGCCGAAGTTCTCCGTTTTCAAAACTTCTCGTTTGTTATGCATCGAATTCCAGACTAATGATTTCACGTAACCTTTATTTGTTTGCTATCGCACATTCTTTGAGCACCACGTTCACTTCTTCTTCATTAGCGATGCCTTCACTGATCGTCCGTCAAACCCCTTCCGTTGCACATGCCACGACCCCCCCGAGCTACCGAAATAAATTCCACGGGCTCTCTCCCCATCTAAGCGCGACGTCTGCAATTATCTCTTCCGAGGGTTTCAGATTTCTCCCCCCTCATTTTCGAGATGCTATATCCTTGGATCTCCTCATCCATTGCTTTCAAAGATGTTGACAGGTATTCTCCATTGTTTGTTTGCGTTATCATCTGACACTCGAGTGGCATTTTAATTTCTCTCTCCATTCATCGTAACTCTTTTGAATCCAATCCCAGATGTATCTGTCGAGGCACGATTACATTAGAGGCCAACGGCACTCGATAACCCAGTCCACTCTCACTCTCCATCCAGGAAAGGAGTATTGACCAATTGTTTCATTTACACTCATTCGGAATGAACTCAATGGAGTACTTATCATGGTAACAGGGAGGACACTTATCTATCATCCACATGTACTATTCAAAGTAGGTTCAAGTTAACCGGGATTCCTTTTAACTTGACATAATAGAAATATAACACGACCCTACCCATTTAGCCATTAAGAAAATGATGAGCTAATAATGAGACATCAGGTTTTCCTTCACTGAGATGAAAACCTTAGGTACGGTTACTTAGTAAACAATCCTACGGATGTGTCGTCCCCTCTCCTTCCACTTCCCACTTCCCCCCCCTCCCTCCCCCCGCCCCCATTTTAAGCGTGCTTTCCTGGTGTGGTGGGTTCCAAATAGTCGTAATTATGGTTAGCCATTCAAATGATGGTGTCAACCCGCCTTTTGTGCCCATGTGGAGTAGACGAGTGTGTGCTAGAAGCATTTGCTCCTAAATCGGCTGAAGCCGTGTTGCTAAACTTCGACAATAAATTCAAAAACAGACTTAAGAGTGGCATGCTGGGGATTTTATTTTGATATTGTGCTACTAATACTTTTCATATAGTAAATTGATATTACAATCTATCAATAACTGAATAAATGCCCCGTCAACAGACTGGCTTCCAACCCAACCCCTCACCCCTATTCTCGATAAGTACCCTAAATACGTACTTATCAGGTAGCTCTCTCAAAGACTAAGGTTTCTTCAAGATTTTTTAAAATATTACGACTGCTCCATGAGAATGTTTTTCTCTCAACTGTAGAAAAGACATTTTTTTGCTTACATATGCATACATTACACATAGATATGTATTATGTACCGTGTGTAAACCATACACACGGTATTCAACCGGAAGGTCGGTTTGCTAGATGATGGTCGAGTTCACCCCAGTACTGAGCCCGACGATGTGTGAAATTCAAACATCAGGGTGGGGGGCCAGTTCCTTGCATGTTAGATACATACATAGAGACACACATACATATATACACACAAGCATATACGATTTTTATATACTCGTATATATCGATGAGGTAGATGCACTAACAAGAGCAACTCAGACTCAAACCAGGAGGGTCTCAGTGAAGGCCGAAAGCTCAAACTTTCTAAACTGGTAATGTTCTTCTAAATTTTATCAATTTTATCTGTGTGTTTCATCGTGCCGTCCGCATGTTGTATATATATATAACTTCATATTGAAGCTATATATATTATATATATATATATAGCTTCACTTTGTGCAAGGTTTGACTATCGTAGCCATTGGAAGAGAAGAAACGTACTATTTCATAGATTTTCAATGGTACGACGCGTTCCACTTTTTATCGCATTAGCAGGTGCAATGAATATGTACGACAATTGTTTTCACAAATATTGTTGAAAGTTTTTATTTTACCCTCTCCCTCCTCATTTCGTAAATGTGAGCACCCGAACCGGATGCTTCAATCTTCGTGCCATATAACGGTTAAACGCGTGAAGCCATTACGTAAAATGTTTCCACGTTCACCTTTGCTCTTTTATTTACTTGCGTTCTATTCCAATGAATTTCCAATCAGCATAAATATATGAATTGTCATAAAACTATGCAGATACATTTGTCCGATGAAGACAGTTGTCGAGAGAAACGCGAATCGATGGCTGTAGAAGAATATCCCGGATGAGATAGATAATGTGGCCAAAATAATGACAGCTATTCAAGAGTAGAAATATAAGTAGACTCAAAGGGTTCACCTGTTGGAGAAAGGCTTGCCAAAATACCCTTAGGATTGATTATCGAAAACGTGTTTCAACTTAAATCATCTTAAGTCGACAAAAGATAACCGCAGATGACTTCGGGAAGAAAAGACTGACTCAATTACTAGATTCATGCAATTTTCAAAATTTTGTGTTGTGATATCTATAAGAGTCAATGCGAGAAGGTCCTTTACAGATTAAAATTTGTTGTTAGCCAGAGGTAAAATAAAGAAATAGAAGTTCTCCCACTTTTTATTCAATTTTCATATGGATCTTTCAGGAAATACATCCCAAATTTCAATTTTTTTAAAATTGGTTACAATAAAAAGCGTCATCTACTTTTTCTCTTTTACGTTTACAAATGACGATAATTTTAGTTATACCTATGTATTCAAATTGTATACGACTTAAAAGTTTGTTTTATTAGTGCATTGCAACACTGTTGATTTGTTTTGAATTCGAAAGCATTTATTTTAGCTTTGGTTTGGTAGCTTATGTTATTCATTTCGTTTCTATTAGGGTCATTATTTGAATTATTCAAAATATTTACTGGTGACTAACATCCAAAGAACGGTTAATTTTGATTTTACAAGTACGAAATGCCTGGTATGGACTCACCCCCTGTCGTACACACTAGCAATGGCTTGTAGAGAACCATGCACATACATATATATACCTCCAACCTTTCACAATCCGTTTCGTGTTTTCATGCTTGAAATGAGAGCATCACATCATTAGAGTGTGCAAATTCCGATCAAAGCTCTCCGATTCACTACATGACCCACTCTATTCAGTTATGCAATCTCTGGCGTTTTCTTCTCGACGAGTCACAAACTTTTTCGGGAAATCCCACCATGATGACCTTCACCGACATCTAATTGCAATTTCATGGACAATTTCTGGGAAAATTAGATTCAAAAGGTGACCCAAGCGCCTTTCGGGAGGTGGTTTGGTGTAGAAATTTCTTCCAAACGACCTTGGTTGCCGGGCGAAGTGACGGAGGGGATTCCATAGCTAAACTTTTTTTTAAATCCCGTTATTTATAATCTTACGCGGTTCGATGAATGGTCGGGATTTCCCAAAATATTAGTTTTCAAAGTATACCAATGAAATCTTATTCCATTATTAAAGTAATTTCTTCATGAGTATTATTCGTAATTTTAAAAAGTCAAAACCCGACAATCAACAACGATAATAAAACAAACAACAGCAATACTAATACGAACATAATGCTAAACACAAGCGTAGTTAATAAACGATGCTTTTCTTGATTCTCGAAAGATATTACTAACATTATTACTACAATAAAGAGCACAACACAAATATAAAACAATAAAAAAATAATCTCAAAGCCAATAATATTTCAAAATTTTCCACAGCCTATTCTCAAGATTATTCACTCCACATAAATTCCCTTTTTCCAAAATGATTTTCGTGCGATGGAAATAATATCCGTGAAATTATTTCCTCATAAATTAGTGTAATTTCCACCTTCGCACAGTCTTAGCAGTAACAGCTGCCGTTGCAGATCACGCGTCATGCTAGGAAATCGTCCATATCAAATTGAGAGGAATGCACTTGTTGGCTGGTTTGGTTGGCTTTGAATCTGCAAATTCCATTCGGTTTCGAAGGATTCTTTTATCATCAAATAGCAACACGAAGCTTATCGTTTTTACCACTTCAATTTTTCCGGGAATTAGTTTTGTTTATTGAATGAAATTAGGCATAGAATTCAACTTATTTCTTAGCAGCTCCAACCGGAAAAATCTAGCACAACTCTTGGACATTCATTTTTACAGAAAGCTGAAATTCTGCATCCCGCGAGTTTTCATGGGGGGTTGCTAAAGAATCCATTAATTTATGTCAGAGGAAAAAATCTGATTGGGCAGTGTCCTTTGCCACGGACTGACGAAGTCTGGAGTGAACTAAGGAATGCCGGTGGCAAGGGCGAGCCAGCCTCCGTAGCTCACATTACCGCATCGCAACACTTCTTTCACTTCAGTCCCTCTTTTCTTGTTGTGCATGCATCAAGCATTTCTTAAGTATTGCCGCAAATGGACTCTTAGAAAGAGGTCAATATATGAATGGGACGCACATGATATGGAATGGAATTATGAGGCTCGTATGAGGTAGGGAAACATCAATCACGTGAGTAACTTAGGATAGATTTTAGCCATGGATTTTCTAACCATGGATTTTTGAAAGAAAGAACTCTATGGCTTGCAGGGAGGAGAGGAAGAATAATTCAACACCTTCACCTTAATCGGCAGGCCACTACGAGGGCATTCCTTGGGGGGAGGGTTATATTAGGGTAATTAGAGCAATTTCTGATAATGGCCAAATCTTTTTTTGTATTCGGGGAAGTTTGAATTGTCATACTTGATGTTTCGCTATGGTCAGAATTTGACCCGAGGAAAATGGTTACTTGTAAAAATAACTTGCATGCATCGACGAGCCACGCACGAACTGATCGGTGCTTTGCCTCGTACGAAGATGTGAAAAAATGGCTTGATGAACGGTTCGCAGAAAAAGGGAAAAAATTTTGACCGGCGTGGTATCCACAAGTTTTCCAAAAGATGCGAAAAATGTCTAACTAAAAATTGAGCAAACAAATATGAAGCTCTTTTTATCATTCCCCGATATTTTTTTTGCAAAAAAAATCCATTAAAATATCCTATGATCACTATAGTTTCTCTTAATATTCCTCGCCTAAAATTATTCCCTCTGTGTCGGTGATTAAGCCGAAATATTTTCATCCATCTAATAGTTTAAGCCGTGCATGTAAACGTGATTCCATTGCTTGCCAAACCCAAATTATTGAATTATAATATGGCGACACTTTCCGCTCTCTCATAAATATTCTTCATTGAACTTTGATTGAACATTGACTTTCCTCTGCATCCTGTTTAATTCCGAAATCATTTCCTCCTGCGAAATTTCTCAAAACACTCGACACGTATTGGAGATGAGGTTTAACCTACGCGAAATAAAATACCTCAGCAGATGCCAACAATTGCTGAGGTATAGGAAATAGACGTGTATAGAAAATACTGTTCCTGAAACACGCCATATTTTTTATTTGGAATCCTATATTAGGTGATGCTCTTGCCATGGACATATTACTGAGAGCAATAACAAACAAGTGAAAAACGAAAGGTTTTATTGGTGAAGAAACAGCTCTTATTCCGAAATTATTTTCTTACTCTTATTATATAAACGAAACAAAGAAACAGAATTTTTCGGACGTGTTTGTAAGCTTATATATACGCATTTACTTTCCCCTTTTCAGGTATAACATATTGTAAATTCCTGGCATTTAAGTTGGCCGCCATTCTTGTCTCTAAGACCAACCCTTGCCTGTAGCCCTACAAATTTATTTAGTAAAATTTCATCATCGTTATTTTTTTCAAATTTAATTGGAGATCCTAAATTAGTGGGGTGGACAAGAAATTACAAAAAGAGGGATAGATGGGTAAAGAGATGGTGGGTACTGGCTAGTGTGCAACCAAGCATTCGTTGCCATAAAAATGTTTTAAATATCAGCGCCACAATACACAGAGATTTAGGAATACTATATTACAGTCAGTAAACGCTCTGAAAGGGAGAATAAAAGACTGGCTTTTACACAGAATGAATTAGGGCTTGGAACAAAACGTGACATAGAATATTTGTAGCTTTATAATTGCATACTTATTTATTTGATAATTGTGTCCATCCAAAAACCTACCTTAACCGGTAGATTACCAAATAATAAAAAAATAATAGTTGCATACGCTTTAAGCTATCAGTTTGTTTGTGTGGCACCTGCTGTCAAGCTAGAACTGATTGGCTCAGCAGGACCAGAATGAGTATTCCATTTAGAAATTTTTAATTCCATTGCATACATATTTTGAAGATCATACCACTATGGTATATGATAAAGATTGTTTGTAATGTACCTTTTATTGATTGTCTTGATTCTTCGTATATCATATATGATGAAGATTATATACTAAAATTGTAAATTATACACAAATACAAATTAAAAAAGTATTTACTATATAATGCAACGAAATGCATGCGCAGGCATCGAACAGTTTGTAAGTATGGAAAAAAATACATCTCGAAAAAATGTCTTTTTACAAAAGGGGCAGGTATTCGCAGAATACGTCGTCTTATATGACCCTTAAAGAATTACTTACGCGTCCCTAGCAAATTTTCACGGGATTATCTTGAAATTTGTATTCATAGGCCACTAATGACATTGATCAAATAATAACCCCAATTTCCTGTCCGAAGCTTTACTGACTATAAAAGGCTTCACCTTTCTGACAGCTCTACAAAATTTGGGATAATTAGGCACTGCCAATTTCAGCATATTTAAGGCTTAGCTTGACAACAGACAAATTCAAGCAATTTGGTGAATAGCACTTTTCTTGGGGACCAAAAATAAAACCCATGGGAGAAAGCGCGTGACATTGGTTTTGACAGAAATCTCAGAATTCTTCAATATTATCATTTTTTCATGTCACTAATTATTCATATTTAGAAAGAAATCGCAGATTGTCATTCTGCCACAGGTACTGTAAATCCTTAATCATCAAATAGCAGCAACCCTTCGCGCTATCTGACCATCCGAATAGTAATTTGAAGAAGACCTAGTAAAATACAAGGTCTTAGAAAACTCCAAGTGATTAAGTCGGCATGAAGGCGTTAGTCGATGAGGCTCGGGTAAAACGTGGAGTGCTGATGAATAACAGAGGGGAACTGAGATGGGATTAACACAAACTTACTCAAATGGTCTTTCTCTAGGCAGCGTCGAAGTTCGCACTTCCAGAACGAGGATTCTTGAGAAGAGGCGACCAAATGTGTACGAAATAGAGGAATTAACGTCCACCCTCGCATAAAATTAGGTGCTAAATCAAAATTTCCCCGAAAAAGGGTTTTAAGGTGGCTGGAGGGTAAATTGTGTCCTTGACTGTTTTTTTATTGGCGGATTCTTTATTGCTATCAAGGAAATATAAGAGCTTCATTTAACCTCTGAACATGTAAATATGTGGAAAGTGCATTCATAATAATTTATGCGACGTGGATATCATACCTTTGGCTTTGCGTTCGTTTATAGTTTTACCGATTCAATTAAATCCATACGAATTTTGAAAATGCTATATCAATTTGTTAACAGCGAGCCTGTATGGAATTTGCGAATGGAATCAGTAATGGTCACCGATCAATGTGATCTCTATGATTAGAGGTATCTGATGCCTTTTTTAAAATTCAAGTGGTAAGAGCCAAAATTATGCGGGAATATCGCATCCATCTTAGGGCTTCGTTGGTTAGGCCTTTTCAAAACTTACAAGTCATACGAGTTATATATTGTAGACAGAACTCCAAGAATTTTCAGTGACAATGTAAAAACCACGCTGTGCTACTCAGGCGGTCGACTTATACCCTCGTTCAAAAAATAAGAGAGATCAATTCCTTTCAATTTGAGCAACCGCCTCGAACGCTTCAGAATGAACTTAAACGAAGATGAGGACACGAGGAATGACTTGCCGGTGTCGCGGAAACCGGAACAGAACGTGGGAGCATAATAGAGTCCGAGATTGCGTTTCACCTCGGTACGGAGTTTGGCCATGCCACGACCGAAAATAGCGAAATACCGTAAGAGCATTTGGTGTGGGGAAACTCAAGGAACTAAGTCGACGCAATGCCCATCGGGCGTGCAGAGGGGAGATGTCGCCGCCCAGAGTGGCGCCCTCAGGGCCCCATTCCGCCACCCAAGCGTCCACTGGTCGAAATACTCCCGTGTTACGTCATAATCTGTACGTCATTGCCATATCGAGGAAGTTTGAACAACGGTAGGTATCGGTGGATACAGATAGACCCCTACTGGAATCACGCTGCGTCAAAAAATTCCCGGGCGACCCCTGAAGTCGGAGGCTCATCTTCATCTTGCCCTGAACGCATCTTCGAGGGACGTGTAGGGCTACGAGAATTTTTTAGTGAGTGGTGACTGTTGATGAATGGCAGTAGAGAGTTCGAATGATCATCGTGGGGTGATTCTCGTCGTTGTGGTTAAAATTTGGGAGTGGAGAAAATGAACCAAAAAATTATTAATGTTTAATTAGTCTAGTATGTATTTACCCCCTAGCGGTAGCTTGCAGGGTACTAAAATATCAAATAATATCAAATATTTGTTCACTTAAAGCGGATTCTTCTTCATCTAACTGGCACCCAGCAAGCCACCGCTAGGTTGTGTGGAAGGTGATAATACAACACCGGGCATTCAACATCAAAATTAAATTTTTCATTAATGTTGGTTACCATTTAGAATGAAGGCTTATTTCAAATAATGAAGGAGACCTAAACTGTAGCTACAAACACAACGGTACCTCAAGGTGAAATAGTCCTCTAAGCATGCAAGACAAATTGCTAGCAACAAAATGAAACAAGCATTAAATAAAAATAAACATTCTTAACTATTTAGAAATTAAAATATACTTCAAAATTATTAATTTAAATATTTATTGATGATGAAAAAAATATTTTTTAAGTCTTCATGGAACGGGCAGCTTCTTTGATTCCTATTTAACTCTGAAAGTATGTCTGCTCAGTGTCCCGAACACTCGACGGTATTCAATAGGAGGTATAACCGAAGCCTCAAGATGTTGCAAGCATGTTTACCCCAGTTAGACCCGATGATATCACGACTCTCAGTTAATACTTTGCCCGCTATTGCTACGTCTCACTTTCCCAGTGCCTAACTTCACAATGGCTCCGCGGAACCTATTATTTATTTTATAATACTTCTAGGACAAGCAAACATATATGCGATATGGGAGAATTACTAAGACCTGATATTATATCGGCACATTAGACCAATTGGATCAAATATGGGATACAGAATACAACAGTAATATCACGTTAAAATTCTTTCCTAAAGATAATAGCAAATTCTGTTAGCACTCCATAAATTGTAATAAAAAATCTTGACACCGGACATTCATTGTATCAAAACTCCACATTTACGAACGATTAAGGAAGATGATGTGATGACACACGCCCTCGTGGCGACTCCCATGTGTTATGGACAGAACAGGAATGCTGGAAGATCGAAAATAATGTCGGGGCTCTTAGGTCCCCAGTAGTAACCATACGATTGCAGTAATGGTAAGCCGGAATTCGGCAAAAACATATGCGACGGCTCGCGAAGGTTATGCGACAGATCAGGATTGAAGAACGACATTTAGTATTGGAGATAAGTCCTCGGTTGTAACGTCGTCATTTTAGAATTTTAACGGTGAACCTGGAACCAAGAAAAATGTAACCATGCGAACACAATTTTTTTTACTACGTGTTGACTTATTTTTTTCATTGCAATCTAAACCAATCTACAGGCCCTTGAGGCTGTTTTCTTGGCCGTTAACAGCTTCGGAAGAGGGGAAGATGGCGGTTAGCAACGCGGGAAAACAGCCCGCCACTTACCGGCAAACTCCCCGGGAACGACGAGTGACGCGACGGCGATCAGCAAGACGGCGACGGAGGTCCGGGAGACAATCCGTCCGCGTGTCGACGACATGGTGAGGAGTCAACAACAACACTGGCCCGTGAACACACGCCGTCGCTTATCAACTTCACCGCGAGGATTCAGCAGGGTTTCCCGGGAGCTGCCGTCCGCCTTCCCCTCCTACGATCAAATCCTTCCCTCCCCCCTCTCTTCGACGGCCATGGCCGAGCGACGGCTGCGCCTCTCTCGGAGACCTTTGGGATCGCACTTGGAAGAGCTGCCGCCATCTATTCCGAGGACGACGAGAGTGACTCACGCCACGGCGATCGTGTTTTCGATGCCCTGCCACAGGTCCGGGCGGTGGGAAAGAAGGCCCCGGAGGCGGGAGGGGAGGAGGAGTTAGGCCTTGGCCCGGAGGGACAATCTCACGGGGGATGGGATCTCCAGAGGTGGGCG